>JAWNPI010000109.1:11147500-11802500 GCA_035047625.1 Drosophila mettleri | reverse complement strand
CAAATTGATATTAAGATTCAATCTGCTTTGGCTATTGGCGGTTTTCTGTGGCTTCTGTAATGAAAATTTAATGAAATATATGTGGGGCGGGCTGTTGGGGCGGTGTGTCTGCTCTCATTGTTCTGCTGCATTGTTTAGCGCTCTGCGTGTAAATGAGTTAATAATTTTATAACATTTTATTTTCAAGTTGATTTTTTTGCTTTGTCGCCTGCTGTTGCTGCGGATGCATGTTTATCAGCTCATCTCTAATGGAACGGTTTGTTTTGGGCGTGGGTTTCGACGGCGGCGACGTCGCTCTGCGCTTGGCTAACTTTTTGCAACTGCGAATCCGTGGCTGGGCGAGGGCAGGCGACGGGCTGTGATGCGACAGCAGCCGCAGCCGCAGAAGCAGCCACAGTCGTTAACCGCCCACGCACATTTGCAGCGCTCAGCTTCATTAGATGCGCAAATGAACAGGAGAATTCACACACACACACACACACACACACACACACACACACACGCGACTGTGGGTAGGCTGTGTGTGTGTGTGTGTGAACTTTAACAGCTGGCAGCAGTTGTGCTAACGGCTGCTCTGCTCCAACGTTGCCATCAATGCCAACAACAATGTGCCTGAAACACACACACACACACATACATACATATATTATATGTATATATATTTATATATATATGGCCATCGTAGCTTCTCTGTTTGGCTGACAGCATTTGGTGTTTGGTGGTTTCAACGTTTTGTTATTGTTGCTGCTGCAACTGCAGAGAGTCCAGCTACGTAGGAGCTGGGCACAGCTCAGCGATGCTTAGCCAGCAGCCACAACATGGAGCAGCCAAATCGTGTAGCCCGGCGTGGGCGATGGATGTGAATGTTGATGGTGGAGGAATGGGGAATGGATCCACGGCAGCAGTGGCCACAGCTCATAGGCTTAAAAACAACTTTGCACCATTTCGCCAACGGGTAATATGGTAGCAGTTTTGTGGTATTCTCTAACCGGCTTACCCCACCCAACAAATTTTCAGCTTTTAATCTTGAAAACAAGTGCATTGATGCTTACGCAGTTGCGCAGCTGATTTGCTGCCCGCTCAAGTTCTTAATTGGCCCTAGGGCCAAATAGTAAACAAAAAAAAACAAAAAGCATTTGCTTTATTTTAATCACATTGATTCAATTTGCACTACTTAAATATTGCATTTAAGCCGGATTTCCTTTTTTTAAGAACATTTTTTTATTCATGCACATCCATTTTGCTCTCTTCATAGTAATCCCCATCGAGGATTTTTTTCCCCAATTCTCAAAGCACTTCAAAAATCATTTTTTTTTTTTTGTGATCTTGTTCAGCTGCTCTTTCGATGCCAACTCCCGCGACCGCCATTCATGGCCGCTTGCAGTTGGAGCTGCCGTAACACAAGGGGCCATGACTGTGGCATGCGGTGGCCTCGGCATCATTAGTGCGCTGTTCCGCCCAAAAATTTGATACAGATTCTTTGCCCCTGTTTTGTGGGAATGGGCAAAAATCATAGGCGAGCCGAAAACCCTCCAAGCACCGGGCTTATCGGCATAATTAACGTACATGAGTACCAACATTGAAAAAATATGAAAATGGAAAATAGAAAATTGAATATGCGTAATTCGAGGAATTTCTACATTCGGATTAGTTTGTTAACAGGCAGAAATTTTAAAAAATTTAATTGAGAATTCATTACATTATTTTTAAATAATTAAATAAATATTATATATATATATTTTATTTATTTAGATATTTATTTATATTTAGCAATTTTTTTATATATATATATTTATTTATTTATTTAGATATTTAGTTGTGTATTTCATAGATTCTCCAGAGTATATAAGAATTTTAATATATATTATTAAATAATTAAATAAATATTATGTATTTATTTTATTTATTTTTTATTTTTTTATTTAGATATTTATTTATATTTATATTTAGATATTTCTTATACATATATTTATTTATTCATTTATTTATTTAATTGTATATTACATAGAAGATATTATATATTTTTAAATAATTAAATAAATATTATATATATATTTTATTTATTTATTTATATATTTATTTATTTATTTTTTTTATTATTTATTTATTTATTTGTATATCTTGTAGAATATTCTCCAGAGTAGATAATAATTTTAATATTTATTATTAAATAATTAAATAAGTATTATATATATATTTTCTATATTTATTTATGTATTTATTTATTTATTTATATTCATATAAATTTTTATTTTCCTTTGATTAACGCATTAATTGTTTTTTTTTTTTTTTTTATAAGACAAATCTTAAACGCTTAAATGATATAAAGCGCTTCCACAGGTGGTGGCAAGCAACTCTTATAGATCTACATAAATCTCTCGTATATCTCTTATATTACAACTTTGATTGGTTGAAAAAAGAGACTATCCACAACATAAGCTCATGTTTGCATGACAACAATCCTGTCATGTTCTGTATGATGTCAGACGGAAAGTATGTCTTAAATGGCAGCGCTCACGTCATCAAACTCAATTTTGATCTCCCTTTTAGAAGTGGGAAATCGGGGTATAATGGCTTTGGGCAAATGTATGCAACAGGCGGAAGTAGGCGTGCCACACCCTATGGGACTTATATTATTGATCCGGATGACAAGCTAGCGCTATCAAACCGGTATGTCAGCTAAAAAAGACTTAGGGTATCTCATAGTCGAGCCGCCTGCATTAAAGCACTCTCGTTTGTTTTGTTTTTATTTTGTGTTGTATCCTGCGAAGCGGATGAAGCGTCCTGCGTATTGATGAAAATATTTGCAATTTATTTCAATAAAATTTGAAATGATTCACCATATTGTCAACTTTGGGATCTTAAAACGACATGTGAAATGCTGGGATTGCGTTTGTTTTGTGTGTCCCGCACGGCATGTGGCATGCGGCATGTGGTGTTACGTGGCATCCAGTATATGTATCTCTTTCTGGCTGTGTGCGGCAGAGAAGATATGTGTTGCTTGCTTTAAAATTGAAATTTGACGCTTGCTAAATCTTTTATTTTTTTTTTTCCAGATTTTGATTTTGATTTTTTTATGAATATTTTTTTTTTTCGAACATTTGGCTAAGGCAATAAAATATTTGATTTGTTATGGTAATTGCATTCGGAACAGTGAAATTTTAGTCAAATTGTTTTTTTTTTTTTTTTTGGATATTGCATTGAATCGCATATGTGTGAGTGTGTGCATACATATATGCATATATATATATATATATATATATATATATATATATATATATATATATATATGATGTATGTATATTCGCGCACAATGCACAATGCAATCAATGGTCACAAAGGTCCACACGGGGGGTCGCTGCCAAGAGCTCTGGCGGAGGCGTAGGCGGATATCGTGCAATGGTTTTTCAATAAAATTAAACTCCATCTGGAAAATTTAACTTAAACATTTGTGCGTCGCACTGCACCATTCTCTCTGTTTGCATTGACCTTTAGGAATTTGTCATGCAATGCGAAATATGTGTAGCTTTATGAATACTAAACGAGCAACTGCAGTGGACAGCTTTGGCTGGCGGTTACTTTGCTTAGTTTCAAGTAAATAGAAAATAGACTGCAAACTGCAACGTTCATGTGCCAAATATTTATTTGCCAATACATAATTGATATGTCAAAGTTCGTCTTCGTTTGATTTTATGACGTTTTGATTACATTGCTCGAATTCATTTTATTTCCAAAGTCATTTTATTTGCATACGATTTTGATAAAATCTAAAGATATCTTTCTATTCCCATATTACAGCTGCTGCTCATTCACATTAGACTCAAAGTTGTGCACTGAAAAAACTCAAGAGTTGCTCAACACATTGAGCTGCAGCTTATTATTGAGACAATCCTTTTAGTTAATGGGTGAAAGCACAAATCAACTTTCCATATTCATCGAGTGACTTTTGTGGAAGTCATCAAACAGTTGCAATTAAAGCTTATTGAAATTAAGCCTCAAGTCGATCGAATAGTTGACTTTGGCGTATGAGTTTGCTTGCCCAGCTCTTGAGTTGTCATCGGACTAAGACAGAGAAACTGAAAACTGAGTAAGCACTATGCGAATGCGTAACGTGGCACGATTACATGCATCTGATATCCTCAATGGAATGAAGACAATGGGCTGCAATACATATCCAAAGCACAGCAAATCAGAAACTGCAATACAATCGCCATGCATTTGGGGCATTCAGGTAGAGGCCATGCGGAATCCTGAGCTAAAGCTATCGAATGTCAGCAAAGATGTTTGCTGTCTATGATGTCAGTTGGTATGGAAATTGTGGCAATTTCATGTACTTAGTCCGTTTTACTAGAGCTGATATTGCAATAAATTTAAGCTATCTATATTATATACAAATTCCTTGAATTGCAATTTATTTCTCAGCAACGTTCTGCAGCTTATATATTATATATAATTTGTAAAGTAATTTCGAACAAATAACTTAAGAAATTATTCATTGTCTACATGCCAAATGGCCTCAGGCTTCTATCAAATCAGTTTCTACTTTTAGCCTGAGAAATTTTTATTTTCTAATAATTCATCGTCTGCCTGACCCTTTAAAATAAATGAAAGTTATTTCTATTTTCAGACATCAAACCTTAATATATACATCCAATACGTCTAATTTCATATAAATAAGCTTGTTTTTCGGTCAGACTTTTTTATTGTAAACAATTTTTGTGTTTACATTAACAAATTTGAAGTTAATATTGCAAAAAGGAAGAAGAAGAAGAGTCAATATGTGTGTGCGTGTGTATGTGTTGTTGTTGTTGTTGTTGTTGTTGGCAATTGCATATGTTTCATGCTGGTCAAGTTCAACATTCAATTAGAATACATTACAGACTTGGTGATATGGGAAACCGGTCGCTCGGCCCAATGCCCAAAGCCCGTAAACAGAAATCCCAACATCGAAACCGAAACGGAAACTGAAACTAAAATTCGTGTGTGTCTGCCCTTGGCACATGACCTGCCTGGCTGTTGGGGGCTGACTGGGTGTTGCTCTAAAAGATTGGCCACTGAACCTGCTGCAGTCCGCCCGTCTGGCTGTCCCCCAATTCTGGGGCGTCTGGAAAAGTTTTCGGTCGAGCAAAAATGTCCAAATAGTTTTATATTCATATGCATATTTGGCCAACGTCATGTGAGCGAGTGAGCAATCGCCGGATGTTGAATAACGTACCTTAGTTGGCACAAACACAAAAAGAGAGAGAGAGATAAGAGAGCACAGGGGGTACCGTGTGAAGCAAATTGCAAGGGATACACTTGTTTAAAGAGGCTGCAATGTGGCCAGCTACCACCTATGGACTGCCATTTGGCTTTTCATTTGCTATTAGTCCGGGCACTTTGTTTGTATACCCCCATTTTACGGCTCCTCCCTAGGCGGCAGGCGGCAGGCGGCAGGTGGCCACTCCATTTTCCAGCCTTGACTGCCGCTCATGAAGCTTATGTACATTTTTATGGCCTATGGATATGGCGGAGTGGAAGGTCTGTTGGGCTTTTATGACTTTGTTATGAAGTTTGTTAGGTGTAAATTTGATATGGCAAGCGGCTGTATCGCCTTCATATCAGCATCAACTCGTCCGCTCGGTTGGTCGTTTGTAGTTTTTGCCCTTTTTCTGGCACGCGTCAACCGAGATGGCCAAGATGGCCGAGATGGCTGAGATGGCTGAGATGGCCGAGATGGCCGCGATGGCCCAGCTGCCTGCCCCAGTAGCTGAATGGGCTCTTCGCTTACAACCTCACATCAGGCAGCCAACCGCCTCCCCTCACTCCCAGCACGTTGCTAGCCTGCACTTAATTGCCAAGTTGTTTGGCAATATAATTTATGGTCCGTGCCGCATGACATGCGACTCTGTTATGAAATGGGAAACGTTTGCGCGAAATTGAATACAAATTCGCTTATGCTACAACTAATTAAACAGATGGCCAAAAGATGGCGCGTGGCTCCACTGGGCTTGATTGGAATTGCTTGCTAAGCTTACGCTGTCAGCTCTCGGTTAAGCCCAGCCTGTTAGGCATGTAAACGAGCTGCCACATAGCGTTGCATGCATCTCAGTCTCGTGTGTGTTTCGTTGTTTGCAATTAATGCCTGGATATTTGCCTATTGACAACAATTCAACAAGTCACACACACACACACACATCTCCTCATCGTATGTCGAGTTTAGCTTAGGTGCCATCATCTGTCAACATCCAAGGCACAATAGTTTACCTCACAGCCCTCAGCATGCCTTGACATGCCATCGCAACGACCTAGTTTCATTAAGAAATTTCATTTTCTATTTGCACACGAATTTTTAGTGAACTTATTTTTGAATTTCACAAAGTTTTTAATAAACTTTTTTTTTATTCAATAGAATTGACTTTGGCTTCTGGTAAAACTAATTTAGGCATCGAATCCTTTGCTCTTATTGGGCTTAAGAATTACTGATCTGCAGCAGCAGTTTGCTAGTTTTAAATCAATGTTTTTGTTTAGGTATTTCAATTTCACTCCAGAGCCATGTCCCAGAGCCATGCGCTTTTCTGACTGTCACTTACAATTTTGTTAACTTGTAGCTTACGGGCCAGTAGGCAAATTTTGTTTGCATTGCCCATTCGGCCATTTTCAATGCTCAGGATTTTATTGATTTCTGTAAAGCCTTTCAACTGGATGTCAATGTTAAGCGGTCAATTAAAACGGGTCTTACCAACTCAATACAATGCCAACTATGACAAGTACAGTCGATTGACTGATACCCTCTTGAGTGAACTATATTTTACAGTTTACATAACTTCTGCCGTCTTTACTTGATCTTTATGCCTTGGTCTCAGTTTTTCTTATGGAATTTTTGCAAAAAAAAAGTCGTTAAATCTTCTCCCGCTCCCCTTGTCTCTCCCTCTTACTTTGTTTGTTCACCTGTTCTCTCTGCTTTTTTATGGCT
This sequence comes from Drosophila mettleri, assembly GCA_035047625.1. Taxonomy (NCBI): domain Eukaryota; kingdom Metazoa; phylum Arthropoda; class Insecta; order Diptera; family Drosophilidae; genus Drosophila; species Drosophila mettleri. Next base: position 11,795,545 of record JAWNPI010000109.1, on the reverse strand, counting down.
TTCTGTGCCTCACTTTCTCTTAGCGTAATTTTACTCATCTCTAGCTCTTGTTCCATATATCATTATGCTGTGTTCATACTCTTTCACTCTTTCACTCTCTTTATTTGTTTGTCAACATGCATAAAGCCTTCCGGGCTTTGCAGTTCTCTTTATCTCTCTAACTCTCTCTCTATCTCTCTCTCTCTCTCTCTCTCTCTCTCTCTACCTGTATGCCACTAAATTTATTCATATTTTGTGATCCATTCGCAGCGCATTTTTAAACGATTTTAGTTTTATAGGGTATTAAAAGCCGAGGATGCCTTTAGTGGTAAGCTCGTAAGCTCCACTATATACAAATAGCGTCGTGCGGCGTAAATGCGCGTGTTTGTGCAACATTTGCAGTCGACAACCGTCGGCGATGGTACGTTCAATTTTTAAGCTGTTTGTCAACATTTCGACTTTTGTGCCCCATAGGCGCGCGTGTGGCTTATCATTTGTTGTTGTTGCGGCAACAGCGTGTTGCATGTATGGCTTTTATGGCCGCTTTGCCGTGTGTCTCCAATAATAATGACAAATCGGTTCACAGCTTCTGCTCAGGCATACGAGTGTCCGGGTGTCCGGGTGTCCGGGCGTCCGTTCGTCCGGGTGTTAACGTAGTTGGCCGCCGCTTTCATGTCACGTTCTGTCATGGAATGGACTCCATAAAGTCAAAGGTCTGGCCGCAAACGTGAATCTCGGGCCCGGCTATAAAAGCAGCCGATTTATTGGCCAGCTTGCTATATAAATGCACACGTATATATACATATAATATATAACGAGGTTAAGGGCAGATAGTTAGATATTGCATGTGTATAAATTGCCATGTGGCAAACACTTGTTCAACTAAAAAATAGTCTTGGTAACGCCTCTGATATCGCTCTCCCTCTCACTGTGCAGCAGCCAAGAACATGGCCAGAGACAGCATACATATACCCTGGGTCTTTGTGCAAGGGACTAAAAAAGGAATTATTATAATAAATTAAATATTATTGTTTTATAAATAAATTAAATATCTTGCTTTTGTAATTAATGTTTTCATTATAATAAGATGTTTTATTTTTTTTTATTAAATTATATTATACTATTATATTATTACTATAAATATATTGCATTGATACTTTTATACTATATTCTATTTTAATTATACTTAATTTGCTATAAATGATATAATTATTATATTTTTATTTTCACTATTCTATCCAATTGCCCGTCCATCCGTATGTCCGTCATCCGTCCATCTGTGCCTAAGCCGTTTCGCTGTTATTAAAACCATAGACATCAAATTTAGAATATATAATCGCATATATAAATATAGTTATATATTTATAGATTTTATAGATCTATGCCTAAGTATAATCAAGCAATGATTATGATGGACTACACAATTTTTGCACTGATCAGAGAGTATTACGCAGTCGCTTACAGCCGATTAATATTACAATTATTCCTAATATTATCGCTATATAATTATGATATTTTTTTATTTTATTTGCGTTGAGATTATTATGGTTATCATTATGATAATTTATTATGATGATTATTACGATAAATTATTAGTTAGATTATTTAGCTATAAATCATTTACTGTTTTAGACGTATGCTCTAAGCCATACGCTCATGCTAACCCGGTAGTCGGATCTGCGTTATCCAGCTGGCTCACTAACTGGGTCACATCGAAAGCTCAGCTGTCAGCTTGTGAGGCTTTTTATTAAACGGTTTATGTAGAGCAAAGCATAGACAACAATTGAAATAAATTGGTGGAGCGAACAGACCGAAATGTTCGAGCGAGCAGCTCTGCCATAAATGGCTCATTTTCGAATTAAACGAGCTTTTACTTAACAGTATAGTCGTGTAGCCAGCCAAGGATGTTGGCCTTTGCTCTTAACATACATGCACACTCGCAATACACAAGTTGTTCATTCGCATTTTGTCATGCCCATATGGTGGGGCGGGGTGTACAGGGTATAAGGACTCGTAACGGGAGCATGAGACGCAACTATTCATGCATTTGTCGCAATGAACAGATAACGTTTATGGCTGACTGGACAAGCCGTGTGTGCGGCCAACAAAGCCGACCCACTCTCTCACACACATACACAGACGTGCGCACAAACACGATGTGGGTGTGGGTGTGCAGATTGCCGAGGCAGTCAGGCAGTCAGGCATTAGCATGTGTCTTGGGCCTGACAATGTCAAAAACTGTTTATGCTCCAACGCCTTCACACTGTTTGCCATGTGCGTACACAATGGCCAAAAGCCGCACCCACCGACCCACCGACCCATCGACCCACCGACCCATAGACGCTTTGTCGCCACGTCCCTCCGCATCCCTCCGCATCCTGTGCGCCTCTGTTGCACGTCGGACCCGCTTCTGCCCAACCGATTGGCCTGACAGTCGCTGTGTTATTTTCGCATCACTTTGTTTGGGTGTTGGCTTAAACACGATATTTATTGGCTCACCACATGGATGTTCCCGGGACCCGGTCGCACTTTTCACAGTTGACATCTCAATGACGCTTTTTTACGCTTGACAACAGCGTTGCAGCTCCACACTCATTCCCATGCTCCAGCTCCAACTCCAACTCCAGCTTCAGCTTCGCTATATCCAATTTGGCCCAGTCCCAGGGTTCGCAGTCGCTCGCTAGGGAGCAACAGTATTCGCACGATGGGAATACCAATTGACAAAAGCCACCGATTTTTTTTTCGTACTCGCAGACGCACACACTTATATATATATGTGTGAATATATATATATATATATATATATATATATATATATATATATATATATATGTATGTAGACTACGAGTAGGTATTTGCAAATGGCTTCTGTGTCGCCATATTTGTATCTGACTCTGTTTTTTGGATGATGAATGCCATGAATGCAGATTGATGGCCAACAACACCAGCAAGCACCACTAATAGCAGCCATGCACCACTCGAGCGGGCCAATATACATACACATACATATCTACGAGTATATGTATGTGCGTGTTAGCTATACGCTACATGAATATGTATATGCTACATGTATGTGGAGCAAAGCAGCTGTCGGATGCTGTAATGCAGTTTGTCATTTGGCTGACGTGCGACCCAATCTGTAATGGCAGTCAGCTTAAATCAAGTTATCGATAAATGTGTCCAAAAAGCTAAAATCAATTCAATTATTATGGTTATTGGTTGCTGCTGCATGCGGATGTGAAGTGCTTCCTTGTGCCGACAATAACTGATGCGACGGAAATGGTAATGGATCGATAAGTCAATTTGGTTATATCTATGTATCTCATAATATCAAGCTATTGACATTATATATAGTTATCGATATCGATTAAATGCTTGCATAATGTCGCTATATTTGATGCTTGAATCGATAAATGTAACGAAGGCGAGTTGTTAGAGACCCTTGTAGAACATTAAAGATTCTTTGACATTTATGTATACATAAATCGATACTTATCGATAAAAAATATATTTACATTTAATTGAAATTTTCAATAGTTGCCAAGGATCCACAATGCATAAATCAATTCAGTCAAGCGACAGATCTCAGCTTAATGGCCTGGAATTAGATGCGATCATATTATTCAATTGTGGTTAGCCAACTTGTGGCCCTGTTTTTGCCAACGTAATCAAGGCGTGGACATATTCACACTCACGTATGTGGACTGTGTGCCACCCATGCCCAACGCCCGAGGCCCGAGGCCCGCCAGCCGTTCATCATTGCTCTTGAACTTTTGTCGCCTGCTTTTCACAGTATTTATGCGTTTGGCTCTTTAGTCATGGCTCGGAAAATATGGCGATAAACATGTCACTCGTTTGCCGTTACTTCTGACTTGTTCTGGCTATGAAACAGAAACAGTATCAGAGCCAGACTGGAACTGGAACTGGCACTGGCACTGGCACTGTCACTGGCAATGGGACTGGGACAGTTACAGCGGGATCAAAGCTAGACCAGAGCTCGAACCCGGTGCCAGTCACCAGGACCACAGCACGCACAACGTCGGTTACGATTCGACGTGGTGGTGGCGGGTGCGAAGGCGGGGTGGCGGAGCAGCGGGCGTGCGGCGCTTTGTTAGTGTGGGCCACAATATGGCGTTGCTGATAATACATACTCGTAGTTACTAACATAATACATACTTGTCATACTTGCACTCGCATATCATTTGATTTACGTTTTGTGTCGCACTTGTGATATATGCGTTGGCACGCCCCTAAAAACCCAAAATCCACCCAGACGGCCGCCCACTTGGACGACCTTAGGACAATCCGCGCCCTGCTCATCATTCCTTTGCACAGCAGCTGCCCTGTCGTGGGCTAAATGGCAATGTATTCAAACATTTCAGTTTCGGGCTTGATGGCACCCATAATTGAAAGCATAGCGCGAGCTCCGCAGGACCCGGAATCTACACACACACACACACACGCACACACACACAAAGCGACATGTGTAGCCAGCCATTTTGAGTTTAAGTGGCAATACGATTTGAATTCTTTATGTGGGCGTGGCGGTGGGGCTGCCTTGGCTTGGCTGTTAGTTAGTGTGCTCTCTCGCGTTGAGGGCCCAAGTTTTTTTTTTTCTGCTTTTGTGTGTGTGTGTGAGCACCAAATACGGGAGTCCCTTGGGTTGTATTGGATTTGCTTGTTGATTGGTTTGCATTCTCTTATTTTTTTTTTTTTTTTTTTTCATTTTTGCGTATTAGGTTTTTTCTTTTTGGGGAAGGGAAGGGAAGGGAACGCGCTGATTATTCATATCTTCGAGCCAGTGCGGGTCGGGAGCTGTCTCCCGCTCCCATTCCCATTCCAATTCCCATTCCGTTTGGCACTTTTCAATGACACTCGTTTTGGCCAGCTGGCGTTTAAGTGTAGTTTTATTTTATTACATATTTGTTGGAGCAGGCACATGAATGTTATGGCCGTGGCTCTAATTTGTGTGTCAGCAACAGCAGCAACAGCAACAACATTGGCAGCAGTCGAGCAGCAAATTATGTAACTACATTTGAGCATAACTACACAATGGCCAGATATATATATGCGCAAATGTCCAAATATATATATATATATATATATATAAAGATATGTGAATAATAGATGTATATTATGGCCTACAATAAATGGCTCTGGTCCCAGTGTGTGCTTGTATACGACCCTCTCTCTCTCACTCTCTCTCTCTCTCTCTCTTTCTCTCTCTCGCTCTCTGTGTATGTATTTGTAATTCAAGCACATTATATTACTTATACGCGCCTTTGTTGCTTAAACACAACAGCAAAGGCGAAGCCGAAAAAAAAAAAACAAATAAAGTATTGATTTGCGTTAGCCGAATATAAAATACACTTGCGAGCAGTTGATGGATTAAATTAAAACATTTATCCTTACTAATATTTATATTCAATATACTATTTATATGCCTCATTCGATTTGCCAAGCCGGCCTTAAAATAAACGTCAATCAGCTCAATTCACTGACAGCTGAATTTCAGCATCAGTTTCTGTTCACAAGGCTAGTTGAAGGCTAAGCTGAAATCGGAATTTGCCAGCTCGAACTAGAGCGGCTTAGCATGTGGTTGGGGAGCCTTCATAAATTTGATATTGTGATATGACAGAGACAGAGCGAATTATTAAGTCTGCCTGGAAAACGTAGGCCGCAGTTTGCATAGTGCATAGTGCATAGTGCATAGTGGACATGCTGGAATGCCCTCTGGTAGAGTATGAGCAGACAAGAAATGAAACAGGAAAGAAGAAAAACCAATTGAGAGCTCTGTGAAACCCGCATATGTTTGAGTAGCAGCAAAATGGAGCACAGTGTGTATATATGTGTGTGTGTGTGTGTGTGTGTGTGCGCCGGGTATGGGAAAATTGCCCAGTTGGAGCAGGGCAGCGCCAACAGCTTGCATAAATTTGTGTATTGAGAGACTACGGTATGGCATAACTGCTAAGTTCCATTCACATTCCCATTCAGAATCGCATTCGTCATTCCGCTTGCCTGATGTCTTTGTCAAATATGCGAGTAACTGTAGCTGTCGGAAGTGACTTCAATCTCAATGGGCCTATGCACCCAAAGTAAGCCTGAGGCTGTCGCTTTCAAAGCCCAAACTCAAACTTAAGCCCAAGCCCAAACCCAAGCCCAAGCCCAAACTCAAACTCAAACCTCAAATCAGATTCTCAGATCCAATTCAACTTTCGCAGCAGCAGCAGCGGCCGCCTCAGCCTTTTTGTCGATTTCCTGCAATGATTTGTCGTCATGTGCCATGTGAAATGGGCGTTAAAAATGGGCGTGGAAAGCCAACAGTTAAATATGCGTAGCTATGCCATACCCACACACCCACACCCACACACACATACACACACCATCACACAGGTGATGGAGCATCTACTTAAGCAATTTTCCCCCAACTGAGCTGCAATTTTGGCTGCTTGAATGGATTTTAGCTTGAATTCGATGTATGATAGACTGGCACACACACAACACACACAACACACACATACACATACATATAAATATATTTGCATACAAATATAATCAAATTTTGATTCAAGATATTTTCGCAGACAAGCGAAGACAAAGGAAATCATATATTGAAAACGAGTAAAGAATAACAAAACAGTTCAAAAATGTCGCATTTTTATTTATAGATAAAATATTCGAGTGTTTAAGCAACTCAAGCAAAACAGTTCAAAAATGTCGCATTTTTATATATATATATATATAAATCAAATATTCGAGTGCTGAAGAGCAAAAGTGAGAATCTTATCATTTTACTTAAATGGCATTGTATCTGCTCGCGCCAGTATCAAATTACATCAAACCGCTTTAAGAGGCTGACCCTCAGTAGGCTAGTAGATACTATGAGTCTGCCTGCCAATGATTACTTGAGTACCCACCTAGACCCTTCAGCTAGGTGAGCTGATTACCCTAAGCAATGCACATTATTTGCGCTGCTTGCAAAAATTGTTTGAGCACCTTTGCTGCCGCTGGGAAAACAATGAGAGCAACTGCTGTAGCTGTAGCTGCTGCTACTCTAATATGAGCACTCGCATTACGCATACGCCACGTTGTACCTGGTGCGTGAAGACTGCACAAATGTTGCCAGCTGCCGCATCATTATGGTTAGGCAAACTGAGAGAGGCAAGTGGAACAGCATGCTAAGATGCTTGACAAATATTGTGATTTCATTTAGGGGTCTCTGCGCTTGACTGCCAGCACGCGGCGTATACGTTATATCTCTACTACTCTCTCGCACTTACACTCTCACTCTATATATATATATATATTCTTTTTAAAGAGCCAAGCAGCCAGAAAATTAATGCAGTCATACAACAAAAATTATTCAAATTGTAAAAATGTTTTCGGTTCCTTTCTCTCTCTCTCTCTCTCTCTCTTTCATTCTTTATTGCTTTTTCTGCAGTAATATAAATGGAGTGTACGTTTCACACACACTCACTTAATATGCTTAAGTACACAAAGTGAAATTAAATCGATGGCGAATTGAATGCATTGAAATCAATTTTTATAGTTTTCGGGCCATGAAATCCAAACAACATGAAACCTTCAACAACAGCGCACAGCAAGCACAAATCAAAATTACATGCGGTGGGCGCGATGGACAAACAGGAAAAAATGCGTTGTTCACCTTTGTGAAATGTGCTAGACTAACAGATACCCTAGAGCTGATATCATATATATATATATATATATATATATATATATATATATATATATATATTTAGAATATATAAATATATTAATAAATATTTATTTAAACATTGAAATTGACAATTTCGTGAAAAACACTAAAGTGAAAATAAATGACATGTCAAGGATGTGCGGAGTGCATCTATTAATTAAGCTCGCTCTTTTTCGCACAAATAAATGTGTAAATAAATAATAATAACTAAAATAAAAGTATCAATAATACCAATTGATTTGCATACATAAACGTGGTTTATTTTTCATAATTTAAATAACATTTGCCCATCAGATGTTATATTATTTTAAGCCCTGCCTGACATATGTGTGTGTATGTGTGTGAGTGTATGTGTGTGTGTGTGTTTGTATTAAATGTAAATGAAAATTCTCAATTGCCCAGCCATGCTAAAACAATTACGCGCTTAAATGGCAGAAAATTTCTAAATAAATAAGTTGCATTGGCACGAGTATTGCATAAATATTACATAGAAATACGGCCGGTGAGGGGCGGTAGAAGTTGCCGTTAGCTGCTCTGATCTCCCACAAGGCGAAAGCCGCAACCAAAGCCAGCCCAGAAGTGTTCGGTGCCAAATCGATTGGCGTCCATTGAAAAAGAAGCGCGCGCGCTCTCAAGCTTCCTTTGACAGAGCATCGTCAGTCGAGTGGGTTTTATTTCCAGTGCTGTAAAACTAATTTTGTGCATCATAAAGTTTTATGACAAATATTACGGTACTTTTTGACACAGTGTCAAACGCACATTCGCACACAGATCTGCTCACACACGCACACGCGTGCACATACAGTTATCAGAATTGCTGTTAAAGCACATTTTTTTTAGCCGTTCGCCAACCCCCTCGCTGCCCTGGCACATTCCTAACCAGCTATCTATCTGGCTGCATACTCTCCTTTTTTCTTCTTCTTCTTCTTCATATTATTATTATTTTTTTTCTTTCGGTTTGAGTTTGGCTGGCCTTATTTTCAGCTTGCGTGCTGCGGCACAGAGTTTTAATAAAATAGCATTAAGTCGAGCTGACAAACCGATGCGAAATTGAAAACCAGAGCGAGCACAAGACGTATAAAATAATGGCCAGCAAATGGGAATATTAATATTTGTACACGCCCACTGGCAAAGTGCCAAAATCGGGCCATTAAATTTAATTCCACAATTGGTAACGCCAACTGGCGTACGCAGGCAGCACTCGCCGTGGCACTAATCCTTATATTCACAATGTTCAATTAAGTTACAATAACACTGACGGCAGTTGTCGTCAACACAGAGATATACACTTGTTTTCAACTGAGCAGAGCTGGATGGATGACGGCAAATGGAGGGAATGCAGGACGCTGACAGAGAGGAGTGTGACTGGCAGGGAGAAAGAACAGCAACAGAGAAGAAAATATTTAGTATATAAGAGGGATTGAGTGGGCGAGAGAGAGAGTGAGAGAGAGAGAGAGAGAGAGAGAAAGAGACAGAATATAAATGAAAGTAAGATTAAGAATGCGAGAATGAGGAAGAATGAGAGACAGAGAGACAGATATTAAAATACAATATAGAGCGAGGCAGAGGCTGGCAAATAGAGATGCATGAAAAATAGAGTGAAATGTATATTCAATCAGAGCTAGATAGAGAGAGGCAGACAAAAGCAAGCGTGAGGAAGATGCATTGGTAGACAGAGCAACTGAAACAGAGACACAGAAAAAAAAATAAAAATGTAAAGTTTTCATAGGAAATTTAATTTCTGAATATACTCGTGATTGATAATCCTATCCATACTCAATTTAGTGTTGCAAGTGTTAATAAAATGGCAGGCAGTGCTGGAAAATGTGCAAGAAAAATACGGAATGACATATAAAATCCATGAGAGTTAAACAACTGCCACAACTGCATTGTCGTTTCAGGTAACTTCTCAGCGAGTGTCAATCAATTGAACTCAATTGACCCTAAACAACATAAATAATTATTTTACATATTAAAATTTCTGTTTTTTCATTTCAATTGTTAAATGTATTCGTAGCAAAATATTTGTTTTACCGCGGCAAAGGCTGATTATTCTATTAGCACGCTGTTCACAGCTTTTCCTGATAGACCCCATAGAATTAAAAAACAAAAAAAAAAAAATAGGGAAAACATGAAATAATCGGCACAAATACCGTTGTAATTAAAATTAAACATTAAATGGAACGCTCGAAGTTAATCAAATTTGAAAGAAATATGTCAACAATTGGAAATATGCGATGTTCGATGGCTGCAGAAAACATAAATAACAATAAATAAAGAGCACACACACAACAAATAATATTTATTAAATAAAATGATACAATCACAATTAACAAAGTAAATAAATAGTGAAAAATTATTGCGGCCTCTTGTTGTTTGTGGTTTGTTTTCATTTCTGATTCTTTTGTTGAACGACAACTTTTTGTCTTTCTTTTTTTTTCCTTTTTTTTTTTTTTTTGTCTCGCAATTTGTTTGGATGTTGATTCAAGTATCAATGTCTATGGGCATTTAAATGAGTTCACGTTCAAGCTAGCACTTCAACTGCCAATTACCGCCCATTGCCAAGGCAGATTGCGACTCGTGTCACAATCCATGCAATTTCCTGTTGCTCAAGCTCAAGTCTGGCTCTCACATTTGCATCACGGCGCACAAAACTTTACATTACATTTTATTCAATTTGCTGTTTTTCTTTTCAATTTATATTACTCGCTATCACTCTCTCTCTCTCTCTGTCTCTCTCACTCTCCCTGTCGTGTCGCTTCTCTACTTTACTGCTGTCCTGGTGGGGGAAAAGCAATGAACAAGGCCAAAGTTGTGCAGCGCATCTGGAGTTTCGTGTTGGCTGAATGCGGCCTTTAATGAATAGCGCAAATAATTGCGAATATATGAGAGTGTCATATTTCACTGGAATAACATCAACTTTTTTTTTGTATGCCCCGATATAATATATACATTCCTCTCTTTTTTCCCCCCCCCCCCCTCTCCCCATTTGTTGCTGTTTTACATTATCTGCATTGCTTGTATATGCCAGCTGTCTGTGTGTGCGTGAATGTAATGAGCGGATGAGCAAAAAGTTTATGGGCAGCAGGAAGCGACAGCCGCGCCGACACTCGCAAGCAGCAACAGCAGCGTCAGCATCAGCATCAGCATCAGCTAACAGCCGGAACAGACCGAGATGGAGCAAAAGAGTGCGAGAGAGAGACAGAGTGGGCTTGTCGGAAGAGCTAGCGGACAGTCGTACTGGCTGCTATGTGGCCAAGTAAGTGGAACTCGGGGTGGCTGTTCAGTTGGTCAGTTTGGAGGCTGCAATTCATGTCCGCTAATTAAATTGTAATTATATATGTTAATGTGTGCTTGTATTTGTCGTCGTGTATGTGTGCGTGTCGTGTGGGCGTGCCAGTGACCATAGGCATGGGTGGCTGGTGTGAGTGTGAGTATGAGTGTATGTCGACGGCAATGGCTCGCGGTCACAAACAATGTTCTTAATTTAATGAAAGATTTCGATTATAAATGGCATTACATTCACAGTGTCCTTAACTTGTGTTCTGCTATGTCCGCTTTATATATAGATATATATATATATATATATATATATATATATGTGTGTGTGTGTATGCGTGTTGCGAACAATTTTTATATTGCGCTGGCGCCTCAAACACTCAATTCAATTTCAGCTAGAACTTAACAATATGAAATTTTTTTTGAGACGTGCCAAAATTTATGAGAAATTTTATTTAAAATGAACTCTCACGCTTCATTAGAACTGGCTGGAAGTAATCGACTGGACGTTTGTAGGTCAAATTAAAGCCATTTCAAGTCATATATGTTTGTGTGTGTGTGTGTGTGTGTGTTTTTTTTTTTTTTTGTTGCCTTTAATGAATTGAGCTCTCACATATTTTATGATCGACAGCAGCAGTATAAATTATGCTTATCTCGCAATAATTTCTCTGCCCAGTAAGAATATGGAATATATTCTTCAGCATTTTCTTAAGAACGCAATTAGCAAAAAGTTTTAACAATTTCCAAAATATTCAAGACCAAGCGAAAAACAACTTTGACAAAGTTTATGACTGAATGTTGTTTTTATGAAAGTTTCTAAATTCCACAACAACAACAACAACAACAACAGTGAACAATAAAAACAACTTGGGAAACGTCTAAAGCACAAGTTTGGCTTAAAAAGATATATTCCTTGTAACATGATACATTATACAATTAGGCTAAAATATCAAGCTAAAAACATTAAAAAAAAGTGAAAAGAAATAAAAATAGAAATCGAAAGAAAGCCCAAAGATTTGGCCAATAAAAATCTTGTCGAAATGTGGCAACAAAAAAGTCAATAAAAAAAAAATAAAATAAAAGCAAGCAGAAAGTCGAATTATACTGAATTTTATATGCTCTTAAATATTGGATAAGCTTAAAAGGCAATAAACTTAGGGGTTATATAATGGGTTATATATATATGTATATACATGTATATGCAAATATATTCACATAATTAATTAGTTAATTATTATTAATTAGAGCTAGATTTGGACGCATTTAAGCTGAAAAACCACTGTTAAATTTATTTTTATATATATATATATATATTAAATTTATATATATTTAGCGACATTCTTTCATCTATGCATTGCATAGTTCATAAAAATGTTAATATACTCTTGTGGAGGGCATCCAAAGAGATTCCGCGATGCTAAGGCGCGTGGCCGCATTTAAGAGGCCACTCGAATGAGCTGTGAAGTGTCCCGTGCTCTCAGAGAGTGCCATTGAGTATCCTGCTGCTCAGCTGCTCTGTTGCTCTGCTGCTCTGCTTTGAGTGCTGTCTGCGTGTCGTTATGTCCAGCGTAGTCCAGTCCAGTCCAGTCCAGTCCATTTCAGTCCTCTCACAATGCATTGTTAATAACCGCCTAGACCGCGTGGCAGCTCGGCGGCTGGCGTTAGAATTCTGTTGAAATTTAATTAAACTGCCTGAACGATGTTGTCGATGGGGACGGCAATGATGACGACGTCGGTGGTGCTGCTGCGGGTGGGGAGGTGCGCCAGAGATGTGTTGTGGTACGCTTGCTTAGACTGGCCGAGCACCACTTATAATTTAATGACGCTTAATAATTGATGCTGGCAGGCCGACTAAAGCGCCTTATTGAAAGCGCGCCCCGAAAAGTAGGCAATAAAACTTTTATGACACCAGAATGAACCACTTGACTTGGATGCGGTACATAACGCTGTGCCACCGTGCCCATCCCCATCCCCATTCCCATCCCCCATCCCCAAAGGCCATTCATATCGCCATCTAACAACGGGTTAAGACAGTTAACTAACTTTAATGACTTGCTCGCAGTCAGACGGGCATCAAGTAGGCTGGGCCAAATTCGTTTCACAGCCAAGCCTCGTTTCCTGTGTCAGCAGGCATTAGTATAGTTTTCATTTGGGAGAGAGAGCATAAGAATTGTAATCCTCTTTCTCGATTTCGTGTTTAAATTTTAAATAATTTTTTGTGAAAAATTTTCATATTTGTTTTAAAAGCATTTTGGCCCACAAATATCCGCGCGAATATATATTATAAATATAGATATACAGATATATTTATTAATAGATATATATACCAGCAATTATAGAGTGATATTTTTGAAAAGCATTAAGCAAAATTTCTACAAGATTCAATATGCCGCTAGGTAAACGTCTGATGTCCAAACTGGCTCGTATCTATCGCCGCATCAAGAAGCGTCCCACTACCAAAAGGATGGCCGACAAGACCATCAAAAGTGTAAAGAAATGTAACAAGAGCTGCGAGACTCTTCCGGATGCACTGGAGCGCAACGAACTCGATTACAATATGTTGGCATACGACATACAGCAGTTGGAGGCAGCCAAAAGCGGTATTATTGTGAAGACAAGAGCTGAAATCGTATCTGAGCCGAGAGCCGCAATGGCATCACATACAATAACAAGTGAACGCATTGCCGCTGGCAACGAGAGCTGCTTGGATGCCTGCACCCAGGCCGACGGGGGACCAATATTGGAGAATGGCATCTCGAAGAGGGCATTCTGTCGTCAGCTGGACAATTTACTCCAGCGCACCCTGGGCGCCGATTGCAATCATGCACGGGTTTGGACACGATCCAATGCAACATTCTGTTAAACGAAACCAAATTTTGAATAATTATTATATTTCAAGTATGCCCCATGCGTGGCCAATAAAACGTATAACCTTTCCATATGCACCATTCTCGCCAATTGGCTACACCAGCCCCACCAAGTCTGTCAAGCAAAGGGTTGCGTCGCTCCGCAGCAAATTGGCGGCAGCTCATTATAAAAACATAACCCGGCCGTAATTACGACGAACTCTCGGCGTCTATATTAACGTGGGCCAACCCAAAGCCCACAAAGCGTAAACAGCAAAGCCAAACAACGCTCGTCAGCTTAGCCAGCCAGCCAGCCAGCCAGCCAGCCAGCCAGCCAGTCAGTCAGTCTGTCTGCTTGTCCATCATGCTTACACGTGGTCCGTTTTGAGTGCGCGTCGATTTATGAACAGGCGCCGCCTAAAAGCATGCAACACTTCTTTACATTCGCCAAAGTCGCGTACGCCAGCCACAGTGGGTCAAATACATGAAAATATTTTATATATATTATATATGCATGATGTTTCACTGGCGCCACTTGGATTTTATAAAACTTTAAGGAACTTCCAGCGTCCATGCAGTGTTTAATCTTGCATCTGTGCCACCTATATGTATGCCATGGGCAGACACCTTCGCATGGTGCAACTGTCTGGAGACTAATTAGCATATCTTAGCTTTAAAGCTGCTTGCGTGCAACAAATATGCAAATATGCTGCAGTCAAGCTGCAGTATAGCTTTACTCTAAAGATTCCCCATTTGGGTAACTAAACTATTTCAATGTGAATGAATAGCGCTATAAATATTGCATGCATCAGAGACATGTGCCGTATGCTTATGGGACTTATTTAAATATAGCTGCACTAATAATAGAGCTACCCCTGCAGTAACCATAACTCATACAGCTTGAAGGCCACTTGCATCTAAGCCAGACGCTGCTCTGCGCACTGACATTAAAGCGTTGCGTTTCAGTGCAATGTTATATTTGTCACAGAAATGCAAACACTTCTAACCACAGTGCGTGCACACGTGTGGGTGCTTGTATTATACATATATATTTATGTATATATGTGTGTATGTGTTGCTGTTTATATTATTCAATTTTGCGCATTGCTTTTGTTTTAATTTTTTTTATTTTTATTTCATTTTATTTTTTCTTTATAATTAATTGCATTGCTTACGCCTGCGTGGGCCTGAGCTGCGGGTTACGTTGACGAGTTGCGGGTCGAGGAAGCATTTCGTGATGTGATTATTGGATCAAATGCTGAGCCCTCACTCTGGTAAGCGCACCTCCCACATACACACACACACACACTGGCATAAACAAGGTTATTTCGATCAAAGTGACATTTAATTAAATCACAAAAATGCAGGGGAAACGCATTAAGGGGCTTTTGTTGCCATTGTGGATGCTATGCAACAGTTGGCTCCAGCACCACCAGCAATGTGCGCCTGTGTGTGCATGTGTATGTGTATGCAAACAGTTTAAGGCCGGGTGCGTGTGGCTTATTCAATAGCTCGAGGCATTGATTAAATGTCGCTTAAGTGTGCAAGCAAATCAAGAAAAAATAAACAAACACTGCATAAGCAAAAGAGTCACGACTACGAAAGGCATGCGAGGTATCAGCTTCAAATGCTCATGATGATGATGATGACGATGATAATGATGATGATGCTGCCGATGATTATGATTGTGTTGCTGATGGTGACGACGATATGGCTGCATCCGCTGCGTCGGCCATGGCCCGCATGTGGCCACAGACTCCCAACCCAAATGAGCGCTGCGGGTGCAATCGAACGTGACGTAAGCTCAGCACAGGAGGTAGCAGCAGCAACAAAGGCAACAGCAGCAGCAGCAGCAGCAGCAGCAGCAGCAGCAGCAGCAGCAGCGGCAACAGCAACAGCAACAGCAACAAAAGTGAAGCCATCGGCTGAGCAACAATTTGAGCGCATTGAATGTGATGCGATTGATGGAATTGTTGTGCACACGCGCATACTTCCACAACACACACACAGACACAGGCACAGGCACAGACACAGACAAGCTCACTGATAGTTGCCTTGGTTAAACAACAGACTAACTGACTGGACAAACAATGAAACTCACAAGACAATGGCAGCTGGCAGAAGCTAAACAACAAACAGCGCTGAGAGTGAAGTAATAGGAATAGGAATGCCTCATAGCCGCATCGCCAGAGGCTCTACAGTCGTTTAAGTATCGTCAAGTATCGTCAGTCGCTTATCGATATCTAATCGCTGTCAGATTTACTATAAAAATCGAATTGAAATTTTTGCAATTTCTTTCAATGTTGAGAACTGGGCGAAATTAGTAAAGCACATTTGCAGTTAGCCGAGATAACAGAATAATTGGCAAAGCAATAAGCAATTTCGATAATTGCATGCGATTAACGAAACGCTGTGAGTGCCCCACGGGGGCAAACAAAGTGGGGCAGCAATTGCCGCTGCTACTCGGGCTGCTGTTTGCTGCTGCTGTCGTCGCACCTCCCAACTTCCGTATGAATGTCAATTAACTGTTAAATGCCTTAAGCTAATGCCACTGCCGCTGCCGCTGCCGCTGCCGCTGCCGCCTTCCCTCACAGAAAAAAAAAAAAAAAAAAGAAAACAAAAAGTTGCTCGTGGCTGCAACAAAGTTTTCGACATTTGTTGGCGAGCTAGAACCACGGTGCAGGCAGCTACTGACCGACAGCTGCGAGCGCTGGCCACACCCAACGCAACCACACACCGAATATTGGCAAATGCTCAGGAGCGCAAATTTAATTAAAGTTGGGAAAACAGTATTGACTCGGAACGGTAAATTATGCAACATGCCACACGCAGATAAAGCAAGGTAGCTGGCATCCAGGCAACCAGGCAGGCAGCCGACACGAACAGTTGAAAGGGCAAACAAAGGCAAAGGTGGCAACCAATAGACAATCGCAATGGAGATGGATTGATGCCAGCGCAGCCAGTGCGCTCACTACACACAACAACAAAAAAACCAAGTGAATAGGTAAAAATGTTACGCCAAAAACAACAAACAAACAAAACATCAACGCGCCAGAAGCATTCACAGCTAGAGCGAAATATTCAATGGGCAGTGGTGAGCGGCGAGCGGCGAGTCCATAGCCGGAAGAAGGCATTCGGGATGGACAAACGTTTCGGTCGAACATTTCCCGCCAGCAGAGCTAGCATTGAAAATGAGTTTTGTATGATTCAGCAATGCATTCAAATGCTAAATGAATCTCGGCAAACACAAGTGGTAACACCGACAGCAGCGGCCACAATAAGTGCCACCAAAATAAATGCATCGTAGCTGCCAAGGTTTTATGGCCACAAAATGTAACGGAACGCTATTTGGCAACCCCTCAATCGTGCACATTTTACGTTCCGCACTGGCCACCAAAGGTGGGAGACACTTTTCTCGATTTCAGCTAACCAACCGCTCACGTTTCCCCCATTCCCGCCGCCAGATGGCGCTGTGCGCTGCACAGTGAAATTGCATCGCAAGTTGATTTCGCTTTTTATTGCATTTACATTTGAGCGCTGATAAAAATGAATGACTGCATCATCCGCACGATGTCACACAGCACACTCTATATTCTGTGCTCGTGTGCGTGCGCGTGTGTGTGTGTGTGTGTGTGTGTGGCTGTAGCTGAAATCAATGCGCGTGGCAACGTGTAGCGCCTGCTAACATAAGTGCTGTCAAACGTGAGGGAGGACACTAACTGCGACTCATGTTCATTTGCAGCGTTTAGGGCTAAAGTGGCAGGAAGCGTTGTCTGATGCTGCAGGATGCTGCTGCCATTGCCACGCCCATCCACCACCCTCCCCCACCAGCCACTGGCAGAAGTCAACAAGTTGGCCGCCCTTGTGGCCATGCCCTGGCTGCCAGCAAATCAGACGCTTAGAGTAGCACATTATGCTAATATCATGGTATTTTGTGTGTGTGTGTGTGTGTGTGTGTGTGTGTGTGTGTGTGTGTGTGTGTGCACAGGGAACGTCGCAGCGCATGCAGCCCAAGTGCAGCATCCCCTGACATAGGGGCGAAGCTTGTAATTACACACATAAAGCAGACAAGAGCAGCTCCCAAAAATTTATTTAAGCAGTATGCAAGATCAAAAGTGTCGCAGCTACTCACTAAAAGAAAACTAGCAGCTAACACCGTCAGCATTACCCCAAGCCAGCGAAGCGCCCCTCTACACACACACACAGAGACAAGTCTGTCCAATTTGAAATGCTGCATCGCCCCTGATGTGCAATAACAATGTAAATTTCAAGATAACTTCATTTAGCTTTGATTTGTGTCAGAAATGTTTTGCTGCTTTAATCGCCTTATACCCAAACAACATTTTAATATGCATGCGTTTGGCTGAGCGCATGTAACTAAATTGCAGGATGTGACAATTGCTATGAGCTCACACATATGTATACATATATATATATATATATATATATATATATATGGAATATCATTTATGTTTTATATAAAATTCAAATTTCTCTCATTGCTATATAAGCGAAATATAAATTATCACGGATTATTGCGAGCACAAAACATTCATGGGTATTATGCGCTCAAATACAATATTTAATTATTAAACTGTTGCACATTAACTGAAAAGAAATCAAATCAAATTGAAATTGATAAAAATAAAAAAATTGCATTGGATTTGTCTTATTGCTTACAAATCAATCAAATCCAATCAGATTTTGTGAACATGCGCTCAGATTACGTGTGTGTGTCTGTGTGTGTCTGTGTGTGTCCGTGTGTGTCTGTGTGTGTCTGTGTATGTCTGTGTCTACGTTTATATGTATTTATTTCCATTTACACATTCATAATAAATTAGGTTAAGTCTTTAGTAAAACAAATGAAACGAAAGATATATATATATATATATATATATATATCAATATATATATATATATATCAACATATATATATATATATATATATATATATATATATATATATATATGTATATATGTATGCACTTATATATGTATTTATGCCGATTGTCAGTTAACCTTCAAATGCCATTTTTGATGGGCAAACGTTTTGTCATCGATTGCTGTTATCGGCGCACGATATCGATTTATGCCCACTCACTAGCTGTCTGGGATACATTTCGTGGTCGCAGCCACAGCCACAGCCAGAGCCACAGCCAGAGCCACATCCGCATCCGCATCCGCATCCGCCATTTGGCGAATTCCCCAATTGAAATTTTAAGAATCCCCTGCGTTGCGCTCAAACCAAATTCAACACTCACTTACGGCCGCCGACCCCTTGTCAATCCCCTTAGGCACACGTGGCGCAGATTCAATGATAACGCGCTATGAAAATCTCATGGCATATAATCAGTGCCGCATTCAACCAAATCTCCAGGTGGCGCCCTCTCCAACTCTGCGCCCTCTACGCCTAGCCAGCTGACAGCGCTGAAGTGCTGAAGTGCCGAAGCGACGGCTAGGAGCGGCGACAGCCCACCCAAGTTACGCCCCAGCAAACGCATTACATATGCCAATTTATTCATTTTATTCATATTGTAGCGTCGTCGTGCGCCTGACCCGCCCGTACCGCCCGGCCTGCACGGCTTGGATTTTGTTCCGCGACTCCGTCAACATCTTCCGCTTCCATGTGCGAACTTTGGCCATTTGTTTTTCCCTTCAGTTTGTTAGCTTGTTTGCCAGTTGGTGTGTCGTTCTGTGTGCTTCTCTCTCTCTCGCTCGCTCTCACTTTCTCTATTTGCTTTGTGTGTGTGTGTGTGTGTGCGTGTGCGTGTGTGTGTGTATGTGTGTGTAATTCCTTTATTTTTTTTTTCTTTTTGTTATTGTTTGTTTGTCTTGCGCTTGAGGGTCGGGCGCCAAAGTAAAATGAAACAAAAGCATCTTGCCTCAACTAAAAGTAGCTGTCAATTTTGAGACGCACACATGAATATATGTGCGTGTGTGTGTGTGTGTGTGTGTGTGTGTGTGTGTGTATTAGCCGCCCATTCGCACGCCTCCGAGTGCTAACCAGGTGTGCACAACGTGTCGATCATAAGTCCAATGAGCGGCAAGCGCTCCAGTTGCGGCCATTTCTGTCAGAATTTTTCAATTAAGGATGTTTTATGTTCAGCAAGAGGAAATTAGCATTTATTGTTGTGCCACACACACACACACCCGCACACCCGCACACACACATGCATTGCAGCTCGATTATTTTTGCTGGCTTTGCCTCGAAGTGCCTTCCGACAGCATCGACGGCATCTTGAAAATAGCTGGCAGCTGGCGGAAATGGCATTTTGCGATTGAAACTCCCGCATGACCACTCACCCTGGCAGACAGCGAGGCGCCCCAGACCCGTCGAGCGCCAACCGCCAAGAGGCGCGCCAGTGCAGTGGCGCTGCAACTGCATATAAAATGGCAATGAAAAGACGCGGCAGAAATCAACGCAAGGCACACTTTGAATTACAAATGTCCTCGTCTGTAATCCACTCGCAGCCCAGGCAATTGTCGTCGTTGTCGTCGGGGGCAGCTCTGGCACAGGCTCTGGCAACTGTGCGCACTCAATATCAAACGAGCTGGGCTCTCGGCCACGCCCATCATTTGTAAAGCGCTGTGCGAAATGTGCTAATTTGGAATGCGAACGCGAATGCGCTTCGAAAATGTTTGTCCAATTTGGTTGGGCAACATTTAAAACATGACTTGACAATCACGCACCGGTTGCCCGGGCTTGGGATTGGGACAGAGACTGCGACTGGGACTTGCCTTACGGCTTACGGCCTGGGCGTGGGCATGCCAGTGAGCATGAGCGTGGGCGTGGGCGTGGACGTGTGCGTGGCCGAAGGCGTAGGTGCGGCGGAAGAGTGGGGGAAGAGTGGGGGAAGCGTTAGCGAATACAGCTCTCTCGACGTGACTACTGTGCAAAAGTTTTTAGTCATCAACTAGATAACGTTGAGCGTTGTTTAACAGCACCAGCAGCGGGAGGAGGATAACAACAACAGCAACAAGCTGAAATAGTAGCGACAGCGCGCCAGCAAAAGCGGTTGGAGCCCCGCCACACAGCGAGAAAAGCAAGCGTGATATACTGTCAAGCAGTTGGAGCTTGAGTTGGAGTTGGAGTTGGAGTGGGCACGGCCAAATTGCTGCAGAGCAAAGCCCCAGCTCAAGCCCACGCCCTCAGCTGCGTTGTATATCTTAATTTGCAGATCAATGAAATTTATGTAAATTGCGTTTTTTTTTTTTTTTTTTTTTGCGCTCAATTAGATATGTTAATCCGCATGCATAAATGGAACTCTTGATTTACTTTAAATCAACTAAAATTTAATGGGCCAAAAAATAAATAGAAATAAAAACAATATATATATATATATATATATATATATTTCTCTTATTTTTATGCATATTAGATTTCTGCCCACTCGAATGTAGTTTTCAGCATGGCAAGCTTAGGTGAGGCTTAAGTTTCACTTACGCCAAGTACTATCAGAAGGTACTTAGGCATGATAATCCCATTTTTGAATGTGCTTAACACAGCTTAGGCTGCACCCGGAGCTGTGAAAGAAACGAAGATTGATTCACACATAAGCAGAAGTAAAATATAGAAATAATTTTCTTGCTCAACTTTATTTGAAAGTTGAGCTCAGTTTACTTGCGTTTAATTGAGCTTAAGCCCATGGCTGGCTGCTGGCTGTTGGCTCAGTGTGGTTGCGGCTGCAATTTATGACTGGGTTAGGTCCGCCTTTTCTCACAGTGTAGCACAAATAATTCTTTCACTAAAGTTGCCTCTGCGCTGCACGAAACGTTGATATAAATTGCAGCTCGGCCAACTAGTTGCGGCCCAAGCTGGAGAGCGAGCCGCAGAGACAGAGACAGAGACACAGAGAGAGAGAGAAACTGGAAAGTAAAAAAGACAGAGAATGAAAGGCAGACAGACAGACAGACAGAATTTACGCCTTAAAGTTTTGCTGTTCAGATATTGTTGAGGCTATAATTTTAATTAAATCTGGATGCTATTGCAGAGCGTTAACAATTTTTAACATAGTTTTAGTTAAAGCTCGTCGTACACACTGTAGAAAATGTTGAAAGTGTGAAGTGTTTGGCCTCCGTTGTTGCTGTTGTTGTTGTTGTTGTTGCTGTTGTCACTATTGTTGTTGCCTTACGCTCTGTTGTGCCAACTCATCTTAAACTTTAATTAAATGTATTGTTTTTTGCCCTGAATGCATGCGAGTGCTGCATGTGGAGTGTGCGTGTGCCTGTGTGTGTGCGTGTGTGTCAGTATGCATTCCTTGGTACGCTTCATTTGCCCTGGCAGTAGGATAGCCCATAGTTGGCCGCTCCAGGCATTTATACCGGCATACCCCAACATTCTGCAGCATTCGCAGCCAGAGATCGCCGCAAAAGTTTGCACAACTTTTGCGTTTTGTTCCACATGCTTGGCGCACACACACACACACAGACACACACGAGCGGGTGAGAGCGGTAAGCCATAGTGAATATGATGTGTGCGAGGCATGCATGTGTGGCAGCGAGTTTTATAGCAGTCAGCATGCAATTGTGCGCGTAGCATACAAAAGAGCCTCTCAGCTCGTCGCTCTCCTTCACACTATCTCTCTCCCTCACCCTCACCCTCACCCTCTCTCTGACTCGTTCTCTATCCAAGATGCCTTGCTACTGATTCGGAGTGCATTTTAAGCTGTAGGTTCCACAGCGCCGGCATTCACAAGACTTTTCCCAAAGTTTTCTAATGAGCAAATTCTTTCTGCTTGGCAAGTCGGTTGGGGCTTTCGGTTTTGTTCCACTTATGTTTATTCATCATGGGATCATTGTGCAGTGTTCATTGATTTCATTTTGAGATAGTCGCAACACACTCACACACACACACCAAGGCCGTCTTAGATACCCTGTCAATGGGCCACATGGAACTTCATATGCTCAGAGCAGGCGAACTGTAAACAAAGGCCAAAAGGCTTCAGTTTATAAAATGTTGCAATTTATATTTATGTATTATTATTTACATATATATATTTATATATTTTTATATGACAATAATTTTTTTATATATTATATATATATATTTTTTTTAATTTTTATTTGAAATTCATTATTACACAGTCTAAATTCTTTTAGTATTATGCAGGGTATCATACAGTCGCGCCACTCTCGGTGCTTGAGAAACACTGTTGACTTCATTCAAAACGTATATTGTTCGATATTCTTCTAATTGGATTAAAAACACAAAAACTTGCAAAACCAACCATTTCCCATTTAATTCAATTTGTTTTATTTACTTTTGTACAATTTTATTAACTTTGGCTACGCAAACTCTATGGATTGTTGTATGAATCTTGCGCTTCCCACTATTAGTGCGCCTTTGTTTGCACAAAATTCGATTATTCTTTCGGTTTTGTGCATTTAACATGATTTTAAATGTTTTTGTTCAAATTTTATGAAAATCTATCCATCTCTTTGTGCTGCGCTTTATCCTTGAACTCTATTGTTTTTCTTCGTTTCTGATTCTCGTCATACACATTTGGCTGACGGCCAGTGCGGCCCATATTGACAATATTATTTTATTTTTCTTTTTTCTTTTTTTTCACCTTTTATTTCGACTGGTCAAAAAAGAATTTCCTGTGGGTTAAGTTGTGGCAAGGGGGAGCATTTTTTTTACATTTTTTTATCTTATTTTATTTTCAGCTGCAGCTGATAATCTTGAAATAAAATTTCAGTTTTCATTTTGTTGCTTGTGAAAATGAAACTTTGCTCGAACGGCTGAAACTTTGATGCAAATTACCATAAGTAGTTAATCAACTGTTTGCTTCAGCTGCTGCCACTATTCAGAGAGTATTATAATTGTGTTGCGATAAAGAGCTTAACATGATTTGCGCACAGAAATCATATCGGATATAGGTATATATATATTCAGGCTGACCTCAGGAGAGACTCTGACTATGGCTAGGTCTGACATATGGAATAAAATTCTTATTTATTGAGCATTTTTAGTGTGAGAGTATTTAATCTTTGGGTTGTCTCTGCTGCTCTTAAAACTCTTATGCCTATAAGTCTTAACAGATTTCTGCTTCATTCCTGCTGCGAAATGGGTTTTTTTTTCGTCCCCCCCATTGCACTGTCTACACTATCCAGCGTGCTCAGCCATTGTGCTTGAGCTATGGCCGTGTCTCTGGCATCTGCTGTTGCTGTTCCTTCGTCTTCTTCAGCATCAGCATCAGCATCAGCCACTGCCACGTTTGCTTTTGCTGCCTTTGCCACGGCCTCTTATGCTGCTGTTGCTTTTGCTTTTGATTTTGCTGCTGCACTTCATGGCCTTTTATTCGCCTTCATTTCAGGCTGTCTAGCAGCAATCCACTTGAAGCCAGCCACAATTTTTGCTTGCTCTCATCCTTGGCCGCAAGCAAGCAGCTCAGCCGCAGCAGCTCCCGTCTGCTGCTGCAGTCAGCGCTTCAGCTCAACGGCATCAACATCAGCCGCACCACAACAAATAGCAAAAACATTTTCGTGCGACTTACTTACATTTCTTTGTGGTCCTCTTCAAGCTGTTGTCTGCGCTCAGCCGCCCCCGCCACTCGGCTGGATGTGCACCCAGCGGCCACCTCCACCCGCACACTCGCTGTTTGCCCACTTAATGCCTATTTATTGCCCCTTTAATCCACGAGCAGGCGACGGGCGGCAGGCGGCGGGCCGCAATCGACACTCGGCATTCAGCTAGCCCAGGCTGAAACGAAGGCACGAACCGCACGAATTTTGAGCAAGCATTAGCCCATCAGCATTTCATGCTGCTCAAATTAAATAGTTAGTTGTCCATACGCAATTATCTAATTGATACGGCATTAGCTGCAGGAGCGCCTTACACTGAATTTAATTTCAAAATCATTCGCAACAACAATGCAAGCAGGCAAAATATGCAGATGTTGCTGGTGCCGGGGCTGTTACTGTTGCTGTTGCTGTTGAAGCAGCAGCAACACCTGCTGGCCAGCTCTTACCGATTACAGTTATTACCAAACGTGGCATTGATAAATTTATTTAAACGTTTTATGCCAGCTATGATGATGCACATCGAGTGCTTCTGTTGCCGCTGCGGATGCACACAGACAATTTCATTAAAATGTTGCACAGAGCTTATGTTGTATTTGCAGCTGCAGCTGCAGCTGCAGCGACGACAGGCAAAGCAAAACCAATATCAAATATTTAAGCACTTCAAATTGCTCGTTTGCACTTACGAAAATAACTACGCAAAATTGAGGATGGCAAAGTCGTTGGTACAGGCGATGAAGATGCTGCTGTTGCTCCCACCAATGCCAGTGACAGTGGCAGATGCTGCTGCCGCTGCTGCCGCTGCTGGTTAGATAGATGGCATAGATAGAGATAGATGTGCATGCATACACTGCATGCCATACATTTTATATATCTTATATCTAACATATAGATAGATGTGTCTGTGCGTCTTCAGATAAGAGTTGCAGCTGTATTTAACCTTTTGTATTTGGCTTTTGTTGCTGCCGCTGCTGCTACTGCTGCTGCTACTGCTGTTGGCGTAATCAAAATTTAAAGTTTGCCATCATTACATGCATTTCCTTGACTTGCAAATTAAATGCCCATGAGAAGCGAGACGGTTCCCCTGGCGCTGTGCTCTCTAGCTATGTATCTCATGTGCATATGCTAGCTGCAGTTCATATATACATATACATATATATTTATTTTTATAGCATATATATATATATATATATATATATATATATATTTAGTATATAGCAATTGTACACAGCATGGTTTATTTAACAAGAACAACAACAGACGAGTGCACACGCACAGTGCCTTTTAGCGTACCATTGGCGACGACGGCACGTGAATTGACCCACTTTTGGTCTTTGGCATGGGCCAAGTGCTGTCGCCGGCTGCTGCTGTTGCTGTTGCTGCTAAAAAAAGAATCAAAGAAATCAAATGGAAGAGTTGCCGCTGAAGAGCAGCTAAAAATAAGTAATAACCATAACACACCAACAGCAGCAGCAACAACAAATGACTAAGCTGCTCAGTGGCCCTAAGTCGCGGCGAGTCGAGCGACAAAACACACTCAAAGCAAAAGCGCTCAAAAGTAGGCAACGCATTCTTTGCAGCCAAAGCTCGCGCCTCGTGCGTGCAGCACACGACGAATCCGAAGCTCGCTCTCGCGTTCGTTTCGCTCTCCGAGCGCACGGCCGTCCACAGACTGACTCAACTTGTGTGAGGGGGGGTCGGGTGCGCTGCGAGTCGAGCTGCCGCTTCAGCTTTGGCGCGCGCTAAGTTAATGTCGCCTTCTCGTCGCGCTGCAAGCGTTTTAATACAGCTCGACTGCGCTTGGACTTGGTCTAGGGGTCCAACGATGGGTTGAGCTCACTAGGTATAGAGGGATTGGTTGTCTTAACTTCTCGGCACATGCTCTAACAACAAGCCCTGACATTCATTTCGTGCAGTTTGCATATGCTAGAGAACGGAATATTATTCTATTTATTATTCTAAATTTTATAAGTCGAAAATTAATTTAGCTTTGGTTTTGGTAAATAAGAAAATAAATAAGATATATAAATAATAAAAGTATATAATATAAATAAAATAAAAAAAAAATTTAATTCTTGTTCAAAAAGTTAAGGATACAATATATTTATAATATAAAAATGTTTTAATATAATATTTTATATAATATAAATTTTTAAACAAGAATTCTTATTTTTTAGGGAGTTGTATTATTTTATGATTTAATTGTATTAAGCTTATGAATTTGTTTTTTTTTTATAATTATAGCAAGTGAAAGAGTTAATAAATAGAATAATTATAGATAATTTTATTATATATTGTAATTTTATTTTTTTTTTAATTTTTAAATTTTAGAATTATTAGATTATTTATATTGTATTATTTTTTAAAGAAGTTGAATAAAAACTTTTTTTTTTAGTTTTATGTTGAGGCTATCAACATGAACGATTGCAAGCTGAAGTTTACTTACTATTTTATTACCTATACTTTTAGATATCTTTTATTTTGATAAGCAAAAATAGGGACAGTATATTTTTATTTAATAAACAATTATGAATTATAAATTTGTACATGTAAATTTGTAGTAAAAATACCAAAAAATATATATTATATTTATACATTGATTCTAGTGTTTGTTAGAGCATACTTCATTCGCTGTGCCGCGTTAACTCTTGCTCTCTTTTCGGGTAGGTAACGGCACATTGTAATACATGTGTGCGTGTGTATGTGTGTGTGGCGCGTGTTTGTGTTTCTAAGTTCGTTTGCTGTTGCCGCTGCTGCTAACAACTCAGCGTTAAAGTTTTGCGGTAATGGCGCTTAGGGACAGCGCGCTGGCTGTCAGCCGCTGATGGACTGTCCTGGTCCTGGAGTCGTCCTTGCGGACGAGTTGCTGACTTTGTCGTTGGCGTCTGGCGCCCCATCCCCACGCCCACTTACATAGCTAGTTCATGCAGTGCCGGACCATTAGCCGACGAGTGCGTATTACTTAGCTGTTAGCTTGCCCCTCAATCGTCGCACCCCACACCCCCTTGCACGCTGCCGCGCTCCACCACCCACTCGTCGGCGCGTTGTACTTACAAACCAGGCGCATGTAATGCGACGACTAGAATAATTTTAATTGAAATTACGAGCAGGAAGACGAAAAAAAGCCGCTAAATTACATTCAGTCTAGAGCATCGGGTCGGAGGGGGGGGGCTGCATTTATTATGCCTCTTCCTCTTCCTCTTCGTTTCTGTTTGTTTTATTTCTTTCATTATATTTTATCATTATTATTTTTTTCGTCCTTCTACTGCTGCTGCTTCGCCTTTTGCTCTTTTTTCGTATTTTTATTTACGCCAAAATTATCATTTTAAATCATTTTGTGGCCGCACAAAAAAAGTGCGCGAATAAAAGTCGAAATACAATTATTTTTTCGTATTTGTTGTTATATTTGTATATTTCTATCTTTTTTTCCATTGGCCATTATTGTTGGCACTCTAACAGAGAGTAATTGAACTATCTCGCTAGCCGAATGACAAATATTTTGAATGTCTATTGTGAATTAATCTAATTGTATTGGCAATGGCAAACTATATGCTGTGCACTCAACCCGTGTGCCACCTGTGTGGCGGCAGCCTTTAACAATTTAAATATTCACATTTTGCCTTGAAGCACGTTTCACGTAATTGCAAATTAGTTTAATTACATTTTGATAAGAAAAAAGTCACATTTAATTGCTTTGCGCCCAGTTGGCCAGAGAGCGAGAGAGAGAGAGAGAGAGAGAGAGAGACAGAGGTCAGCACTGCAGAAACTGTAAAACACGTCTTCATTTTTACACACTATGAACATTGCTCGAGCGGTTGCTTAGCCAGGGATATATGGGTTTCATGCCACCGTATGTAACCGAGAGAGTCCGCACATGCCGACATGCCATGCCATGCACGTCCACACACAGACCGGGGGTCGATCAGCAATTACTTAAACCACTCGGAATTTTTACCAATTAAGTGAAATCGGTACACATATTTTCCTTGCATATATTGCGTAGCTTCAAGCTGTGTTGAGCCCAGCGCCCAGACGTCTAACATTTCATGTCTCAAGGTCATGCGGAGATATTTGATCTATGCTTATTTTCCTTACATTTTAGGACATTTCTCGCCCTCTCTGTCTCTCTCTCTCTCTCTCTTTCTCTGTCTTTCCCCCACTCTATGCAAATTATCTTGCATTGTTCCCAAGGCAAAATCAATTAATTCAACTCGACGCCCCCCCACAAAGCATTAGGAAAATCAATGAAAACGATATCTTTTATCTAGTCAGACATATGGAAGGGTATTCAGGTGTCGTCGTGGCTAGCTGATAGCTGTGCAAACTTGTTGTTTTGACTGTTGCGGACTCTGCTGGGTGTTGTGCCTTTGTATCATTGTGTAGAGGACCTGGTTGTGCTGTGTGTGAGTCTCTATGCCCGTAGTTCCGTTGTGCTAGTGTCTGTTTCAGTTTTGTTTTGCTTTTTGCATTTCATTTCATTTCATTTTTTTTTTCTTCTTGTTCTGTTTTTATTGTAAAAATTATGCCATGCATTTGGCCCATAAAGAAGAGCGGAGCCGTAAAACCAGCGCTTAAAATGAAAATCGCATAGCAACCGTCAAGTGGAGCAACAATAATAAAATAAAATTAAAAATAAAATACAGACAAAAAAAAAAGAACAGAACCGAGCACACCATAGAACAGAGAAACAACTGTATTATAAAATAAATAAAATGCAAAAAAAATATATATATATAGAGGAAGCAAATTTGAAAAAAAAAATAAAAGAAAAACAAAGGAATATTTTTAATAAAGTCAAAACCACAGGAAGCCGGTCGGCCAACAAGTGAGGAGCTACAATGGGACTTCAATTGCGGCAACAAATGCATAACAATATGAATTAAATAAAATCATATAGAATAATATTTAAAGCTCTTAAACATGGCCAAAGTGCGCTCATTGCTTAAAGTTGCATCAATGCCAATCCAAGCCATGCAGAAGAACTACCCAAATTGCACTGCCTGGCAAGTGAGTGATTGGCTTATCAAGTGCGAATACTTCCAGACGGCAACAAGCCACTCAATTAGAAATTTATCCATTCGGCTGAGGCTTGATTTATCGACAGTCAAATTAAAAGCACATTTAAGCCTCTGCATTCTTGAATCTGCATTCAGAGCGAGCGTCAAGCAGCTACTATTGAGCAGTTAATCAATGACCGGAATCAAGAAGAAGAGCTATCGATTAGCAACTTTTTGTATAGCATCTATCGATAATACGTTTAAGGCTCACAGTTTATATAAATATCTTATATTGATTCTTATTTATAATATAAGTTATTGAGCAAAGTTCTTGAACAATTCGGCAACTTATATAAAAGCTATCGATCAAAAGTTATCGATATCAATACATCGATATTGAATACAATCAAAGCTAGCTGGCGTTTGTAATAAGAATCATATTCAAATTTCGATTAAAATCAATCAGCAACTATCGATATACGAACAGCTAACGATTACCACTCAGAAGCGATTAGTATCGATTAAAAGCTTTTTAAATTTTTGCCATAATAGCTATCAACGAACTGCAACCGATTAAAACATATCGATAATTAACAATTGATATTTACACACATCATATTGCCTAATTCTTAAGTTTAAATAGTTATCGACTGAGTGAGTCATTTCGATACCTACCCATCAATTAGTACAAATGTAATAAATATGTGCATATAATCGCTTAGCTGATTTTCGAGTGGCTCGAATCCAGGTTGCTGCCAAATGTCTCTAGTCATGATCCAATAATTTGCCTTGCCCAATGACTGTGAAAACTAACCCAACAATTAGTTATCGATGGCACATTATCTGTTTGCAACAGGCCTGCTATTAGTGGATTTGTGTATTCAACATGGCATTCAATCTGTCAATTCCCAGTTCACTTCACTCACCTCGCCACAACTCGAGTCGACTCGACTCGACTCTTCTCGTCTCGATTCGAATGCTGAAGCGACCCTCCGTCGCCCACCGCCTGCTGCCCTGTGACTTGCCGGCTGACCCAACTTCTTCAAACTGGGTTGTGCTTCTGGCCAGCCACTTGCACACATATTTGTATATAACTAACTAACTTTACAGATGCTGGACGAGAGTTGCTCTCTCCATGTGAGTGTGTGTGTGTGCGTGTGTGTGGATATAAAGTGCTTTGTACACATGGAGAGTAGCGTTGACCCTTGTTGCCTTTGTTTCTTGTTGTGGTACTCATTGTTGTGCTTGTTCTTGTTGTTGCTTGTTTACTTAAACTATTTGCTGACTATCATGTGTGTGTGTGTGTCTGTGTGTGTGTACATTGTCAATCTTTGCATTTTTCCTTATTTTTGTTTTTTTTTTTTTTTTGACATTTGTTGTATATTGCGCAAATTGATTCCTGCCATTGGCCCAGCTTAGACTGGATTCAACCCACTGGACGCAAATCCAGTTTGTGCGCCAACTTCAATTGCAGCCAGAGCCAAGCCCATTGCCTTTGATAGTGCCACACTTAGGGGCACTTAGGTGAGTTAGCTTAATAAGACATAACTGCTCTGCGAACAGCAACAGCAACAGCAACAACATGAATTCCTTTTTCAGCAGAAACATTCCGAGTTACTCGTCAACTGTTATTCTTACTTAGCCGCCAACGCCCTATTTGGAGTGTGGGGCCTCTGCCCGCTCCGACCGCTCCACACACACACAGAGAAGTGCTCCCAGCTGCAGCTGCATCTGATGCCGCGTTGGGTGCTTGGCATTTATGGGCTTTGCTCGTTGCAAAAGTTTTGTGCAACATTTCTGAGCCAAGGCAGAGCTCGGCATCCGTCCGTCCGTCCTTCCGTCCGTTTATTCATTCATTCAGGCCATTTTGACTGCCGCAAGCTGGCGCTGCAATTGTTGTCGGATTTAGCACGGCTCGCTTTATGGCCCGCCAGCTGCCCGGGCACAGGTTTGCAGTGCGGCTCCAAACATGAAAGCAGCAGCGGATTGCGCTGGGACAAACGACAACGAAAGCGATAAAAAGAATCGAATCGGATGTGTTTAAGTTGAAACGGATTTTGCTTTACGTTGCATCCGCCAGCGCCGGCACCTCTGCCCTCGCCCTCGCCCTCGCCTGCGACCTGCTTCTGGCTCTGCCTCGCATTTCGCATTTCCTCCACTCACATCAATTTTATACTTTTCTTAATTATCACAATTTCTGATATATAATATTTATGCACATCCATGTGCGTACACACAGCGCATTGATTGCAGTCCGTGTCCATGATTACTCGCCCTAAGTACAAACGGAAGACGCCGCATACACAATACATATACAACTCAATGCTCGAGTATATTATTTAATGCCGCTTCCCAGTTCCATTGACTCGAATAAGGTTTATGCGGCTCGGGCGTCTAGTCTGCGGACCGGACTCGTTGGGCTACATAAAAAGTCTCGGGCGAATCTTTTTGCTTCATCTTTCAAGCGAGATCAGCATTGGCTGCACTAAAAACCGAAGAGAGCAAAGCCAATACACTTTATATGCGGACAACATGCCCAATTTTATTTCTCTAGCTTTACAACTGGCGGCAAATTTAAGCCGACTTGGACACAGCTGGCGCCTGATGAAGAGCGTAAATACCTTGCTGGATTACACATGCTTGACGCATCCTCATGCACAACTTTATTATGCCTTCCTTTTTTTTTTTTTAATGGTTTTAGGCCATTAAAGTGTTGCTGGGCAAATTCTTAAGGTTTGCTCACACTCTGCACAGGCTCCACAGGCAATACATATAGAAAATGTTTAGTCCAAGAGTTAACATAAATACTCTGCGCACGGCATATTAGTTATGATATTGAAGAGAATTGCAACACAGATTTATATTTTATAAAAGACTTCTTTTTTTTTTTGTTCTTGAGATGTTGACTTTATTTTTGTATTTATTGTGATAGATAGAGATAAAAGATCATAATAAGTCGATAGCTCGATTTTATTTGAATATTGTAAGTGTTGGTTAACGAAAAAAATGTACTGAAAGCACCGACTGAGTATTTCGCAACAAAAATATCGAGTACAAAATCAGTTGTGTTATCGATAAGCATAAAAAAGAGTAAACTATTTGTCAATAATGTGATTTTAATCAATTGGAATTCAGTTAAAATTAAAACGACGCATTGATATACAGGGTATATCCAATTCGGGCACATGCCGCTGCTGCTCAATGATTTGTGTTTCATTTGCATTTTGACTGTAATCAAAATTTGTTTCGCCCAACAATATCTGTTGAGAAATTAATTAATTAATTAATCCATAGAGCAGGCGCTATTAGAACGTGCATTTGTGTGTGTGTGTGATGTTTTTTATTTGTCCTTCTGACTGACAAGAGTGTTGCTTATTAAAGATGACCTCGAGCAATTTAATTGCAGTATTTATTGAGTAAAAACAATATTATTATTATATATTGTGCTCGACTGGGCGGGCGGGGGTCAATACGGCTGCATCTTTGTATGTCCTGCGGCGGCAGCCCTGCATGTGTGTGTGTGCGTGTGTGTGTGTGTGTGTGGTTTGTGTTTGGGGTGAAAATTCCTAACGGCAATTGCTTTTAACTTGTTCACTGCTCAGCCATTTAAATATATTGGCACATTGTGAGAGCGCTAACAACAAAGAGGAGGAATGCTAATGCGGCAGGTGCCGTGCCGAGGCTGGCTGTGGCAGCTATTGACCCTATTACGGTTACACATTGTGGCATTTAAAGCTTAATCTATTTCCGAAATACCAGTGGCTTGGGCAGCGAAAGGGCGTGGCTAAATAGAAAAAGAAAGGAAAAAAGGAAAAGTGCTGCCATTTAGGTCACTATCTCTGATCTATGGGAATCTTCATGGCGCATGGCACGACCCTTGGGCCATTTCCTTTTTCTCTCTCTCGATCTTTTCTTTTTATTTTATTTTATTTTATTTATTCTTTTTTTTTTTTTTTTGTTTGCTTGTTTTGTTATTTGAACTTTGCGCCAACTCGCATTATTATAACAGCCATATAATTATGTATTTTAGCTTGGCCAGCAGCGCAATGCAATAGACGTGTGGCAGAGAGGGAGGGAGGGAGGGAGGTAGGTAGCGTGAATGGAGAGGGAGGTAAGTTTGGGGCAGGGCCTCATTTCTAAAGTCACGCTAGGGGTCAGGAGTGTCGTCGTCTTTTTAGCAAAATGCTTATTATATTTTCTGTAGTTTTTAAGTGTAGCACCCACACACCCACACACACACACACACACACACACCACCCTAGATACTCACCCGTTTGGTACGTGCCCCGTGCAATGGAATTTTTGCGCTTTGCTGGCTTTGGACGCAAAACGAAACTTTAACTGCAATGCTTGTTGAGTGCTGGGCATACGGTATGCCAGAAAGTGAGGCTACGGATAACGGGCTATGGGCTATGGGCTATGGGCATGGGCTATGCGCCACGGGCTACCTTGAGCCTTGAGGAGTGCGAGTTTAAGGGCATGCGGAAATGGCTGCGTAGACTGCCTGGCGCTTAATGCCGCTTGTGTATATGGCTTGGCTATTAAATTTCCAGTTCAATGATTAACGAAATTTATGGTTCGGCTTATGCCCACATATATATATATATATGTATATATATATATATATATGTGTGTGTGTGTGTGTTTGGGTGTGTGCGTGAGTGCGTGCCGCTGCCTAGGTGCGGTTGCGACCAATGCGACCAGCGCTAACGATGCCATGTTGTTGGACGCGAATGAAGCTGTGGAATAACTGGAACCACTTGCGCGCACCTCCCCCGCCCCACACAGGCACATGGCATGTCTGCCACTCCAAGTCTAGCTGCAACTCCGACTCCAACTACATAACCAGCAATAGCGCCAGCGCCACTGGCACTGCCAGCAGCAGCAGCAGGCTGCGAGCCTGTCGCAAGACGTGTCGAGGCTCATTAAATATGTATGTCTTGTGCCGAGCAGCAGCTGGCTTGGGTTTGGGCTCGACGGCGCTGAGCTGAGCTGGTCGTGGTCTCGGCTGGCTTCGACGGCTTGTGGCATTCAATTAAGGCGTATTTTGTTGCTCTCCTAATCTGTTTGAAATATTGACCAAGCGCAAAATGGTGTCAGGCAGGCGCCGAAAAGTGCCAAGCAGCAAGCAGAGCAGCCTTTAGCTGGAGCCAAAGCCAAAGCCAAAGCTAAAGCTAAAGCCAACAGGCTCAGGCATGCAAAATAATGAAGTTGAAGTGCAATTAATTTGAAGTTGACGCACCCAAGCCTAACCAGGCGCAGCGGCAGTCGGAGCCAAGTCAACAGCAACGTAAGCGGAAACGTAAACGCTAACGTGAACGTTAACGTGAAAGTGAACGTCAACGACACGTTGTCGACCTGCTGCCAGGCACGAGCCGCTCAATCTCGGTCCCAGGTCACACACACACACACACACACACACACACTCACACACACATACTCACACACACACTCACACACACACACACACAGAGACGTCCTCGCTCTTTGCTGTTTTTTTTCTTTTTTTTTAGCTGACCAACTGTGCTGGCCCATTCACAGGGCCATGATGTGCCTTTGGCCAGTCAACTGACTTACTTTACTTTGCTCAAATGGCTAAAAGAATTTTCTTGCCAGACTTTTTTCCATCAACTGCTGCGTCGTCGTCTTCTTCTTCTTCTTTTACTGCCAGCTTTTGTTGTTGTTTTTGCTGCTGCATTGTGTGCAGAGCGAGAAAAAAAAACACAGAGCTAAGCAAAACGGAGCCAGAGACTTTATATTGAGCTGAAACCAAGTCGGGCACACTTTGTCTATATGTACAAATAAATATATATATATATACATATACATATATATATATATATATGTATATGTGGGTGTGTCTGTGTGTGTTTTTGGCCATATAAAAAGCCGTTTTTCTATGTCAGTTGCATTTTTGTGCTACGCCTCAGTTACATTTGTGTGCGTGTGTGAGTGTGTGTGTGTTGGAGAGGGGTCGCCGCCATTCGGTTTGGGGCCTGCTCTCCCTCTCTCCATCTCCTGCTGCTGGCAATGTCGTCGCTTGCTGCTGGCTTGCAGCAGCCGCAACGCGATGGGAAAAGCTTTTTTCAATTGTTTCCGTTTCGAGGTCATGACAAATGCATTCATTTCTCTTTATTTTCTGGTTTTTGTGTCTCTCTCTCACTCTTCCTCTCTCTCTCTCTCTCTCTCTCTCTCTGTCTCCCGTGCATGTGTATTTTTGAGCAAACAAGAAACTGGCGGCAATGAACTGTTGCCCCCGTGCCACCCATACACAATCCACCGTCAACGAGCAGCAGCGACAGCAACTGCCATTTCAACCCATCGCCTTGCCACCCCCCGCCGCCCCCCACACATTGTAAGCTGTATGTCATTTTTACGTTTAATGTCGAGAGCTCAACGAAAATTGCTTACCTTTGGTTGGGCGAGACGATAACAACGCCCAACGCAAACAACAGCAAACCAAAAAAAAAAAAAAAAACAATAACTACAACAACAACAACAACGACAGCAATATGTAATAAAAACAATAAGCAAGCTGACAACAACAACCAAAAAAAAACCCACTGAAAGTTAGAATATGCAGCCCCAAGATACACAAAATACCCAGCAAAAAAAAAGTGGAGAATTCGCAAGTTCTGAAAATGTTAAACCTTCACTCGAAACAGGCTCAAGTTATTAATGCTGCAAATACCTTTATGAGCAAACAGACCCATTGGGTATTTAGCAATAATTATGATTTCATTGAATTACTGGCTGTATTCAAGTGAAATTAATTTAATACAAAATATGTGTATTTTTAATATGAATTTTATTTTTTTTTTTTTATTTTTAATTGTACAACATTTTCAAATAAAGAATTTTGGTTAAAACAAACAACGAAAGCGTCTAGTCGATGTTTACCTGTCTGCTCTATAATTACAGAGTGTACAACAATGGCTAAGAGCATGCCAGGCAGCCAGGCGACAGTCGGATACTCTATCTCTCTGCTTATAATAATCAGCGATTCAGCAGAAGCGCCGTTTCAGAGCAGGCAGCTATAGCACTGACGCGTCTCACAGCAAGCAGCTTCAGCAAGCGCTAAAAAAGTTAGCAAAAGCGAAAGAAAGAAAGAATAAACAAGTAACTAAACTCTAGTCGAGACTGCTCGACTAAGAGATACCCTGAATCCATTGGGCTGTAATACCAATCATTAAGAGCTTCATTTATTCATTAATAGTAAACAACACATGCACACACACACACACACAAACATATGCATGCACGTAATATGCTTACTGCACAGTTTTGCGGCTGCAGCAGAGGCTGTGCTATGCAAACTTTATTGTTTAATAACTTTTTTTCTCGACCTATGTTCTTAATGAAATTTTCGGGGAATGATTATGACATCCAAATGTACCTATTTGCCAAATTTCAAGTCTCTAGTATTTGATATACGTGAGTTATCGTTTTTGTTGAATTGTTGGCGAAAGGGGCGTGGCATCAAAAATCCAAAAATGACAAAATGTGCGGATTCAATATAGCAATCAAACACAACTTAGTGCACGATTCTATCTTTAACGGTGTGCACACCAGACCTCAAAAACTAAGCGATATTTTCGATAGTTATCGATAAAAAAGAAATGGGACGAGTTATCGAAAAAAAAAAATAAACTCGTACAGCGTATGGTATTATCGAGCATTTTGCTTTTTATTTGAAGTCTCTAGCTTTTGTGGTTGCAGAAATCCAGGTGTTTACACGGACGGACGGACGGACGGACGGACGGACGGACGGACGGACGGACGGACGGACAGACGGACAGGGCTAGTTCAACTCAGCTCGTCGAGCTGATCAAGAATATATATACTTTATGGGGTGTGGCACGCCTCCTTCTGCCTGTTACATACATTTGCACAAAAACATTATACCCTGAAATTTCCATTTTCAATGGATTCAGGGTATAAAAAAGGCAGAAATTTTAGAATTTGCGTGGCTCAACTGCATTATTTAGCTGACATGGCCGTTTGCCAGGTTGTGCACGGATCCCTCTAACAAAATCAGGCGACGGCTGTTGGCTGCCGGCTGCCGGCGACGACAGCGCAGCCAACGATGACGGTGACTATTGCAAAGTGCTTTGACTTTGGGTCTGGCTGATGCTGCTGCTGGTGCTGGTTTCTGGTTGTTGGCAGTCGTAAAAAATGTAGTTTATATTCAAAATAAATGAGGTTGACTTTATTTACGCGCTTATGCTTTTTATGCGCTTTGCAACAAATGCTCGTAACAACGACAACAAAAATCATCAGCGCTGCTGTCGGCTGCAACCGGGCGGACGTACAAATCAGCAAATGCCGTCGCTGCGGGTGGAGCGAGTGGAGGCGGAGGGTCTTTGCTATTGAGCATAACTTGCTAGGTGCTGCTGGCTGCTGGCATGGACGAGGCTCCCTCTCTCGCTTAATCTTTTCTTTTTTCTTTTTTTTTTTTTTTTGATAAACGTAGCGTAAGTGATTTACCAACATTTGTGAACGCAAATCAGAGCGCTGATAATTATTTCTCTGTGCCTCAATGCTCACAGGCAGTGGGCAGGGATGGCAGTCAGGAGGATGCGGTGCTGCAGAAGTAGCTGGCACATAGCTCCGACTCTGTCATGCAACGCCCACCACAGAGAATAGTCAAATAATAATTGTACGGCTGCTGTTGTTGGCACAACAGATGAAACCAAAACTTTCGCTGTTTGCTTTTAGAATATTTTTCCGAAAATTAATAGTGCACTAAAATGTGTAACGGTCTGTCATTGTCCGGATTTGTAGCAGAGACAGGAGGCAGGGGGCGGTTGGCAATTGTTTTTAGTGAAATGAACAAAAATTGGGCATGGGCATGGGCATGGCCCTGGCCAGGCTGCACTCTGTCAGCAGCGGCTGGCCAGCCCCGGACGCATTTGTTTGTGATTAAACCGAGCATCGGGGAACTGTTTAGTTTTTGCGGTAAGGACGCGACGGCGGGCAGGCGGTTATTGTCGCCAAAACGTATCAATGGCGCGTTGTTTCCCATGAGTTATTGTGACTGCAGCGATGGCAGTAAACAGTTGCTCTTGTTGCCGCTGAAAGGATTGCGGCGCTTATTCCCCCGCAACACAATTAGCAATGGTCGTTGCGCCGGAGCAGGAGGCAATGCCATGGTCATGTGCTGGGCGTGGCATTGTGGCTTTAACTTTATTGAATTGTGACTGAAGGTGCGGGTTGGGCTTTTGCATGCGCCTGCCTCTGATGGTGATGGATGGTTAAGTGGATAAGTGGACACACTGTTGGCGCTTGTTTGGGAAGAATCCAATCAATCATTCTGCCTGGTCAATGGCGCACACATATATACATATATATATATATATATATATATGTTTGTATATAGAACTCTGTACGGTCTGCAGAATGCTATCAAAGTTAAAATTTGAATTAGCAGCGAAGAATCATGCCAATTGATGAAGCGTCCGCAACAATTGACTTGGGGGCTGGGCACTTGACATAAATCCGTCAGCTGCACTGATATTAATCATCTTAATCAAGTCCATGTCACGCATAGATTATGGCATCAATCAACTTTAATCAGTATTAACAAAGGCAATTATTAGGAATCAGTAAGTTTTCCATTTATTGAATGTGATTAAGTATATTGAATGTGATTAAGTATATTGAATATGATTATAAATATTGAACGCATATTTCCAAATTTTAAAATCAAAATCAGTTGAAGGCCCTTAAAAGTGCGGCACGATCGTCTGTTTACCACGAGGAGGCTTGGAATGATTCAATTCAAAGTTTGCGACTGCTTAGGCATTTGTCATAAGCATACAAAATGAAATTCGTTTAACATTGTCTTTAAACATATTTGACCTGGGCAAATATGACAATGAAATTTTGACTTTGCTTCAACATTTGGAAATATGTTATATATGATGATGATATAGGTTTTTTTTTTTTTAGAGTTTTTTTGATGTTTTCAATTTATCGAAAGCATCAATATTTTCATTGGCCGCTGGATTAGATGCCTTGTTCTTCACCCCGAATCGGTTCTTCTTCATCTGTGAGCTCGAGTTCAAAAGTATCATATTACAATATGTAGATTATTAATATTATAAATACATACCATTTTTGGGCCTGGCTCATCACAATCGGAGTCCAAATCGGTAACATCGGTATCGGTGTTGAAATCGGATTTGTAAACCAAGCTTCGCTTCATTGGCTTGCGACCCTTGACAGCTACCGAAGTACCTGAGGCAGACTTTTCCTGTTCTTTATCGATTGCTGAATTCTTAGTCGATCCCAATGGCTTGACAGCAGGTGCATCCATTGGTGGAGATAATTTTGTATTCGATTGCTGGTTAGAATTTACTCTAGCCGACTTCACCGGAAGGACAGAGAGATTCTTGATTTGATTCACCTTGAAGGTAAGCTCCGCAATGGTGGCCTGCAAGAAAATAACTAAATGAAAGTCTGGCATTTTCGAGCTTATTTACTGAGCTAACATTCTTCTGGCGTTCCATCTCAGCAAATTTGGCTTCGCTTTCCAAGTGAAGAGCTTGCTTTTGCTTTAGCTCGGCCTTCAGTGATACGATGTTCATCTGCAAATGCTTGAGCGTTAATTCAATTATTTTCCTATGCTGATTGCCTTTTACCTCGTGAAGCTTAGTCAGCGACTTCAGCTGATTTTCCAAATCGTCATTTTCGGATGACAATGCATTGGTTGCATCCATGTGCTCCCGCTGAAGCTCTTCAAGTTTCTGCTTTAGCTGCTCAAATTCTTCCAATATCTTATTCAACTCATATTCAGCACCTTCAGTTGAATCTGTAAGAGCAGCCGTCAACTGCTTGTTGGTTTCTGCAAGCTTTTGAGCATTGCTTTGGTAACGATTGATATCAGAAACCAATTTAGCATTAAGTGTTTCTAGCTCCTCAATCTTCTTCTCATATTGCTTTCTTTCAGTGTCCAAGCGTAAAGCAATATTAGTTATGTCAATCGTCAATTGCTCGTTAATCTCTTCGAGATCGCTGTTATTATCCTCAAAGTTCTTAAGTTTTTCAATTGCCAATCTCAAGTCAGCCTGACACTGCTCCTTGCTATATATAAGCTCACGAAGAGTAGCTTCCTGATTTTCCAGCTTATCAGCGAACTCCGCTTGAATAGCCTGTAAAGCAAAGCAAGATGAATGTGCTCGATTTGACTTGTCTGAACACAATTATTCTAGTACGCACCGCGTTATTTTCAGTCACCTCGCGCTTGTATTCGTGGAAAGTAATTTCCACTTCGCGAATACGCGATTCCATGTCGGCATTTCGCATATTGAATTCGTTCAACTGGTTATTACGATGCTGTAGCATGTTCTCGAGCTCGGTCACCATTTCCTCCTTCTGCAGCTGCACAGCTTTCATCTACATATGATACGATTATACGTGGGCATGGATTTAACCGTCCATCCACTGTATTTTGTTTATCCACTTACCTTTTCTTGTAGAGCAACAGCTTGACGTAAGCCATACTCCTGCTTGGCCATGGTGGCACTCATGCTAGCGTATTCCTTGTCGTAAGTAGTCTCCAATTCGACATATTTAGCATTAGCAGAAGCGTGCTTTTCCTTCAGATCATTATGCTCCACAGATAGATTGTTAAATGAAGTCTGCAAATTCTGCAATTGATCTTTGGTGTCTTGCAATCTGTTAACAAAACACAACGAAAATTAAAAAAAAAATTGCATTTCTCAAATATGTTCAAATTGTTGAAATTACTGTTTCTTCAATAGCAAATTCTCCTGAGTTTTCTCGGCGATGCCCATGTTGGTTTTCTGCATCTCCTCCGATATATCAACCGATTTCTTATTAAGTGTCTCGATGGACTGCTTGTAATGCTTCACATAGCAGTTGATCACATTTTGAGAGTTAGTCGGATTAGAAGTTGAAGCTTTTTCGGCAACATTCGATTCTTTCAACGCATTTTTATTCATTGGCATTTTGGCCGCTTTCAAAGATGGCGTCATCTTATTCGAATCCCCTTTATTTTCCATTCTTTTCGCTGGTTTTTTTTAAACGTTTCGATAGAAATCTGATGTATCTTGCCTATCAAATGGTTAAATATAATAAATAAGCAAACAAATTTGTGTATGCAAGCAATTTACCTGATTTAGCAAAAAATTGTTCTAGAAGTTTTCTCGAAAGTGAAAATTTGCAATAAGAACGAGCAGACGTCTGTACGCTAAGAGCAACGGCTAAAGAAAGGAAGTTACCAGCACACCGAAGTATCGAGCAACCGATTGATTGTAACTAGTTACTGTGATCGATTTTTTTTTAATTGCTGTTCTGGATTCTTCTCGCAAAATATTTTTGAATTATTTTATATGTATCCTTGTGTGACGCATTGAATTCAGATCACTGTGATAATATATTATGATATGTTTATTCAGTTTACAAAATTGAATAGAATTATATAGAAAAATAAATATAAATTACTATTGGCCCAACAGTCTGGCAACGCTGTTTTTCGAAAACTCTTATACAATTGAATTACAATAAGAATAATATTTGTAAGTGTGACTCATTAATATTCATTAATCGCTTCGCACTCTCTAAAATTGTGACTGTGATTTTGTGTGGCGCTCGCAAATCCAAAAATGAATCAATCAAAATTACATTTCAATCATCATCAGCGCTTGATCGGTTAGGTAATTTAATTGAATAGGCATTATTAACTTGTTTTGGCTATTATTAACATGTCTATACATTTAATTACAACGCCAATCAATCAATTAATCACAAGGCCATTCAGTCACTGCCAAAGCAATTAAAATTAATCAACAATCAATCAAAATGTCACCGAGCACGAGCAAACCCAAACTGCAGCCATTTACGTGTGTGTGTGTGTGTATGTGTGTGTGTGTATGTGCATGCTTACGTATGTGTGATTATATAGTACACACATGTC
This sequence comes from Drosophila mettleri, assembly GCA_035047625.1. NCBI lineage: Eukaryota > Metazoa > Arthropoda > Insecta > Diptera > Drosophilidae > Drosophila > Drosophila mettleri. Next base: position 11,753,263 of record JAWNPI010000109.1, on the reverse strand, counting down.
AGCATCTATGCGTGCGTGTGTGTGTGTGTGCGTACATGTGTATATTTGTATATGCAATCTTTGTCAGGCAATCAATTAGTTCCCGCTCAGGACCTGCTCCAAATCATCAGCATCAACATCAATATCAACAATCGTGCGACGTCTGTATGTATTTTCAATCAGCTGACCTCGATGTCTGGGCTGCTCTTTGGCCATGGCCATTGCCAATATGTGTTCGTATAATCAAAAAACAAAAAGCAAACACACACACACACACACACACACACACACACACATACGCACCCAATATACGCCATTAGCTATATAACCTATAAGCTCATACAGCCCATAACCCGTAACCCCAAAGCTGTAACCCAGTTTCAATTGAACGCGTTTTCACATGCCAATGCACCAACCGCGCCCCCCTCCCCCACATCACATCACATCACATAGCTGCTCCTGCTGGCTAACCCACGCTCCGCTGCTCATCATGATCATCATCAATTGGCATGCAATGTGTGACCGCGACCGAGACTAGGCAAATGCTTGCCGAATAGGAGGTTTTATTTTCGGGTGGTTTCCAGGGTAATTGAAACAAAGAGGGGCGGGGCAGTGGGAGAGCGAGAAATGTGTCTGGTCTACTTTATGCCTATTTGGCTTATTATTTTTTCTCTTTTCTTTTTTTTTTTTTTTGTGGCCGACCCAGCAAAGCAATAACCCAACTAAATTGAAATCAAACCCGGACGCCTGGCCACCCACACACACACACACACGCACGCACGCACGCACGCACTCGCGTGTCACGACTTTGGCATTGGACTGGCTTTACGAGGCGACTTTAATTGCTGAGGTCACGAGCAGCAATCAAAAGGCACTGCAAAAAGCGCCATCAAATCGAGCTGAAAACGCGAACATCAAGCGTCACTCTCCAAAAACGCCATCAATTCAATCGCTGTGAGGGAGAGGTTGTGTGTGATGTGGGATGGGGTGGGGTGCGGATGAGGATGAGGATGAGGATGAGGTGGATTAAGCTGAGTGTTAAGTGCGCCGCCATTGCGTTAACAAATCTTCACTACTCTCGCTTCAAATCTCTCCTCATACGTTCTATTCTCTTTGTGTGCGTGAGTGCGCGCCTGTGTGCGTGCGTGTGTGTGTGCTGCACTTTGTAAAAGTGTTTTGCCCATTTACGAGCCAGCGAGCTCGTCGACGAGCGTCGGTGCTGATTTTTATGCCGTGTTTGGCGTTGACTGTCAAGCAAACGCCAGACGCCACCTAGCGGCAGTCCCTTCGCTGCCCTCCCCTGTCTGCTTTGCCTTTGTCAATCAGTGTGCGAGCGTGAGTTTGCGTGTGTTTGCGTGTTTGTGTGCACAGTCACTTTCATATGTGAGTGGGCGTGGCCGGGGCATGAGCGCACTTGCTACAAGTCTTGTTTGCCATTTGCTACTACTGCCGCTGCCTGCTGCCCGCTGCCTGCTACCTGCTGCAACAGTGTTGCCAGATATGCGCACGTTGCACTAGTCGCCGTCGACACTGGCGCCACCTACACGGCCCCCTTCCACAACAAGATATATGTTGACAGCTTGTGAAAATATGAGCAACGTTTTGCTGCCACCAGCCAAATGTGTTGAAAAATTGAAAAATATTTCGCCATCGATGCACTAAAATATGGTCCAGGCGAAAGGCGAGCGCCAAAATCGCAGGCGAAATGCAAAACAACAACAAAAGCCCCAAATAAAACCTAACACAGCATAAAGCACAAAGAAGCAGCACAACGTGTTGGGCTTTGGGTTTTGTGTGCCAAAAAAAAAAAAACCAAAAAAAAAAAAAGGAAAAGGGAAAAATGTATTTGGCGGCGCGCCAGACTATAACAAGAAAAAAACGAAGGCAAAAAAAAGCAGAAACAACACGAGCCACGCCCAGAACAGGCTATGCTCTTGATCGAGTCCTCTGAATGTCTTCTGGCTGCGTTCACTCTTTTGTTATTTAAAAGTTTTTTTTTTTTTTCTTTTTCTTCATTTTTTTCTCTTTATGTTCATCATCATCTTCTTCTGGTTCTTAAATTTTTCTTTTTTTTTTTTTTGGCTGGGGGCTTTTATTTTGATTAACTGACAAGCGGCTGGCAATTGGCACAATTGAAGGCAACTGCTCGGTCCTAAGTCCTTGTTGCAGGCATTGTTGATTTAGGATAACGCCAGCCAGCTGCCAAAAGGTTAACGTTAACGAATTTATATTAAGGCCGCCAACAAAACGCCCAAAATAAAAAGACAAAATATGCCAAAGAGAGCGGGCGCCGTGGGGCCGATGGAGCAGCTAAAAAATTTGCTTGCTCGCCATTTACCGGTCGCGGCAACAAAGAGATAACAGAAATCTGCACATCGCCCCATAACTCTAAAGCCACATTGAAATGTATATGTATAGTAAGTACGCACGCACCAATACACAAGCACACCAACACCCCCACACACCCCCACACACCCCGCACACACACACACATACATACTTTATGTGTTACACAAAAGGCAACAACTTGTTAACTTTGCTTTTTATTTTAGGGACACTCTAAGTTGGGGCCGCGTGGCCTGCAAAATTCGGGTTTGGCTTTCATTTGCCATACACTGTAAAAGAGGGGCCGTGGAGCATATTGGTTGGCTGTCAAGTGCGTGCAACTGGCCGTATATCCATGTGGTTGCAACTCGGTTGCCAACTGCATGCAACGCGGCGTATGAGTGATGCAAGCTTATGTAGTTGTGGCCAACGCATACGCCATACGCCATACGCCCTGTTGGCTCAAGTACTGTGTATGCCACAGTCGCTTATACCTGTTTTTTTGGCCACTCGTTGGTAGCAGCTGCTGCGTCGCACAGACAAATGCGAGGGCTTTGACTTGGCTCCTGGCTGCTGCTCCCGTTGCTTTTGCTGCTGTTGCTGCTGTTGCTTGGCGCCTACTGAGCCAGGGGGCCATAAAATTGGCGTCGCCACCGCGTGATTAGGAGCCGCGACGCGTTTCATTTAGCTTGTCCTTAAGGCTCCCGCAAACATACAAATACAAGCACAAACACACACACACACACAGCACACACACACACACCCACACACAGCCCACAGACACATAAATATGCTGAGTACTTACACATTGTATAAGTAACGTAAATTGTTGAGGCTCTGCGCCAAATTGAGAGGCATTCTTAAAGGCCAATCTCAGGAGATGGCCAGTCGTGTATGTGGAACGATGCCCCACGGAATTGCTCATTGAAAGCCTTTGCTCCCAGCTCTGGCCCCCACCATCTGCTCTTTACTTATCTTTATTTATGAAAAAGAAAAACACTTTGTCTTTGGAATAAAAAAAAATTAGTAATTGGCAAAAGCATTTTATCAGTTCCGTGATCAAATTTTTGAAATCCGTTTAATAATATAATATAATAAATCATTTAATATATAATAATTAGAATATTATAATATAAAATATAATATATATAAATATAATATATAATATATATTCAGCCGTCTTTGAGTCAAATATTTATGAAGTACTCAAGTAATTTCTTGTCCTAGAATATTATTATGAATAAGAGAAGAGTTGTATATTTATATATATTATATATATATATATATATATATATATATATATATATATATATATATATATATATATATATATATTAAACATGTAACATACATATTATATGTAAATACATTTCGATTTGATAGACGTTGTCTTATGTGCAGTCAAACAGTTCTTGATAATTTTACAAGGACACAAGGACACATACGAGCCACGCACGACAGTCAGACGGCCAGATAGACAGAGGCAGTCAGAGAGACATATGAGTGTACGTTAGGTGCCTTCATCTACACCAAGGTCTGCATATGTTCTCAAACAGCGTATGAAATATCATCATCAAAGGAAAAGAGAGAAGAAGCCCATATGCTCGCCGCTGCTTTGTTGTCATAAATGAGGGAAACAGTCTCCAAAATGCATATATTTACACATTTTATGCTAAAATATTGTCAAGCGAGAAGACAGATTACATTGCTCGAAATTTGATAATAGGCTGATGTGTGTGAAGGGCTCGCTTTGATGTTCTATGTTCGATGTTCGAATTGTCGATAAATCTGCGTGTCGTCGTTGCCTGGCGCCACCTGTTGGCGGCGGTGGCGGCGGTGGCGGCGGCGGTCGTGGCTACAAATGAGATTTGCCTGTTTGACAACATTTAAAACTCTCATCCGCTTGGCTTAGCAACTGATAGTCCTAATTGCTGCCCGAACTTGATTATAGTCCCAAGACCACCGCCTCTGCCACCTTATTGATGGGTGGCTAGGGGGGGTACGAGGCGCATGGGCTGCTATGGGGATAATTGGCATTTAAATTTGAAGCTAAATATGAGTTAAATTACAGCCAGGATCGTTCAGATTGAAACAAGGTCTGCTTACGACAAGAACAACAACGTGAGCTAACTAATTGCCATATTTTTATCTCAACAACTTGGCAAAGACTTCAACATCGACTATCCACTTGACTCCATCGCTGCTGCTGCTGCTGCTGTTGCTGCTGCTGCTGTTATTGCTCTTCGTGGTGTCATGTTCACAAATTGCTGCTTATTAATGTCAGAAATTTCTAATTGCAACGCTGCATACAAATTGTTTTGCCTCAATTCCCGCCCACTCGCCACCGCCGCCCATGCTATCTGCGGCGCTCTAACTTGCCTGTGAAATATTTGCACTAATTTGAACAATAAATTTTGATTATTTGTGTGGCATGCGTGTCTGTGTGTGTGTGTGTGCCTGTGTGTGTGCATGCTGTGCATGTGTGCGTAAGTGATTTGCCTGGCTGGCCATAACGAGGCAACCGAAACCAAAATTCAGCTTAAAGTTTAGCATGACAGCAAGCGTTAGACTTAGCTGGAGAAACGGAACTCGGAATCGCAATTCAAACTTTCAGCCAGGCCAACCAGACACGCCCACCGCCTGCCCACCACCGCCGGCCAACGGCAAGTCAAGCCCAAAATACTTATAATCAAAGCAGAAATTTGCATAGTTTTGAACACACTTTTGTCAGTCGAAATGAGAGAGAGAGAGAGAGAGAGAGAGAGTGGGAAAATTAAGCGCTAGGATCTCGTTTCTTTCTTTCTCTCAACACACACACACACACACATACACAGATAGGCAACAGCAGCGGCAGCTGTCGATGCAGGTAGATTTATTACAGTTCGAGGCTGCATAAAAGACAATTAAAAGGGCAATTTTACAGTAGCGAATCTCTCGTGTATATTTGGAACGGTACACACTCGCTCTCTCTCTCTCTCTCTCTCTCTCTCTCGCTCGCTCTTACCCTTTTTGCTGCTGCTGCTGCCTGTGTGTGTGTGCAGTCATATAAAATATGTGGAAAGCATAAAGCCCCGTCACAGCTACAGTTGAAGCAGCGAAAATGGCAAAAATAAAATAAAATAAATAAAAAATAATATTAAGAGCGAATTGCAGGCAACAGTCAGCAGCCAGCAGAAAGCAGACAGCAGACAGCAGCCAGCAGCCAAAAGCAAAAAACGTAACCAGAACCCAATTTTGTGGCTGTTGCCAATGTGAGAGAGGCAATGGACGTAATCGTTGGCGCCGGCAAGCATCAACGAGTCACAGTGGAGCCCCAAATGTAGTCAACAATAGCAGCAGCGGCTGCGGCAGCGGCAGCAGCAGCAGCAGCCAAACGGCTTATACGCACAGTAGACAAAAGTGCGGGTCGCTTTTGCATAATATTACAAATGCCCGATTGGAAATTGACCAAAATACAAAGTGGATCCACAATTGGCAAGAAATAAAACCCATTCAGTAGTCTCTGCTCCTATCGTCATCATTTTTCACTCCAACAAGATTATGACAAATGTACATACATAAGTATACGGATTAGTATATTGTGTGCCCTACACACACACACACACACACGCACACACACACACGCACGCAGTCACGTCTGCAAATGTGATTTAAGTTCAAATTCGCATAGGACGATCAGCCGATTTTAATTGAATTTGTCGCTTGCCCAGCGGACAAGAGCTCGCTCAGCGCTCTCAGCTGCTCGGCGGCATAATAATAATCCTCTCCAATTTACAGTTAGCAAAAGCACCCGAAGTTAACTGTAAATGCCATGCACTGATCTGATTTGCTTAGAATTGAAAATGCGACGCTGAAATTGCCTGCAACTAAAGCTGCTAAAAAGCACATGAAAGTTGTATTGGTGAAAAAGCTCACGTGAGTTTTTTTAGGAATATGCAAAAAAAAAAAAAAAAAAAAATAGTTAAATAAATGTTCGTGCTATATTTGGGATTTGCAATTAAGCGTGAAAGCAATTGAAAGGAATTGTGGCAATGCCCGTATCGTAGCGCGTATCTCGCACAGTGGCCATTGAAAGTTGAGCCATCTAATAGGCCACTCAATACCCATTGTGCATTGTGCTGTCCAAAATATTCGCCAGTTGCATTTTACCTGCTGATATTTTGTGCATTGGCTTTGCCCCGCTGTCTGTCGCTGCTCGTCGACATCATCCACATGCACATTCACAGTTACGTTTACATGCACACAGGCACACACACACACACACATAAGCGGGCGCACTCTCTCACTTCTTCTCTATTTCTCTTTCTCTTTCTCTTTTTTTTTTTTTTTGTGCTTTTGGATTTTTGGTTTGCCATTTGCCGTCGTTGTCATACCCTTTGGCGAGCATCCTTTAAGCTTCTGTCTGGCACTGCGCATTGCACTTCCAGTTGATGGCATTATCGTTTCATTAAATTGAATCAAGTTTACAACTAGCTTACTGCATTTTATCTATAAATATTTATTCTATATATATTCTGTTTAATCTATGTATTTTATATATTTTATTTATTTAATTGATTTTATGAATTTTTATATTATATATTTTTTTTAAATAAAATTTATTCTAAATATATTCTACATATTTTATTATTTTTATTCTCTGTATTTTATATATTCTGTTTAATGACAATATTTGATATATATTCCATGTGAGCTATGTATTTAATTTATTCTATATATTTTATGCATTCTAAATATGTTATATATTTCCATTTATTCTATTTTCTCAATATATCATATATATATATATATATATATATATATATATATATATATATATATATATATATTTTTTTTTTTTTTTTTTTTCTATGAATGTTTTCTATTATAATCTATATATTATTTGTTAGTTCATTTCCATTTTAATTTAGTTCATATTATATTTATATTATAATTTGCAATTTTTCGAAATTTAATTTTGTTTTTTTTTTTATCTAGCTAAGTCATCTCATGTGTCTTCTATGTACTCTTACCACTTAGGTCAGGGTATACGGAGTGCGGCGCTGGCGTGTCGCAGTCGATTCTTGTTATTTGCTAGATTCTGTTTTTACTGTTTGCTGTCAGTAGGTAAAAATTCCAATAAATAATTGAAACCGGCTCGTTGTTGTAGCCTTTTCCCTTTTTACCGCTTTGCACGTTTTGGCAACCATGATTATTATTTTATTTTATTTTATTTCATTTCATTTTATATTATTTTATTTTGTGTTATTTCGCTTCATTTTCCTCATTTTTTTTTCAGACGCATCTGAATGCGCGTCCGACGCTCTTGGCATTTGAATTACAATGAGCCAGGCAGCAGCTGTTCAATGCGCTCCCACTGCCCACTGCCCGTTGTCCGTTGCCCTCTGCCAGCTGCTCTCGCCGCCGTCCTCCCGCCGGCCACTCAGTTGATTGCTCATTTTTAGCATTGTCCGAATGCAACCGCAGAAAATTATGAAAATTACAATATATCAGCAGCGAAAAGGGCTCGCCGGAATGCTGTTCCGCAACTTTGTTAACAAAGCAAACATTTGCCGCTCTCTCATCTTCCAGGATCGCCGCACAGTGGGCGCGCCGCTGCCAGGTGTGGCTCCAAGGCGAATGCAAATACCCACCCACCCACACGGCGTATGAAATCGTCTGTCAATAAACAGTTTGCTCTACTCAAATATTATTCTTATTCAACTTATCGAAAACGCTCAAGGTAATGAGAGCGCAAATTTTATGCCTTCACGAATTTGGTAAACTAGATTCGCAAACTCCACGGACAGACAGACAGAAATACTACTCGGTGTTTACCAACACTGCAGTGGAAATATGTCCCATATTTTACTGCATATACTACTGCTAATGGTTTTTACTATTACTTGGACTTGCTTCAAGTCGTACAATTTTATGTGGCCATTGCCACCGCAACTATTATAACTACTAAAGATTTAACTACAATTTCAGTGAAAAGTATTTTTACTACTTTTAACTAACTTTTCCAGTGATTCCTCTTTTAATAATATAACTGTATACTAATTTGTTGTTAATAGTTTTTATGCTCGTCCTACTCCATTCTTTAAACATACTTTCTGGCCTTGAACTTTCTTCACTTTTACTACTAATTTGTGTTAAGCGTTTATACAGCTTTTAATAGTTTTAGTGTTAATTATATTACGCCCATTACTACTACTAATAATACACATAGTACGACTTGTGAATACTTATACTATTATTTATGTGTCTAGTTTTAATACTACAACCACTTATGTTAAGATCACTTACATTTTCTATTCCTACTGCTACTACTGCTTGTACTACTACTTATACTACTACTATTACTACTACCATTATAACTTATACTGTTTCTTATACTATCATTAATACTTTTATTCTTACTAGTACTACTTTTTATACTACTTTTATTACTATTATAACTTATACTACTACTATGACTATGACTATGACTATTTCTATTTCTGCTACTAATAATACTCCAGCTACTACTATGACTATTATTACTAGGCTAATATTACTATTATTATTACTTCTAAGACTCCCACTATCACTAATATTCCCACTACTATTACTACTACTAGAACTACGACTAATTCCTACTACAATTCCTAATAATCAGCCTACTCTCACTGCGACAACTATTACTACTATTATTACTACTACTTATACTACTACAACTTCTACTACTACTACTTCTACTACTACTACTATTACTATTATTACTACTACTTCTACTACTACAACTTCTACTACTACTACTTCTACTACTACTACTATTACTATTACTACTATTATTACTACAACTTCTACTACTACAACTTCTACTACTACTACTTCTACTACTACTACTATTACTACTACTACTACTACTATCCAAACTAATATTAGTATTTCTACTCTTACCACTACAACAACTTTTCCTACTTCTCTTACTTCTCTTACTTCCTTCTTTACTCTCTATTATTCTTTTGCTTTCACTACTACTTCTACTACTTTTATCGTTGCTTTGACTACTACTACTAATACTAGTGCTGTGACTACTTCAACTACTATTACTATTACTACTACTACTTCGTTTGCTAGTCTCAGTATCTTCGACGGAGTAGTCCCTTATGGCATACTTTGTTGCATTGGTTGGGTGCAATTTTTTTAACGATATTTGCCGTGGCGAATACAAAGTTGGGAAATGCTGCAGGGCGAACGCGTTTGTTGTTTGTTAATTACGCAAAAAACTGGTCAAACAATAGCCGACAGGAGCGAGTGGCAGCCATAACAAGCAGCTGCTGCCGGAGCCGAGTCAGAGCAGCGAAACTCGGCTGCATTTCGTTGCATACTTTGTGGCGACGCTGCTGCCAGCAGCTGCGGCTGCAGCTGCGGCTGGGGCTGCGGCTGGGGCTGCGGCTGAGTCAACTCACAAATGTGACTTATCTGGCTGTCAGGGCACCACACGACACCCAACACACGACACCCAACACTCGACACTCGACACTCGACACTAGACGAACTGAAATCGGTAAACTGTAAACTGTAAGCGAAAACAGTGAACAACAAACAGAATGATTTTTCGCTTCTGCATACCCTGTAGATCTGGCGAGGCAGAGTGCAGTGGAGCCGCTTGACCAGCTGTTCTGCTTGAGGAGTATCTCAAATTTCTGATCTGATGTTTTAACATCGGCTTAGAGTCGAGCGAGTAAAAGTTCTAATCAAAGTTTTGCGGTTAGTCACATTGGCGTGGGGTAGAGGGTGGGTTGTGGTAGAGGAGGGTGGCGGGGGCGGTGGAGGTAACTTTTAATGTAAGGTTAAAGCGTGCAATTATTATTTTATAATGCCGAGCTTAAGCTGAAAGTTTGTGGCCAAAAATGTAACTTAAGCTGGGGAAACTTTCGTTTTAGCCAAGGTGTGTGTGCTCCATGGAACAAGTGAAAATGATTTCACAGCCCAGCGAGCCACGTGCAGGAAGCACTCAACGAGTGTGCTTCAGCTGCGAGTGGAATTCCATCTTAGATAAGACTCTTGTACAACAATGTGGCGCTTTACAACACTGGCTATTTACGAGCAAGGTCTGCGAAGTGGCTAGCCGAAGCTAGAGGCTATCTATCATTCGATCACTCTGCCAGCTTGCAACAACTAACGACTAACAACTGGCGTAAGTCAGCCCCAAGTCGGCCAGCAGGACAATGAGTATTTCTGATAGTCATGGCCCCGGCGATGGGGTAAGGTTAAAAATGAGGAGCCATAAAGTGGGGCGAACGCGTTTTTAGTGCATAACTTGTGGCTCGAATGATAAGTCGAAATGAAGCGGACGAAATGCTTTGGCACAGCCGAAAGCCGCAGTGGAAGCCAAAAAGGAAAGGAGCTGGGAAAATGCGAAAATGTGAAAATGCGAAAATGCGAAAATGGGAAGGCAGCAGCCGCCGCTGATTTATGATAGCATCCGTAAAAGTTTTCAACCAAAACTTGCAGTTTAGCGCCCGCCAAGTGATAAACTGCAATGTCTTCCATTTAGTTTCCCGAAATCGAGCTCAAATGCGAGTGGGTTCATCTAATGTGCGCCAGCAGCGGGACAGTTGAGTCGACAGCGGGCGCGGCGCGGCGCGGCGCAGAGAGAGCGGGAGCGGGAGCGGAAGCGGGAGCGAGAGTGGGATGTTAGCTAAACAGGCTAAGTGTATTCTGCAAGTTATCCGATTTCCGCACTCACTCAGCGTCGACTCGTCCGAAGCTATTTTCCTATTGCATTTGCACAAAGAAGAAGAAGAAGAAGCAGCTTCAACAACATCAAAAACAATTAGAGCAGAAACTTTGAAGAGAAGGCAGACAACACGCAGCCAAACCAAGAATCCACATTCGGAGTTTAGTGCAAAGCGCAAAGAGGCTTTAAGGCGAGAGGCAATAGAGAGAGAGAGAGAGAGAGAGAGAGAGAGAGGGAGAGAGAGAGGGAGAGAGAGGGAGAGACAGATAAAGAGAGGCTGGGAGGTATCAATTAATGAAGATGGAGAGAGGGAGTGATAAAAGATGGAAGAGACGTGAAAAGAGAGAAATAAAATAAATGAAGAAAAAGAGAAATATAAAACAAAGGAGCTGAAGAGAGAGAGAGAGAGCAAGAGAGAGCTAAAGACGTGAAGAGAATGAAGTTGAGTTGCTTAAAAGTGAGGGAGAAACAAGATTAGAGAGAGAGAAAGAGAGAAAGTAGTTGAAATAAAGAGCTTGAGAGTGAAAGTGAGAGTGAGAGTGGGAGAGAGATACAAAGAAAGATTGAGAGAGAGAGAGAGGCGTATAAATGGACAGATAAATAAGAAGAAAGAGAAAGACTTAGTGAGTAAGCGAAATAGAAAGACAGACAGGAAAAGGTGGATGGACAGAGAGAGGGAAAGAGAGAGAGAGAAAGAGAGAGAGAAAGATATTTTGAAATGGAGAGTGAACGACTGAGAGAGACTTCGAGATAAAGAGTTACAGAGAGAGAGAGAGAGAGAGAGTGGGAATAATGAAAAATATAGGCGCAGAGTCTGAAAGAGATATAGAGACGGTGAGAGAGATAGACACAAATGGCTAGAGGGAAATAGAGAATGAGAGATATAGAGCGAGATAGAAATAAAGGAATAGAAGTGAATACTGAAATAGAGAGAGAGGGCGAACATTTAAGCCCCACAAAGGCAGATATAGACAATGTGAGAGTGAGAGGCAGAGAGGTGAGCCTGAGGTGAGGTGAGGTTAGTCACTGACAGTCACAATCGAAAATCAGAGATAAAAAGTATCTATGCTCATATCTGAAAACACATAAATGGAGAGTAAAAAAAAAACAACAACAAAAAAGATAAAAGAAGTGAAAAATGTGTTTCATAGCAGCCCGCTTCGATTGGAATCCTGCCTAGAAACGAATATTATTTTTTTATTGTGAGACCAAAGAGAACCTGCGGCAGTGGCTGCGGCTAGGGCTGGGGCTGGGGCTGGGGCTGGGGCCAGCTGCGAGGAGATTTGATGCCTGGAATTTGAAGTTCAAACAGAGAAGCAAAACTCGGACAATTAAGTTCTGTGTGGCCGCAGCGCCGACTCAAAATTGGGCAGAAAACAAAAATGATAATTGAATAAGCTTGTGTGTATTGGGCATAAATAAGTCACTCGGACACGCCGAGGCACTTGCTCTTGCTCCTCGTAATCAGCTGCTAAATGCGCTTTAGATTGGAGACAAACAATTGTCTCGCCAGCTGGCCAGCTGGCCGTCTGTCGTCTGTCGTCTGTCCATTAATTTACCCAACCTGGACGGGGCGAGTGCTCGAGATTCAAATGAGGCACGGCCGCAAAGTTAACGACGTCTTTTGCCCAAAAGTGTTGCGTAGCAGCAGCAGCCGCAGCAGCAGCCGCCTCCCAGGCCCCAGGCCGCCTCTTTGGGGACCTTCTTTCAACATTTCCATAGAGCTGCCCAAGGGCGTTGTGAACGAGAGCGCGCGCACACACACACACACGCACAACAAATTAGAAGTGTGTGACCCATGCCGACCCTGATTCCGAGTTCAATGTACGCCCATTGCAGCCTCAGTCCCAAACGTGCAGAATAGTTCCTGCTCCACGACTGCTTCACTTCCACTCTTCTTCTTCTTCACTCCAACAGTGCTCTGCATTCCGCATGACTGCGCTTCAAGCTGCAGCGGCGACGGCGGCGGCGGTCGCTGTCAAATTAATTGGCTCTTCCGGTGCTCCGGCCGCCTTCGTCCGTTTGACAACTCATTTCCTCGTATCTCGAGGCTGTCATCTTGGCCCGCCTCCAACACTGCCCCCTTGTGTTCCACACATTGTCCAGAATATCACGTAAGCTGAGTTGAGCTAGATGATGCCACCCACGGGCACAGGCTTTCACACGTGACAGCTGCGTCGATCGCATCAACTTTTCACTCAGCTTCGAGTTCTTTTACGCTCGGAGTGAGTCTTGGCTGAGGCTTGAGTGTTGTCTTTGCTTTTCACCTTTTGCACTCCATTCCCCTCAATTTCCCCTGTTTTTGGCACATTTGGTGAGTCTGCACATTGAGTGCAAATTTCTGGAGCTGAAGCTTTTGCTGTGCAAGCTTTTGTGCAAACACTTTCGTTAACTTCAATACCGTACGAGATTATCGCAATATTTCCCTGTAAGTTAGACACATTTTACGATTTACAATTATCCGTTGCGAAATGTCCCGCCAGAGTCAGTGGGAAATTGTGAGGATTTATGGCGTTTTACGATTTCAAATTATCCGTTGCTGGGAAATTGATGAGATTTACGATAAAAGCACAGTAGCTCAGCCTGTTCTTGAACCTTGAACGAAAGCAAGCTGAAGGGATGTTTTTTTTATTTAGTTTCATTCAAATTGTATTTATTTTTTTGTTTATTTTTAGCTAAATAAATTGAAGAGAAAATAAATTTCTTAGTTAATATATAAAATATGCAAGCACTAATGAAGAGATATTTGCTTTTTGAGTTGCCAGAGCCCGATGAGATAGAGCATTAAATATAATTAACTTAACTATGCCAAAGTTGATTGAATAAATCTAAATTGGAATTTCCAAATTTAGTTGCTGAGTTCAAGCACCTGGCCGAGTCTATATATAGATAGTTTTTAATTAAACAAAGACGTTATATTATTAAATATTTGTTGCATTTTCTCTCTGTTTATTGTGGTTGCATTTTGTGGTTTTCGTAAGCCGATGCGTTGGAAATTGTGAGCGCCTCATTAGAGGCTCCCTCTCAGCTGTCTCTCTCTCTCTCTCTCTCTCTCTCTCTCTATGTCTCCCTCACCCACATAGACTCATGAGCGTATCTTGTTAAACAGAATTGTGGTAAATTAGTTCGGCTTTTTGATTATTAGACAGCAGAGCTGCAAGGCAACTAAAATTGAATTCAACTCCAGCCTCACCTCACGTCTGCAATCAAGTGTTAAACATTTACCGTGAAATCACTGCTGAGCATTGAGGCTCATCTGATTTATGCCAAGTGCGCTCGACAGCTGCACAAAACAATTGAAACTGTGAGCCGAGACAAATACGCTCGAGGATCTCTGAGCGATGGCATATAATTAATGTATAGTAATTATAAAAAAAATTAATAGCAATTGATGTAGAAAGTATTTGAGACTTTCTACTATCGAAAATTCTATATAAAGTGGGATTCAATCAAAATAAAAAATAAAAATAAAAATTATTTAATTTACATGTTTCACTCAATATACGTAAATATAAATGAATATATTTTTATATTTATATTACATATATTTATATTTATATATATTTTTTTTTTTTTAAATTTATTTAATTTTATTTTATTTATTTATTTTTTTAATTATTTATTTATATATATTTATATTTAGAGTCATGCATAATGCAGCCTCAGTTGACCAGGGCTTTATGGACATACTTTTTGTTGATAAACGACATTTTCACTTAATTTTATTCGAGCCGTGCGCCAGTAGGGGCATTCCCTTGAGCACGCGCCGCAAAGTAGGCAGCACTTTAGTTAATTTCAGCTGCCACTGTCTCGGCTAAGCGGCCAGACAGCGCAGTCAGCTAACCTTCAAAAGCATCTCACTCTCTCTCTCTCTCTCTCTCTCTCTCTGTCTTTCTGTCTCTTGCTCTCTCTGTGTGTGTGTGAACTGAACTTCCGCTGCGCTGTCCTGGCATTAGTGTCCTTGTCTCCTTGCCTGGCTGCCTTAGCGGCAATGCAGCTTAATATTTTCCGTTTGCCAGCTGACAAGCAGCTGCAGCGGCAGCCAGTCCTAGTTGGCCGTCACTTTTGTTCCTCCTTTGCTTTTTTTTTTTTTTTTGTCCTTTTTTGGCACGGAAACGGAAACGGCACACACTCGCACACACACACACAGTGAGCCTCTTGCGCGTGTAACGTGAAAACAAGTTGTGCATTAATCATTTGCATTGGCATTGAGTGTGTTCCATCCGAGGCGGGTCAACGGAGCATTGGCAATGCTTTATTATGCGACCTGCGCATAAATTCATTAAAATCCATTAACAGCTGCACAGCGGGCCAATTGGCCCCATGCATTAGAGTTTCTAATTGAAAATTGCGTTCTTTTTAAACTGGCAACTCACCGTCCGCCCACCCGGGCCCAAAAGCGCACAGATGAAATGAAAAGAAAACAATTTCTCTGCAGATCGAATCTGATTGAAGTTGGGAGTATTAAAAGAGTGAGAGAAACATGGAAGGAGAGTGAGAGCGATGGAAGGGAGAAGATGGCAGCGAGAGAAAGACTAAGGGACAAGTACAGAGAAGGAGTGAGTGGGACAGATAGAGAAAGTGAGAGAAAAAAAGAGAGAAGCTGAGAGCTAAAGAGAGGGAGCAATAGACAAGGGGAGAGAGTGGGAGAGATAGATAGAAGGAACAAATGAGAAGGAGAGAAATAGGAAAAAATAGAGAGTGGAAGGGATAGAGTGATAGAGATAATGAGAGACAAAGAGAGTGTGATAAAACTGAAATACAAATTTCATATATTTAAAAATACTTAATTTTGTCACATTTAAAATTAAATATTTTAAATTTAATTTTGCAGTGGCGTAAAATATTATTTTAAATATAATAATATATATAATAAATAATAATAAATAAATATTAACAGTATATAAATAATATTAAATAAATGACAACCGTAAATAATTAAGCAAGACAAGCACATAATAATAAATAAATAATAATAATAAATAAATAATAATAATAAATAAATAATAATAGTAAATAAATAATAATAATAAATAAATGATAATCGTAAATAATTAAGCAAGACAAGCACATAATAGTAAATAAATAATAATAATAAATAAATAATAATAATAAATAAATATTAACAGTAAATAAATAATAATAATAAATAAATATTAACAGTAAATAAATAATAATAATAAATAAATATTAACAGTAAATTAATAATAATAATAAATAAATGACAATCGTAAATAATTAAGCAAGACAAGCACATAATAGTAAATAAATAATAATAGTAAATAAATAATAATAATAAATAAATATTAACAGTAAATAAATAATAATAATAAATAAATGACAATCGTAAATAATTAAACAAGACAAGCACATAATAGTAAATAAATAATAATAATAAATAAATAATAATAATAAATAAATATTAACAGTAAATAAATAATAATAATAAATAAATATTAACAGTAAATAAATAATAATAATAAATAAATGACAATCGTAAATAATTAAGCAAGACAAGCACATAATAGTAAATAAATAATAATAGTAAATAAATAATAATAATAAATAAATATTAACAGTAAATAAATAATAATAATAAATAAATGACAATCGTAAATAATTAAACAAGACAAGCACATAATAATAAATAAATAATAATAATAATAAATAAATGACAATCGTAAATAATTAAGCAAGACAAGCACATAATAGTAAATAAATAATAATAGTAAATAAATAATAATAATAAATAAATATTAACAGTAAATAAATAATAATAATAAATAAATGACAATCGTAAATAATTAAGCAAGACAAGCACATAATAATAAATAAATAATAATAATAAATAAATAATAATAATAAATAAATAATAATAATAATAATAAATAAATGACAATCGTAAATAAACTAAAACATAAATATTTATTAAGAAAATAATTCTTAAAATAATTATTAATTTAATTTGGTACGCATACAATTTCGAAATTAGTTTCATCAAATTCAGAGTTAAATAATTCTTGATCTTAAATTTGTTAAAGCTTTCATTTTTTCCACGTTTGTTATTCTTGCTTTATCTATTTTATTTTTGGCATTGCGCTCAATTTCCAGAACATCGTGTAGCAATTTAATTTGAAATATGCAAATTGGCGCCAAGAACTTGGAGCAGGAGCCGCAGCAGCAGCGGCAGCGGCAGTGGCAGCGGCAGTGGCAGCGGCAGCGGCAGCGGCAGCTCGTGCAGCGTGTAAATAATAAATAACAAGATGAACATGATAAACACGTTAAGAGACACGCATACCTAAACAAATATGGACACGCGCTGGCTGTGGGCGGGGCCTGAGCCGTGGGCTAGGTAAGATCTGATCGCATTGTGCCTCAGCTGTCTGTCACTGTCGGCGTGGCCTTGGCGGCTGTGGATGCGAGTTGACAATGGCGCAGCTGGTTGCCTGTTGGCCCAGCCTATCGGCCATCTGAGCCATGGCAGTGGCAGTGGCAAAGGCCAAGTCCAAGTCCAAGTGCAAGTCAAGAGGGCAAATCAGGCTGCCTAAGTGAAATATTATGTGTGAACGGCAAGTCAAGTGGAACTGGAACTGGAAGTGGAAGTGGAAGTGGAAGGCAACGGCTATGGCAACACACAGCGTAGCGCAAAACTTTTTCAATTATAAACGCTTTCAGATAAGCTAAGCAACAAATAAAACAAAAGCAGCAGCAACAGCCGCAGCATCTGCTTTGAGTATCTTGGCTCACAGTTCCCACAGTTGGCAGTTTATTATGTCTTATGCAAGCGTGATGTTTAATTGAATATTATTATTTATCCTTATGCCACACACACACACACACACACACCCACGCGCACACACACATGTGTGTGTGGCCTTGGCAAATGAGTTTTATGCTTTGTTTGATCGCCCCTCGTCGCCTCGGCCTCGTCAGACGTTCCCATTCATCTGCAAGCCGTTAGAGATTTGCTCAAGCAAAACTTCCAATTCCGATTCCATTTCACGCTGCGCGGTTGCTTCAACCAGTTCCAGTTGCATTAAAGCTAAAACAAGAATCTAATTTATTTCACTTAGCTTCACATTTTGTCTGAAAGTTTATTCTCTTTAGGAGCACATTCCACTTGGAGTACAAATACACGATATATTTATATATATATATATATTTTTTTTTTTTCTGTCATGTCCGTCTTCATATGTGGCCGTCTGTCCGTCAGCTGCACCGTTTCTTATTTGCTCTTCTATCCGAACGCTCTCTCCTTGGACCTGCCGTCAGTCCTGTCAGTCCTTTCGTAATTCGCCCGTTCGTTCGTCCTTCTGTCGGTTCGTATTTTATCGCTTTTGCATCTAGAGATTTGACATTTGGAATATATATCGTTGCTGCCCTCGTCTAATAAAGCCCCAAGATTATCTCGATGCGCCCACAAGGAGCGCGGCAAATCGTGAAATGTTTCATTTGAGACTTGAAACTTGGAAAAAAAATTCACGCGGAAAAACTTGGATCAAAAAGATCTCGTCAATACACCTACGCCCATTGTAGGCGTGGCCAATTGGATAACATTTTATGTTCTTCAGTATTTGAGCTAAAACCTCATAAATTGCCACATGGCTTGATGTCATGCCTATTAGGGGCGTGGCAAATTGGGTTTCACTATATAATTGTAATTTGGAATCAGATTGAAAAGCCGAACTTAAAACTTATATAGAATATATGGATATTTATGGGCGTGGCAAAACGCAAAGGTCTATGTCTTCTTAGGTTCCTCAGAAATTAGAAATTACCATCGAAGCATTAGCTTCTTCTTCCTTCTCTATCGCAGCAGCAGCTAAACATTTTTGGCTATATATATAGAGGCCAGTTGGGCCTCTTGGAACAGAGTATCGCGCAGTCGATTGCACAGTTCATGCCCTTAAATTTAATATTTTTTCAATAATTTTCACAATTTATGGTGCTTTGGTCGTCTTAGAGTGAGCCACGCGCACTTCAGGCCAAGGCGACTTCACGCTGTCGCCTTGGCCTGCGACTTAATCTTGGGAAAGAAATTTACATGAGCTGAGCGAAAGCTGCAATTGCTTAAAATCTAGTTCAATTTATAAAATATTTCAGTTCTAAGCTGTAAGCACATATTATTGTTGGTGGTGCTGGTGGTGGTGGTGGTGCAATCGGGAATTTGCGCGTAAGTCTTAAAGTCGCAATGCTGTCATTTATCTGTGCGAGATTCAGCTGAATGGGGATTGCAGGTCTTTGTGCTGCTGGGGTTGGCTGCACTTGCAACTGTCGCAGCATAGCTCCAAAGTGCGCTGTCATTCAAGGGTCACACAGGCACACACACACACATACACACACACACACAATTTGAGCTTATAATGCCCAGCGACAAATCAAGCAGGCGGCAGGATGCAGCAAGCTGGACAGCAACAGCAGCACGTACACTGCGATCTGTCAGCACGTACATAAGCGCATATATGCCATTCTATATGCATGTGTGTGTGTGTGTGTGTGTGCGTGTGTATTGTTTTGCCTTATACAATCAGGCTGCCCCGGGCGGAGAGTGTCAGTGCTGAAAATTTGTTAGCTCGTCGCAAGCGCTTTCGATGCTCATTTTTTTACAATTAGCCCCATACAGTACGTATTGTTTCTGAAACTTAGCAGCCAGCATCAGCGGAGTGAGCGAAAGAGAGAGAGAGAGAGAGAGAGAGAGAGATAAAGATACTGTCATGCCGAAGCAAGTGTCACGCCGCGCTCTCGGGCGATGCAGCGCTGGAATGGACGGTGGTGGGCGAGCGGCGGCGGCGGCGGTGGCGTCCGGCTGTGCAAGCGGAAGCCGGATGGAGCGAGACAACCACAGCAGCTGCGGCAGCAACAGCTCCAACGGCACGGATACCAACATCGATAGCGGCAGCCAGCGACTGTCCAAGCTGCGCCCACTGGCCCGTCTCGACCGCCTGCTACGCCGCTGGCTGCCGGGCTACAGCTATTTGCGTGGCGTCGCCGCCAAAAGCAGCAGCAGCAGCAGCAGCGGCATCGGCGGCGGGGGCAGGCACTCGCTGGACACGGGATCGACGCCCTTGGACACCGTCATGGAGGAGCAGCAGACACGTCTCGCCACTGAGACGCCGCTGTCGGTGCGCAAGCGCCGCGACGGTGAGGTGGTCCTAGATGCGGGCATTGCCAAATCAGAGTTCTGCTTGAAACTGGAAAAGCTGCTGCGGGCCAAATTAATTGTGAAGGATTAGCGGATTGAGCCGAGCCGAGCCGAGCCAACCCAAAGCCGAGCCACCGCCACAACCGATTTGAGCAACTAAAACAAAACACAATCAAAAATAACAGTCATGAAAGTCGCAGTCGTCATGGATATGAATCTAACTATATATATTATATATCGAAAACAAAAAACTCCCTCCTCGATCGGCACACCAAACATAACATAAATTGCAGTCACTAAATTTCTGAGGCTCAGCGAGTGTCCCAGTGTCACTGAAGCACACAATTGCAGAATAATATGTCAAGCGCAGCGTCTCGAGATCCGTATTTATATTTTATATTGCTTCGAAACTTGAATAAAATTAATTACTTCAAATTCAATTCAATATTTGACAGATCAAAGAGTTAATTCGGGATCGTCTCGTGCTTCGCTTATGCTTAGATTCCGGGCTGGGATTATGTGTGGAATGTGAACTATAAGACTAAGCGATAGTTTCAGGAATCAGAGATCATAAGCTAACATAAATTTTTATTCCCAGATTTCAGATACTGTAGCCTTAGGGCAAGAATTGGGTATGATTGGGAATAATGAGAAATATCATTTTGAAAACTTACAGAAATATGAAAATGAAGAGATATGAAAATATCTTAAGTACAACTTTTTTATAACATAATTTAAGTTTGCTCTTGCTTTACAGTTACGTTCAGATAATCGTAGAAGAAATATTAAATAATAAATTATAGCAAATAGAAATAAAATGATTGAAATAGATATAAAATTAAATTAAAATAGAAATTAATTATATACATAATTATCTAATTGCTTTATTTAATTATTATTAAAAATTAAATAAATATAATATAAATAAAATTATGGCACAGATTTTTTTTTTTTATTTATATTTTATTTAATTATTTATTAAATATTTGTTTATTATTTATTTAATTAATATACAATGAATAATTTCAGAAATTAATTCAATTCGTATTTTTTTAATTAATTATGACATTAAAAGGCAGCAGGTGGAGCTGGGGCTATGTGTTAGCGAAGAATAAATAGAGAATATAAATAAAATTATATTTATTTTATTATTATTATTATTATATTTATTGTATTTAGTTATTAAATAGTTATTTATTGACAGAAAATAGAAATAAAATTATTAAAATATAAAGTTAAATAAAAATATAAATTAATTATATATTTAATTATCCAATTGTTTTATTCAATTATTTAATAAATATTTGTTTATTATTTATTTAATTAATATACATATATATGATTGATTTCAGGTACTTTCAGAAATTTTTTCAATTCGTATATTTTAAGTAATTATGACATTAAAGGGCAGCAGGTTGAGTTGGAGCTGTGTAATCGAAAGTCGCGCTCTTTCAAAGATGTCTCTTCCTATGCTCGCTCTCCGTCTCTACTTAATGTCGAATGTTGTATAATAAAAGTGGTAAAAAATTGAAGCTAAAGAGAAATTATTTTCTTATTTCCTCTTATTCTGCTTCAATTCGAACTGGACCGAAGCCTTGTCACAAGGCAAAGCCTAAGACCTAAATCATTAAATGAAATTTGCAAATAATTCCACTCTTTCTCGATTTCTGCTGTTACAACATTATTTTGCTGATGCATGAACTATATGAAAACATAAAATTGTAATAGCTTTGATTACATTAATCTATACCAGAATGTCTAAAAGCATTAGCCGCTTTCAATAGTCCCATCAATTCAAACTAACATTGAACTGATTTATCGTGGCTTAACCAACGAGAATTGCTTTTATATTATCGTAATTATGTATTTATGATTATGATAATGAATGCAACAGAGAGAGAGAGAGAGAGAGAGAGAGAGAGAGTGAGACAGAGAGAGAGGAGACTGAGAGAGAGATCGAAGTGTTAATACCCTAAGCGAGTATCCAGGCAGGCTGCTATAGTCGATAGTTGTATATAAACTCAGTTGGATTGATTTGACTCTGCCGATCTTGGGGAAAGTTGTGAGAAAATCATTTTAAGGCATTTTTTACTCATTGCAATTTTAATAGAAATTTATTTATTATTTTTAGTAGCTGAAAAGTTATTTATTTATTTAATAAATATTTTATTTATATATTTTAATATTATAATATTTTATTATTATTTGTAAATATATTTATTTCCATTGCTAAAAAGTTATTTATTTATTTAATAATTATATTATTTATGTATTTTAATATTATAATACTTTATTCTTATTTATAAATATATTTAATCCCATTGCATATTTAGGTCAACTTTAGGAAACTCACATTTTTGTGTTTTGTCGGACAGCAAAAGCCATTGTATCCAATGGCAGTGTATAACGATGGCTGCTAAAATGGGGCCACAGCTTATGATTTATGTGGGCCCCGCTCGGATATGGCAGACACACGCACTGGCAGTTTCAATATATCAGTATTGAAGTATTAGCTATATATCAATCAGCCAGATAACAAAGCGCACACACACACACACACACAGATGAGGAGGCTGAAACTGAGGGCGGGCAGGCCGTTGGGGCGTCCCTCTTGGGGTTAGCCTTTATGACCGTTCAGCGCTCATTAAAATTAATTAGAAATAATGGCCGTAAATGCGGAAATTTACAGACATCAAAAACAGATATGAGAATAAATAAATAAAAACGAAACACATCAAAATTGGTGGATAATAAAATGGAACTGCGTCTGCCCGGCCGCTCAAATTGGCTCAAAATGAGTTAGCAAAGTGCTCCAACCGTTGGCAGCCAACCGGGCCGGGCCTCCCTGGCTCCCCAAAGGCCACGTTGTTAATCAGTCAAAAGCCCGAGCACGAGCCCCAGCCCGAGCCTTTTAATTAAAAATAAAAAACGAGAAACTTTCGCTAGTCTCAAGTGGCGCCGGGCGGCAGAGCAAAGCAAAGCAAGCGAAGCCACAGCGCAGCCCAAGGACCGCAACTGTCAAAGGAATTGAGGCTCTTGCAGCAGTTGAATGGCGCCCAAATAGCTGTCGGACAACAGTCGAAAGCAATCAGACATATTTTACATATACAACTAAGCAGGACACAAATAAGCTTTTATATAAACATATTGTATTTAAATTGAATGGCATTTGCTCTTCACCGAACACCGAACACCGAACACCGAGGGCTGAATTGACAACAAATATTACGCATACGTCGTGTAGCTCGTCAAGAGGCTGCTCAGCTCCCGCCCTGCTACCTGCTGCTCTCTACATTGTCATCATCATCATCCATGTGTGTGCGGCTACCCCTAATAATTTGCTGGCTGAGCACTTGACTGGAGTCCTTAACATGACCATTAATGTGACTTTTGCCAACGCAGCCAACGCCTAAATTTGCGCCTTGGGAACCAACTGCTGCTGACCGCAGCTGGCCGTTAGACCAAAAGCACGCCATGGCCGTGACCATGGCCGTTGCTTTTTGTAACTCTCACAGATTGTTGCCTTATTTTGTGACATGCTAATACATATACATATACATGTATATATATATATATATATATATATATATATATATATATATTTATATATCTGTGTATAGCAATTTGATATGGTAATTTTGTTTTTAAATTTCGTTAAATTATCTGGCTATGAAATGGGTTGACCTGGCCACAAAGTGGCTGGGCTTTGTGACAAAAGGTTTCCGGCTCTTTGAACTTGCATTGATTTGCTGTCAATTGGGCAGCTCACTTAAGAGCCTGAACATGTATCCATGTGTGCAGAGGACTTTGGCGCGCATTAGCTACAATGAAGCATTAATTAAGGCAACAATATAACGACAAAGCAATAGACCTTAGCAAACCTTTGATAATTATGCATTGAATGGGAGTGCGCACGACTGGCATATACTCTGTACTGCAGCAATTGGAAATTTTAGTTATTCCGAAAGAAAATATGAATATGAAAAAAAAAAAAACAATTTAATGACGAAATATAAAATTTAAAAAAATTAAAGCAAAAAAAATTAATTTAGCTAAAAACAGCTACTCGGCTGGGTTTACGTCCACCAAGAAAATGCCCCATTTAGTTGCTTGTAGCAAAATATTTCCACTGCCCATATAAAACTCACTTTATTTGTTATTAAGTTTATTTTTTGACTTTGATTTGGCTTTTGATGGAATAAAAAGTTTACATTAGATTTTAATTAAAGTTTTGCCATTGGTAGGCGCAGCTGCTACAATAATTGAGCAAATATTCGTATTATTAGCTAAATAAATTTGTCATAAGTATATATATATATATATATATATATATATATATATATATATATATATATATATATATATATATATATATATATATATATATATATATATATATATATATATATATATATATATTTATATATTATGTATATTCGTAATTCGTAAATCGTAAATCGTAATTAGTATTATTATTTATATGCATCCCTTTTAAGTGTTGAATTATGGAAGAAAAGAATTACTTAAATACATTATTATAAGTCTTAGCCCGAAATGGATAAACGCTACAATTTTTTTTTCTTTTGCTATTTTGAGTATCTAGAAAAGCGCCTCAAAGCTGGGCAACAATTTGGTATTTTTGTTATTTTATTCGTATTTTTGCTGGTATTTTTGTGTGTTTTTGATTTTTGATTGCTGTTTGATGTTGGTGAAAATACTTAATCAGAGGCGACTTTGATATGTTTATGTTTTTTTTTTTTTTCTTTTCTTGACAAATCGATGTTGTATAACGTAAAGAACAGTTTAATATAATATTTGTTTTTATATAGTTCGAGTCAAGTTAAATTTTAAAATTTAGATACCAATTTAGTTATATAAAGTGTAAGAGAGCGAGAGAGAGAGAGAGAGCGGAAGGGAAGGAGACTAGATTTATAATTTCTATAATTAAGTTTAGCTTGGATTATATATTTATTATTATTATTATATTAGTAAAGTAAAAGATTTTTCGTTATTAATTATTATTGAAAGAATTTGTTATTTAAATTTATTGCTGTCTGATTTAGCTGTGCGTTCGGAGCAAATGGCGTTTTGATATCTTGAATATCGTTGCATAAAGTGAGAGCAAAATTTATGAGGGCGACCACATCACTCACTCGTAGCTCAGGGACACCGTGGACTTGGGCGTGGGCAACGGCGATGTGGTGTTTTCCTCTTCATCGTCATTCTCCTGCGAGTCCTCTGGCTCGCCCAGGGCATGGACAAACTCATAGAAATCGATGCGGCCATCGCCATCGACATCCACCTCCTTGATCATGTCCTCAACTACAGGGAACAAAGAAATAATGGCATAGGCAAGGCAAAGATGGATCAACTACATATATATATATATATATGTATATGGAAAGGGGTCTCTGCACTTACTATCCTCCTCGTCGAGATCCTCGCCTAGGCACTGCAGCACGGCACGCAAATCGGAGGCGGTTATGTAGCCACGATTGTGCTTATCAAAGACACGGAAGGCGTCGCGCAGCTCGCGCTCCTCTTGGTCGGCCGAGGACAAGCCCGACTTGTCCTCGTATGTCATGTTCGACAGAATGTCGACGAACTCCTCGAAGCTCACATTGCCATCGCCTGCAGAGAGAAGTGAAAATAGAAAAGCAGTGACGGAGAGGGGGGGAGAGAGAGGGATAGAGGGTGGGCCTACACACCATCGACATCGATTTCCTGCAGCATCTCTTGCAGCTCCTCGACACGAGCGAACTGTCCCAGCGAGCGCATCACTGTGCCCAGCTCCTCCTTGGTGATGCAGCCGTCACCATCCTTGTCGAACAGGCGAAATGCCTCACGGAACTCTGGAAGGCAGCAAGCACACCGATGACTGTCCACGGGCAGTCCAACCATTGGGATTAGTTGCACTTACCGCGCATTTGTCCCTTGGATATGCAGCGACGCTTGTCGAGCGCATCCGCGTCCGCCTCACCGTGGCCGGCATCCACCGCATAGGAGCTGGTGCGCTGCGAGAATTGACGTGTTTTCGTTTTGCGCTTGGCCCGCACTGACCCGGTCTCGATGCCCAGATCTCCGCCAGCCGTACCGGCAGGCGCTTGGCCTCGCACTCGCAGCGCTGCCTTCACTGGCGTACGCTGTGTGGCCAGCTGCTCGTAGTCATCGTAGTCCTCTGCATCCTCATCCTCGTCGTCCTCCTCCTCCTCCTCGTCTTCCTCCTCGTCATAGTCATCGTCGTCGTCGTTGTACTGCTCGTAGACCACCTGGTCGCTCAGATTGCGTTGTGCATAGCTAACCCGCGTGCTCGTCGTGCCCATCGCCTCGCATGAGCTGGAATCCGTATCCGCATCCGAGACGGCGGCGCCTCTCAGTTGCTGCTGTTGCTGCTGCTGTTGGGCTATCAATTTCTTGCGCTGCCTTTGACGCCGATGAAGTGGCTTCGCTGCCGTTTGATGTTCTTGCAGCTCATTTGTATGCTGCTGCTGCGCCTGCTGCCTTTGACCATCTACTGGCTGCTGTTCCTGTTCCTGCTCATTGTCTGTGCCCGCCGCCGTCTGCTCATCGTCGGGTTCATCGCCACTGAGCGGCGCGTTTTTCGTCTATCGAGCAGAGTGCGAATAAAACGATATCAAATTGTAGCCATAAACGTAAGCAAAGCAGGGATTAGACAAATGCATAAAGGCCTGACACGGGACATGGAATACTCGTAAATTCTTATATAAAATGTCTAAGTCTAAGACTCAATAATTTCCATACTATTTCAATTGCTTACCATTAGCTGCCTCAGCTCGCGGGCAATTGTTGAACCAGTTAAAAACTTGTTAACTGCCGTGAAAAGGCGTTTTCCTTCCAATTTGACGGCCTTGTTTGCGACGGCGTTTGACTTTGAAGTTGTTGCCTCGGCTCTGTCTCTCTCTCACTCTCTCCCTCTCTGTCTCTCTTAACAAGTGCACTTGGGGCTGGCCAACTATTGGACGTGCGCTCTCTAGTTACACAGCTCCATGCTGTATTGTGTTGATTGGACGCAGCGGCGTTGTCCTTGCCAGTTTTGGGGTCTGCTGATGCTGCTCCAGCTGCCAAATGAACGCAAAGCGAAATATGATAATTAAGCAATTTGCCCATTCGGTGTTTCAAAGCAATTCAATTGACTGCGTGCAATCGATGGCAAGCGATGTGCGCCGATCAATTCCATTAGCATTAAACATTTAAATTGGCACGTTTCAAATTTGTTGCCACTGGCTAACGGCCACGACGTGCCGACAGGCCGGCAACGAGAAAGAACAATATCATCCCACAGTGACACACACACACACACACACACACACTCAAACAGGAGCATGTCCACCTGAGTAGCTAATCAGGCGCAAGCTGAAAACCATCATGTAAATCGTGTGACAGGCAGCTCGCAATTACATGTCGGAATTAACAAGCCACAAGCTCTCTCTCGCTCTATCTGTCTTTCTCTCTCTCTCTCTGTGCGTTTGTGTCACTGTGCGGCTGCAGTTAATTTAACAGCTGAATGGTTCCCCTTAGTTTACTTTTACTATTTCTATTCGCTCGCAATGCATTTGTGCACAGGACATGAATAGAAAAATGTTTTTTTTTTATTTTCCTATATCTCAATGCGGGCCAAACTAGGTAAATAAATGAATGCGTATTAAATTTACAGCGCTTGCGTGCCCGCATGTTAGCTATTCAGCAATTTAAACATATTGGCAAGGCCAAACAGTAAGAGATTCCGAATGCGAACTTGCAAATAATACTCGGGACAGCAGACTAGAAATAAACAAGTAACAAAACTCTAGTCGAGACGGCTAGACTAAGACATACCCTGAATCCTTTGAGCTGTAATAGCAATCATTAAAAGTTGTATTTATTCATTGATAGCAAACAACACATACACATACACACATGCACACACACGCATGCACTCAATATGCGCTGCGGCTGTAGGCTCTACTTTGGAAACCTAATTGCTTAAGAAGTTTTTTTCTAGACATACGTTCTTAATGACTATTTCAGGGCATAATTATGACTTTGTGTGCCTATGTGCCCATTTCCCAAGTTCCTATTCAAGTTCCTAATATTTAATATACGTGAGTTGTGCATTTTTGTAAATTGTGGCATCAAAAATTCAAAGATGACAAAATATGCGTATTCATTATTGCAATCAACCACAACTTAGTGCACGATTCTATCTTTAACAGTAACACGATTCTATCTTTGATATAGTAACACGATTCTATTAAAAGCAAAACGATATTTTCGATAGCTATCGACTATTAGGAAATAGGACAAGTTATCGAAAAAAAAAAAAAATAAATAAACTCGTACAGCGTATGTTATTATCGAGAATTTTGCTTTTTATTTCAAGTCTCTAGCTTTTGTGGTTTACGAAATACACGTGTTTACACGAACGGACGAACGGATAGACAGACGGATAGGGCTAGTTCAGCTCAGCTCGTCGAGCTGATCAACAATATATATACTTTATGGGGTGTGGCACGCCTCCTTCTGCCTGTTACATACATTTGCACACAATCATTATACCCTGATTTTCCACTTGAAATGGATACAGGGTATAATGAAGTGAATTTGCTGCTTGCTGCTTCATCATGATATGATGTGCTCTGATTAGCTTATTCAAAGTTTTTCTTATCGCTTCATTGAAAGATACGGCCGCTGTTGAATTGGAATGTGCATTTCATTGACTGAATTCATTCCAATTCATTTCGACGATAATCAGCATAGAAATGAAATGGTTCGCATTGTCTTCAGTCATCCAACATGTTGCTCGATGATAATCTTTGGCTCTTTGCGGTAAGCCCTCGATGCTTAGCTGCTTTGGGGCAATGACTTAGCACGTCTTGTTAATGTCTTTAATCTACGTGACACAAGAGACTCTAGACGAGGGCGAGCGGCGAGCGGCGGCGAGTGGTGGCTGCCTTCTGGCTGTCATCGGGGCGAACGGGGCGTATGTGTAATCTGCCAAGACTGACAGCCAAACAAGCAGCCATAAATGTTGGCACAGTGATTGTGATTGATGTGCTGGCAGGACGAGTACAGACAAGACAAGCACAAACGAAGACATGCAGTGTGCGAGCGAGAGAGTGAGTGCCAGTGTGAGAGTGAGATAGAAAGCTTGTGATCGAAACAGGCTGTGCCTGGCGCCTGGTGCCTTTGACATTCGAAATTTCTTATTCATTCACATTATTTTGTTCAGATTTCGATTTTGTATTTTCAACATTTCAAATTTTATTTTTTGTAATAAATATTTGCATAATTTCATTTCGTTGTTTTTGCAAAACAGTTTTATAACTTGCGATGGAGAAGAAGCACGCCTCATGCATGAGTTTGCATTGCAATCGCAGCGTTAAACTGCTAATCGCCAAATTTGAGGGCATGGGTGAGCGCAAGATCCCAAAGATCGGCAAGAAGCGGGAATGGCACGTGCAGGCGGTATCCGGACGCGTCGCCGAGACTGTGGCCAAATTTGAGCGCGGCTGCTTTTTGCGACATCATCGGTATGTGGATATGCGCCATCGCCAGATTTGCGGCGACCAGGACGCCGATCGCTGGCTCTCCGATCTCAAGCGACAGATGCTCCATCAAGTTTCACGCGCCACCCAGGTGAAGTTCGCGGACGATACGCCATCGGAGCCATCCGAAATAGTAAATGAGCCGGAGCAAGCGCATGTGAAGCACCAAAAGGTATTGCAGGATCAGGCACAGCCAGATCCAGGGCCAGCAGCATTGATGCATTCAGAGAAATCGAAACACTTAAAAGCAATAACATGCTCGGAGACCAGCTTGCATGGCACACTCATGGAGATGCCGATGATACCCAGCTTCAGTGGGTTTGAATTCTGTAAGTGTACACAGTTCCCATGGCCCGAATGGGTCATCGAAATTGATATATTTCTGATTTATTGTTTTCTCATGTGAAGCAATTAGTCAACTGATGATATGTTCCCTATCTCGCCAGGTGACGAGGAATGTCTGTATGTGCGGCCAAGTCTTAGCTGCAATTGGTAAATGGATGATTCGTGTCTGCTTCCGCGTCCTGCCGACTAATCGACGTGTTCTCCACTTCCATGGAAGCCCTTCTTCCAAATCTATAGCCCGGTACATGGTCAACACTCACAAATAGCCTCGAGGTTCGATTAGATGCAAAAGGTCACGACTGGGGGACAATAAATCAATTTCAATTCACGTCTCGTAAGGCCATTCAAATTTCAAATGTATTCGTCATAAAATTTAGGTATTTTTTTCATTTTTATTTTCTTATTTCTTTTAATTGGGCGATGGGGAGTGGGGATGGATGGAGGGAGATGGAGAGAGATGGAGGGGGATGCGCTCGCTCTTAAGCAGAGATAAATTATAGCAAATTAGGATTTTGACGCGTCCGTCCACCTTCTCTGGCTAATTGGGGCTTGGCTGGGGTCCAGGCGTGGTAATCGAAATGTTCAAAGCGAAATATCAAAAGCAAAAATTAGATAAATGAAAAGCAATTAAGAGCCAATTGGATATAATTAGCGAAAATAACCAAAGGCAGTTATATATACATATATATATATATGTATATATATAGAGAAAGCTTAGACCAATGATTTGAGCAGCTGTCAGTAAGCGGCAACTGTATAACAGGTAAACAATGAATGCCAAGTGAATGTGGGCTAGAAGCGGAGGTAAGTAAAATAGAAATTGAGTTTATGCCACTCCAGAAATTTATTTGGGGCAAAAATTTAAATTGCATTCCAATTGCTGATGCGCACAATTTTGCAACATATTTCATGCCGCGCACATTTTGCCACCTCGTAAGGCTGAGCCCGAGGACATCATCATCATCATCATCAGCAGAAGCAGCATCAGTATCATTATCACCAGCTGCAGCTGCAGTTCTGCCCGAACAATAAAATGCCTGCATGCGTCCAAAGCGGAAGGATGTGACCGACATGGCCCACATGCAGCTGGTGGCTCCCTGGCTAGCAACTGGCAACTGGCAGCTGGCTACTGGCTGCTTGGCTGGCAGACCGCAAAATAAATGGCCAAAAGGAAGTGCCAAGGCGAGAACAACACACACAAAGTGAGAGAGAGAGAGAGAGAGAGAGAGAGAGCGAGAGACAGGACGAAGACGAGGTCATTGGACGAGGACAACAAGCATCATGCCCATGCATCGATGCTTGCCCGTTCTCTACCATTTTCTGTCACCACAGACGAGTGCTATCCTCTGCAGCATATGGCTCTGAGCTTAACGGCCAGCTGCTGCACACTGATAGATTTACGTGGCAGCCGTACATATAATTACCGTTAAACTGCCCGTTAAGCCGTTAAAAGGTGCCATCAACTCAATTTGTCGAGCTTGGCATTTGTATTTAAGCAGCCGACTCTCAGTCCACAAATCATTCTTAACTTTCGCTCATCATTATCATCATCATGAACTTTTCAATACATACACATACACACACACACACACACACACACACATGCACACCTTTGCCAAAAACAACAACAAGTGTTCATTTTTAGCTGCTGGCCACACACACGCATCGGCCATCAAAATTGTCCGCAACTGACGTGAAATAAATGAAGGCAGCAGCGCACCACTGCACCACCGACGCGCCACACGCCACAGCCCACCAAGTGGCGCGTCACTAATGCGCTTTACATAACTTTGCCGGGCGGCAGTTGATTTGTTTATTAGCAGTCGCCCCACAAGTTGCAACTTGCAAGTTGGGCACTTGAAGCCAGCTGCGAGCCCTAAGTGATGAGCCCTTGATAAATGAAACGAAGTTGATGCGAAAAGTTCGAGACTGGCAGACAAGTGAAGTATTCCCAAAAGTCTGGCAGCTCGCTGATGGCGAAGCTCAGTCAACCGATTTCCAATTAACAACTTTTTGTTTAGTGCCAAGAGTCATTGTCTGAGTTTATAGAAAGACATAAATATATACGAGGGCTGCTATTTATATTTTGGGAATAGCAAATAAGATCAAACAGCTTTTAACAAAAATTGTTTTATCTTATTTCCCTTTGATGATCAAAACACTTTTGCAGTCAATCTAACCAGTGGTCATGGCATTTTTCCATTCCTCTTGATGCTCCTACAAAACATGTTTTTTCTGCATTTTGGCGCTAATTTTCTGGATTAGGCTCATCTCACATGGCCGATTGCTGGTTATATTCCGGCTCATAAGCATATATCCAATATTCATGACCAAAATCGTGAGATTTTAAAGCACCACGATCGAACTTTTGAACCATTTTTTTACTCCAATTGACGAGACCTTTTTTTGAGTAATCGATAAGTTTTGGGGGATAAAAAGTTGTGAAAAATAATCCTAAGAAAACCCTCGAGATATTTAAGCTTACTGTAAAACAAAACAAAAACCACTTATATATAAAAACGTTGTAGGTACGTATATGACTAAAAAAATGACAAAGTTTATTATGGCTTTTTCAGATTTTACGTATTTATATTAGTATTCCCGAAATATAAGTAGCAGTCCTCGTTAATATGTGACAGATAAGACAAACTTTATATGATAAGCTCAGACAATGATGCTTGCTGCGCCAAGATCGTTTCATCTTAACACAGGCAGATGTAGGCCGAGTCCCAAATAAGTCAAGTTAGCTCTATCTGTCCCAAAACCTCTGTTCATTTAGCTCCAAGAGCTGAGTTCATTTAGTTCCTATGTATATATCTGAGAGTCTATTATAGCTAAAGACCTAAAATTGTAGAAGACTTGTCATCTACGATATGGATATTGATTGCTTCTTCTTATTCAAGAACTTCCAGGCCACATCCGCTAGTTTAAACTATTTACGCTGGTAGTTTTTCTTACCACTAACAACTAGAATTATCGTGCAACTTGTTTGGGCTCTTTCTTCTCTAGAGCTCTCTTTGAAATAGCCACACATAAGCTGTCTGGGATTTACTTACTATTTATATTTCAAGCAATCCGCGCTCTCAATATGAGAAACGTTTGCATTGACTTGTCTTAGAACCCCAAATGTTATTTATGAACTTCAGCGATTCGACTCGGTTTTAGGCCAACAATAATTTTATTTAACTAAATAGAGCATAGAGCACAAGCCGGCCTAGGCTAATCATATACGCATAAAACATAATTGAATAAATATTAATTTAAATAAATACATCTCTTTTTGCCAGTCTATATTAAACTCTATTAGGAGTTCTCTAGGGACATATCGAACGTTGTCATGCATAAATTATGCGCTGTGCCTGTTACATTTACATTTGAAGATAGAATAAATTATATATATATTTTTTATGGCCTACTTATCTGCAGCTCGAGCTGACAAAGTATTCGGAATTATGTTAGTGTTCGAGGCAATGGCATGTGCCATATGAATAAAACAAACGCGATTCACAATGGACCCAAATACTACGCGTTGGCACGCCCTAACAAATTGGCATGCGGTTGCCCGCAATACGACTGAGCCGCGTGGATATGGTTAAAACCGTAAAACCTCAAAGGGTTATGCGAACACCACATACAACAACAAACAGCAACACGGGTGAAAGCCGCAAATCTTTTTTGGCGCCCATTTTATTGTTTAATTTGAATTTGCCGTGGCGCTGAGCTGCGGCTCAGCTTGTGGGCGTAACCGCAGTGTAGTAAATCAGTTAATTCTTTTTTATTTTATCATACTTTACATGTGTTTGCTGTTGTTTAACTGCAGCGTGGCGCGGCGAGTCAACTTCTGATGCTGTTTGGCTGTCCAACATTCCGTACACGCAATATTTCATCAGTGAAAAAGTTGCAGAAGAGGAAAAACTCGACTGGGATAAACCAATAATGGAAATATGAACGCAGCTAAAGTTTACACATTGCCAACGCATAAATCACATGGTGCAAACAAACAAAGCAAACAAATAAATGAATAAACACACACACGGCCATACACACACGCAGACGCATACACACACATGCAGTGCCAAATAAACAGCATAAACACTGCACAGTCTGAGGAGCAGTATTGGAGCGGCGGCACGCCCCTCAACGCCCATTCAGTGTGCAACACGTAAATTTTGGCACATAAAATTTTAACAGCTCAAGCGAAACGCAAAACAAAGCCACGCAAATATAACATTGTTCAACTTCGTATATATATATGTATATATATATACAGTCTGTCAAGAAACAGTTTACACAAAGTGAAAAATTCATATTTTTCGACTTTAGACACAAATATTTTGGCTATTTATTCAAATTAACTTAATTTTTTTAATGGCAATCTATTAAATAACAAATTTTAAATTAATTTATAAAAAAAAATCAGCAAAATTGAAAAGGGGTGGGAAAATTAACAACAAAAACTAAGATTACACAAGATTCACGCTGTCAAGAAACTCTTTACACACTTCGTTGTTCAATTAGGGTTGGTCGAGCTCTTAGAAATAACGGCGCTTTACAGTTGCGTTTGCTGTGTGCGTCGCATTGAACATGCTTATTCTTGCATCGTCTTTAATGCGTTTTGAAAAATATTGCTGATGACGCATCTAAAAAGTGATTTACTTTAATTTGTAATAGTGCCTGGCCAGAGATTTAACTTTGATGTGATCCAATGGATTTATTATGATCACAAGTTGGGAAAATCTATTGGGAAACTAGTTGAATAGTTGTCTGAGTCAAAGAAAAGTCGTTATAGCGCTATAAGTCGGGCGGAATATGGGTGTAAACTCGAAATTAAGAGTATCAATGGGCAAAAATAAAAATTTTATTTTCGTAGAGACCCATTATTTAAGCGGAATATTGATCAAAATCGGAAAATATCAATGCGTACACTTGCAAAGGTGCTTAAGGAATAATATAATGTAGATGTATCATACGAAATACTATGGGATACCATCCTACGGTATGGGTACACTTTTAGAGTCATCCAAAAAAAACTGCGTTTTTATCGGATAATGCAAAAATAGCATCAGTTTAGCTGAGAACATGATTAGTCGGCCGGCTGAATTCTAGGAAATCGTCAAAATTTGCTACAAAACAATAATAATGCTGCAGTGTAACAATGGTTCATCTAGAATATGGTCAAAGCCCTTAATTACGCTAGAATAAAATAAAAGAACATTTCTACTGAAAAATTTGAAAAGTGTTCGGTTATAGTTTGGTGATGCATCTCCAGCTGAGGTGTCTAAGACCACCCATTTGCAGAGGACACTATTAGTGCGGCTAAATACCTCAAAGTTAAGAACACAATTTTGAACCTAGGTAGGGGAAATAAGGCTTTTATAACATCAATAAGCCAAATTTTATATTCCATTAAGCCAATGAGCCCAATTATAATGAGATTAATGATGGATTTGGATGAAATATAATTATGGAAAAGTTATTGTGATACATCTCCTAAGAGTCCCCATCAGAGCCCCATCAAAAAAATTGGGAGCTCTTGAAGAAAATCTCAGGGAAAACCGTATCTAAGGAACCGCTCACAACGGAAAGTGACTATTTTAGAAATATGGCAAGACACCCCTAAATAATACCCAACAAAATTGTTCAATCATTGAAACAACGACTGCAATATGTGTCTAATGCTATAAAATGTTATACCAGATATTAAAATTACCGAAAATTTGCAAAATACGCTTTCAATTTCCAGCTAACAACAAAAGAAGTATTTTGTGTAAAGAGTTTCTTGACAGCGTGAATCTTGTGTAATCTTAGTTTTTGTTGTTTATTTTCCCACCCCTTTACAATTTTGGTAATTTTTTTTTATAAAATAATGCAAAATTGATCAATAAATAGATTGCCATCAAAAAAAATTAGTTAATTTGAATAAATAGCCAAAATATTTGTGTCTAAAGTCGAAAAATATGAATTTTTCACTTTGTGTAAACTGTTTCTTGACAGACTGTATATACATATATGTATATATATATATATATGTGTGTATGTGTGTGAATCCTTGTGCATGTGTGCAATATTTGGCCAGATTTTTATGAGCACTGAGCGCTGCTCGTTGAATGGAATGCAGCCAGGCTTAAGGGAAATCTTACAAAGAATATAACATACAACATCAACTTGGATAGTGTTTTAGTGTTTAAAAACAATAAAATAAGAAAAGTCTCAACTACAATATAAATAAGAATGCCATGCTCAACTATGAGTTATCCTGCAATCCAAAGACAAAGCCAGCGGCAACTTAAAAGAATTTCTCTTGAGTGGAGAGAAGGTGGCAAAGCACGGATAAATTGTAGCGAGAAAAATATTCCGCAAGAATTTTTCAAATAAAATGCAAGCAAACTTAGCTTAAGACTGAAGAATTAAAGTGCGAGTGGAGTAAAAGTTAATGGAATTCAAGTTATATAGACAGCAAGAATTTGCTAAGAGTTTATAGCAATTCAAATCGTATTATGTAATTAGCTATTGCAATAGATAAGACGGCAATCAAAAGACAAAACGTTGAGACTCAACTCCGAAAGGAGTCAAAAAAAAAATATATATATATATATTATATAATATAATAATATAATATAATATAACATAAATTTCAATTTGTGAAATCGTAACATATACAACTATCTGACCACGATACCCCCATATCATATATATTTCATATCTACATATACATATAAGCTAAGCATATAAAAATTATCATACTCGTTCAGCAAGTGTCAAGAGTATATGGATTGTTCTGTCCGCTTGAAATAGAAAGTCGTGTATAAAATTCACGGTTCCAAATACATATACCATGTACATATAAAGTATGTGAATATATAAATGTAATATATAACTTTCAATAAAGAATATTCAGTTCTAAATAACATGGAGTTTTAACTTATATAATGTATATATGCGCTTATAATTTCGGCAAATTTAATTTTAGATTTACTCGAATGTCACGGCTGGCTGACCTCATCTTGCTCTATGCATCGATAGATTTTTTAATAATTTAAGCTGTAAGCGAGTATAGTGCAGTCGACTATGCAGCTCCCCACATATCTTAAATATTAGTTACTGTATATTCCCGTTATAGTACCTGTGTCTAAGTGCGTTGAGCAGGCTGCACCATGCCAATGCCATAAGCTTCTAATTAGTTGAAACAAAGCAACTAATGATCAAACTAATCAAATGCAAATACAAGTGTTTGTCTCTGTGTGTGTGTTAGTTTGTTTGTCTGTGTATGTCTGTGTATGTGTGTGTGTGTGTGTGTGTGTGTGTATGTGACATGTTGATTTTATGGTTTGTGCAGCATTTAGCAAGGCTTATTTGCTGTAAATAATGCAAACAGATAGGCGGCAATGCGCTCTACGTGCTTCTGCTGCTGACAGCGAGCTACTCGATGATAATTTGCAATGGTTTGACAAGGGCTGGCCAGAGTGGAGCCCTGAGCAGGGGTAATTGAATTTCATTGAATTGCCAATTGATAATAGATAAAATAATAAATAATAAAATATGTAAATGGGCACGCAATAAATGCACAGACGCAGATACCTATTTAGCTACAAGTAGTGCTGGCAGCTGGACCAAAAATGCTTTTGGAAGTCCATTGGGCAAAGAACTGCATTCAAGCGAAATGCACAAACAATTAGCCAATTGAAAAGTTTTGCCCAACTTCTGACCAGGCCAAGAGCACGAGCACGAACACGAGCTCGAGTTCAAGAAAGCTTTGAATGAATGCGTCTTGAATGCGCAATCAGCGTTGGCATTGTGCAGCACTTGCAACACCATTCGACCACAAAAGAGTTGAGTGGGGACACTTGAGTGGGCTCTGGTTACACAACGTCTTTGAATTGGCTTTCAAGAGGAAAGTTTTAAGTGCCAGTCGCAAGAGCCGTTAACGTTTATGTGTGCCACCAACAATATCGATATCGATTATCGATTGCAAATTGCAAAATCACTTAAGGCTAACCTAGAAGCAAATCGACCAAATAACATCGATTCATAAAATTTTACTTTTATTTGTTTTAGTCATATTTTTACCTCAGCTAAATTTACACAGTGTAGTCACTGAACATTTGGATTGATCGGATATCGACACATTTTAAAATAGGATTATTTATCACAACACAGCAGCACTTCATTACTAGATCACGGGATGCTGATTGAGTTCAATCGATTACACTTATCGATCACGAATGTAACAGTCATGGTCGGGGCCCTCTTCTTGGATACCCATGCAACCCGTTGATACATCGCAGTTACTTATCGATTATCGAGACCTCGATTTCGCAACACGAGAGAGAAGTCACTAGAAATTTGAACATGGCAACATTTTACGTGCTCGTGTCCAGCCTCTTCACCACCTTGACGGTGCCACATTGCATGGTCTGGGCGACACGTCGTCCATTCACCAGCAAGGTAAGCGTCTTGACATGTGCTGGTTTCTGATCTGGCAATTCGGCTCTCGCAGCTTGAGTTCGGAGCACAGGTGGTGACGCCGACTGAACACCATAGATGGTAAGCTGTTCGAACATTTGGATCAGTTTTCGCACATTGCTGGGACGTGGCGTGGAACTGGACTCGGCACAAGCTTCTACATTGACCTTTGTATTAGACATTAGGCTTTACTCGAAAATTTTGCCCGACTTCTTAATTGAAAATGATGTGAGAAATACCAAGAAATTGAGTGTTGCCTCCTCGAAGGAATATAAAAACTTGTGTATAATTTTGCGACCGAATCGAGTTCAGTTCACTGTTAACAATGTGTGTTATTTCTGAGTCTGAAATCCAGAGCTCAATTGCTTGATAACAAATAATTCGCCTGCCGAGTTCCCATGCCCAGTCCGAAAAAGGTTTTTCAACTTTTATGAAGTGAATTGAACTGTGTGCGGCGGGTGCTTGGCTCATGTCTGTGTCAAAGACAAACTTTTAGCAGTTGAGAATGCTGCTGCGAAATTAGTTGTTTACATGCTTTCTCAGCTATTTTGTAATATCGTCTGCATAGTCCATTTAATTTTAATCTAAACAAGTTGAGAAAGCTCTTTACGAAGAGACGGCCAGAGAAACAATCCCCATTATCATATAAGAGAATAAGAATTAAAATAAATTAAAAGACATTCATAAGCATTTGAAAAGAGAATCCAATCTAAAACAAGTAAGATTGCTTTGGAAGATACCCTGACCCCCAAGCTTTGAATATATCAGAGAAAACACATTTATACAGCATTCAAATATATTATCGATATCAAAGAAATATATATAGAAAAAAATAATAAAATAATAGCTTATGAGATTACAACGTTCATACGGAAATATTCAGCCTGTTACATATGTATTTTCGCATAAAAATTATACTCTGAATTCCCCATTTTAATGGGTAGAAATATACTTAACAATTTGTTAGTTGCAATAATAAATTTTAAATATATATAATTTATAATATATAATCTATAATATTTAACAATACATTTTATTATTATTATATATTATAAATCATATATCTGTTATTAAAATGTTAGAGACCTAAAATCGCAACTTATATATTTATTTCATGCTGTTTCCGTTTAATTCAGCAGAAGTTAGCCACAAAACGTAGTAATTAGTTTCCATAGACATATCGAGAGCGATATGCATGCATAACAATATAAGCTAATGGCTCGGCTGTCATGTAACATTCAAACACAATCGAATTACATTCAATACGGATTATGCCTTTTATAAATAATGGAGTGCGCTCAAATGGAGCTGAGTTTATTATTTAATTAAACAAAGGCTCTTGACACTGTTATCTCGCAGACCATAATTGAGCATAATCCAATCAAATGCAATTTAAATGAAATCTATTTATTAAAATTTCACAACCAACCAAAGTGTTCTCACTTTACACGACAGTACAATGCAGTTCATCAATAATAAAATTGTAAAAACTCAAAGCTTTTGAACTAGTTACATATGTATGTGATACAGCTTTGCTGCTCGAAATGGGATTGAGCACTTAATATGATTTGCTCTATTACACATGTTATTTGTATAAAATAAAAAAATATATACAAATTGAATTAAATATTTGCATATAATTTCAGCCTACAAGCGGCTGATGGGATTTGAATATAATACAGACATCATCAATGCCTGCTAGGCTTTACGCTGACGGCATAGTTGTCTGGCAGCCTTAGTAACCTGGCCAAGGGGCAGTCGTTTAATTTAAACAACGCTTGACTTGATAGCGGCTCTAAATATTTAAAAGTTTCATCAAGACACTTTTGATATGCATCTAAGGGTTGGCTAGCCTTATTAATGAGCTTTTTGTCTTAGCAGCTACTTCAGTGTGTTCCATTTAACATATGGTTATATTCTTAGGCATAGATTATTCAATGACTCCACATATATAATTATAGTATATGTGCAAGTGTTTGACTTGAATGAAAATGAAAGTCCCAAAGATAATGATTAAAGAGTTCTCTTCTAAATATATATAAAATACAATATAAAAATATTTATAAAATAAAAAAAATTTAATATAAAAATATATACAAAATGAAAAAAAAAAAATATATATATATATATGTATTATATAAATAATTTTCGGCAGTCCTTAATTTTTGACTCTTGAGTGAATTGAATTTCATTTACAAAAAGCAGACAAGCAGAAACACAATTGAATATATATATATATATATATATATATATATATATATATATAAATATATCTACCGATACATACCTACATACTTGAGCTTAACCTGCGTAATGACAAAAACTTAATAAATCCTCCAAATACTTGAACATTTTGTGCGCTACGCACAATCGAAACACAATTTCTGTGCTGGCAAACAAAAATATTCTATAGCTAAGCTTGAGGCATTAATTTATAATAAATTTTACTTAAATGTTGACTTAATGCTGCCAACAAATGGCGAATAATGGGCAGGCACTGAGGGGCGACACGACTCTGCGAATGGACAGTAAAAAACAAGAAAGGGCAAAAGACAGTTACAGCCAGACACGAATGTGGCTTAAAGGACTTACAAAAAGGCAAAAGCAGAAAAATGGGAAAACTACACAAAAACTGTGTGAGTGTGCAAAATGAGGCGGGTATGTGCGAAAGCTAGATGCTCTACTATAATATGGCAAAGAGATGAAAAGAATGGTGTTTAGACTTTGTGTGGATTAATACATGCCAAAGGCTTTAACAGTGCAGCTCTCAGCTCATTTGTACATTGACGTTTATTACAGGGTATACACGCAAATAGGCCCATTAGAATTGTTCACTCCAGTTGAGTTGGCTTTACATATGTTAAAACACATGTACGCATGCATATGGCACTTTTGTAGTCATGCGTGTGTGCGTGTGTGTGTGTGCGTGTGTGTGATGTGTGTGTTCTTGAAATTTAAATGTTTGTCTCTGCGTTGAGTTGAGCTTGTTGCCCCTTTTATGGCTGCTTCGCGTTGCCTTTAAGCCTTTTATTTGCTGACGTCATCGTGTGCCCCACAGCGCGCGCTTCTCACAGTCCACACACACACACACACACACACACACCCGCAGAAGCTGTCTGTGGATTTGCATTTTGCGCGCCTCATCTATTTTACGTATTCATCGCCATATTTGCATGCGTTTTATTTCCTTGCTCGTTATTTGTTGTGCACACTCATTCGCACACACACACAAACATGCATAAAATCCCCTTTTTTTTGACATTCCAGTTACTTTTATTACACTTTGCAAAACTGACAGTTTCTGTGGCAAGTAGATTTGTCGTGGCGCCCCAGCTAAGCTTATTCTGATGCATACTTGTTGAGAGCCACCATGAAATGCGAGGAACAGCATCCAGATCTCGCAGATCAAAGGGGTGTATGAAGCGACTCCTTGGCTTTGGGTGTCAACGAATTCAACATGTTAAATCTAATCGACTCCTTGCCGCTTTTTGCGCTCGCAAGGCAAACACAC
Organism: Drosophila mettleri; assembly: GCA_035047625.1. Classification (NCBI taxonomy): domain Eukaryota; kingdom Metazoa; phylum Arthropoda; class Insecta; order Diptera; family Drosophilidae; genus Drosophila; species Drosophila mettleri. Next base: position 11,711,243 of record JAWNPI010000109.1, on the reverse strand, counting down.
ATGTGCGTATATAATACATTCCTTTATCAAAGAGTTTCACGCCTTAGCCCGCTTCAAGCTGGTGTCGTATCAGGCTAATCATATAACAGCTGATAAAAGAACCTCACATAATAAAGGCAAAACCAATTTTATTTTGTAAAGTCATAAAGTAAACCCAACACATTCAATATAATTTGCAGACGGCAAGGGTATAGATGTTAGAAGATATAAATCAAATGGAATAGAAACTTCATCAATTCAGCTGAAGCATTTTACTATGTTTTGAGAAATTCGCTTCAGCTGTGAAAATAAATATAAATATGTATTGCATAAATACGATGTATTCAGTCTAAGCTGATTCCAGAATAAAAGCTACATTGAGATGTACTTCAATGCAAGGGCTTGTTCTCTTTGTTCGACATGCAATGCAGTCGGAGAGCGAGTATAGGAGGAAGAGTGAGCATTTGAAGCGCAATCATAGGTATAGACCCTGCCGCTCACAGGGCTGCAACTCCAGCTGCTGCTCTCCACAGTGATAATCGCTTAACATAGACTCATTTGAAATTTAATTTCATTATTTGAAACAACTTAACACGAAGCGTGTTTCAAATATATATTAAATTTGTTTGACTACCTTTTTGTCTTTCCTTTAAAGTATACCCCAACAAACGCTCAACACTTGAGTAAATATTTTTTTATTCCATCCTAAAAGCTCTTTTAAAAGAACATATTTCGTGAGCTGTAGAAAACTATTAAGCGCGCTCTCTCTCTCTCTCTCTCTCTCTCTCTCTCTCTCTCTGTAGCATCCCAATCGTTGTGAAACCTCTCCTTTTTATGGGAATATTTAATTGTAGGAAAAAGATAAAACCGCGAGATATGGTCAGGTCTGCGTAATATTTTGGCAGTGGCATAATTTTTTTTTTCACCAAATAAAGGAAAACTAGTATAAAACAGATTTCATAAATTCACTGGCCTAAGTGAGGAATATGTATACCAACGTAACACAATTTTTGAGCGAATCCCCTATCAGCTAACCTCATAAGAACTTGTTACCGAATCGACCACTTGTAAACATGATTTGATTTGGCATTGACAAATGATATATATGCTGTGTTCCTTGGTTTTGTGTTCAAGTAGAGCAAAAGCGAACTAGTTTCGAGGAAATTCTCTGAGCTTTGCATGCGTCGACAATGCATTTATTGTTGGGGTTGACCTGTTGTTGTGCCATCTATTTGGTCTCCCGCATTAGACGCTTGCTGTAGGTGAGAGAGACTACCTTGAGGGAGTCCATGAAGCGATCCATGCACTGCAGCAGGCAGCGCTCCTCGGCTCTGGCCAGTGCGACGCCCGGCTTGTCAATGCATTTCCTAAAGCAGTTCACCGTTATCTTGCTCAGCATTTGCTGTGCATTGGCCAGAGCGATCTGTTGTCGCATATTCCGAAGTGTTTCAGCGCAGTTCTGCGGTGCATTCTTCTCCATGCCTCATTCACATCACCTCCAAACACTCTTGTCCGTCCGTTCAACGTTCTCGTGGTAGCTATTCAAAAGAATTTTCGTATATTTTCTGTTTATTTTTTTTTTTTTTTTGGTTTTTTTTTTTTCTACAGCCAAAAATTGTTATATTAATGTGTGTGTATTTTATGTTCGAACGAATTTTTGGGGGCATGCCTAGGGAACATTTTCATATTGAACTAGCAGCAGCGCGAAAGCACATTTGACAGCACTTAGGCTGCAGTTAACTGTTATTCAGGGCCCACCCCATCTGTCCCAGCCGACCAATTTCAATCATATCTTATGTATGCAAATCTGAAAAGCTCAAAGTGCAGTCATTTGCATGCACCCGCTTAGCTCCGCCCTCCGATTTGCAATCGTTGCTGCGGAATGGCCGTAAGGTCGTTGCCTGCCGCCTCCCCTCAAATATGCATACTATGAAGTCCTCGTATCTATTGTTAACTTTAAAGCATACAGCAAGATGGGAGAGCTATCAAACTCTCTATAGGTAGCAGGTGAATGGGCCAGCCAGCTATAATGTGCACACCTTTGCCTGATGTAATGAAAGTCGATTGCAATTAGCTCAAAGATCAAATGTTAAGCCATAAATTCAACTTGACCTCACAACTCATGCAAACATTTAGTTGTAATTATCATTGTCGCCAATCAATTAAGTAAAGTGGAGTCAACTAGCTTATGTATAGTGTTTGGAGTATGGATTTATAATCGACAAATGATCGATAAGAAAAGATGCTTAAAGAAGCAATATTTATTAACGATGAAGAAAGAATCGTCATTTGAAGATATTCGACCGTAATATTCGTGGATTTTGAAGTATAATAAATCGATTATTTATCGATAAGTTCCAACAAATAAAAAATGCAATACACATATTAACAAATGAAGTACAAAATTTAGAACTGTACACTATTAGTTTTTTTTTTATTCCTATTCGTTAATTTAAAAAGTTATGTCTAAAGATTTTGAATGATTTAATGATTATTTATCGATAAGTTCCAACAAGTAACGCAATGCATATCTTAACAAATTTAGAACTGCACACAATTAGCTTCAACATTCATACTGGATTATCGATAGAGCCATGTCTATTGATTTCGACTCATTTGATGATTATTTATCGATAAGTTCCAACAAATAAAGTAATAAATATATTAAGAAATTTAGAACTATACACAATTAGTTTCTTCATTCATACTGGTTTATCGTGACTTTATGTCTATCGATTTTGAATGAAATCAGCGTATGCGAAGGGAGAATTTAATAAGGCCACCGACCAGCAGCCGTCAATTCCGCTTCCGCTATCGTTAAGCGTGCCATGTCCTTGCTGCCGGACGAACTGACTGGGGCTAAGGCTGGGGCTGGTGCTGGGACAGGGGCAGACGTTCGGTACCCACTTGGATTACACTTGGCCAAAAATTTTCGTATGTTTCTCTTTCATTTCTGCTGAATGGCATTCCTTTTTTGTTGTGCTTGCTGTTATTTTTATTGTTGTTGCTACTGCTGCTGCTATTCTTGTCCCCGAACGACGCCCAAACAATGACAGGCGACATTGTGGCACACGAGGAGAGCATTGTAAGCGGGGAGCGGTGTACAGGCAGCGGGGTGGCATGCCACACGGACATGCAAGGCCATTCTCAGCCATTCCAGCAGCAGCACCCCCGCTTGACTCCTCGCCCGTAGTTGGCCATTATGATGCAGCATTTGCGTTTTTGTATACGTAACTGCCTGGCTCCCGCTGCCCACTGCTCGCTGCCTGCTGCACAGGCGCTCACCTGGACAGGCGACAGCTTACAGGCCACAGGCGATGGGCAGGCATTGGGGCGACAGTTGACAGTTACCGTATTGCATAATCAGCAGCCATAAGCCGAGCCCGGCATTAGCTCCAAGCGGAGCGCAGCTCGATCAGGGATATCAGCATCTAAATTAATGTCGTCTGCTGCCATGGCGAACTGCAATTGGCAAAACTTCCTGACAGATTCCAACTATTCATATTTGCAACAAACATCAATGCAAAGTTATGCACTTAATCAACTTGATGATGCCAACAGTAGCGATAAAGTGCTTTTAGAGCAGGGCCAAGCGAGATGCGAAAATTTCTTATGTGAAAAGTTTTGCAGTCATTTTGTTGTTGCTGCTGCTGCTGCTGCTGCTGTTGCTGCTGCTTTACAACAATTTTCTTCTCAGTTGCCGTCTTTGAGTCAGTCATGTAAAATATTTGTTGCATGTCAGCGATGCCACCAGAAGGCGGCATGTCTATGCATGTGTGTGTGTGCGTGTGTGTGTCATGCTGTACGTAGACACATGAGCAGGCAGCTCATGGAACTTGCTGCATGATCCAATTCATTATATGAAAATTATATTTATGATTTAAATTACATTTTTGCCAGTTTCACAACCCAATGACAGGCAACACCCTCAACTGCATGTGTGTGTGTGTATGTGCGTGTGTGTGTGTGTGTGCATTGCAACATTTAAGATTTTCTGATGCAGTGCAATTTGGGCTAAGTGAAATTTTCGTAACGTAAAACTTGTTTTGAATAACCAAGTTTGCCTTTGTCCCTTTTATCTTAATATAAAGCAAGCAGTATTGTTTGACTACAAAATACCCTGCAGCTTTTGGAATAAGCATTGCGTCAAGTTCCCTAAGTTTTTTATGAAAGCAGAGAAAATTGAAAAGAACTATTGGAGACGAAAGGATAAACAAATTGGAGCGCAAAGATATTATATTATATTATATTATATATATATATATATATATATATATATATATATATATATATATATATAAATACATTATATATATATCAAACATGATCAATTCTTGCAAATTCAGATTACGCTCCTCTAGGTATAAATAATAATTAAATATGTAATATTTTCATCCCAGACCCATTATGCATACGATTAGGACAATGTTAAAATTACAATTTTATAATTATTTTTGTAAGAATTCTAAAAGCTCCCAGCTGCGCTTGCCATGTGAGTTAAGTTTTTAATTTGGGAGCGCAAAAAGTTTCCGTCATATGACGCTCCGCCGTCAATAGCTTTGACCGACTGCCAATTAAGTTTAATCAAATCCGAAGAGCTTAACGGTGCACGGCACGCTCTCCACATGTATATACATAAATACATATATATATATATATATATATATATATAAATATATATATGTATATAAATTAAATGAGAAAACAACAAACTCAAGGAGCAAGCAGGCAAGCGCCCGTTTTCAGGTTGAAAGCATTCCTCCTCGGCAATGTTTTGGGACAGCATTTACATCAAGATACGAGCCGAAAGTTTTGAGCAGGAACCGAAGTGGATCTGGGATGGGACGGGGATGTTGGATGCTGGATGCTGTTGCTGCTGTTGCCTTCATCTTTACGACCGGCAACAGCAACAGCATCCCCAAAAAACAGAGCAAACAAATTTAATAAGCGTAGCAGCTACAAACGACAACAAACAACATCGGCAACAACAACGGCGGAGCGACAATAAGAGTTGGCAAAGTTTCAAGTGCGACCACGCCCAGTGTGCCAAGTGCACAGTGCAAGCCTCCCAGTTTACCAGCCTGGCAGCTCCCCTGCATTACCCAAATTCCCCAATCGACCGCCACGTGCGTCATTTCATAATCAAAAAACATTTGTGAATTTTGACGGAAATTGTTTTCGCTTTGTTTTTTTTTTTTTTATTTTTATTTTTTTAGCCACTGAAGACGCGGCTAAAGTCAAAGGAAGCGAAATCAGCTTAAAAAGGTTGGCAACCGGGCGAAAGGATGTGCCCTCCTCGGTGCTCCCAAAACGCTGTTCTGAGCAGTAGAGTTTGCAGGTTGTTATCTCTTGCAAATTGCAAAATGAATCACGCAAAGTGGCCCCAAAGCCGCTTACTGCACAGCAGATTGGCATCCTCTTACTTTTCGTTTCTTTTTTTTTTTTTTTATTTAATTTTTTATTTTTATATTTTTCGTTTTGTTCTTTTTTTTTTTTTTGCTTTCTTGCTGGGCTAACCACGTTTCCGTTTCCGTTTCCCCTTGCGCTTGCCATTTTCATTTAGCTGACGACTGAGAACGACCCACCATTATGCTGCATGGCCTGCAGCAATGCCTATTTGTCACTTGACAGCCAGGCAGATAGGCATCCTGGCACCTACGCTCGCACTCTCCGCTTGCCCTAGCCTCTCTGCCCGCTCACTTGATTAATGTTGCGTCCATTTCAGTTTGGCTTAATTGTTGTGACCAAAACAATTTCCCGAACCCAACACACCTCGGCACACATAACTCTTGGCACAGATTACCAACTGCCATACGCTTAACCCGCTCGCTCTCTCTTTCTCTCTCTCTTTACCTCTCTCTCGTGCCACTCTCCGCTCTTCCCTCGCAGCTTACATTTCCGCTCGCTGTTTCTATTTCCTAATTGTTTCCGTTTTCCTTGCAAATTGTAGCCATTTATTATTATGCATTTGCACCAAAAAAAAAAAAAAAAAAATACCGCCCAAAAAAGCCCACTTTTTAAGTTTCTTTAAAATTTTTTTGACATATTTATGTATTTGTGTGTCTGCATACACACAGCTAAAGAAAATATTTTTCTATAGAGAGAACCTTGACAAATGTCTGTGGCCTCCTTTTGATAGCCTTGGCAAAGTTCAAGCACAACTTGAATTGCACTAAAAGTAAATAGAAACGAAAGTGCCCAGAGAGCCACACCGAAATGATGAAATGTTTCTTTATATTATATTATTATATCTTTTTTTTTTTGTATGATTTTAGTCAAAGATCTGCGGGCTATTCAGCCGTTTTGATAGCCAATCAAGTCAATGTTCTCTGCACACGAAGGAACTTTCAAAAGTTTTTGGCTAACAATTAACGCAAGTCCCAACAACTCAATTCACTGTTATTCGCCGAATTAATTGTTTATTTTACTTTGGGTTTAATTTTTAATTAGAGATTTTCCTTTGTGGTTGCTATTTCGGTCATTGTTGGCTATTAAATACCTTCGGAGAACCGAGAGCAAAATAAAATGAAAATGAAAAAGATTTGTTTGGTTTTGACAGGTGGGCAAAGCAAAAGATTTGAGCTTATTAACGATGTATAAAGCACAGCAAATAACTTATAACATTTATAAGATGAAACCTTTGGGCAAACCCAAGGAATTACCAATTTTTTAAAATTCTTTACATTTCATATCATGATCAGCTTTAAGTTATATTTATTTTTATAGTTTGTTCCTTGCTTGAATTAAATTTGAATTTCTAATTAAGCGCGCCCAACTTAGGTCTTGATCAGCAGCTCGGACATAACCTCAAAAGTTTATACAAGAAGTTTAAGATCGTGCTTACCTTTTGTATTAACGGATGCACGCTGCAGCTGATATGTGGTTGCATTCAATCGAACCTTACGATACCAAGAGCTGTACGAGTGGCGCTCTAAAAGGAATTACAAACATTAAATATAAGAGATAAGCTCGCAGAATTACAAAAAAAAGGGGCCGCACTCTACTTAAGCTTAAAAAACACGATTCTTTGGACCAATCAATCACATACCCAAGCACTCGAAAAAAAATATATTTATTTGGTAAGCTGTTTTGTTAATCTACATGTGCACGCACTTTGAAATATCTGAAATTCGTTGAACTTCTAAAAACACAATTAAATTATGCACGAAAGCACGCAAGTGGCGAACGCGACAAAGACGACGAATAAACTAACTGTAAATACGGCATATGGAGGCACAGCCTCCAGAAGTGTAACCACCTGAATCAAAGTGAAAAAATCCCAAAAGTACTGATATTTTACGAAAATACGCAGGGCGTTCCAAAAACAGTTAAATTTCGTCTGTCATACGAGCCAAGAGTTTAGACTACAACGAAATCTGCACATTTTTACTTGTTTATTTCCTCATGTTACATATATTAATTTGACAATTCATTGTGTTTCATAGCTGTACGAATTAACATGCATGAAATTGGAAAAAAAAAATAGTACAATATATACAAATAAACAAAACAATTAACAAATAAATATAAAATGGGTTTTCCAGGACCATGATTTCTGTAAGAGTCTTAATCATATGCATAAATTTCAAAATCAAATGTACTTAAATTTGTCATCACAGTTTTTTATACATTTTCAAACGCAGAACCGTCTGGGAATACCATAAAAAAATACTAGCATACATTGAGATAGCATATTGACTCCGAAAAACAGTACATTAGCGAAGGTGGTCACACTTACAGCTGCAACAGTCGAATATTGGAGCAATCAAAATAAGCTAGCCAAATGTTTGATGTTTCGTAATGATACGCAATGTTGTCGTGGGTATATCCGGGGGCGTGGATAGCGCCGTCAGCGCCTATCTGCTTAAGCAGCGAGGGTTTAATGTACTTGGCATATTTATGCGCAACTGGGATGAGCACGATGAAGCCGGTCACTGCAGTGGAGACCAGGACTTAAAGGACGCCGAGTGGGCGTGTCAGAAACTAGATATTGAGCTGCGGCAGGTCAACTATGTCAAGCAATACTGGACATCGGTATTTAGTCAATTCTTAGAGGACTATCAACAGGGTCTGACACCCAATCCGGACATATTGTGCAACAAGCATATCAAATTTGACCTGTTCCATCAGCACGCCATTCAGACGCTTCAATACGATGCCATAGCCACCGGCCATTATGCTCGGAATAGTCTGGGTGACTTTCTGGAGCATGCCGGCCAGATGGCGAAGGATGTCCGCCTGCTCATACCTGCTGACACATTCAAGGATCAGACCTTTTTTCTAGCCGGCATAGCACAGGCTGCACTGCAGCGCACAATGTTCCCGCTGGGCGGACTAAAGAAGACTGAAGTGAAAGAATTGGCGCGCCGCATCGGTCTGCAGCGGCTTGCTGAAAAGCGCGAAAGCACCGGCATCTGCTTTGTGGGCAAGCGCGACTTCAAGGCATTTATACGGGAGGTAAATAAATGCTCTAATTAACCGTATTCAAGTACTCAAGATTCCCATTCTGCCCACCAACAACAGTATATAATCTCAAAGCCGGGCAATTTCGTGGACGTCGATAGCGGCCGCATTGTCGGCACACACGAGGGCATTCACCAGTGGACCGTGGGACAACGCTGCCGCCTAAGCTCCTATCTGCAGCCTTACTTTGTAGCCCGCAAAGATGCAGCCAGCAATACAATTTACGTAGCCGCTGGCCACGAACATCCTGCGCTTCACAGCACACGCATTCACATAGATAACGTGAACTGGCTATGCGATCGGGCACGACAGCAACTGGCCACAGAAGGCAGCCTGCGCTGCCGCTTTCGCTTCCAACACACAAAACCGCTGGTCGAGTGTCAGTTGCGGCCCTTCAAGGTGCAGCTGGATGCACCACTGCGCGCCATCACACCCGGCCAATACGCTGTCTTCTATGACGATGTGGCCTGCCTGGGAGCTGCGCGCATTCTGCATGGCGAATCACTGCAGTGCATGGAACAACAAGTGGCCATGGAGCGATAATAGCTAATAAGACGATTAATGTACATATATTGTATATATTTTATATGAATTTACATTTGTGTATGTATGTACATAATTATAGATGGAAAACAAAGCGGAGTTTGTTAAATATAAGAAAACATCCGGTTGCTACGGTAAGCACATGTTTTAAATTTCTATATTTGTTGTCTGTCTGTTGTACACAATTTCAAATCGAATGTCACAAACGCATAACTTAGTCTATTTCCATATATGTTCAATCATTCAGGTCGACTTAAAATAGTTCACATAGTCTTATTCATAATCGCATTAATTAATTTATCGATGTACATTTAAATGTTTTTCTTAAAATTAGTCCTAAAAGCAATGGCCCAATAATTGCTATGATTATGATAAAAAATTAAAAAAAAAAAAAAAAAACAATTGTTTATAAATAAATTTGTATTAAATAAGATCTGATCGTTGATCAGCATATACTCTTAGCGGCTAAACTAGACTATATTTGTGGAGAAGAGCATTTGATCTTAGGTAAGAAGCACGGTCAATGCATCTAGAAATCGGATCAAGTCGCTCTTATGTATTTGAACGACGGACGGCTCAAAGAAGTCTTGCAGCAGGCTGGTCTTGCTCTTCTGTGCCGCCTGATCGAAAGCCTTGCCAAAGAAATTCTTTGGCGAGTCTTCGCGCACCGGCGCAATGCCCACCAGCAGGCACATGCCCAGCGACGCATCTAGCGGGCAGGTGGCAATGAGCGGTAGATCCGGCGCCTGACGCACTCTCGTCGTGGTCACATGGCCATGCAGCACGAATTTGGCCAGCATTGCCAGCGCATAGGGATACGAGAAGAACGCATGCTCCTCCTGCAGCATATAATAGAAAAAGGAGCCAGTCGAACGCACCTGATGCGCCTCCAGGCAGCTCTGCACTTGCCGAAAGATGGCCGCATGTATCAGTTTGGCATTATCAATGCCCACATTGAGTATATCCTTGTTCTGGCGCGTCAGTGCATAAGATGCCTCCATGAAACAATCCTCTGGAGTCTTATGCTTCTTCACCGACTGCAAAATGGCCAAAAGCGCGTAGACATAGTCGGCAGCGGCATACCTACTGCGATAGCCGTAGCTGAGCGTGAACGTGCCATAGACAATGTCCGGTATGCCATATTTCTCGGCCAGCTGCTCCACCATAGAGTAGAATTCTTTGCGCAAGATCAAGTCCATGGCACTGTACTTCTGACGCGCATGCACCAAGGGCAAGCCCATTTCGACCAGCAGCTCGTGGAGGCGTTTCTCACCCCTCAGGGTCCACAGCTTCAGCTGACATGCGGAATACCGTGAGTAGCTGGCAATCAAGAAAATACGCAAGTTCAATCAGAGACTAATCCATAGCTCTATCAAGTTCACTTACCGCATGGACTCGGTTACCGTCCAGTGTCTGTAGAGCACCAGATGCAAGTCATTCTCAAAGCTGATCTTCGACGCACTCATTGTGTTCTGATCGTTCGTCTTATTGGTCAGGCGCGATACGTGCGACTGTATGTTCTCCAGCTCGAGTGTGTAGGCACCGCTCTCGATCTTGCCTAGGAGCAACTGCTCGCTGATGCCGACTATAGCCCACCAGAGCAGATCCATGTTGTCTTTGGACAGTTTCCAGGCCAGCTCAAAGATATATAGAGCCGTTGATCGGCCATAATAGCTGAACTGTGTATAGTCGAACATGATACGATCCCTTTCCGATTCCCATTGTCGTCTGGCCCGCTGACGCAGGATGCGCTGCTCGTATTTCTGCATCCGACTAAGCTTGGGAGGGCGTACCTTCTCTGAGCTTTCGCCGTCGTCAGATTCGCCTGCTCCGCTGTCCCCATTCCCGTCATCATTATCATCATCGTCATCATGATCATCAGCATCGTTGTCGTCATCCTCACCGTCCGAATCGTGGAATATGGTTTTAAATTCTGGTATATTCTCCTCAAGAGCTGGATCGCCCAGAATGCAGACCTGTCGATCACTGTAAATATTGCAAACGTCAAGCGGTCGATGAGAGTCGCATATGTAGAAGGTGACATCCTCCGCCGGCTGTAGCAGCTCCACAATGTCCACGCATCCGCCGCAATTGACCAGCAATACGAATTTAACATCGCCCTGGTGCTCCGAGTAGGCGCGTCGTAATCCGGACACGCCCATAATGGGCACCACAGTGTAGAGCATGTGATCATATTTGAAGAGCGACTGCAGGATTTTGCTGGCGCAGATCGCGTCGATGTCATAGTTAACTATAATCAAAATGCGCTTGCCTATCAGTTGTCTGTAAAAGTCATTCTGCAAGTCCTGTATGAACATATTTGCTGCGCGCACAAAATACCCCAAAGCGTGGGGAGTACAAACAAATCGGTCGATACAGAGACACACACAAAAAAAAAAAAAACGGATTGTACAAATAAATAATAAAATAAGTCCAATTACGACACTTTTAAGTGTTAAGCGTCGTTTCAGTTGATAAATGCAATGATTGCAATTCCTTTTACGGCACTCGGTTGGCCCTCAATGCGCGTTGTATTTGATCACTTTTTCGCAGTGTTCACTTCTAGCTCTTAGTGGCCTGCAATGCACCACAGCTGCGGGATCGAATTAAGGCGGGAAACCTACAGCTGTTCGGTGTGATCGCGGTTCGCTGTGAATGCCGGTTGCCAATTGTGAGAGGTATGCACACTTAACTTTGTATATTATTTATTTATTTACTTTTAATATAAATTTGTCAACTAATAAGTTACTTTTTAACATAATTAATATCTAATATAGTCAATATTTTTATTAATGTATTAAGTTGAGCCCTAATTATTGTTCCACCAAATTATCGATTGCTTCATGTATCGAAACTGAATACGATTAATAGCCCGAATTTTAATACCGACTACATTTGCCCTACAGTTGAATAGTGAAAGTAAAGCTGTTGTATTTGAATTAGGAATTAAACAGTTCGCTATTTATATGCAATAAAGTATATTCAGTCATGGGAAACAGCAAGCTTAATAAAAAATGTCTGACACAACGTCACGTTTGCTCCAGAATGAATTTCTTGTACCAGGCCTCCAATTTAATGGCGCATAGCAACAACAACACACTTGCCGCCTACTATGGCAAGCTTTGTCGCAACGTGGGCACCAAGGCGCTTATTAAGATGTAATTTCCGAACTGATGTTGTGCTTATATGATTATTAATTCACATATTAATTCTTGAGCTAGATCACCGGCGCTTAAACGCACGCTATGCAACCGTTGCTCCTTGCCTTTACTACCGGGCGTCAACACCACGTTGACAGTGGAGCAACAACAGCCGACGCCTAAGGAAGTGGAAAAGCCAATGAATACTGGCAAAAAACGACGCATTCGCCGGTTGCGTGGAAAGCGCAACAAGTGTGATATGGATGCAAACAGAGTTAAAGAAAATGAAGCTGCATCAACTGTTAATATAGATGAGCAGAGCAATTTACAGTTGGAGTGTAGCTTGTGCGGAGCGAAACGTCGCTTTCATGTTGATACACGCAATGAGTGCTGGCCGGAACGTGCAGAAGCGATTATCCAAGTGCTACAAGTAGGCAGTCTAACCGACTCAGAAGGCAATAAAGGAGAGAACGCATGATAAGCAGAGGGCACGTGCAGCAGCAACACTTGTTGATAAGCGATGAGCATTATCACCCATCGGCTGTTCTCCGTTCATTGTTCAGTCTTTAGTATTTGTCAACATGCTGAGTTGCAAGCACTTGATTGGTCAATTGCTAAACCGCCAATTTCAAAGGCACGCCAGCGGCATTTCGGCCCAGCTCCTGGAGCAGCGGTTCGTGGAGTTGGCACGGCCGGATGGCCAAAAGCTGAAGTATCCAAGTGTTTGGCTGCGTGACAATTGCCAGTGCCCGGAATGCTTTCATCCATCGACTACAGCACGCAAAAGCCACTGGGAACGCGGCCCTCTGCATGTGCACGCAAAAAACGTCAGCTTCGATGAGAAGAGTCAACAGCTCATTGTGGATTGGGAAGATGCGCACAACTCCAGTTATGACTTGGCGTGGTTGCAGGAGCGCGACTTCGCGCCGGATTCTAGGCAGCGGTATCTGAATGAGGTTTACAAGCCGCCCGTTCAGCTGTGGGGCAAGTCGCAGATTGGAGAGGTGACTCGCGAGTTCTCCTATCAGGATGTAATCCAGCAGGATTCAGTTTTGCGCGAATGGCTCGAGGCGCTGGCCGTACAGGGCTTTGCACTATTACGCGGTGCACCCGACGATACGAATGTCGCCCGCCATCTGGCTGAACGCATTGGTCACATAAAGCAGACCACCTACGGGTAAATGACAGTATTTCAATTATATATTCTTTAGGCTAATTGAAATTTTGTTTGTGCTCTGTAAAAGGGATTTGTTTGAAGTGAAATCAAAGCCCAATGCCAAGAACTATGCGTACTTGATGACTCCATTGCCGCTCCACACGGACTTGCCCTATTATGAGTATAATGCGGGTATCAACATTTTGCATACGCTGGTTCAATCGGATTCGCCAGGTGGAGCCAATCTGCTAACTGATGGGTTCTTCATAGCCGACAAGATGCGTCGAGAGCATCCAGAGTATTACGAGCTGTTGCGCACTATTCCAGTTAATTGGTTCGACATTGGACATGATGGTGATGTGACCAAACCGTTCCATAGTCTGTGGCGTGCGCCCGTCATCTGCTTGGATATTGACGGCCAATATACTCGAATCAATCAAAACACGACTAAGCGCGACAGTCGCTTCACCGTATCATTGGATCAAGCCGTGTCATGGTACGAGGCCAATGATAAGTTTCTTCAATTGGCTCAGGCTGAAGCCGTGGAGTTTAAGACACGTGCTGGCGACGTCTTTGTATTTAATAATCTACGTATGTTGCATGGACGTACTGCGTACGAGGACTCACCCCAAAACAAGCGGCATCTCGTTGGAGCCTATGTTGATTGGGATATTATTTATTCCAAGTTGCGCACACTAAAGTTCCCAAATGCAGGTAGCTAGGCACATTGAGTATTCAGTAAAATATTTCTTGATAATATAAACTTGTATACGTTTATATGTATAAATAAATGTGCAAAGCATACAATGGCTCTCATTTCAACTCATTTCATTATATTTTAAAAAACTGACTAGACGTTGCCGAAAAACTTCTTATCGATATCGATATTTCTCGGCCTTAACACATTTACATTCGTGCGCTATTGCAGAGAAACTATCGGCATAGTCAATATATCGATATATTTCAATTTAACCCTCGTCTTGCACATGCATATCAACATCAACAAGAAAAATATACTTGGTGGCAAAAAATGCAAACTGATTGCAACATATAAAAGTGCTTAATCCAAAACGAAGTGAGAGTGCGTGTGGGTATATATATATATTTATCTATATATATATATATATGTATGTGAGGTTGCGCATTGCAAAATCAAAATAAATGATGCCTTACAATATGCGTGCCTGCGGCAGCAACGCAATGGTACGTGAGTACGCTGGTGGCAGCATCAATGGCATTCTGCGAAAAACGGGAAGCGCTGCAACAGCATCAACAACAGTGTCCAGCATGGGCTCGAATGGGCTGGTAACCGATCCACGTCAGCCCCCGCTGGAGTTACTTGTCTTTGGCTATGCGTGCAAGATATTTCGGGACGATGAGAAGGCGCGCGAAATGGATCATGGCAAACAGCTGATACCCTGGATGGGCGATGTAAATCTCAAAATAGACAGGTTAATAATTGTTGCCTGCCGGCGGCTCTAAGCTTAAATATACCTAATATAATGCTATACAACCATACATATTGTACTTGTATGTGTGTATATATATATACATATATGTATGTTACATCTTGAATCCCATATGTTTATGTAGCAGAAGAGAAACAAATCAACCGATAACTATCGCATTTATCCAACAATATACATACATAAATAGTTCTTATGAAGCAACAACAACGACTGCAAAATTCATAACCGGAAATGAGCCCCCGAACCGAACCAGACCTGAACCGTAGCATCCCAGCAGAACTGAAAAACCCTGACAACATTTCTCTTCACTTTGATTATAGTCGAGCATTGTTTTTAGCTAAACTATGAACATATATGAAGTATAGAAAGAATAGAAAACGTGAAAGATATATGACTGACTGACCTAGAGACGTCGCAACTGTAAAAGCATTCTCATTGTAATAACAGCTCTTTTCAGTGCTTCTCAAACTGTAATATAATTTTAAACAAATTCTTAAACTGTAATCGTCAAACAATTAACTTTTTTTTAGCATCCGGAGCGGTATGTATGAATGATTAAGACCTACCTAATAATTGATATAAATATATATATACAAATACATAATTATAGACATTTAATTTAACCAATACAATTTATTTAACAACTGTGTGAAGCAATTTGATCGAGTTGCATATTTCTTTTCGGTTCCGAGAGATCAACAGATCTACTTCTTTTTTTTTTCTACATTTAATTTCAATTGTGTGTATGCGTGCGTGTATGTATGTACGTCTGTGTGTGTGTCTGTAAGTGTGATTGAGTGTGAGATAAGCGTCTTCTGATCCGATATTCATGTTGTCCACTAACAATGTTATTTTTCCCGTTTATATTTCTCTTATTCTTTTCTTTGGACACCCACCCACATCAAACACAACAACAAACATACACACACACACACATGCACGCACACTTACACACACACATCTATATATATATGTATATATAGATATGACGTGCGTGGAGCGTTGTGCGAACTATCAACATACGAAGCGCCACCTGGGGGCTACGGCAATCGTCTTGAGTATTTGAGCGCCGAGGAGCAGCGAGCGGAGCAGCTATGCGAAGAGGAGCGCTACCTGTTCCTCTACAACAACGAAGAAGAGCTACGGCTGCAGCAAGGTAAGTAGAGCTCCCAGCATCTCGTATGCACCGCTTACTCTCAATGCGAAATTGTATGTACTACTATTTAAATTCTAAGTGCCAAGAAATACCGATATCTAAACAAAAAAAAAAAAAAAATAAGAGCAAATCGAAATCAAGAAACCGAAAAAAAAAACCAAAACCAAAAGCAAGAATACAAATACCTCACCAATCAATATTACAATAATGCAAGAATAATTCAACAAGATGATCAAGTAGACAAATAGAAAACATATGAAAAGCAAGTAGCACCATAAGCAAAAACCAGCAACAACAACAACAGCTGCAACAATGCGTAAAGCGTATAGCAACGTAAGTTACGTCCAATGCCTTGTGGGGTGGTGGTGCCGCCGTGGTTCAGGTAAATAGCAACCACTTGACATTTAACAAATTTAACCATTTATTCCAGATGCCGTACGCACTTTGCACTTTGGGATCCCACAGCCTTTCTCTTACTATGCTCCACAAAAAAAAAAAAAAAAAAAAAAAAAAAAAAAAAAAATTAACTCCAAAAGAAAGCTAAAAATGCATAAGTCAAGAGAAAATATCAAGTTAAAGAAAAGAAAAAAAAAAAGTTAAAATGCCTACGAATCATGAAAGTTATTGAATGAATTTCATACATTTTTGAATATGTATATTCCGTTATTGTGCCTTGAGGCTCGCGCTTTTAGCATTTACTGATTTTGTTGTTGTACTAAAGTCACGTCGTTTGTCTTGTGTTTTCTTATTTTCGCCAATACTCATACTGCACTTACACACACACACACACACACACACACACACACACACATCCACAACCCAATCACACATCAACTCACGTACAGAGGAGGATCTGAAGCGCTTGCAACAGGAGACATCGGGTAGCAACTATAGCCAAGTAGATTTCCATTACGATGGCCAATCGACGGGTAGCTCATCTGGTGTAGAAAATGCCATCTCACCAACATCGGAGTCCTCGACACCCACTGAGGAGTCCGAGTTACCCTACACGCTGCCACCCACTCTTCTGGTCTCGCCCGCTCCGGGCATGCAGTTGGTAAGCTGATAAAAATAATAATTTTATAAATTTTAGCTCATCTCTCATTTTTATTTTTTTTTTGCAGCCGGACACAATGAAACAGCATGCGATCATTGAGAAGACGGCACGCTTTATTGCCACCCAGGGCGCTCAGATGGAGATCCTAATTAAAGCCAAGCAGGCCAACAATGCACAGTTCGACTTTCTGTCGCAGGGCAGCCAGTTACAGCCATATTATCGCCACTTGCTGGCCGCCATCAAGCAGGGAAAGTTCGCAGCTTCCGTGCAGACGACATTAGATAAAGGCAATGCCACAGCCGATGCCAATGCACCGCTCAGTCCAAAGCGCAGCCAGCATATTATCACGGTGCCCACCATCAAATACAAACCGTCGGCCAATTGCGCCTATACGCAACTCATTAGCAAGATTAAGGGAGTTCCGCTGCAGACAGTGCTAGATGATGATGTCGCGTCACAGCATTCCACCGGTACCGTCTCACCGACGCCCAGCTCCAAGTCCGAGGGCCAGAGCCAGAGCAGCGCCACCGCCGCTCAGTCCAACACCGAATTTACGCCTGTCCTGCTCCAGTACAATGGCAGCACATTTGCCCACGAGGCGGATGAGGATAACGCCAACGATGCACCGCCTAAGGTGGAGCTATTGAAGAACACCAGCGCCCTGGCGCTAGCCCAAAACTACAGTTCGGACAGTGACGAAGAGGAGGATGCGAACGATGAAACAGCTGAGCAAAATACACAACGCTCCACGCAATCCGGCGCCACTCCCAGCACCACGACCACCACAAAAACCATTGCCAATGCAATGCCCGCTGTGGCGCTGGCACCACCGCCGCTGATAACATTTCCAATGCCCGAGGAAACGTTGCGTCACATCATAGACAAGACGGCCACGTATGTAATTAAGAACGGCCGCCAATTCGAGGAGACGCTGCGCACCAAGAGCGTGGAACGTTTCAATTTTCTGCTTCCAGAGCACAAGTTCTATGCGTATTATATGTACAAAATAACTGGCGATGTGGACGCCGCTTCCAAGGAGGAGAAGACGCGCAAGGCGGCTGCTGTGGCCGCTGCGCTGATTAGCAAAAAGGGTCTAGGGGGAACAGCTGCCGCTGCCAACGCCAGTGAGAAGGGTGTGTTCAATGCTTTATACCATATATAAAAATTCAAAACTAATTGAAACGATCTCTTGCAGGGCACGTTAGCTTTGCTATACGTGCACGCGATGAGAATGCATCCTTGCACCCAACACTGCCGCAGGAAGCCAGCGATGAGGATGAGCAAAAGGCCAAAACGAATGCCGAACAAGTGCGTTCCGGCATGCCAGATAGCGTGCAGCGCGCCATCAAGCAGGTGGAGACACAATTGCTAGCTCGAACGAGTGGTCCAAAAACAGCAGCTGCAGCAACAAAAGCGACGTCTCCGCTTAAAGAGCAGCGACAAGGTGTGCAAATCAATTAGAAAGAGATAAAGAGAGAGGGAGAGGAAGAGAGATGCAAAGTTCTATCACTAACCTGTGATTTTTTTTTTTTTTAGCCGAGGAGCGCGTCAAGGATAAGCTGGCGCAGATCGCACGCGACAAGCTAAATGGCATGGTATCGCGAGAGAAGCAATTGCAGCTGGAGCGCAAGCGCAAGGCCATGGCCTTTCTCAATCAAATCAAATGTAAGTTGTTAATACAATAAGAGTTCAAATATAATAATTGATGTATTATTGGCATTCAGCTGAGGGCACTGGCATTGGCGCTACAATTGGATCGGATGCGACGGCTGCATCGAAAAGTGAATCGCTTGTGGCAGCTGACAACACAAATAGTGACTCCAACGATTCGGTGCGCTCCATACCTATCACCTACTTTGGGCCCGATGATGATGATGACGATGAAAACGAGATCGTGGCGCAGGCAGCAAAGCCAAAAACAGGGGACGAAGATGATGAGGACGACGATGGTGATTTGGAGAAATATAATTTGCTAAACGATGATAGCACCAATACGTACACCACCACCAAGGCAGTGACGGCCGCTGCAGCTACTGTGCCCGTTCTGCTGTCCGACGATGATGATGTGCAACTGGTGTCCACTGCAACCGCACCGCAATTATTATCGTCCGTTTCATTGGTTGCGCGACACCGTAAGACTGGTCGTCGGAGCCGCAGTCGTAGCAGGCGCAGTAGCAGCACCAGCTCAACGCAAGATGATGCTTCCGTGACCTCATCCAGCAGCAATGCCAGCTGCCGACGCAGCCGTAGTCGCAGCTCACATCGACAGCGGCACAAGCGTAAAGCGAGCCCCATAGCAAAGCACAGACGTCGCCGGCGCAGTCACAATTCGTCGCGCAGTCGCAGCCGTAGCCGTAGCCGCAGTCGCAGCAGTAGCCATTCGGGCTCACGCCGCCATCGCGATCATCATCATCGGGATAAGGAAGATGCGCTGTCGCGGCGAAGGAATCATCAGCGACAGCCGGCCAAAAAGAGTCACAAACGGCACAAGCGACGTCGGCGCAGCAGCTGCGCATCCGTCTCCCAATGAACTGTGTCATTGTCTTAAGTAATTTAGGGTTTAAGCTCTAAATATTGTACATTTCCTTCTTTTTTTTTTTTAAACGTTGAGCAAATGTTTTGAGTGCGTTCCATCTCATTTGGTCGTCAATAATAAAATTTGAGTGTAAGAAAAAAAAAAAGTTGTTCATCTGATAAGAGTCAAGATTGTTTGTGAACTTCAATTTCCTATAAGATTATTGTTTGTCTGAAATTTGAGCAGCGATATCTGCGGCTCAACTAAAAAAACAGTGCTCTGGGCAGAATATATATAATAATTATTGTAGAGATTGGTTACAGATACATCGCGTTGCTTTATCATATGCAACAGTTTGTAAGTATTTGTGTTATAGGTTGGTTAATATAACTAAATAGTATATATAGTAGTTAATATAGTTAATAGTTAACAGTAAATTGCATATAAGCATATCCAATTGGAGAGGTCTAAAATTCCAAGAGGCCAGGCAAATATTTGTCAATGAGCGTCTGATAGTAGGGCCACAGAGCCTCAATATCGGGCACCACCTCGCTCTTTGTGTACAGATCGTAGCGGCTGAAAGCGTAGTAAGTATTTCAGTTATCGGCAGGCTTTAAATATATTTGTCACTTGGACTCACTTGAAGATTAATACCCATTTCCTGGTCTCATCATCCTTTGGCGCCTCCAGGTGCTTGTAGTCGCCTCCATTGTGCCAGGGATAGAACGAATGGAAGCGTATTATATTGCAGGCCACATCGGGCAACTTGGTCTTGTTGTGCTTGAGCACCGAGTACATGTACTCATCGTGGCCCCAGGACATGAGCAGATTGTCGATACCACAGTTTGGCTCATACATGCCGTATTCGGTATTGTATTTGGGATTATTGCCATCGGGATTGCCCACAAAGCTGTCGTCGCGATAGACAATGCTGTCGCCCCAGCGGCAGCCCACCACAAAGGTGTCTCCCACCACGGCCCATTGGGGCTCATTGTAGAAGGCCATGATCTTGCCAAGATCGTGGATCAGCGCCGTCAAATGAAGCCAATCGTGTTCAGGGAATTCGGTGCGCGCCCGCTCGGCTGCCTGAAAGGCGTGTATGATGTTGGGCAAATCCAGATCGGGATCGGACTCGTCTACCAAATCATTTAGTTTCTCCAACGCCTCACGCACTGTCATCTTGATGGTGTTGAACTTCAGCCAGTGGGCACGACGTCCTGCATAAGGAGACATTACATAAATATGCGCAGGCGATGCAGCTGGTGATCGCTGTTACCCATAACAAAGTCCACGGTTTGATTTAAGTGCATCTCACGGTAGGTGCGACGCACGCGTTCCTTCAACGGATCCTCGGTATCGACGCTGTAGTCTCGAAACTGCGAAGGATTCTTCTCGGCAAATGTGGGCTCAGGCCGCAAAAGCTCCGAGGGATCCAGAAAATAGATTTGATTCTAAGCAAACACACAAAAAAAAAAGGGGTTTGAATCGACGCCAGTTGATGGATTTCCCGATCGTAAATTTTACCTCATTTAGGATTCTCATGTTCGAAAACGAAAGAAAAAAAAAAAAAAAACGAATAAAGTCAAAATTATTGGCTTCAAGTACCGCTCGATTGGCCGAACGAGATGCTATTGAATCGCCAGCTTGTCCGGGCGCACACTTTTATAGATCACCCAGCAATATGTTGCTCTCATCTAGGGTACACACAGTATTTCTATGGTATAATATATGATTTATAGCACTTTTGTTGTTATTCAAAGCAAACACACACAGCCGGGCACCTAATCAGCTATCAATGCGGGACCCCACTTGAGCCATCACACATAGCGATATAGATGTAGGAAATACGTCCGATTCGGGCTCAACGTTCCGGCTGCATGAAGTCCCGTAAGTGCATACCCTAAGCTATATATCTGAAAGTCTGAGCCATATCCGCGACTCGAGCATTGCCTTAAAACGTGCTAGCATGCTTATCTGTCTATATATATATATATATATATATATATATATATATATATTTATATTTATTTATAATTTTTTTTATAAATTCAACTAAAGGCTGCACTTGACCGATAAGAGTTTTAACTGGAGCAAGTGCAAGTCCCTTGAAATTTTTACATATCAATTTAAACGAAGCTGTTCTATTGAGCTTATGAAGAGAGTTAAGAATGTTGTTCATTAAAAAGATAAGATTTTGGGACTGTAAAGCTTAACTTTGCTTGAATATTTAATAATATATGTAGTATGTACTATATATATATATATATATATATATATATATATATATATATATATATATATATATATATATATATATATATATATATATATATATAATATATATAGTATATTCATACAATGTGCGTAAATATAATATTTTTACATTTATAAAGATTTTTATTAATTTGTTTGTTTTTATATTTTTTATTTGTTTGTTTTTGTGTTTAAATTACGTTGATTTTAAAATGAACCCAAGTCGTATATTTTTTATGTATATATAGATTATTTATTGTAGCACTTAGAACTTAGGGCTTGTGTAAGTTAGCAAATTATGTAAGCATGTGAGATTATCCTAGTTGCCTTAATTCATTTTCAAATAGAAACTGGTAAAATCGGATTAAATTTAGCTAGTAAAGGATTTTTTTTTTTTTTTTTGATGATTTTTTTTTTATTAGTATACCCTGATCCCATTTTATTTGTTTTTTATTTATTTTTTCTTTTACCAAAAGTGTTTATCTCTTCAGCTCTATCTATTTAACAGTAATGGAAATTAGTATATTTTTGTAATGCTCTCTAAATCTTCGTTGTTCCAATTTTATTATCAATTGATTTCTTACAAAATGTATTTATAGTTATTGAAATAAGCAAATGTCAGGGGATACGATAGCTTTTGGCGTCACCTTGAGCAAATCGCACGCAAGGGCAAGCGCTCCAGAGTTTCAACGCAGTTGTAGCGCCAAAATCGCAATAATGCCGTCTAATCTAGGTACATCGTCATCGAACGCCAAAATAATGTGCCATCAAGGGGGGGATTGCCTAGAGAAAAGTTATCAGTCAGCCGGAGCGACAGCATGTGTCGACATACTATATGACGTCGGTGTCCGTCTCCGGATTACGGTGCGTGATTCCGCGCTGTTCCACGAATGGGCTGCCAGAGGGCGTTTACTGGCCCAGGCAAGGGGCTCGTTTCCCTGCGGCGCAGTACGACGCTGTCACGATTGTGATCGTAAAAAGTTCAAGTTGTAACGATCGAGTGCAGGGCGTCAATAAATCTTATCAATTAATAAACACGTGCCCCCAGCCTCTGAATTACACTAAGCGACCGAATATCGTATTGTTAAATTAAGTTGTATAATAAGAATTATTTGTTATTAATATAATAATTAATATATTGTGTTATATTTCATGCAGCTATATTATTGTTTATATATGTATCTGTCTCTTTATTGTCGACTTGTGCATCGTGTGTTGTCCAGTGTAAATGCAAACGATACGAAGTGTGTCCGAGTATTTTTATAGGTATATATTTGGGGTGTTAAAGTCAATGGAAATGTTTCATAATATTTGTATACGACGTTGTTGTAGTTCCCTATTGAAACGTAATGGCACTGTGGAAACGTACTCAAATAGAAGCTGCACAATGCCCAAGTATGAATCGATCGACTACATAATAGTTTGAAAATACATTTTTGTTTTATTTTTCTTTCATCAACTGCCTTTCGAGGTACAGAGATGAGTTATTGAGGTGATCGAGTCAATTGAATGCAACAGGCCCAATTTTGAATTCAAGAATAAATATATTAAGCGCACATTTGATACTATCTAGAACAGTTACACAATCGCATATTACTCATAAAGCTCACAAGCTCTAAAAATCTCATTTATTTAAAAATTACCCATATATTAATCACATTGTAGCAATTAAGTCTCAGCGCGACAGTAATCATTACAGTGTTTTAAATTCACATGAATGTAACAATGTTTCATTAGTATAAATAAAAAATGAAATATATAAAAAGAGTCTAAATATATATATAATATAATTAATATATATTTATATGATTATATTATATTGCTTTAAAGTCGACTGCAAAACAGTTGTAATCTGTATTCAAAAGAAGAGACTGGTCGACTAGGAGATACTCTGAATCATTCGAGCTGATATACCAATCAGTCGAAGTTTTTATATTCAAAATTTCAAATTCAATAATAAAAGGATGCACAGATAGACGGACATGGCTAGTTCAACTCACCTCATTTTTCTGATCAACTATATAAATATACTATATACTTATTTGATGCGACGCGCCTTCTTCTGCCTGTTGCATACATTTATACAAAACCATTAAATCCTAAATTCCTATTTTTAATGGTTTAAGGGCATACAAATAAAAATCATAAATAATAAATAATATAATTGACAATCTAATAGACAATCGTCAATTTATTAAAGCGCGTATAACAGTTTCGATTGTTGAATCTAAAAATGAGTTTTGCTAATTTTCGGGTTCATTTTGCTGCCACAACCATATCAATCACTTTAATGAACGCGGCATGCCTAATTAAAAGGCCATAAATATGTACGCGCTGATATTAACGAGAGATCACACGCAAGGGTCAAAGGCCAGCTTCGCCAGCCACTCACCCAGAAGCGAACAGGCTGAGAATAAGTGAGAATCATCATGATGTTGATGCAATTCCGCGGAGCGTCAAGCGGTTTGCCGCCAGCTAAGATGGTCCACACCAAATATTTGGCAGTCACGCACAGTGCGGCCTGGCTATGACGATTGTTCTCATGAGCTAAACGTGTTTGTTTTGACTTGGCTGTGTCATAGCCGCCCTTCACTGTGGTAATCAAGGTTCGTGTGTATACATATTATATTATCAATAAATCATATTCGTCTGCTTTCATTTCGCTGGATGCTCGCCGAACTCTTCGACTTTATTTCTGTAGAATTTATTTAATTTCTATTTTTTTTTCTTTTCTTTTCTTTTTTGATGTTTTCTGCGTGGAGATTTTTGCACATGCTTGCAATAATTCATGTCAGGGCTATGTCTGACAGCTGGGGTCGCAGACTGGCCGCTGATAGTTGAGCGCGATTAAAGGTTGGATCTGTATTTCCGCTGTTTAACAGTAGTATGTCAGTTGTCTATGATATATGTATAACAGTAGTGAGGTGAACAATACTAATATACCTGCATTATACTGCTACTAATAATACTACTAATAATAATAATGATAATACTACTAATAATAATGATACTACTAATAATAGCTGCATTAAGTATATAACAGTTGTATGAGAGTTCTTTAAGACCTTTATAACAGATTTTAACTGTATGTATGATGAGCTCTAAACCTAACTTATAGAACAAAATTATACTTACATGTTATAACAGCTGTATGACAGTTCCAGAGGAGTTGTATAACAGATTTCAAATGTGTTATATGACGGACTCTAAGCCTAATTTGTAGAACAAAATTATACTTACATATTATAACAGTTGCATAAGTTGTATAACAGATTTTAAATGTGTTATATGACGGACTCTAAGCCTAATTTGTACAACAAAATTATACTTACATGTTATAACAGTTGCATGAATTGTATAACAGATTTCAAATGCGTTATATGACGGACTCTAAACCTAATTTGTAGAACAAAATTATACTTACATGTTATAACAGTTGCATGACAGTGCTAGAGGAGTTGTATAACAGATTTCAAATGTGTTATATAACGGACTCTAAGCCTAATTTGTAGAACAAAATTATACTTACATGTTATAACAGTTGCATGACAGTGCTACAGGAGTTGTATAACAGAGTTTAAATGTGTTATATGACGGACTCTAAGCCTAATTTGTACAACAAAATTATACTTACATGTTATAACAGTTGCATGAATTGTATAACAGATTTCAAATGCGTTATATGACGGACTCTAAACCTAATTTGTAGAACAAAATTATACTTACATGTTATAACAGTTGCATGACAGTGCTAGAGGAGTTGTATAACAGATTTCAAATGTGTTATATAACGGACTCTAAGCCTAATTTGTAGAACAAAATTATACTTACATATTATAACAGTTGCATGAGTTGCATAACGGATTTTAAATGTGTTATATGACGGACTCTAAGCCTAATTAGTAGAACAAAATTATACTTACATGTTATAACAGTTGCATGAGTTGTATAACAGATTTTAAATGTGTTATATGACGGACTCTAACCTTAATTTATGGAACAAAATTATACTTACATGTTATAACAGTTGCATGACAGTGCTAGAGGAGTTGTATAACAGAGTTTAAATGTGTTATATGACGGACCCTATCAAAAACTTATGTACTTGTTATAATTGATGTATAACAGTTCCAGTGCTGCAAGCTATTCGCATGCCAATTGTATAACACTTCGATAACAGTATAACAACTTCAATCAATCAATTCATATTTATTTGCACTTAATCATAGATATTATCTCCGGTAACTATACAAATGGGTTTCACTAAAAAAGTTCACATAAATGCGTAAAATTTAATCAGTGGCTTCGTTCAAACTTTACAAATTACTAATGCAAATGTGCATATGTGTGTGTGTGTGAGTGTGTGTGTGTGTGTGTATGCCCTATTGAACTAATGTTGACGCATATCGTATATAAATAAATAAATAAAATGCAATAACTAATGCTACGATGATCAGTACAGGGTGTCTCCGATTAAGCCTATGGATAGATGTACGCTAAAGTCTAATATCAATTGAAGAGTGGCAAGTGGCAAGTGGTGGGTTGGGATTGGGTTGGGGTGATCGCGTCTAGACGAGACGCGCTGCTGAGCACGTTGCGGGTGACGTTGTGTTCTGGGCCTCCGCATCGCCGGCGCCGATGCCAACCACCAGGCTGACGGCGCCGGCGGTGGCCAGCACCCGTTTATAGTTGCTGCTGCATTGGGAATCGGCCACGGAGCGTCCGTCGCCTTCGTCGCGGCGACATAGCTCGGCGGCAAATGGTGCATTGGTTGCTGCCACCGTCTCCAGACGTCGTTCCAGTATGTCGGCGGTGGTCAGTTCGCTGGCCTGGACCAGGCTACTGGCGGGCACATTGCTCATCCAGGGCTTCAGTGTGGACTTCTTCTGCATGGTGGCCGCCTTGCAGCGGCAGATAACATCTGCATGCTCGCCGCATATGGAGCAGAAACGTTCGACGGTATCGACGACGCCGTTGACCGCATTGGTTTCCGGCTCGCCGCCGCCGCCACCGCCACCGCCGACCACCGTAGGTATTGTGGCACCGGAGGAGCTGCCGCTCAGCTCCAGCTCGTTAACGGCGTCCACGAGCGTTTTGATGGCAGCCGCATTGCCAGCAGATGGATTGTTGCCCTCGACCATGGCGGTCACCTCCTGTTCCTCGTAGTTGGGATTCAGCAGCAGCTTGGAGAGCGGCGGCGCCAAGCCCAGTCCCAAATTGCGCTCATGGTACAGCTCCGAGATGCTGGGCGTCAGCTCGCGATTCATGTGCCTCATGATGCTGTCCTGAATGCACTTGGCGCTTGGCTTCACCGGCGTTTCCTCCAGCGGCTGCTTTGGCTCGCCCAGCAGCTCGCTGTCAGCTGGCGAGAAGTACAGGCTGGCCGGATTGAAGGCCACACTGGCCGCCTCCTCTTCGGTCAATGTCAGCGCCTTGCGTTGTCCCCCACTGACGCCGACGGCGACGCCAGCGCCAGCGCCGCTTACGCCGCTCGCTGCACCATTGGCCACAGTTGGCGCATTCAGCTCGGTGCGCACGCTCAGTCTGTCCATGAAGAGAGCATGCTCCTTGTTGACACGTGCCGCCAGCGAGCTTTGTGCGCTGCCAAGCTTGATTTTCGGCTTGCTGCGTCCGCCCGCGCCCAAGTTGTGATAGACGGGCGGGCGGGGCGGCGGCAGCGGTGGCTGCTGCTGCTGTAACTGTTGTTGCTGATGCTGCTGTTGAGCGCCGGCAGCTGCTCCGCGTCGCAGCACTGTTGCATGGCCGGAGCCCTCCCAGTCTGTGGTCGTGCTGCTGGCCGAGCTGGAGCTGTCGGGTCGCCGGCTCGTGTTCGGCAATGGCGCCACCGACGCAGCCACCGTGCTCGGCTGGGCGTACAGACAGCGTATGCGTGTCTGGTGAGCCAGTGCCAGCGAGAGACTGGGATCGGTTACCGGCGGACTGGGCGTGAAGGCGGCATCACTCTCGCCACCGCCACCAGGCCGTGAGACGCGCACCGGACCACGCAGACTGGCGTAGCCTAAGCGTGGCGCCGGCTGCCCATTGCCCGCCTGCGTGGCATAGCCATCCGAGAGCGAGTGCTCGCTGTCCGTGGTGTTGGCCAGGCTGGAGTCGAGGCCGCCGCCGCCGTCGGGCTCGCCGCGGCGACGCACGTACGAGATGAACGCGCTGCGCGGATGCAGCGGCAGCGGCGACTGCGCAGCATTGGCGACTGTCACCGGCGTGGAGTTGTTGCCGTTCGACATTGCCGGCTGCACGGGCGTGGCTGTTAGCTCGGGTTCCGCCAGCGACTCGCAGCTGCTGCTGCTGTGCGCTGCCGCGTCCAGGCTGAGGCTCTTGGGCGCCTCGTGAGTATCTAGCGATGGACGTGAAATGCATTTTAGTTGCGGTCGTGTGGCGCGTGATGCGCTTAACTTACCAAAGAGCGCGAGCAGCGCCTGCAGCACGAATTGACAGTGGCGGCGATTGGCCTGCTTGCCGGTGCGCAGTATAACCTGATCCGCGCCCACCTCGGTCAGATCGAAGCCCACCGAAGCGAGCAGCTCGTGGCAGCCGGCCACGCGCCACAGCCGCACACTCAACGGCATCTCAATGCAGGCCTCGGCCTCCGGCTTGGCGGGAAACTGGGCCAGAATGTTGCGCACTACGGCAATGATGTCGTCCGCATGCTCAGCACTGTTCACCAGCTTGGCCAGTGCCTGGAGTGTGGCGGGCGTGAGGGCCAGCAGCGCCTGCAGGCTGGCCGAGCACTGGGACAGTCGCTCCTCGGGATCCGTTTGCGGGAAGAACACGCTCGACGGTATGCCATTGGCGGCCGGCTCGAAGCGAAAGCCGACAGCCATCAGCAAATCCTTCCAGCCCGCCACCGGACCCGCTTTGTTCTCAATGCTCTGCTGCGTTGTGTACATGGCGTTCTTTTGGCCGCGATGTATACGCTGCAGACTCTTCTCCACCAGATGCAGACAGACGCGCAGCGCGTCCCGGCAGCGTTCCGGTGTGCGCAGCAGCTCGCAGAGCGCATGGCCCAGCAGAGCCACCTTGTTCGACAGCCGTACATTGGCGCCCACGAGCAGGAAGCCAGCCCAGTTGGCCGGATGTGCGAAATGCTTGGTATGCTGCACGGTCTGCATGGCCTCCGCCAAAGCGCTGCAAAGGCAGAGCGAGAGAAAGAGAGAGCGAGAGACAGAGAGAGGAGAGAAGGCCATTTACAGTTATGAGATTGATTGGATTGGATGAGGTAACTTACCGGGCAGCTCGTGCTCCTTGCAGCAGGGCTGAGTAGAAGGCGCGCAGCAGAATTTTGGCCGCCGTCTCCGGCACGGGCCAGAGTGAGATGAGCACTGCGCCGGCGCCGGCCAATAGCCAGCCGCCGGCCAGCTGGGCAACGCCACTGCCCGTTATGGGCTCCACGGAGTGATAAGAGCTGAGCACCACGAGGCGTGCGCTGAGCCGCAGCTGACGCAGCTCGGACGCAGCCAGCGTAAAGTCGGAGAGCTGCGGCTCATGTGGTTCCTTTTGCTGCTGTTGCTCGGCGGTGACCACATCGCCCGGACTGAGCACGACGGCGCCTAGCTTCCAGCTGAGATTGGCGGCAAAGTGCACACACTCGGCGCCCGGCAGCTCGGCCAGCACCGACTCCTTGGTGGCATTGCAGCCGGCCAGGGCGTTGGCCTGCAGCATGTCCGCCACCATGGCGGCCTCTTGCAACGCCGCTGGCGATTCGGCCGCCGCCCAGCCCCAACGTTCGGCCAGGGCGGCCGGTACGCGTGGTCCGCCAACGACCAGTGCTGTCGGCGGTCGGCCACGATCTCGCCGGCTACGGGAGCGGCCGCGCAGCGCCTGCAGCGATGGCGCCGTCAACAGAGCGCAGCGCTCCGACAGGTACTCCCCGTCGTCGCCAGCTGCGCGTAGAATGGCGAATGGCACCAGATAGAGGGCGCTGTCCAGCACCAGAATGAGCTCACGTCTACCCTGGCGCGAAACGCTCGCGCCGCTGGGCAGCAGATCGTCGAAGGGCGCCAGCAGCAGATTGTATAGCGTGTGCAGGCAAGCGGGTCCGCGCCACGCGGGCGGAGCGGGCGCTCGCCGGGAGCTGCGGCTGCCCACAGATCGTGTGGAGCCCTGCAGGCTGGCCACGGAGCCCAGCGAGAACAGCGAGCTGAGCGAATAGTTCGATGAGTTGAGCAGCTGATTGCGGCTGACCATGCGCAGAAAGCCGCCGCCGCCGGCACCCGCACCGGGCAAGTCCTCCAGCAGTTGCTCGCTGCTGGCACGCCAGCCGCTGCCGTCGCCCTCGTGCAGCAGGTTCTGTGAGTTGACGCCGAGATTGTCGCGCACCATGTTGACGTAGCGCTCCAGCAGCAGTTGGCCAGCTGGCTCAGAGTCATCGTCACGCTGTTGCTGCTGCTGCTGCTGTTGCTGCTTCTGTTGCTCCGGCTGGAGCTCGTCCTCCTCCTCCTCCTCATGGCACTCGCTGAGCGACAGCGGCAGCTGCAGCGTCTGCGGATCAATGCGCGCCGCATGGAAGCGCACAATGCCCGTCTGGGGCTGCAGCAGCCACGCATAGAGTTGCTCTCCGGCCAGGCTGTAATAGAGCACGGGCATACGGCCACGATTCACTGCCTCCAAAATGGCCTCGATGTCCGACGTGCTGCTCGCTGTTGTTGTGTTGGCTTTGGTATCGCCGACAGCGGCATCGGCGCCATTGCGCGCCTTACAGCGCTCCGCAGCGACCAGCGCATCCTCGCTGCGCTGCAGCGCGACGAGAAGCTGCTGCAGCAGATGGTAGCAGTTCGTCTGCAGTTCGTAGAGCGCGAGGCGTGCCTCAGGGCTGCGCTGTTCCTGGCGCACGGACTCCAGCAGTTGGGCGGCCGTTTCCAATTGGATGCGAGCGCCCTCAGCGTCGCCAGAGGAGCGCAGAGCAAGACCTAATGAGAGAGAGTAAGATTTCAAATAGAAAGAGAGAAAAATGAGAGAGAGAGAGAGAGACACGATCACTTACCCAGTTGATGTCTTATCTTGGCCTCCTCCTCTGACTTGCCAATGGACTGCGCACTGGCCAAGCCCTGCCGCAGATATTCCACGGCCTGCGCGTGCTGCTCCAGCTGATGGTGGACACGGCCCAGAGCACCACAGGCCAGCGCTTTGCCCAGCCGATCCGTGCTGAGCGCCAACTGTCGCTCGTAGCATTTCAGCGCCTCCTCCTGCTGTCCCAGCGCCTCGTGCACTGAGCCCAGATTGCCAACGGCGCGTGCCTGCAGAGCCGGCGCGGCCAGCTCAGTGCACAGCTGCAGATCCTGTTCGTGCAGCTGCAGCGCCTCCGCGTATTGGCCCATGCGCTGCTGCACCTGCCCCAGGGCGCACATCGCATCCGATTCGAGGGCGCGATCCTGCAGGCCGCGTGCCAGCTCCCGCTGATGCTCTAAACAGTTGAGCGCCTGGGCATGATTGCCGAGCGCAGCGTGCACATGGCCCAAGTCGCCGTAGGCCAGTGCCTTGACTTCGGCGCTGTGCAGCTCATGGGCGACGACCAGGCGCTTCTCCAGGCACACCAGCGCCGTGGCCAGCTGGCCCAGGGCGCGACGAGCCTGGCCGAGGCCGCGATACGCACGCTCCTGATCCCGATGGCTGGCCAGGCCCAGCGCCAGCTGCAGCTGCCGCTCATGACACTTTAGCGCCTCCTCATAGTCGCCGAGGGCCGCATAGCAGTCACCCAGATGTCCCAGTGCTCGGGCGCGATCCGCCTGCGTCGAGGGCAGCGACACGCGCTCCAGTGTGCCCAGCTGCGCCTCCAGGCAGCCAATCGCCGCCTCATAGTGCGCCATATTGAGCCGAGCAATGCCGAGATTTCCGTGCGCCTGTGCCTCGACGGCCGCATCGCGTTGCTCCTGGGCGCGCTCCAGTTGCTCCTGATAGCACTTGACGGCATGCGTCCAGCTGCACAGCGCCATGTGCACAGCGCCCAGGTGTCCATGGGCGCGACACTCGCCAGCTAGATCGCCCAGCTCCTGGCGCAGTGTCAGCTCCTGTGTGTGATGCCCCAGCGCCTTGTCCCAGCGCCGCAGCAGGCGATGCGCCAGGCCCAAGGCGCCGCACGCAGCCGCCTCCATGGCCCGCTCGCCGGCTGATCGGGCTAGCGCCAGCTGGCGCTGATACAGCTTGATGGCCTCCTCGTGGGCACCGGTGCGTATGAGTATGTCGCCAATGTTGCCCAGCGCCCGGAACTTGGCCGGCAGCTGGCCCGTGGCATGCGCCACAGCCAAAAACAATTGCTGGCACTCCAGGGCTGCGGCCGTGTGGCCCAGTGCCAGGTGCGCCAGGCCCAGATTGCAATAGGCGCGCCCCATGTGCGGCCTATGCTGTGCGTCCTTGGCCAATGCCAGATCCTGATCGTAATAGCGCACGGCGGCACGATAATTGCCAAGGCAATAGTGGGCATAGCCCAGCAGATGGCAGGCCTTGCCCTCGGCGGCGACGTCGCCCAGCTCCTGGGCGAGCATCAAGTAGCTCTCGTAGTGCGGCACCGCCTCGCCGTACAGCTGCCGTGCGCTGAGGCAATTGCCCAGATTGAGCAGCGCGCACGCTTCGCCCGCGGCATCCTTCAGGGACCTGGCGGTGGCCAGATGTGCGCGATAATGCGCCAGGGCTGCGTCGTGGGCGCCGAGCGCCTGGTAGGCCACCGCCAGATTGCCATGGGTGGCCGCCTCGGCGCTGCGATCGTTGACTGCCTGGCTGATGGCCAGCTCCTGCTTGTGATACTTGACGGCTGCCTCGTAGGCGCCAGCCGCCGCATGGGCATTGCCCATGTTGCCATAGGCACGCCCCATGCCCGCCCGGTCGCCCAAGGCGCGCGCTATGCCCAGATGTGCCTGATGCAGCTTCAGCGCCGCATCGTGGGCGCCGAGCAGCTGATAGACGATGCCCAGATTGGAGCAGGCGCGCCCCTCGCCCAGCTTGTCGCGCGCTGCCAGCGCCATGGCCAGCTGGCGTTCGTGCCAGCGCTTCGAGGCGGCCGCATCGCCAGCACAGCGCGCCGCATGCCCCAAGCCCGCATACGCGCGCGCCTCAATGCTGCGATCGCCCAGGGTCTGGGCTATGCGCAGCACCTGCTCGTGGCAGGCGGCCGCCTGTCCAAACTGCCGCCGCTGATGATGTGCCGAGCCCAGATTCGAATAGGCGCGTGCCTCCTCCACCTGATCGTGCAGCTTACGCGCCAGGCGCAGATGCTGCGTATGGCAATCGAGTGCCGCCTCGCACTCGCCCAGGGCCAGGTAGACGGCGCCGACGTTGCCAATTTCGCGCGCTTCCTGCAGCCGATCGCCCAGCTGCTTGAACAGCTGCACGCACTGCTTGTGGGAGGCCAGCGCGTTGGGATAGTCGCCGCTGGCCGTGTAGACATGACCGAGTGAGGTGAGCGCCGAGGCGGCTGCCTGTGTGTCCTTGCACTTCATGGCCAGCACCAGCTGGTAGCGATGCGCCGTGAGCGCCTCCTTGTAGGCGCCCTGACTGAAGTAGGCGGAGCCGAGATTGCCATGGGCACGACACTCGCCGGCTGTGTCGCCCAGCGACTTGGCCACGGCCAGATCCTGCTGCATATAGCCAATAGCCTGATCCAGCTGATTGAGCGCCCAATGGGCCGAGCTCAGTGCACTGAAGACGGAGCCGCGCAGCTTCAGCGAGCAGCTGCCAATGCGCAGCGCCGCCTCCAGCACGGCCACCGCCGCCTGATACTGCGAGGCCTGCAACAGCTCCTGACCCACCACCGAGCTGACCACGAACGGCGATTCGTGCAGCTGCATGGCGCGCAGCTGCTGCAGCGTCGGCTCCAGTGCCGCACGCAGCGGACTCTTGAGCGAGGCCTCGACCAGGCCGGCCAGCAGCTGCTTGTGTGCTGGCTCCTGCGCCAGGCCGGCGGCAAACGAGGCCAACGCCTCGCCATACCTGCCCAGGCACTGCAGAGCAACGCCTTGGCGAAAATACGCCTTGGGCCACTGCGGGCACAGCTCACGCGCTTGCGTCGCATCCTGCAGCGCCGCTGCGAACTGTCCCTGCTTAAGCCGCGCCGCCGACCTATTGCTGTAGAGTATATGATTGCCCGGATCCAGTTGCAGTGCGTCCGTGTAGAGCAGCACCGCGGTGGCAAAGTCGCCGCTCTGGCAGGCGGCGTTCGACTGCCGCACCTTCTCCAAGAAGAGCGCACGATTCGCAGCGGGCAGCTCCGGCGTGCATTCCGGTTCGTTCTGCAACAGAAAAGGCGAAAATTGCTAAAGTTTGGAAGAATTACTCGTAGGTGACTTTAGACATAAGTTGGCATCATTTCGGCTCATCATTGAAATCACACATTTTTTTTTTTGCATATTTTGCCCCACTGTGCATGCGCTGAGCTGTAATTACGTTAAATTGCCGCCACTGTAATCGCAGTTCCACTTCAAATCCATGCTACAGGTATGCGACCACTGAGTCACGTTTCCCGGCGAACTGCCAACTGGCAACTGGCAACTGGCGACTGGCGACTGGCGACTAGCAACATCCAATTGCTGTTCCGCCAGCAGTTGTGCTCGTCAAATGCGGAAGCAATTCCACGAATTCGTGGCCTAAGAACTGCGCAGCAAGCAGCCAGTGGCCAAGCTGCAGAAGTGTTGAGTGTCTGAGCCTTTTTTGGCATAAGCCAGGCTAAGACATGAAACCGAATGGCAACGGGATCGGCAGGCAGCAAGGCTAAAGCTGAGGTTGAGGTTGGCGTTGAGGACGAGGACGAGGACGCGGCCGTGACAAGAGCGTAAAGTTTTTACATATTTTTTAAGCAATTAAATGGAATGAGTATGCAAATGCATTAGTCCAGCTTGAAGACACACAAAAGCCACAGCCAAAAGTGAATCCAAAACCAAGACCGAAGCGTTGAGCTCTTTCCTAGAAAACGTGCACAGCAAGTGCCAAATGCCAAGTGCCAAGTGCCAAGTGCCGTTGTCGAAGAGTGAAACGTGGAAGGGAAGGGGCTCTGGGGGCAGGGGCAGGGGGCAGAGCAAGGAGTAGTTGGGGCGTGGGCAACGGATAACGTGCTTAGATTAGCCTTCTGGCTTGCGCTCCTGTTGCTCTTCTTCCTCGGATTGTTGTTGTTGCTATTTGCCAGCTTCTTCTGTATTTTTTGATTTTTTTTTGTTTTTTTCGGGGCCTCAGCTAATGCGAATAAATCAACTCGTCGATACATGCAGCTATTCATATACGTACGTGCACATAGATGCTCACATAACTGGCAGACACAAAGTGTATCTGACAGATGCAGAACGAAATTTATGTTTTATGCAACCATTAAAGCCCGTGTTCGTGCCCGTGTCCCGTCCAGCTGCGTCCACTCTCAAGCCGATAATCCAAATGGAGTGGGCGTTACAATGAACAAGAAGAAGATGAAGCGGAATATAACAAAACAATCAGAAATAAAAACAAAAGCAAATACACGGCGAGCGAGTGGGAGAGAGAGAGAGAAGGGAAAGAGAGAGACTATAAAAACCACTCGCATAACTTAGCAAAATGAAATTTTTGCACAGCGTTGGCGTTGCTGGCGCAGATCACAGCAAGCAGATTGGCAGAGCCAAGACAGTCAGCCCCAATGGTCAAAGTCAAATAAACACGCAGCAAACATGCGCAGGCTAAGCCCAAAGGCAGACCCAACAGACGAGCGGACGGACGAGCGGACGAACAGGGATCAGACGTCTAAGGCCAGGCTGAGCGGAAGGGAGCGCCGTTTCATATTAGCAGATATTATCGTTCCAGCTAAAAATAATAACTGGCAGCGCGCTACGAGCGTACCTAACTGCTAACAGTTTGGCCTTAGCGTTTATCCGAGCCAAGTGCTGTGCCTCGGATAACTTTGGATAAGCGGCAAATGCTTAAGATTAGCATCGAGGCAGACAGCTGTTTATGAACTGAACCGATTCGAGCCCAGACTTTGAAACTAATCTTCTACAAAATCTCAGCTATTTATTAAGCGAAACGAATCAAAGCCAAGAAGAATTCTGTTTCGAGGTAGATTTAGCTAAAGTCCTGTACAGATAGTGCCAGCCATTTCGATTAATGATTGTGGATAAAAATCGAGCTCTTATCTAATATTAAAAGTAATTATAATAATAAAAATAATATTTCATTGATCAACTCAACTCAAGCTTGTAGCATTCCGACTGGAATCAGTTT
Organism: Drosophila mettleri; assembly: GCA_035047625.1. Classification (NCBI taxonomy): domain Eukaryota; kingdom Metazoa; phylum Arthropoda; class Insecta; order Diptera; family Drosophilidae; genus Drosophila; species Drosophila mettleri. The sequence continues at coordinate 11,675,325 of JAWNPI010000109.1, read as the reverse complement.
TAATAGGCTGCAGACAGTTTGACTGCTCTTTTAGAGCTTGGCTCAAACGCATTACTTGTGTCAAAGGGACAGCTGCGTACTTATTACCTTCAGCGTGCTGTGTATCAATTTAGGGATTGGCGCCCAAATGCCACATAGAGAAGTCATGTAAGCTGATACGTCTGCCATCCGGCCAAGGCAACAACACCAGCAAACGGCCCTCTATTTAGAAAATAGTCAAGAATCTTGCAAGAGCCAAGAGATAAATATATATATATATATATATATATATATATGTATCTATATATATATATAAATAAATATATTGAGATTAAGGAGTGAGGGAGAGAGGGGTAGAGAGCGTGTGGTAGCTAGCGAGAGATCAGGAATTCTTAGCGAAAAAAAGCCTCGACTTGAGAACTGGTCGTTCTTTGGCCAGCGCCTGGGCGGACAACACAGTTGAAGCAAAGCAACAGCAAAAAAAAGCAGAAAAGGAGGAAAAAAAAATGTGGCACCCAAAGATGCAACCGCAGCAGTTGGCTTCAGGTTGTTGCCTGCCACATGCACATGCACCACATGTCGATGTTAATGTGCGTGAAGGCTGGTGGGGCGGGCTGTGGCGGGCGGCGGCAAGTGCCAACTGGCCGTGGCAATATGTGAGCCAGTGGCACGCCGCAGCCCGTCGGCCCCATCGATAAAGTCGCCGCATTGGAATGCAAACAATTTCACGATTGCTTGTGGCGCATATTGGCATGTTTTGCGCTTAAGTCAAGAATTTTATTGCAATTTAACGCGTAATAAAATAATTAGCTGTTGCTCAGCGTTCGCGGGCCGCCCGTTCCAGGCCCTACTGTTATCCGTGCTATCCGGCGGCTGTCGCCAGAGCTTAGTGTAGATATTATCCATTGAGCTGAGCTGCCCAAAATGCGCAGATTCAATTGGCTGTCATCTAGTTGGTCAGACTCAAGTCCAGGCCCAGGCGGATCAGCCAGCCAAGCAGACAGACGGACAGCCGGACAGCCGGACAGCCGGACAGCCGGACAATCGGACAGTCGGACAGCTGGACACAATGGACAGCTAGTGAGACAGCAGCGGGCAGCTTCTAAACATGCGCCACAAGCTTATCCAACATTGTTGACGTTGTCGTCCTCAGTTTCAATCCCAGTCTCAGTCTCAGTCCCAGTCGCAGTCGCAGTCGCACAGTCCAAGTCTCGACATTGTCGTCGCTGTTGCCCATGACATGACAGCGCGGAATATGATGAAAGGGCCTAGGGTGTAGTCGGAGCTGAAAAAGGGTTTGTGTGTTTGGCGTTTTTATCTCTGCGCTTTGTTTAATTTGGCGTGTGTTTCACTGTTGTTGTTGTTGTTGTTGTTGTTGCTTAACCCTTTTGTTGTCTCGCCGCTCAGTTAATCAACATTGAAATCATTTTGCCATCTTTTTGATTATTAGCGCTGGCTTCGTTGATTGTTTTCTTCTTCTACATCAACTTCGTTTCTTTTTTTTTTTTTTTTGCTCGCTTCTTAACGTTTTCTTGTTCATTTTAGCTGTTGTAGTTGTTATCCGTCTTAATTTTCAAGCGCACTCGATGATTAAGTTTCTGTGAAGGCCATAAATAATTGTCATGTTGCATAAATTGGGAGCTTGAAATGCATGCAAACATGATCAACGCTCTGTGAATGGCTATTGAGATAAAGGCAGAGCGACGCTTATGTTGCCGTTGACTGATAGCATTCTTAATTGCCTTTATCCGGATTTATGTGCATCTATCCACAGACTCGTTAATATTATTTGTGTGTTCTTTTCTTTTAGTTGCTGTATTCACACTCTATTCTAATTCGCATTCGCTTTACATATCCGATGCATAGAAAGACTCACCTCGGAGAAGTCCCGCTGCGACATCTTATTCAATAGCTGCTCGCCAACAGCAAGTTTGCCATTGTTCTCATTATTATTTGCATGATTATTTGCATTAAAATTTAATGGCAAATTTATAAGATTCTCATAATTCGTCATTTGTATGCACGAACCATCAATGCGCGTTTAGCATGCCGTTCTGTAAGAGACCAAAAAAAAAAAAAGCCCAGAGTTAAACATATATGAAACAAAGACTTATAAAAAAAAGAGAGGTAGAGGTAGAGGTAGAGCGAGAGAGACGCTGAAGATATGTGAAACAAAACTTTCAAATGCCTCAACGAGAGAATTCTAGAGAAGTTGGCCTGCTGCTGCTGTTGTTGTGGCTGACCAACGGCTCTTATGCAAATTTTAGGCCTGGCCGCAGTCACATAAACTTGACAATTGAATGTGGCCATAAATTTCTCGGAGCTGAGACGTGTCGTCCGCAACGCACCGCACCGCACCGTACCGGCGGCACAGTGGCCACAGCAGCTCGGTGCGAATTCTGCCGCTGATTCGCCAGCGGCGCCTCAGTATCATGAGCATCGGGCCAGTGGCCATTGCACAGTCTTCCACTCGATTCCAGTCCCTCATCCATTCTCGATGGCCAATCGCCGAGCCGAGCCGAGCCGAGCTCAGCTGTGCTTCTTGTAAGAAAATACATTGTGTATTTAATTTGTTATCATTTAATTGGGTTCGCGGCGGTAGCTATCGACGTCTTTAGAGAAAGTATACATTAGCCAATTTAATTAAAAAAAAAAAAAAGAAGCCCAACAGCCGCAATGTAAGATTGGCCAAATCACATCAATCGCCGTTTCATAAGCAACGGAAATCGATGCTGCGAGCTATAGGCTTGGGTTTCACACGCGCCATACAGAAGCCATAGGTGGATTGTTATGTGCGAATTCTTGGCTCGAATTAGCATTAACATTAATTGAAATGTTGCGCATGGTGACAAAAGACTTGGGCGACAAACCTGAAGTGCCGCAGCTCGAACAGAAACGCGTTGCGGTTACTTCATAAGGCAAAAGGGCTTGCCTCTCGCAACATTGTGTCATAGTCAACTTCATTTGATATCTGACTGATATTCAGCATTCATTTCCTTGAAGACTATTCTAAAGTCCAATTCTCTATATTTTTGTTTTTTTTTTTTTGTTTTCCTGCTCCTCAACTATTTCCGCTGGAGAATCGCAATCAGAGCAGATTTTAATCGCTGCCGCCTTTGTTTGTTCTATCTTTATGGGATCGGCGTAAAAAGCTTATCAATTGCGCTGCGCTCGGCTTTTATTGTTTTTATTAGTTTTGTGCCTTGGCGGCTGCCTTTTGTCATTTATTCTCTTATTTTTTTTGAGAGAGATTTTTTATTTTTTCATATACATTTTTTAACGATTATGAAGCACGGTTTCATTACAAATGAGCTAATTTAGACGCATTAATGGCTTTATAATTGTGCCTTGGCCGCTCGTTTTTATGGCCGCTCTCATATTAAGCCAAGTGGACCAAGTGCGAGCGGAAAAAGCGAAAAGAGCGCTATTTGAATGGAGTTGATCAAGTTCAGTTCGTGCCCCAAGTCCTTGTGCAAAAATGAAGTCATACGGGAAATGAAAATGGTGGCTCTTAACCACACAACGATGCAATAAATCTCACTTTCAATACTTAATTTAATGTTTTTTTTATTTTTTTGTCATTGCTGAAAATCGAAATAAATCAAAATCAAAAAATTGCACAGTTATCAGGGTCAAGCAAAGCAGATTGGCTCTGGGCCACTTGATCAAGTGAATCACTTGCCTATCACTATATATATATATTTATTTATTTATACATATATATATATATGCATAAACTTTCATAATTTCGTTTTATTTGGGGCAAATTAGTTCCAGCTCTGGCAACAATCACAAAATATATGGCTTTGCGTCTTTGCTTTTAGACGCTGTCCACCCTCATAAACTTTTATCTTTGCGTCTTTGAGTCGAAATTGTGGCAACAATGTTGCGCTTTGGCAACTTCGTTGGCGGTCGTTCGATGAGTACAAAAGGCAGCCCTGGGCAACGGCGGCAACGAAGATCCTCAAAACATGGAATTGGTTGGCACAAGCAGTGCTGGGCGAACGATCTGGGTCTTTATTACAACATCTATAAATGATTTCCGCTATTAAAATAAAACACTTTTGCATAATTTTTCACTTAGAGAGGACAACAACAACAGCGAGAGCAGTGTACAGCGATTTGGGGCGGAGGCAACAGCAAACGACGACGAAAAAGAAATTCCTCACGCTTCAGACGCCCGTGAGGCATGCCCGAAAATTCCGAAAGACAACGCCTACCCCGAATCCCGAGTCCCGAGTCCCGACCCCGACCCCGGCTGGACAGACAGCCCATGGCCAGCTTGTGTATCCAAGTCAAAGCTGGGGCTAAGTCCCCGTTTGAGGAGGCTCGTTGATCGTCTTCGTCATCGCCAGCCTCATCGTCATTCTCGACGTTGTCATCGTCGTCGTCGTCATCGTCGTTCGCTTTTTGATGATGCCTGCTCGCAACCTGTTGAAATGTGTGACAAATTGGGCGTAAACAGCCGAAGTGAAAAGGATGCCCGGGCTCGCTGCCGTTCACTGTCCTTTGCCGCCCAGCCCAGGCTCATTAAGTCCGCAACGTGGGCGTGACGTGAAACGATTTTGTTACGTTCTTCTTCGTTTTCTTTTTTTTTTCGCATATTTTTCTTCACAATTCTTTCAAGGCGAAAAATTTGCTTACGCACAGCCAAAAATTGAGCCATAAATTCAAAGTTGATTAACATGATGCAGCGCGGCAAACGGGGCACGGGCTGAGCTGAAGGTGACAAATTATTTCTGTGCTGCTACTTATGTTCAAGTGCTTAAGTATTTGGTGATATTTTTCAAAGCACATTATTTGATAAGCACTTGAAAAGCATAAAAGAGGAAAAAAACAAAAAAACCCTAACAAAGCAATCAATTTGTTGAGCATCAAGTGTGTGTGTGTGTGCGAGTGTGTGTTTGTTGCCCAAGGCAACTGAAATTGTAGCTCAGTTCGAGCTGTGCTCGTTCTGTGTATGAAATAGCAATGGATTTGTTCAAGTTCGTTGCCTAAGTCTTTTGTTTGTGTGAGCCAAAATGAAATGAAATGAAATCTTTGCTTGCGGTTATTGCTGCGACTGGTGGTCACTGCGGCCTCTACTTGGCAACTTGCCTATGGTCGGTCGGCCGGCCGACATGCTCGTACAATTTCATTAAATCTCATTAAAATTTTTTGGCCATTTTGTTCAGTTGCTGCTGCTGAAAAGCCAACAGCAAGCAGCAAGAAAAGCCAAGTATGAGAGACGTGGACCAAAATGAAAAGCAATTTTAATGAAGCCAAAGCCGCCGTTGTAGTTGTAGTGGAGCCCGAGACACTTGTTGCTAGTTGTTGCGGCTGCCACCAGTGCTGCTGCTGCTGCTGCTGCTGCTGCTGTTTGCCACATTGTTGCTGCCTTATAAGCTGGCATGCATTTGTTGTTGCCCACAATGCGAGTGGCACGATGTAATTGACATCATTAGACTAAAGCGCGAGCAGCGACCAGAGTGTGGCGACCAGCTCAGCCAAAAGGAGCGCTAGAAAGTGGCCTGCCAGCAGAGAAAGAGCGCGAGTGGACACCGAGAGAGAGAGAGAGAGAGAGGGAGAGGGAGAGGGAGGGAGGGAGAGAGAGACCCGTTATCAATGTTAGCCGTTCTCATATGCCATGCCGTGCCATGGCAATGACCCACCACACATCGGCCAGTAACCGGGTGCCCCGGCCAGCAAAGATTTTCAATTTCCAATTCCCAGTGCCCTTAATCTATGCAAATTGTTCAAAGAGCCAAGGAATAGGAACATAGAGATACACGAGAATATGTATGTTTATGGCTCTCCATGTATCTATTTGTGGTGTATGTGTGTTTTTCGTTTTCTTTTTCTTTTTATTTTTATTGATGCTGTGAATGTGTTTTCTCTCATTTGATTTATGCACCGCACCGGGCCCGGTGCATATTAATTTTTGGTTTTTTTAATTTTCCTGGCTTTGTCTAATAAATTTCATGTTTAAGCATTTTCGGGCTACAAATTTTCACTGTAAATTTATGGCCTCCACTTACCGTGGAATGTGGCGACAGCGTCCCGAACTGGAGTCGCCGACGCCTTGTCGTAAATTGCTGTCTTATGTATATGAATGTGTATGTGTATGTGTGTGTGTATGTGTGTGTATATATACAGTTGCTCATATGTGTGCATATGTATTATGAGCGACGGTATTTGTATCTAATTTGTTTGGGTTTCTGGGTTGCGATCAGCCTGAGACTTGCCGTGAGACTTTACAGTTGCTTATTATAATACAGAGAATTGTAAGACAGCGCTTGCAATTTACTTTAGTTACACGTATATATATATATATATATATATATATACACATATATATAAACATATATTCGATTCTGTGTCTAACTCACAGCTGATGGCTTTTTAATGCCTCGCATCTATTTGTTGTTCTCTTTGTCTACTGTACGTCCAGCTGCGTGGGGATTAGGTTTGATTAACTGCAGTCGTTGCTGCTTGCTTTATTATCATACAAATGACTTGGGCAACGAACTTGTTGTATACACACACAAACACACACACACACACACACAGAGACGCACGCACGCAGCAAGAGGTAGAGCGAGAGCGAGGGCGAGGGAGGGAGCGAGAAGGAGGTACACTCTAATGGCCGCATTAATTTCACTAATTTCAAATATTCGATTGGCTTTTCACATTTTTGCATAATAATAAATAATTGCCTTAAATTGTTGTTGACTTTTGCCAGTTGTTGGCAAAATATTTAAATAGTTTATTGTTGATTTTATTGGCATTTAAGTTGCTTAAATTTCTTGTGTCGAATTTAGCTTTAGCCTTTGAGTTGGCCAGAAAGGCATTTGGGCATGCCCAGAGCCAACCGCCTTAAACCAATGCACACACACAAATACACGTAGTATTTTACTCTCTCAACATATATATTTATATATATATATATATATATATATATATATATTCACAGTACACACACACACACACTCTCACAGTCGTGGCTGAAACAAGTCAGGCAACTTTTTTATTTTTTCCTCATTTTATTGGAAGCGGCCGCCGCTTTGGATTGCCTTCCTTTTTCTCTTTACTACAACTACTACCACTATGTTGTTGTTGTTGTTGTTGGTGCTGTTGTTGCCTTTTTGTTATTAGTAGCATTTACTTTGGAATGCAACAAAGCGAGAACGTTTCGAAAAATGACGACGACGACGACGATGCTGGCAGCGCCTTTGGCCATTGACGTCTTGTTGCGAAAACAGAAAAATGCATGGCCTGGTTAGCACTCCGCTGAGTGACAGAGAAGGACTTAGCTGGCGCGACAGAGTGAGCACGAGCGCAAGAGGGAGAGAGACAGAGAGAGAGAGAGAGTGAGAGCGAGCGACAGAGAGAAAAAGAGAGAGAGAGCAACACACAGAGAACGAGAGAGAGAGAGAGAGTGTGTGTGAATGAGCAGGGAATCAAAGAAGTGCCAGTTGCATGGAGTGGGCGACCAAAGCTCTGAACATATGTCAAAAGCTGTCAGAGTTCAAAGGCCGCCAAAGGCCCCTTGATCGCTTCTTTAGCACGGTATAAATATATCGCTTGAGCCGAAGACACGAAGACACACTGGGCAAGGGCAACTCACGTTTTGCATAGAACACAACACAATAAAATTAATATGCACTTTATAGCCCGTTGCTGTTGTTGTCGTTCTTGAGATGCACGAACACAAATCAATATAAATTATATAAATAAATAAATAAACAACAACAAAAAATTAAAAAAAAAAAAAACAACCGAGTCGCGTTACTTTTTTGCCTCGTTGTTGAACGCGCCGCATGCAAAACTCAACTAAGGCGAACGCGAAGAAGGAGACGGCGACTCGCGAACAGAGCGAGAGAGCGGCACAAAAAGAAACGAAAAACAGGTACACAGCTATAACAAGTATTGCGACCCGTTTACCTGTTCAAGTCGCTCAGCTAGCGTTGCCAGATCACACTTGGCACTGATCTGACACCACTTAAAGCAGCCAGACAGCCAAAAAAGGGGAAATGCAAACGACGATCGATAGCATTGGATAATCGAATGTCGATTGAAATTTATTTGTAATCTAAGACAATTTTTACCCAATCTTTAATGAAACAATTTATATATTGTGTATTGTGTGTGTATTCTAAGAATTTAAATCAATTTAAATATAATTCAATTTTAATATATTTCCGTATATACATATTTGAATATCTTTAATTAGCCCCATTTATTACTTACATTTCGCTTTGCATACTTTGCGGCTCCACGCCAAACACACAAATCACTTGGTGTCTGTGCAGGTGCTTCCCCAATTCAATATTGATTAAAACACGCTTGACTCATGCAAATCAGTTCAGTTGTCAACAGGTTCTACAGCTGGAAACATTTCTGGAAATCAAGTGAGCTCCCAATGGCTGCGTGCAAAGTGCTCAATGTGTGCCTGATTCTAGCTGTTTGCCTTTTGGTATTCGCAAACGCCCAGCCGCCTATCAGTGAGTGTTGCTGGCGCATCCTTTGTCCAGCTATTGTAATCATCGCTTATATTTTGCAGCACCTCGCCAATGTGAGGCGAATGAGTCGTTTCTGGCATGCGGTCCCAGCTGCCAGACGGAGTGCGCTACCCTGGGCCAGCCGTGCCTCATCAGGCATATACGCTGTCCCGACGGCTGCTATTGCAACAAAGGCTTTGCCCGCGATTCCGCTGGCACGTGTATTCCCATCAATGAATGTCGCAGACGTGGCTCCTACTCCAATTAAGCATTGTTAATTGATGACAAAAGCTTGCAAATTGATAAACAGCTGCTGAGTTTTGTTTACTTGCGCGTGTTATTGTTTTTTTTTTTTTTTTTTTTTTTTTTTTGAACTATGAGTCAGCCTCAGTTCAATAGGGTCTGTAAGTGGGATAAAAAAATATTTAATTTTTAATTTATATCATATATCAGTTATCTTATATCAGTTTTGCTTTAAGCAAATATATTTTGATTTGACATCTAGCTTAAAGACCACTGCGTTGATTAAACTGTGAAAAGTAAAGCTTTAAGAGTAAAAGCTAAGCATTTGAGAAGATTGAGCGTAATTTGTAATCAAAGATAAGGTGCTAGACATGCTCTTCTTTAGTCTTATTTCTTGGCTTTGCTCAGTGGAGCTGTGTCTTGGCTATGGCTTGCGAGTGCGCTTTACGTTGATCAAAGTGGGTTTGCGTCTTGGCTATATATTTAGTTTCAGACTTTCATTTCGTACTGAGAAGCATCGAAATATTAAATATTATTAAAAACTGCTTGTATAAATGGAGCAAGGAAGTGGAATGGATATTAACAACATCAACCTTTTTTATTTATTTTTTATTGGTATGAAAATAAAAAAATAATTAACTTATACACGAAATTGCACATGTTTCGTTGGAAGTCATGAGATGTCAAATGCATTGTGAAAACTCGAAAAATCGCAACATTTTCGTTAAAACTTTTTTATTGCTCATTAAGTTGCCGCTTGAATAGACCTGAATAAATATTGGCTGGCTTTTATATATAAAGTGGGGAGAAAGGTGCAAAAGTAACAAAGAACTTTGATGCTAAGTAAATCCTCAGCTACAAAGGCACTGCGTTCAAAAGCGAAAATGGGTCAGGGCAGAGAGACATACAAAGAGAGAGAGAGAGAGTGGAAGAGAGAGACAGAGAGAGAGAGAGAGAGAGAGAGAGGGGGAGAAGGGTTTTCTGAATGGGTTGGCCGAATTTGGGGCGTTTGTGAATCGAGCGCTAACAACATGCAAAATGTAAATGTTTGCTGTCATTGAGTCGAAAATGTTGGCTGGAGCCCAAACCAAACGTTAATAAACTCACGTCAGCCGCCCACTGAGCGGGGTGCTCAATTTACAGGAGCAAACACGCTGACAGCCAGTCAGACAGAGAGTCAGCCAGACATTTAGCTAGCCCACTGCTCCCCTTCTCCCCTTCTTTGTGATTGCGTTTATTTCGGCCCTTTTTCGCATTCGCTTTCGTATTCGTATGTGGCCTCCAATTTCGCATGCTGCCTATGGAAGGAATGAAAGGAACCGACGGTAGAATTTGAAATGCAAACATGTTTGCAGCAGCACGGGTTGCCCATATACCAAACATCATACGCCACACACCACACACACACCATACAGCATACACCATATACCATACACCGCATACTGTATACCAATGGGCATGCAACAGCCACACCCTCGCCCACTCTCCACCTTGTATGTCTATTTTGCCTGTGTGTGTGACTGCGCGACTGTGTCAAAGACGCAGCCTGGCAGCGCGCTCTTCAGATTTGTGTATTCCTCAAATTCAATGAATTTCGCAGAAAAAAAAATAAAAAAAAATAAAACTCCATGAATGGCAAGCATAGTTATATCGGAACAGCCAGCGGAAACTCAAACGCAATCAACATGAAAAACTCAAGGGAGTGGCAAAAAAAAAAAAAAAAAAAAAATGAGAAGAAAATACTAAAAAAAAAGGGGAAAACACAAACTCGAATAAACCAAAAACCTGCGAACCGGAAACAATTCACTATTGTCAAGTGGTTCACAATGATATACTCTAGCAGTCAGGCCACAGCCTTGCTGTTCCTCGAATCTCTGATATATGCCGTCGCAGTTGGATCTTTGAAACACACGACAAATCCTTAAATCTACGAAAAATTGCAGTTGCTTGAGGCTGAATAAATATTGCACCTGGGCGCGGATTGAAAGTCTTTATCAATATATCAATATCAAGTCTTTTGAGCTCGATACGATTTATATTTTCTTTACCAATATTAGAAGATGATAAATAGAATTGGGAGCCACAAAGTTTGGCTGCCAAGTTTTTGCCTGTAAATTTATAAAAATAAAAGTTTTTTATTTTATATATTGTTACTAGTTTAAAAATATTATAATAAAGTATATTTAATATCAAATTAAATACATTTACAGAATAAATGCAGTGAGCCAAGCTTCAAATAGTTGCAAACTATTTAACTGTTTTGGATGACGCTCCTTGGTCTTGCGTTTGCCATCTGACACACATATTTACACTCTTTGACATACACCCGCTCAGTCAAGCACATAGTCCCTCTCACACACACGCACACTCACACCCACACCCACACCCATACCCAGCCACACGCACATACGTTAACAAACATCGGGCCACACGCACACATCGTGCGTATCATATCGTATTCATCGACATTCAATGCTTGAGCTCTGGCGATTGCCGTGCGGCATAAAGGGCCAACCTGTGCCAGCGATCTGAAGTGGCGGCAGGTTCTCGGTCCGTGCAACGTTTCAATTCACAACTGACTGATTTCTGGGGCTCTGGCCATAAAATGCTCATATAATTTCGACTTTATCTGGGAGGCTGGCAGTCAAACGATTGGCATTGAAATGGGTACAAAATGTGCCCAATGCTAAGTTTTTAATACAATACGATAGAATGTTGATTTATGGCCAAAGTATGCACATATATATATACACACACACACACACACACACACAGATTTACATTTTGCCCCATTGTTGTGCCACTCTAATGTCTGTGTAAGCAAATATAATGCATTTGTTAATGTGCCTAAATTTTTGGAATTTGATTTTGCGTTTTGGCATTCAAAGTATTTTTGTGTTAGTTTTGAATTTTATTGCAAAATACACAGACATTATGCAGACAGCGGCTGCTCGTTTATTGTAAAGCGAAAATAGAGCTATTACTGTTATTGACTGATATTATTTTCCATATAAATCTCTTGATATTGGCTTATTTATCTTCGACTCTATAGCTCCTTTCGCTGAAAGCCTTAACAGATAAGCAAATCAGCATATAATCATATTTTTTATTTTATTGTATTGTATAGTATATAATATTAAGGTCTTTAGATACTCAGAGTTGTCTCAGTTTTTGTTTGTTTTTTATAGCTAACCAGCTTTATTAAGTAACTGAAGTTGTGTCGCCAAAGAAGCTACGCGACTAGCGGAAGTTGCTATATTATGATGGACTGGGCTCTTCATAAATAAGTCAGCTTCAGATCATCTTCGTCGCGCTTCAAGAGATCAGACCACAAAAAAGCTATTTCTTATACTAAAATTGAGTAAAGGTATAATATTATTAATGATGACTTTATTGTTTAAAGATCGCTGGAGGCTTTTTGTGTATAGTCCTTTTTTTTTAACCTTTTTTTTTGGGTCAGTTAGCTTACATGTACTTTAAAATTCTGCTCTTGTTCAAGAGTGATAATTGGGTAAATTAACAGAATAAAGTATGCAATATGATATGATTTTGCATACTTATGCCTGTTATAAAAATTTGTCTACCTTTCTCTCTCTCTGTCTCTCTCTCTCCCTCTCTCGTTATCTGCTAAACTGACAATTATAATCAAAACTAAACACAAGATAAACACAAATGTTTTCCTATCATTCTTCTCTTCTCTGATGCCTCTTCGAGTTTCAGCTTTACGTTGCATACTTCTAGGCTGCTGTGAGTATAAATCCATGTCGATGCTGTTCGCAGTGCCACAATTTGTTTGTGCAACAGCAGCGCAATCATTGATTAGGGCAATGTGCTTGTGGCAGACACCTCGCAATGGATCGCCAAATCATGTCCTAACCACGGTGATCAGCCGGCGGCGTGGATAATCATCCAACGATTGATGACATCGACAATTATATAGATTGTCAAGCACAGCAGCTTTTGTTTTCAGCTGCTGCTGTTGCTCTTGTTATTGCTGTTGGAAAACGGCAGCAGCTAAAATCCCAGCAATTTGATAGATATCATGTTGTATGGCATTTGACACACGCCATTGTCGCGTCGCACACGCTGCATGACCCGAGCACAAAGACATGGACACACAGTCGCATATGTCTGCGATGATTGTGGTTCAGCGTGGTGGCAGGGGGCAGTGGATAGGGGGTAGGGTGTAGGGGGTATGGTTGGCGGTGGCTTGATGTGTGTCTGCGCTGCACATTGATTCTCTCATGCTGCCAGCGATTTTCAAAGCTGCTGTTAGTGAAATGCAATTGTTTTCTTTTTTATAGTTGTGGCACGCAGCCTCTTGACACAATGTTTGGCAGTTTATTGATTTGGACTTTGATCCCTATTCGTGTCACGAGCACTCAACCATCGAGCATGGGCGTGACCCGTTGCCGGCTCTCGCTGCCATCAACACTTTGCATGCGGCTCGTCTTTGTCAGCTGTGAAGCGTTTTATGCACTTATTTTTATCTTTTCATATGTGCTGTGGAAAGGGCATGATAGCTTGGCAAAGCCATGATATGTGTATGCTGTGCCTAGCTTACTTATCGATGGCATGATGCAGAAGAAGATTGATAAACATCGAATCATAGTCGATATATATCGTCTTACTTGTGCATGCCATTGGCATCTATGATGCATGCCAATTAGGTGAAATTTCTCATTTGGTTACAGGGTATTTCGCTCGTTGTCTCTGCCAATGCAGAATATGTTTGATTGTTTTCAATTCTTATGTTTTTTTTTTTGTTTTTTTAGGGATGATAACAAAAAAAATGTGTTGCGGTTTGGGTTTCGGCTATTGCTGCATTCACTCGAAATTGTTTTCGTTTTCGTTTTCATTGCAGCAGCGCAGTCGAGGCGATGAAATTTGCCTGCAGTAATCGTTCCAGTTGCCAGGCCTGTTTTCCGTTACGAAAATCTGCGGCTAGGGCCAAGCAAGCAGTTCGCATCCATTTGCCAAATTTGGCATTTGGCATTTGGCATTTGGCATTTACCATTTGGCATTTGCCATTTGCCATTTGGAATTTGTGTTTGCGGTTTGTATTCAATTTAATTGCAATGCGTTGCTTAATGGATTTTAGCTGTAGCCGCTCGGACACTGCGCATTGATGGCGGTCGTCAGCAAAGTCGACCAGAGTCAAGCAACTTCTTAAAATGTCAACCAAAATGCATTTGGCTTGTCGCTTTAGTTCCCAACAGAAAAACATATGCATTTCGTTTAACTATTAGCTTAATAGCTACAAACTCGGGCTAATTAATTGCGCAGAGTTTGTGCTTTTGAGGACCTTTATAATCAGCATTTAATTGGCTCAATATAAGACAGGCATGTGTGTGTGTTTGTGTAAGTGTGTGTGCATTTAATTATGTATATATGCACATTTAATAGAATTCATGCAGGCGCCTCAATTTGTTGCTCAGGCGACGCTTGATTATGAAAATGAAATATTTGCTTTGAAATGCACACAGATACATACTAATACGGGTGCCATTTAGCCAACGTAAACACACACACACACACACACACACACACACAAACACTCACACACATACAGGCACACACAAAGCACTGGCTGAGGCAAACAAGCAGCTAGCTGCTGGGAATGTGTGCGTTACAATAAAACAACTTCATTTGCCAAATGCTCGTAATGATGTTCATCATCGTAATCTTCTAAATGGCATTACACGCACTGCAAAAACGGAAACGGAAACGTTGAAAAAGCAATTGGCAAATGGCGACGCTGACGTCGACGGCAACGCCGACGTCGGCCGCACAGTTGCAATTTATTGGCAGCTGCAATTAGTTGGCCGCACTTCCGATTCTAGGCAGGCCCAGGATTTGGCAAACTTGCTTCATGCCAATTACCCTGCATGTTGGGCATTAAAATTATGACGGCGGCAGCGCTGTGTGCACTCTGAGGCCCGCTCAATAATCGTGTATCAATGGGCGACACTGCACTTAATTATGGACGCCACTGTTGTACAGTTCATCAAGCGTCTGTCCGTGGCTTCACTTGGTTTGGGTTTTCTATTGCTCTTGTATGCTGCCTCGGCCGAGTTAATTGCAATTCCAGCAATTCCAATTTGACTGGTGCAGCCTTTGCTAACTTATGCACTTCATTTGGGCAGTCCCTGTCGCTGTGCTCAAAGTGTTATATCGGCTAGATTGATTGGTGTTCAGACTCGAGCCTTGCACTTTATTTTTGCCGCTACTGTTGCAGTTAAAGTCGCAGTCAGCTTAAGCTGAGTTTTGAAGAAATGCCAACGCCAGTCAGCAGGGATTCGAAAGGACTTTAGCAATTGCTGCGCTGCACCGCAGCACTACTGCACCACTGCACCGCTGCACCACTCGCTGCTGGCGGCTGTGATAAATGCAAATTTGCGCTTTCTGAGAAATGCCAGCGCACTAATTGCTGCTGGCAACTCGCTTGAGCCCCGATGCCAGGCGAGCACTCGCTAAGGCTCAATCCTTTGCAGCTTGCCACGCCCACAACAGCAGCAGTAGCAGCAGCAGCAACAATTAATTGCCATCATTTTTTAGAATCCTTTCGTACGCTTCATTCGCTTGCAGCCAAATCGTCTCGAGGCGCTGTTAGCTGTAATTTTGCAGTATTATTTCAGCAACCCGAAAATTCTTTGTGTAATGCAACCAAAGTTTCCTGGCCCATTCTCCTCGGGCCACGCCCCTCTCTCTCTCTCTCTCTCTCTCTCTCGCTCTCGTGTTGCCGTGTTGTTTATTGCGTTGCAACTTCCGTTACAAACGAAGATAAATTGTTAAATTTTTTGGTTTTTCTTTTGCCGTTTGTTGCTGCTCTTGTTGTTGTTGTTGTTTTTGTAGTTGCTGTTATAGTTGTTGTTAGTTAGTTAGTGTTGCGATTTTCTATTTGAGTTTCGCCAGCAGCTGTTGCCGCTCAAATTTCACCTACAACTCGCGTGCGCACAGTGCCATAGCCGTGCTTGAAAACTTATCGAAAAAAAAACGAGAAAAAAAAGAAAAAATTGAATCGTTTGGCATTTATTGCCCGGTTTGTGCGCTGATAATCGATCGGGAATTGAGTCGCACTGCGCACGACCAGAGCTGCCTATCAGCTTTGATTGGGAGGGTTGAACTCTGGATCAAGTTCGATCTAGGTTGACTGCCGCTTATCACAGGCCAACTGGAGGACGCAGTGCTGATTGCATAACTTCTTGCTCGATTTACTTGAATGGATTATATTTATGGATGGGTCTTGCAGAGCCAATGCCTTATGGCCACTCTGAAATGTTAATGTTTTGTTAGCTTATCTAATTGATTAGAAATATTAGCTCGTCCTACAGAAACTCTAAGTTCGACCATCTGTATTTTATACTCACTTGATTTATGTGATCATAAGCGAGTTGCAATCTAAAAAAAAATAAAATAAATAAAATAATATATATATATTATTATATATATATATATATATATATATATATATATATATATATGCAGATTATATATATATATATATATATATATATATATATATTTTATATATTTATGTATATTAATATATTTTTAAATATTTACCCTGATACGTGTGGTAAGCAATTGCTCACAGCAAACGGAAGAGCAGAGCTACAAATTATTAAAACCCATGCAGATTAGAGCTAAGCGCTGAGACTTCAACGGAGTGGAATTTGGAATATATGTATATATTATATACAATTATATATATGCTATATGTACTATATATATAGCAGAGTAATAACATTTGTGTGCTCTAATATTTTGGTGCAGTTATGGAAGTGTTTTTTTTTTTTTTTTTGTTTTTGACGCTGACAACGTGATAATCTCGTACATTGACCACAGCGCGCTAATCGCACAGCTCGAGACGCAGTCGCATTAGGGCGAAGCCCATAAAGTGTGTCGCGGCGCTGGCTGCTGATAAGATAAGCCGACAATAGCTCAGCTGTAGGCTGAGATAGAGCGCGAGAGCGTGGAATCGCTGCTACTTGGCAGTCATGAAGACAACGTTGAATGGTTCGCGTCAGCTGCTCGCTGTGTGCGTGGCATTGATTGGCTGCTGCTGCTGCTGTTTGGGCACAGCGGAGCTCAAGCTGCCGAATGCGTCCAATATCAAGGATCTGGATGAGCTGAGCTCTCAATATCTGCCCGCTGGCTATGCGTACCCCAACGTTAGTCTGGCCGACTTGGAGCGACTGCTGGAGCAGAAGTGCGAGAAGGCGAATGCCGCTCTGCCAGCCGGCGAAGTGAATGTGACCAAGTTGAGGCAGAACATACAGCAGGCTGGCGTCACCTTGATGGAGTGCCTCAATGGGCTGGCCAACATCACCGTCGTGCTGGACGAGGTGGAGCGCGCACGACCCCTGGGCGATCTCGATGTCGTCTTTGAGAAGTATTGCCTGCGGCTGCCGCAGGCGCGCCAGTGCCTCACGGACTTCAATTCGGCGCTGTTGCCGTGCCTGACGCGCGAGGAGCGCCAGCATAATGCGGTGATGCAGCGCATCATTGGCAAGCTGCTGGACTTTGTGTGCTACAAGAATGGCGATCAAATAGCTCTGTTCATAGCGGAGCAGGGACCCGAGTGCCTGGAGCAGCACAAGGGCAACGTAAGCGATTGTCTGCAGAAGTCCTTCGGCCACTATATGCCAAATCAGCTGAACATATCACAGATAGAGCTGCCCGAGCTGGTGCTCGGCACGCGCCAGTGCACCGAGCTGCACGACTTCGAGAACTGTGTGGTGCGTCACCTGGAGACGTGCAGCAACATCACGCCCAGCAACATTGTGGAGTCGATGTTCCGCTACGTGCGCAAGCAGTCCAGCTGCCAGCAGGTCGTCGATCGCGTGGCCAGGGATCGCAGCGAGGCACTGGGCCTGCGCTCGGGCGCCTCCAGCAGCTGGCACACAGCAGCTGGTGCAACGGCGATTATCCTGGCTCTGGGCTTAGCCTTAATGTAGTATATTTAGCTCTAGAGATTATCTCAAATGCTGTGCATTGTACAAACTATTGTTCATGCTTGTTCCCATATATATATATATATTTTTTTTTTTTTGCAATTTTTTTTTTGTTCTCTTTTCATATTCTCACAGAATCCTGTGTATTTTATAATTATGTTTAATAAAGTCGACGCTGCGTATGCGCAATGTGCTCTTAAGCCGCTTAACGGCTTCGCTCTTAATGCCCGCCAGCAAGCTGAAAGTCGCAAAGTGTTAAGTTCAAAGCTGCACAAACACTAGTCTGAAATATGAACAGCAGCCAGCAGACAGTAGACAGTCACAGCAGCAGCAGCCGCACATTGCAGCGCTTATCGGGTAGTTAGCAGCCGGGTCAGCTGTCTGTCCGGCGTGCTATGTGTCGTTCGCTGTCCGCTGAGTTTGCTGACTGGGCCGGTGTCTTATCAGCGACTCGCTGGCAAAACAATGAGAATGGGATTGGACTAGGTGGCGAGTAGCTGCAGTAGCAGCGGCACCAGCAGCAGCCACCAGCTACAGTTTCGAGCAGCTTGGGAAATGTGAAAAGGTTTAGCCAAGTGAGGCGCACTATGGACTTTGACCAGCTCATCAGTCTGGCAAGCAAATTGATTTGGCAGCTAAGCCAACTGGCCAACTGTCCAACTGGCCGACTCGCTCGCCCAGCCCGGGCAGAGATTACCTTGAAGTGAGCGTGTGCTCTGCCACCACATCTCGTAAATCATAAAAAATTGCGTATAAATCTAGGCGAGAGTAGCATAAAAATAAAAAAAGAGAAAAAGAAAAAAAAAACAAAAAAAAAAAAAAAAGCGCAACTGTCATCGTTTCCCCGGCGACGGAGACAACAGCGGTACAGGAAAGTTCAATACTTGTAGCAGCAGCTGGACAGCGAGGATACGGATGTAGCTACCGATGCGGCTACGAATGAGGATGAAGATGACGCCGACATCTTTTGGGTCGGGCATTTGGTAGCAGCCGAAGCGTGAAATGAATGGAGTTTTACTTGGCTTAGTTGAGTTTATGGACGCAGTTTCTCTCTATCTCCTCCGACTGGAACGGGAATTAAAAGGTTTTCGCTTGTGCCATGAAATGAAATGGAATGGACTGGGAAGGAATGGCATGGCATGGCATGGCATGGCATGGCATGGGCTGCGATGCTATTGATGAGCAATTTCTCTTTAACATTGTTGGAAAATGGAATCGACTGGAACAGAATGAGCAAAAATGTTTCGAAAAGTTTTCTTATCCAACATAAATTTATAATTTGCCATCTAATTGCCATCGATGGGTACAAAATAACATTTTATATTTACGTCGACTCCAAAAGCAAACAAATTATAATTGAAATTCTCAAAATGACGAACTGTCAATTGCACTCGGTAAGTGAATTAAGTTTCTTTCGAGTTACATTCAACATTTCTCATTTCATTTCCCCTCTCAGACGCAGAGCTGCAATTGGGGGAGGGGCGGGGGCCCAAGTTGCAACTGTTTCAACTCAGTTGGTTAGTTAGTCAACTGTTTGGAGCACACAGCTAACAAGTCATAAATGTTGCAAACTTAATTAGGCTTGTCTCTGGCAGCGCGCAGTTGCCAGTTGGCAGCAGTTTGTGTGTGGCCAGTTGGCAGGGCCATTCAATGGACATTGGCAGTTGGGTAACAACCGAGCCGGCTGCACTTTATTATTGATGTGAAAAATGCGGAAAATGAATGCGTTTCCGGTACTTTTCGCGAGTTGGCAGCTAAATTGCAGCGGCCATGAATCATTCGACTTCCACTTCGACTGCGACTCCAACTTCAGCTTCAACTTCAACTTCAGCTTCAGCTTCAGCTTCAGCTTCAGCTCCGCATTCAGCGAGTAGACAAACTTTGTACGTGCCACGCGAGCTGTTGCCGGCAAGAATGCAGGCAGGCAGGCAGTCAGGCAGTCAGGCAGGCAGCGAGTGTTAGCTGCATTCAGGGCCGCGCTGGGCTGGCGTGTCGGAGGCTGAGTTGTCTCAAAACTTGGCTGGGCAAATAATTGCACGTCATTGGCCAAATTATTGACTCTGCCTGGGGGGAGGGGGCATTGGTAGCGAGCAAAGTTCCGATTTAACTTTCGAGTGAACTGAACTGCGCCAGCCAAACACAGGCGCCACATGAATGTAGCGCACAAATAAACACACATTCGAAAGAGTCTTGGCAGCGTGGCTAACGTTTAATTAAATATCACAATTTGCCTGCAACTGGCTCTAATTGTGCACGCATTAGAAAGCGAGCAGGCGGCGTGCAAATGGAAATGGCAATCAGAGTGGAGCAAAACGGTGGGGGCGCTGGGACCCCAGCTGATGGCACCTGAGGCATTTGCGGCGTCTGGTGTCCCACGCTTCAGCGCTCATTTGTAAATGTTTGTCTACGTGTGCGGTGTGAAATGCGCGCCAACATGTTTGTCTGCCAGCGTGTCTCTCTCTCTCTCCCTCTCTCCCTCTCTCTCTCACTCTGTGTGTGTGTGTGTGTTAGTTTTAGCTGAGTGCGAAAAGAGGCAGCCGCCCGCCCGCTGGGATATTTCAGCGATGCGAGACTGGCAAATTGACAGGTTCTTAACCCACGTTTCCCAGCGATGTAATTGCAAGCAAAACTACCAAAAACCAAATGAAACGCAATGCATTGCTGGCAATGATTAAATAAGCAGCATGTTCCAATCAATATAATTATGTCCGACAGCCATTGCAGCTTGGCCGCAAAGTATTTGTTTCGCCCAAACATAAATGATACACGATTCGCACGCCAATTGCCAACCAACATAGAAGCGTTAATTATCCGAGTTCGAGCATCGGCAATTAATACAATCTAACAATTATTTCAAGACTCTGCTGCGGATCACAAATGCAGACACAATCTCGTTGGTCGTCGATTCAATTCTCTGGATGTGCCAAGCGCTCCTTGGCAACTTTGTTGCACGGCGCATCTCTCCCTCTCTCTCTCCCTCTCTCTCTCTCTGTCTCTCTGTCTCTCTGTGTGTGTGCGTGGCGCTTACTCACCGCCTTTGTCTGTGTGCGTGTGAGCCGACATGCGTGTGCATGTTGATTTTACACATGAGTGTGTGTACATTGTGTGTGTGTAAGCTTACGTCTAGGTGCGTGTGTGTGTGTGCGTGTTGGTGGCCATATTTGGCATCCACAAAGTACGTATACTTTGGGGTCTAATTTGCGGTTGCTGGCGCAGCTCAATTTACAAGTGAGAAATTAAGATGTCGACAAAACTTTCGCCCAAACACCTCGGCCGGCACACACACACACACACACACACACACACACACACTTGCACGTTTTTGGATAGCGTCATTTAGTGGAGCATAAAAACCGCAAAGTCTCAGCATGCCACAAAGTCTGAGTGTTATTGCCACAGTAACCAATGCACTTTGCAACTTCTGCTGTTTCTCTTTCGTGTTGTCGAACCGCGCTGCAAAAAAAAAAAAGAAATAAAAGAAAAAAAAAAATAGTGAGAAAAGAACTTTAGCCGTAGCCGCGGTCAGTTGACCACGTTACATATGCCACACACGCACAGGCACACACACATGGGCATCTACATACCTTGGTATATCTTCACTTTGAAGAGCGTTTAATTGCGTAAAGTTTGCAAAAGAATTTTAAACACAAAGTTGCCCCAAACGAAATATTTGCAGGCCAAGCCACAGTCGTCCTCGCCGACGTGACGTGGAAGGTGGAAGATGCACGTGGTCAGCCCGGCCAATTGTTTAATAAAACATAAGCTATAACAGCACTTCGTGTGCACCGCTCTGTGAAGCATTTCGCTTATAGTAATTGCCCATACATACTCATAAAAGTATTCTATGCGTTGCCAAAGTTCCCAATTATAATTATCGTTAACAACTATGAGCTCGTTTCCAAGGATTTATATATGCATAAGTGTAAGGAGGGTGATAGGGAGTGAGGAGGAAAAGGAGAAGGAGAAGGAAAGAAAAAAGAAGAAGAGAAGAAAGAAAGAAAGAAATAAAGCAAGCAAGAAAAAGAAGAGAAAAGAACAGGCATAGATGGTAGAGAGAGATAGAAAGCAAGAAAGAGAAAGAGGGAGAGGAAGAGGGAGAGAGAAAAAGATAGAAGAACTTATTGAAATAAAGAAATACGTAGAGAGACAGATATAAGTATGTATGCGTGGTTAGCCATAGATAGAGATAGAGAGAAGGAGAACGAGAGAGATAAATACAGAAGAAAGGAGAGTCAAAAAAGATAAAGACAGACGAACAAACATAGATGATAGATAGCGATAGAAATAGAGAGATAGAAGAATAGGAGTGAAAGAAGGCAGAGCAAACGAGTGATAAATACAAAACAGTTAAGATGAAAGAGAAAAAAAATAACGAAGATAAGGATTCAAAAGAGAAAAAATTAAAAAGAAATGAAAAATGATAATTCCTACCATAGAGACACAAAATTGGACCGATATATAGGCAGAAGAAGAGAGTGAACCAGATAGGAAAATCTATAGGGAGTTTAAGTATATGAGAGAGTGAAAAGTATTGATAGAGAGGCAAACAGGGAGAGAGACAGATATCAATATTCCTCACTCATGTGACGTATAGAATCCAAGACACGTAATCTGATCACTTGATGGTAAAACTTTAATATATTGCATAACAAATGTCCCTATTACGAGCAACTGGAATAAATTCATATTTCATCAATTTGCACAAAGGGAGAGAATCATTTTTTTTTTTTTTTATTTCATATTTGCAGCTTGTGTCATCTGTTTCTAGCTGGCTGCTCGTAATTTGATTAAAGCTGCGTAATCAATATGTTGACAGTATTCAGATGCAGCTTTTGGTAGGCCGCAACGTGGTGGTAAAAAACACAATCGTGATGAGGTTTATGATGTTGATGAGGTTGTATGGCATCCCTTGTGGTCGGTTGGTTGGTCGGTGGGTCGGTCGGTGGTCTTGCCTACAAATGATGTACATATAGACACTTGCCAAGGAGGGGACGCAAGGGGCTGGCAATTGCTTTGCCGTCATATGCGGCGTATACGCAATGTCAGCCATTTTCCCACAAATTGCAAAAATTTCCAACTGAAACGAGTCGCAGTTGTTGTTGTTGTTGTTGTTTTGTTGTTACTGCTGCTCCACGCCATTTTTGTAAAGCATTTTTTGTTTTTTTGCTATTGTTTCAGTGGTTTTTTGCTGGGGCCAAAACTTTATTAATTGCGACAGTGAAGTTTGCCGCCGCAAGCGTCCCTAATTCAATCCCAACAACCCTTGAAACTATTAAAACGCGCGATGTTTACTTTTCTCCCCTTTACATTTTTTTACCCTGTACTCTTGAAATATTTATAAAAGAGTATATAATTGGGCCCCAGACTCCGGCCTGTGAATTCTAAATGAGTGAGAGCTAAATTAATTTCAAGTACATTATTTTCAGCACAATTTGAACTCAGGCTCAGGCGCAAGTAAATGCGACTTTGATTCATGTATAATAATATACAATTTTTGTGCTTCATCAATTATGCAACTATTATGAACTAGAGTATTTATCAGCTGATACACATTATCAAAATTTACTTCCGTTTTGTTTTATTTTTTTTTTTTTTATATTGTTTAATATAAAATGTATTTTTGCATATTTAATTGAATTCCTCTCACACATGATGAGATTCAGCTGTTTGCTTTTGTTGTTATCTTCATGGGGCTTTGCGGGCTTTTGGTCAGCAGTCAACGAACTTTTCTAATTATTTGCGCGCTAAGCATAAAAGTTGACAGCTTTTAACCATGTGCTGGCAAATTTGCATAGTTTGGAGAGGAGGCGGAGAGAGAGAGAGAAAAGGAGAGAAACTAGCTTGAGGGCGGAGTCTGTAATTTTTATATATATATATATATTTTTTTTTTATAAATAAATTAGTTGATGAAGTGCACATACATGCAATAAATTTGATTTGCTTCTAGCAAATATATGCACATGGCATTTTGTAATGAATAAATACATGTGTGAAGAGATTGGCAAGTAAATAGAGCAAATGTCACGAGTCTCTCAGCTGTGCATTGCCTTATCGAATGTCAGGTGTCAGTGTCAATTGTGAATTGATGTGAATATACGGATAGCACGAGCTGAATATTCAAATCAATTTACGCCGAGCAATAGCAATGTTAATTGCGGCAAAAGTTGACGCTGTCACATTTGGGGCGTCTCATCATTAGCAATCATTGTACACGCATTGGTAATCATTCGCAATCGAAACTTTGTCAAATAAAATCACAATTTTCGTAATTGTCAATTCAGTGACAGCTGCCAGCTGAGCCAACTGAGAGCTGAGCCAACTGTGAGCTGAAAGATGCGAGCGCGCCCAACCGCTGTGTCCGACTGGGCGTAACACGTGCTGCATTTCATTTGTTTGTTGGCAGTTGCCAAAAATGAAATACAAAATAAATGAATTGGCAGTGCCGACAGCACTGAGACCTGTAGCTCACTGCTTGGCTTGGTGTTAGCGGCACGACGGGTGCGGGTTTTGTAAACGTTCTCGGCTTATGATGCAATTGAGAGCGAGGCCAGGACCGTCACCACGTTATGTGCTCCGCATGAATTGACAAATTCGTTTTCACTTATTGAGGATGAATGCCTTGCCTGAATTTCTCCAGTTTCAGTGGCGACAAGTGTGTGTGTGTGTGTGTGTGTGTGTGTGTGTCCCAGCCATATCTGTATTCGCATTGACAACATGCTACGAGACTTTGGCAAGAAAATAAACCAATTTGGCTTTACGAACAAAAATGCGGTTGCAATTGTTATACGAAGCGGGCGGGGCGATGAAACGATAAAACTTTCCAATCGTCCCAATTAAATGCAACATTTTAGGGCCTTGTTTGCAATCCTCCCATCCATTTATATATATATATATATATATATATATGTGTGGGGGGCCATCGTGCCTCCGTCTTGCGCGCTTTTCGAGTTAGCCCAACTAGAAGGCTTAGTTTTTCAATTAGTTTGATATGTGGCTGCCCTGTGAGTGGTTGTAAAATTGTGGTTTACTTTGCTGTTGACAAAGCACCACTGCCATTGTTGTTGCTAATGGGCAGACAAGAGGTGGTGTTGAGTGAATCAATAACTGAAGCATATTCCATTCCCATCAAAAATAATCGCTTTGTGAGAATTCTGTCAAATTTTTCACTTTCATTGACAATTATTGTGACATTTCTTGCTAAGCATTCGAACGACTGTTCGTTGCTTAATATAAAATAAAATTCATTCACTACTGCTGAGCATGCTGGCTGAGGCGACATGAAAAGCGTCTGCTTTATTGCCATTCGATTCGAATGTCGCTTAATCAAATGTCAAGCTTAGTTGGAGACATGCTTAATAACCGCAGTGACCGCAAGTAGCAATTACCACCTGCTCCACGGGCCGACCTCTCACCTCTTTCAATCAAAAATCGAAGTGCATTTTGAGGGCGGAGGCGGGTGCAAGGAATTCATCGAACTCTGTGGGTTTCTTTGTGCGCTCGATTGCAATTGTAATTGCATTTCACTGTAGCTGCGGTCGAGTGACTGTCACAGTGCGCCACCTCATGGCAGCAAGCCCAAAATTATTTTTGCACAACTAGCTGAGAACCCACTTGTCACTTTTCACATACTATTTAAATTAAATGAAACACACACACACACACACACTCTCTCTCTCTCTCTCTCTCTCACTCTCTCTCTCCTTTGCCATAGGTTTTTAATAAGGAAAATGCATTTGTGCTGCACACTCGTCCATGGAAGTGCGGCACTTGTTGGGAACTCAAATGCTCTGGGATTCTGCTGCTGTCTAAATGTGCCCCTCTCTCCATATCTCTCTCTCTCCCTCTGTGTGTGTGTGCCATGTCTAGCTGTCTGTGTATGCAATGCTGTGGGATTTGGTAAAAAGCTTGAAAAGGAATAACTCACTGGAATACACGTTACTCGAGTGTAGCGTTGACACCTAAGCAGCTGGCAAAGAAAGCCGGGCAAATACTTTAAAGCCGACGACAGAAACAGTGCCCAGAACTTACTTTACCGTATATTTTCAAGTGTGTGCTTCTTCCTCTCTCTCTCTCTCTCTGTGTGTGTGTCTGCCCATTGAGGAGAGGCGTGGCTGGTACATGGCTGCTGGCATTTAGCAGTTGTTGAAGCCCGGCTACACTTGGCTTCACCTTGTGCTGCTGCTGAGCTGCCTTTTGAATTGCTTTTAGTTAAATTATGCGCCAGTTGGATAAGAGACATACTTGCTATACACAAGTGTGCGAACACATACAGGGACACCGACACACACACACACGTAGCTGACTTTTGCCTGACAGCAAATGATTTAAATATTTGTCAAGTAGATGGCCAGGTAGCTGGTAACGTGGCCAACAGGCAGGCAGCAGACGTCGCTGGGTGCAGCTGCAAACGTTGCGCATACGCCACGTGATGCCGACACGCCAACGCCAATTATCAACATAATCGTTGGCAGGGACGCAGCTCGCAGACAGTACGAAAGCAACGGCAACGGCAACAGCAGCAATAACAAGAGCAAAGAACAACAACAAAGAACAACAAAGCGCTGCAAAAAGTGTGCGGTAATTAGTTTATAGCCGGCAGTTAGGCAAAACACGGAAAAATAGCGCCACGACATGACAGCGGCAGCAACAGCAGCAACAACCACAACAAGGCAAGGTGGCTGTAGCACCCACAATATACAAACAACAACAAAACAGACAACGTAACAAAATTAGCTTTTTGGCGCACAGACATAACACCAAAAGTTGACTGAACTTGGCGCTAAAGCAAATGAAACTCATGTAATTGCGTGGGCCCCCAAGCTGCAGGTCAGGCACAGCGCAAGGACAATCCAAATCATGTTGACCCACAAAGCGGGAAAAATCCGTGAGCGCGCTTTAAGCTAGAGCATATAAAAAGATGATTAAATATGAAAGAGCTACGAAATATATATGTATATGAGTCTCAGTCTCAGTCTTAGTCTTAGTCTTAGTCTCAGTCTCAGTCTCAGTCTCAGTCTTAGTCTTAGTCTTAGTCTCAGTCTCAGTCTCAGTCTCAGTCTCAGTCTCAGTCTCAGTCTCAGTCTCAGTCTCAGTCTCAGTCTCAGTTTATCATTAAGATCATTGCAGAAACTGCTCCACACAGTCAAGTAGGTTTGTGAACGTGAGATAATAGATTTATTATACACATTTACTAAGCGAACATCTTTCCGTTTCATAGTAATGTATATTCTAAACAGAATTTAAATTAATTTATATTTGTTGTTTGCTTTGGTTAATTTGGGTTGCCTTTTTGGCCTTGTGTGAATAGCAATGAAATATTTTTGTGCAATTTGCTTTGAAAGTCTTAGATAATTAAACGTTATTGATAACCAGAATCACGAACCAGCTTGGAAATTCAATCGTACATCGGTTAATCGCCTTTACGCCTCAGGGAGGCTTTCAGGCTTTCACTACTTAATCAGCTTCCTGCGTACCATCTCCTTGTGAAGTATGGTGCCAAGGTGGTTGGGATTGAGCGCAATTAGAGCACCGGCGGTCTTCAGGGCTTTCAGCTTGTCCGAGGCGGCGCCTTTGCCGCCAGAGATGATGGCACCGGCGTGACCCATGCGGCGTCCCGGTGGAGCTGTGACGCCCGCTATGAATGCCACCACGGGCTTTGCATCGGTGCCGGAGTTGTTCGCCTTTAGGAAGTCGGCTGCCTCCTCCTCGGCGGAGCCGCCAATTTCGCCAATAAGTATAATGCCTTTAGTCTCCTTGTCGTGTAGAAAGATGTTCAGGGCATCAATGAAATTGGTACCATTGAAGGGATCACCGCCAACGCCGATGCACAGAGTCTGTCCGAGGCCCACGTTTGTCGTCTGATGCACTGCCTCATAGGTGAGGGTGCCGGAACGCGAGACGATGCCCACGCAACCGCGCTTGTGAATGTGACCCGGCATAATGCCGATTTTGCACTGATCTGGAGATATGATTCCTGGACAATTGGGGCCCAGCAGACGCGACTTCTCCTGGCTGTGAAGCATCTGTAAAATGCGCACCATATCCACTTGCGGAATGCCCTCCGTGATGGCAACAATCAGTCCAACCTCATTCTCGATGGCCGCACAAATGCCCAAAGCCGCTGAAGATGGCGGTATGAAAATGACCGTGGCATCCGGCTTGACGGCCTTGACGGCCTCCTTCATGTTCTTAAATACGGGCAGCTCCATGTGGGTGGTGCCGCCCTTCTTGGGCGATATGCCGCCAACAATCTGAGTGCCATACTTTTTGGCCTCCGCGGAGTGAAAGGTGGCCTGCTTGCCAGTGAAGCCCTGCACAATCAGCTTCGTTTCCTTGTTGATCTTCAAGTTGCAGATGGTCTTCGAGTAGTCCGACTTGTAGCGCGGCAAGCGCGACATGCAGACGGCCAGCCGTTGGGCCTTCAGGCAGGAACGGGTCCAATTGCTCAAAGACATTTTTTTATTTTTTAAAATTTAATGCTTTACCGTGTTTGAATTACAGATTTTGTTCCAAGCTATCGAAATGAGTGTGTTCTATTGAATAAAATGCTGAAACTGCTTGTCTAAAAGGCCAACTCTGTTGGCAGCTCGAAGTCACAGAGAGATACCCCACAGTTGCTTCGATTCCGAAAAAAAATTAATAAATTTGTTATGCTAAGTGCTTAATAATATATATTTATGTAAAGCGAAAAATGCGTATAAATTGCGGGAGCCAAGCAACAGACAGCTGAAAAAATATATGAGAACTAGAAATGTAGAGAGAGTATTTTTGCAGTAGCAAGCGGAGGGCAAAGTAAAGCGCGTTAGATTATATAAATACATGGGAATTGCGGCACAAAAATATACAAATGTGACCTGATAGAGATGATTTAAAACAAGTCCCATTGAGTGCAATGGACACATATTTCACCCATCTGGCAACCCTCGTCAGAGCCACACTCGATGTTAGAGTTCACTAAAATCAAACTGAAACTGAATCATTCAATACCGCCTATAATACCGATATAACGAACGTTGAGCTATATTCGAATAATATTCTCATCTCCAACATATATAACAAGTAGGAAAACTATAGTCGGGGTTCCGACTAGAAAATACCCTAATTCCATCCGAACTTAATGATAAAATACAAAAAAAGATGGGCTTAAGCCCACACCCGATAGTTTCGCTGATGGACGCACGGACGGCCGCACTGACAGACAGACGGACAGGGCTAAATCAACTCGGCTTATCGTCCTGATTAAGAATATATATACTTCAAGGGGTGCGGCACGCCGACTTCTGCCTGTTACAAAACCATTATATAATTTTTTCCCATTTTTAATAGAATCCGGCTATAAAAAATGGTCTCGGCTTAAGGTGAATTGGATAAGATAGATAAGATAAGATAATTTATAATAACACCCAGCATAAGCCATGCTTACATTTGTGAGTGCATGTGAGCATGGGCTGAGATAATGTTCAGATATCAAGCAAAAAATTAATTATGCCTGCCAAGGCTGAGTCGCTCGCTGGCTGGGAATTCCGTTGCAGTTGCTAAATGACTTCAGCGCATACAAATAAAATATCAATAATGCCAAAAGCGTAATAAATCATCAGCTTTTTGATTTTGCATTGGACTTGTGCCACGCCCACGCGGCATGATTCTTTGCGCCCTCCGCCTCGCATTTATACGCCCATTGCCGGGGAGAGTTCCGCCGGGGCGAGTGAGCTGGTTTGGTTTGGTGATTTTCATTTGACGCGAACGCCTGCCGTGAAATGGAAAATGCAAATTTTTTATGCGCCCCGCACAAAAGTATGCAAAACTGACCCAACAAGCCAAAGCCCAAACCAACAAAAAAAAAAAAAAAAAAAAAAAAAAAAAAAAAGAATAATAAGAAGAAGAAACACACAAAACGAAAAGCAAGCGCCGCACCTCCCTCCCCGACCTATGCAATTAACCCCTTTTGTGGCTTCATGAGGCCCGCTAGGAATTCGGCTGTTATTTCTTAATCTTTATCTTCTCACTAGATGCAAAAGTGTTGGGCCAGAGCCTCAGCTGACTCAATTCTTTAAAGAGCCAAATATGAGCTGTGAATGCGATTGATGCCCTGAGAGGGAGGAAGGGAGGTAGGTAGTTAGGATGTAGAAGGATTTGTATATATTTTATATATAAACTAAAATTTCAAATATTATAGCTTTGCATGCTAAAAACTCTTTTGTAGATTTTTAATCTAAATGCAAATTGTTTTTTTCAGAGAGAGACAGAGAGAGAGAGAGAGAGAGAGAGAGAGTAATATATTTGTGCTAAATCTAGAATACTATATCAATTTAAGCGTATGTACGCCGACAGCGCTGTTTGTTTTTATGCGCACTCCATCTAATTTAAATTATTGCTATTATTATGAAATTATTTTATTTGTGGCTCGGCCATATAAGGGACACTTGGATTTGCCATTGGGTCAATGGTCGGCCATTGGTTTGATGCCTGCGCGGCCCTTCAGTGCGTTTCGTTTTAGTCGGTTTCATTTTTGATTGCATATACAGTAATAATTTTTGTTATTGTTATTGTTGTTGGCAGAGCATTCGCGTAAATTCGTCTATGTGCATGAATATGGCCTACAGAACAAGCAAATATCAAATCCATGTAGCCAGTGATGGGCGTATGTAAATAACTTTTAACTTTTATTGATTCTATGTGTGATTGATTTATATTTCGCTTCAATAATAGTCAAGCTGTGCGATAGTATCGAATATTCAGCACTTGTGCGTGAAGTGCTCTCATTGGGATTTATATATTATTTTTGGACAGTTTCTGATGCATTTGGGCCATCTCTAGCCTTCGCCTATTAGCCATCGGCTCGTTGACAATTGGCATTTATAAATTTCGTTTTCAATTTCGGCGCCTGGCTGGAATCCCCAGCGAGCGCACAATGATTGTTGATTTTAATTTATTATTGTTTATTGATAAAATGTGCGCAAAAATTTGCATAAATCGATGAACAATGGCACAAACAGCGCCATGGCCAGCAGCCAGCAGCCAGCCAGCCAGCCAGCCGCAGTGCATGCAAATGCGACTGCCATGTGCCAATTTAGATATTTATTGCGTTTTGCAGGAACGGAGCACGGAGGCGCTGCACGGGATCACAGGCATTTCCGCTCCAAAACGGTAATGCCAAATGCAACTGGTTTCAACTTTTGGTGGCGCCTCCGACCCACTGCCACTGCCACTGCCACTGCCACTGCTACTGCCTACGCCGCTGATGCCGTTTCTGTGTTTGTGCTTTTGCTTTCAATTTCCGCACAGCATTTTACCCAATTAACTAGATTTTGCTTCTGTTTGTTTTGGCCTTTGTCAGCCCCATTGCCAGACCGGCAGCGAGGCGTCGGGTGTCTGTTTCAGGCCTGGCACAACAATAGCCAAAAAGTACAGTCGTTGCCAATGAAAGCCGCTACCATTCTCTAGCCTCTAGTTGGCATTCAGCGGAACTCGTGCGGCTGCTGCACTCCCAAATGGCCGAGAGCCGAGGGCAGATAGGCCTGATTATGGTTATTGTATCGGCCATATATGGCCATGGCCAGATTGACACCTAGTCACATCGAATCCATTGCCATGCTCTGATTTTCAATGCTCGATTGCCGACAAATACCAAAGCAGCTGAAAATAGGAAATTGAATATCGTAACGAATATTGATGCATATTAAATTAAGTTTCATATAAATTATGAAATTTAATTATCGTATCGATCGCGTGACTTGTGCAGAGTGCAAAAACTATTTGCATTAGTCAATGTCGTGAGCACCTTCAAAGGAGTCCATAGTCCAGGCTTGTACCTATTTTGGCCGTATCCTGCTGCTGCTGATGCTGTTTCAGCGATACAGATACAATTTAAACTTTTGCATTCTTTGGCCGCTGCACAGTTGAGTTTCCATAAATGTTTGTCTCTGTGTGCGAGCTGTGGCACCTGGTTCGAGTCCAGGCATTCAATGGCGACAAAACTTTTATTTATCTCTTAGTATTGTCGCTGAGCACACCGCACACCAGACACACAGCGCCCGAATCACAGCAACCACATGCCCACGCCCAGGCTTCTGGCCAAGCAAATGGTTTTTTTCTTCTCTCCCACCCGATATCCGCTTGGCATTTTCACAAAACTTCGTTGCATGATTGTGTGCATATAGCAATGTATATATATATATATATATATATATATGTGTATATGTATATGTGAGCTGTATATATTTGCACCTTTATACAAATACTTGTCCAAATCAGATATAAATTGTCAAATGGTCGCCGACTTTGTAGAGAGACATGCGCGCCATGCTAAAAGTCTTTTCAAATCTCTTCAGCTGCCGTACTTGCGGGTATGCAATAAAAAATAAAATTAAATTTTAATATATCTCTCCCTCTCGCTCTCTCGCTTTCTATCTATATATTCCACTTGCTATCTAAAGATCTAGACTCTCTCTAATCTCTACTCTCTTCAGCTGCCGCCCTTGCGGGTATGCAATACAAATTTCTTCAACTGCTTGACAGGCTTTTGATATATCTCACTCTCTCTGTCACTCTCTCTGTATCTCTCTTTCTATCTATATATTCCACTTGCTATGTAGACTATCTCTACTCTCTTTAGCTGCCGCCCTTGCGGGTATGCAATACAAATTTCTTTAACTGCTTGACAGGCTTTTAATATATCTCACTCTCTCTCCTCCTCTTTCTGTCTCTCTCTCTGCTCTTTCTATCTCTCTCTCTCTTTATATCTATCTATCCTACTTGCTATCTAAAGATCTAGACTCTCTCTACTCAAGTAGCTCTAGATCTTTAGCTATATTTTTTTAGTTCTTTATATATCTAAAATCTTCTTTACTCTTTATAGGTATATCCTATGCTCGCATCTCCATATTCCTCCGTATTCGTTTCTAATTTCTTTTCAATTGACATTCTTTACATCTAACGCGACGTTTGCCACGCCCATCTACATCATATATGATGCAAGATTTTCCATTTAATTCGGTTGCCGCGACTGCTTTTGTGGCCCATTTATTCATGCACTCTTCCGTTGTACCTGTTTTAAATTTTTCTCTGTTTTGTGGTTTCCGTTTTGTGCACCTCGCTCCATTGTGCCCCAGGGTATCTTGCGTCCTGGACGGCGTCTCTTTTGTGTGTGTCTCTGTGTGTCTGTGTGCGCGCGCCCCGCTGCTTATGCATAATTCTTTTATCTCATCCACACCGCTCGTTCGGGCTGCTGCTGCTGGACCTGAACATGGCCGTCTCCCGTTTCTCTGTTTGCCGTTTCGCCATTTCGCCATTTCTCTCTGTGCACTCCTTTATGCTATTGATGGCTTGTTTACATTGCGCCGCGCTCAACTCCCAGGCCATTTGTCTATAATTGACTAATCGACAGCAGGAGCAAAACGTGCCAGACCTCGCACTCGCACTCGCTCTCCCCCTGGCAGCCGCAAGTGTGAATAGTGAGTGGCAAATGGGCAGCCGGAGCAAAAGGAGTGAAAACTGTGTCACTGCCTGTGCCCGGCCTCTGCTGGCAATCGGAGCTTTAACCCGATGCTGCTGTTCTTTAAATGCACTAAACAGGCAAATGCCTGGCCACAAGTGCCGCCAGCTGTAGCAGGATCCGTTTTCACATTCAATTCAGCGAGCACACCCACACACAGACACACACACACACACACACACACACACACATATGTGTGTATTTCTGTACAGCCGAAACGAATTGAATTACCGCTGAATTCCTTTCTCAATTAAGTATATAGCTGTGTGTGTGTGTGTGTGTGCTTGTGGTCTCGTGGGTGTGTCTGGATACGCGCCTGGCATGTGGCTATACTTTAAGCTTGAGTAGGCAAACACAGCAGCCAATTGAGGTCTACCAAAACGTGAAGCAAATATTGGCAGCACGGATTAGAAGTGGGAAGTGAGCAACTGAAGGATCACTGGATGGGAGCCAAGCAATGCCAATCGGTCTCCCTTCCCACTCTCCGTGAGTATAATTAGATTGCGGGCAATAATATTGTGCGAGTCTGTCGAGTCAGCCAGCCCCCCAGTTAGATGCGTGGTCCGGGGCCGGTGCCGGTGCCGGGGCCGGGGTTGGGGCCGAACTGCTGCTGCTGGTTCGCGAATGCAATCCGACCACGATTGAGACCGCGACTTGCATACACATTACCTTTTGCACCCATACACATACACGCACGAATACATGTCGTCGAGCGTCTACACTTCCATGCAATTAGCATTTCCTGTTTGGCTCACACACACACACACAGCCAATGGCTTGTATACATATATGCAATTACATTCAATAGCGTATAACACGCAGCCGAAATCAACCGCCATATGCATGCGAATATTACAGTATGCATATGAGTTCGTATGTGCGTGTGTCTGTGTGAGATAATTATAACTAACTGGTGGTATCCTTGCCGCGTATACATGACAGCTGCGTGGTTAGCTGCTACCTATGCAACACTTTAAAATTTGAATGTGAATGCGAATATGAATATGAATATGAATATGAGTGCCTATCTATTTATGAATATGAATATGAATATAAACATGAACATGAACATGGGCAATAAAAAAAAAAAACATTATTTTGTTATAAACTTTTCCATTTAAGCCTGGCTCACACACACATGCATACATTTAGCCAGTCACAACCGCAATTGGCTCCATTCACATCAACCGACAAATCAGCCAAATGACCAAATGCACGGATTTCATGTGGTTTCAGTTTTTAACGCCAAAAGCTAAAAGCTAATAAAAAAAGCAGTAGCAGAAGAAGAGCTGAAAGTTCTTTAATTCCCAGTGGGAAACAAATCGCTGGCTGTGCAGTGGACACAGCTGACAGATGTGGCTAAAGTATGTGACTAAAACTAGAAGTGATTATGGAATTTACATGCAAATGAAACAACTCATGTGACTTTTGCATATATATATATTTATATATATATATATATATAAAGATATATATGTTATACCCTGTTTTTATTTGTCAGTGTAAAAATATAGAAAAATTTAGATGCCTACAAAAAGAAAACATTGAACAGTTGCCTGCTGGGTAATGAGCTTAATTCAACTGAGTCACTCTGCAAACAGATAGATACACTCTCTCTCTATCTCTCTCTCACACACACACACAAATATATATAAATATATATACAACTGGCCAACTGCATCGTAATTGCACATTTTAATTTTGCATGGTTTTTAAGCCGAAGCGCTTAATTTCAGGATTTATGCGCATGCATTATAAATATCCTGCCCACCGATCCTATAGTAGATTTTAATTAGTTTGCCAGCATTTTGGATTTGTCGGCCGCCCGCCGCTAGCCCCCATACAATTTAAGCCAAACCAGCGTTCTAAATTGTATTTTTAATAATTTAAAAGTTGTTCTTCAACCTGCTGATAGCTGATGCCGCCCGGCTATATTCGTTTTACGCAGCGGCCGATCCGGATCGAGTTGCGCACTTGAAAGTTGTACAGCGATGCGTCGCTGCAAATTCCGGCACAACTATATGAGGCCGAAATGATGGCCCATAAATCCAGGCAAGACCTCAGTCTCAGCGCATTAGAAAGTTGGGCACTGGCCCAAGAAGCTCCATTTAATGGGTGCATATTCATAAAAGGATATATAGACTTAAAGTAGTCTCATCATGCAGCCATGAGATTTCACTTAACGACTGACGCACATTCAAAACCAGAAAAGGGGTTTCCATCTCAGCCGTCATCAGGGTGTGTGTGTGTCTGTCTGTCTGTCTGTCTACTGCCTCTGCTGGCTGCTTTGCCAGCAGCCATATAAATAAACATAATCGTGAAACAAGGCAAACGCAACTAAAACGCTGCGGAATTTTAATAGTTCACGTAAATGGTTTTTGTGGCGTTGGTAATGTTTATTAACCAAGTTAAGCGCCACTGTTCCGAAAAGGGACGTCGTCGGCCGGAGTCCTTCAGTGGAGCGTGTTTAATGCTCACTTAAGTTGCGTTTATACAAATTTCGTTGGCTCCAGCCACCGAGCCAACACCGCGCGACTCGCAGCCAGCTCGGCCAACACTAAAATACCCTGTAACTTCGTCTTCTTCTTTATTTATTTATTTTACTTTTTTTTATTATTATTTTTTTCTTTTTTTGTTAAGTTTGTATCCTTCCGTTGCTTCCTGGAGCACAACTTTCTTTGTGCAGTGGCTTAAGGTATATACGCCTTGCTCGCTGTCTTGACTGGCTGCCCGGCTGACTGGGTGACTGCCTGACTGCCGGGATACTGCTCGCTGCCAGCCAAGTTGTGCGTAAGTGGGTTCATTTATGCCCGAGAACAAATGCTTTGTTGTTTACATTCTTAGAAGTTTTGTATCTCACGTCTTGCCACGCTGGACGCGCAGTAAGCAACGATGCCACGTTCTCCCAGCCAAGGTGCCTGTATAGCTAACCACTCAACTGGAAAGACCTCGCTTATGTCTCTATTCAAGGGTGTGTGTGTGTGTGTCTGAGAGAAAGAGAGTCTCTGACTGCATGCCTCAAATTTGGCTATCTTAAATGGGCCAAATAGTGTACTTGTGCTTAGCTGCAGCCCCAAAACCATTCATCCCAAAGTTAAATTTAAGCCAACGCCGGCAATAAGTCTGCCAAAACGAAACCAAAAAATTATGCCTGAACAGCTTAGCTTGCTCAAGCAGCTGTGACGCCAAGAATTTCAACGGATCTACGGCTTATACATCCCAAAGGAAAGTCCGCCAAAAAGAATAGAAAATATTCAATACGTATTCCAATATCAAGCCCAAATGGCAAGTTCGAAATGCATAAAGCCAAGATTAATATTCCAAGTAAAACTATCTTGTCGAATTTACAATTGTTTAAATTTTATTCATCAATCACTTGTTCTTATATCAATTGTTATTAGCTAGACAAAAAAAAAATTTTGGGTCTCATCATATATCAATTATCAACTAACATTAATACATTTATGTATGTTTACATATATATATCCATATATATATATATATATATATATATATATATATATAATTTTTAATTTAATTATAGATCGCTATGATCTAGTGCAATAGTTTAAGTATCTGCAACCTGATATAGATATATATATCTATATATATATATAGTATGTCCCATACAAATCAACGCTTATGCAAAATGCAAACAACTTTTCATTTAGTTCCACAACAATTTGACTAAGCTGCTAAAGTCGAGTTAAATCATATATGAATATTGTATAAGGAAACAAAAAAAAGTGCGAAATTAAAATTGGTAAGGTGCAAATATCGTTTAAAATTTATATACAATTAAATTTAACAAAACTTTTGACACAAAAAGTACGCTTAAAATTTATAGGATGAAAAAATGGTAAAAAAAATAATAATAATTGAAAAAAAAAAAAACATACTAAAGAAACTTTTTTCCGCTTGGCTCATTAATTTGTTGCAATTGTTTAATCATATTTGATTATATTAATTATAATTATTTATGTAGTTTACTTTTGTCTTTATTTATTTATTTTTTTTTGTTTATTTTCTTTTTTTTTTAACATATATATTTCTTTAAAACAATTAAACTATTTACAATTTAGGTTTTTGTTCAGATGTTTGCTTAGCATTTAGTGATATTTCATGTTCGATAGCTAAGTACAGATACTAACTAGTTAGTCAATACATAATATCAATTGAAATGTTTTTTTATTTTTTTGTTGAAAAATCAATTTTTGAAATTCTTTCCATTTCACATAATTTTGTTTATCGTTTCATATTTTTTTCTTTCTCAATAGCTTTTTGCAATTGTATCTAATTATTTATAAACATCATCAGTCTTGAACTTAACATAGTTTTTTTTTGTTTTTGTTTTTATTTTATGTATTTTCTTTTTATGCTTATTTAGCTGTTGTGATTTTGTCACCAATTTAACCATTAGAGTTATGATTTGTAACGTCTTTTGTGAATAAGGAGTAAATAGATGTGTTTTTCTTGGGCCACTTCCCAATAAGCAGCTGCATGCACATACTTGGATATATATATATATATATATATGTATATATTTAGATATATATGCTTGTATTTAGGACACATGCATGTGTGTGTGTGTTTGTTGTGTGTATAGTAAAGTGCTTAGTTCGTGGCGAGCCGCTGCTGTAAAACCCTATACACTACAATTTAAAGTTGAAGGCACGATTTCAAAAGTGTTTTCATTTGCTTTTCTTTTTTTTTTTACACTAGCCATACTAAAGAGTGTGTGTGTGTTATTTGATAGGGCATATGTAAGTAGTTAATAAGGGCATACATGTATCAAAAATAAGTGTATAATATAAACTAACTAAATATACATTCATATATATATATATTTTTGTATATATATATATATATATATATATATATATATATATATATATATATATATATATTAGGGGCAACTATGATGTACAGAATACTATCAATTCTTGGTTAAAAAAATAAACATAAAAATTAAAATAAAAAAAACTCTCCTATAATACACAAAGTGAACAAATCAAGCTCTAGGCTAGGCTAGGCTAGGGGGGGACGGGTTCAAGTTTTGGATTTGAGTTCAGATGCGGGCTCGGTAGCTTTTTCGGTTTCTATTGCGGCAAGGAACTCACTCTCCCTATATCTCTCACTCACTCTCTCTCTCTCTATCTCTATCTCTCTTTCACTGTCTCTTTATATCTCACTAGACAAAAAACTCTTCGTTGCCCATCGCTCCAGCAGCCGCTGGATCCACGTAGGGCGCCACAGGCAGCCAGGGCCATGACCAGCCGCCAAGAAGCGCGAATCACCGTTCCGTGGAATGCGTTGTGGCGCCACCGCCGAGTCCGCTGCTGCTGCCCCCAAATCCTGGGCCGCCGCTGCGCCTAAAGAAGCCCAGCGTCTCGAGCGTCTTAATGGTGCGTCGTATTAGCTCATCCTTATACTTCCAAATGGTCTTGTCCTCGACCGAATTCTCGCGATATTCCTCGCAGCTCTTCTTCAGCGTCTTCACGCAATCGGCCCGATAGTGCTGCAGCTGTGCATCCTGCGTGTCCACCGGATATGATTTGCAGACACCGCCCAAGCAGCTGAGCGGAAAATGATTATGCAGCGTGAGCACACGTTCCGGATCGTGGAAGCACTTCACATACTGATTGGGCTTCGTGTAGTTCTTGGCGCGATGCACATGCTGCAACATATGCATATACTTGGGTATGTCCTTGTGCCAGCCGTGCTCGTGCTGTTGATCGTCCAGAAAGTAGACATTGCGAAAGTTATAGCTATGATAGCCGTCCGGCTTGAATTTCAGCGACTCTGGACGCGCCTTCTCCATCAGCTCGGACCACAGAATCGAATTGCCCTTGGGCATAATCACTTCATCGATGTCCAGCAGCGCAATATAATCGTACAGATAGAGGTTCTTATAGAGGCAATCATTGTACGGTATGACCTCGTTCTGACGCTTGTGATTGGTCTTCTTGGTCAGATAGAGATGCTGGAAGCCGGGCACATTCGGTTGGCCGCCGGGCAATGTTAATGGTATCACCTGCACCTTGCCCTCCTGCTCGTAGTGGCTGAGCACCTTGGTTATATTCGGATGCACTTGCAGATTGTAAAAGTAGATTTTGTCGGCGCCCAAAATATTGAGCATTTCAATCCATTCGATAAGCCGCACGCTCAGATCATCGTAG
Organism: Drosophila mettleri; assembly: GCA_035047625.1. Taxonomy (NCBI): domain Eukaryota; kingdom Metazoa; phylum Arthropoda; class Insecta; order Diptera; family Drosophilidae; genus Drosophila; species Drosophila mettleri. The sequence goes on along the minus strand of JAWNPI010000109.1, from coordinate 11,635,994 downwards.
AGAAAGTCCAGGCCCTTGACACAGACAGCGAAACCCTTCTTGTGATCATCGGGCGGCCGATTGTAGATGACGCGTAAATTGTTGGTGGCCGTGTCGCATTCCTTCTCCACCATCGACACCGAGCTGGGCACAACGCCATGGAAGGGCTTCGGTATCTGGCAGGCGATCAGATACGGCTGATAGATGCCCTGCTTGTAGTTGCCCCACTTGTTATACCATATGTACTTGTACTCGAATGTCTTCACAATGAACGGCTCCTTCTGGCCATCGAACCAGAACTGACAGTAGGTCTTCACCTTGGGCTCGATGCGATCGATCATGCCCAGAATACGCACAGTCGGCCCCAGCAGCGAGGCGCGCCGAATGTCATAGTAGGCGCCAAAGAGCTGGAATGTGCCATTCGATGTGTGCATCGTCTGCCAATAGATGTTGTTGAACTCGAGCTCAAATATCGATGGGTATTTGGCGCACGTTGCGGACTTTTGCTGCAGGAAGTTTTTGTTCTTGCTCCAGTAGGCGATCGGCAGGGATGGTATTCTGGACTCCACGTCGCGCACCAGCTGATCATCGTCCATGGCTACAGGAAAATAAGAAGAAGAACAAAAAGAAGCAGAAGAAGAAGGAGAATATAAATCAGCGTAAGTATAGACTGGCGGCTGTGACATTCACCTGTGCGATTGTCGACGAGTATCTCGCTGGGATCAAAGTGATCGGTGGTGGTGGACGTGGTCTCCGCATAGCGCAGCATGTCCTTTTGCAGCAGACTGCGACCGTTCAGTGGCAGCTGCTGATAGTCCTGTGGCACTTGGCGATAGTCCTGCGGCACCAGATTCGTGCCATGCATCTTGAACAGGCCAATGATTACGAACGACCAGACGCACAGCGAGAACAGAATCTTCAGTATGACTTTCGAGTGCGCCATCGCTGCGAGCTTGTCCTGTCTGCTTCTCTGTTCTAATGGAATATCTCGCTTGGCTTCGGCCTGTGTGCCTCGTCGCTGTAACGAAAAATTGAGTAGTAAAAGTTAGGCGCTAAGCGATATACAAATTGTTGCCTACTTTCGGGTGCCGCAACTAAAATGAATGCCACGCGGCGGCCGTGGCAAATTACTTTGCATTTCTTATCGAAAACGATAAACACCCTAAACACGCACCGCCACCGCCACCGCCGCCGCCGCCCCAGCCTCAACCGCTCACTAATGAAATGCCGTTATTCATTTTTAATATGCCGGACAGCCGCGCAGACATTTCCGTTGCCCTGCGCCCCAGAACGGCATCAGACACCGAATGTCAACGTGGAAATTGCGTGTAATATTTCGCACACAGCAGCAACCGGACCTGTCTGGCGGCTGTCCATCCGGCCAGAGATGGTCTGCTGAATGCGGCCTACGCCTTATGGAAAACAATCTAAAAGTGTGTCACAGTGGGAGTGTGGGCTCCGTAATTGCCCACAAAGTGCAGGCCATCAATTTATCGATAAGTGTGAGAAATCATAACAAAGTTATCGAAATGAATACATATATAAAATGACTATAAAGTAATCGATAAAAGGAAATAGTCTAACAGATAGTTTCATTAGATAGCAAACACACGTCTATGCCGATCGATAACATTTCGCATGTCTCAGTCGATAGATTGAATATTTACAAGTCAATTTGGCACACCCATTGTGAATGAAATAAAATTTGCATGTTGTCACAGACACCGGTCAACTGGGAGCACAGCTGCAGGACACTTTGGCGTGGAAGCCAAAGCTATCCGTTGGTCAAGGGGTTGCAGTTGCCACAAATGGTGGCGGCCACACGCAGCATTGCCATCTCCATTTCCATCTGCGCTCTGGCTGCCGCTGCGATACAACACTTCAGGCGACAATCTGTTTGTCTATCTGGGCCTTTGCATCTTTGTATAGGCCGCACAACGTGAGCAGCAGCGACGTCAGCGTCGGCGTTGGCGTTATGTCTGAGGGCGGACTTCTAATATTTATGAGAATGGCTGGTGCGGGCGCTGGAGCTGGAGCTGAAGCTGTGGCTGTAGCTGTAGCTGGATCCTGCTGCCAGAGCTCAATGGCGGCATCAAATGCGTGCCGACGCTGACCTGCCTCGAGGCGCTTGCTGTGTGATAAACAAAAGGCGTGCCCCTGGATTGCAGCTGGGCTTCCCATTCATAGCTCAATTTTGTCTACAAATTGTACGTGGTGGCAGTGTCTCTGTGGCAAATGGATGACAATGGCCGCTGTCGGACATTCGAGCCGCAGTGGCAGACAAACGGGCGACACTTTCAACTCGATCCGTTTCCCCGTACCGTGACAGACAGGATCTGTGACTGTATGTCTCCGCATGTCGCATGTCCAAGGACTTTGGCCAGCAAATTGCATATCCTGCTCGTTTCTTTGGCCACCCTTTGCCCGGCCCGCGCCGCAGCCCCCTTGAGCCACTAAATAGTTTGTTGGCCCCGCTGCTTAAACAACTCTATTGCCTCGCCCAATGTGCGAGGAGAGTGCTGGCACACCTGAGACTTCATTATGATTGCCTGCCCGTGGGATTGGCCATTTGAAAGGCAACAGCAGGCACTTAAAACCCTTTACAAAGCCCCGACCGCCCGCAGCTTTAATGCAATTTTTACATAATCAAAAACTTTGTGCAACATTTGCTGCAGCCCAAAATCAGGCAAATGCAAAGCATACACACAAACAAACACACACACACAGGCAGAGAGGCCGAGAGGCTGAGAGGCATAGAGGCAGAGGGTCTGATAGACAGACAGACATGGTCCCTGAGCCAGGTCGCATTCTGGCAGCTTAGAGTTTTTGCTCAAGTGTTTTCCATTTCATTTGCATGCGCCGCAAAAACTTTACCCAGCAAACACACACCTAGAGAGAGAGAGAGAGGGAGGAGGGAGTGAGAGGCAAACAGACAGACAGACAGACAGTTGAAGAGTTAGTGAACATTATACAAAATATTTTGCAACATGCTTTCAACAAGCTGCTTTTTATACCCTGATCCCATTGAAAATGGGAAAAAAGGGTATAATGTTTTTGTTAAAAGTATGTAACAGGCAGAAGGAGGCGTGCCACACCCCCAAAAGTATATATATTCTTGATCAGGACGACAAGACAAGTTGATTGAGCCCTGTCCGTCTGTCTGTCCGTCCGTCCGTCCGTCCGTCCGTCCGTCCGTCCGTCCGTATGTATGAACGCGTCGATCTCAGAACCTATAAGAGCTAGAGACTTGAATTTTTTTTTGTTAGGCGCGTATATTGGGCGCGCATATCGAGTTTGTTTCAGAAAATCGATAACTATTCCTGAATATTTGTTATCGATTTAAAACCATATGAAAAAACAGTTATGATTTTTTATCTTTTTTATCTTAAGAGCTAGAGACTCCAAATTTCGCATGTAGCTTTATGTGTATTTTTACCAATTTCGGTTTTTGTTACATTTGGATACTGGCCCCAAATTTCCCCACAATTTTGAAAATTATTTTCAGTTGCAAAATATATGGTGTTTGGTATTTTTGAAAACTAAATCTATTATTTAAATCATATGGTGAAAGTTTCATCAAAATCCGTTGATAAACACAAAAGTTATTAAACAAAATGTTTGGCTAGATCAACAGCGATTGAACTGCAAGCGCACACAGACCAGGTGGCGCTTATACATGTTCAATTTGTATACATGTGCACACATACATGCAAATGCTCGCGAACAAATTTTCTAAGAACCGCAATTGCCTTTCAGTTTGGGTCGAATTGTGTTCGAATTGTTTTTGCTACCTACTTCCAATTGCCGCTCGCCGCTGTGTGTCACAGTCGCAGGCGCTGTGTGTCGCTGTGCGAATATGTTTTCGATTCTTCTTCTTTAATAGTAACGGAACAATTCTTGTGAGCTTGCAAAAGTGAGCTGGTATAATCTTTGTGTCGCATTTGTTTGCATAATTCCTCTTTGATCGACATTCTTAGTACCATTGGCACATACTTAAGTTGCGTGATATGGTTGTACATACGAGTTATTGACTATATTAAGAAAACTAAGGGGGGGTGGGATTAGGGTATCCCCTAGTCGGGCGCGCCGACTAGAGTTTTCTTACTTGTTTATTTCGCTTTTTATTTTGGGCAACAAACACATCCTCCAGCTAGTTGGCTGCAGGGCTCGTGAAATATGCAGGGACTACCTATCTGAGCTGTACATACATACATGTAAATACAGTAGTAAATATACATATATAGATATATGTATGTATATTTGTGTGTGTGTGTGTTTTTCTGAAGTTGCTATAAATCTCTGATGATTTGCACTCAACTCATCGCAGCTGCATTCAGAGTTAAAGTCAACAGTTGTAGTACTCTGTATAGATAGTAACAAGCCCTGGGGCATACGAGTTATGCGAAATTTGTGTAATCCAGGACCAGCCAGAGTTTATAGCGAGTACGTAAGTATTTATCTTAAAGTGCATTGTTTTAAATGTTCTCAATTTCTGTGTGCCATTTCCATATTTCAGGCACGAATTGAGTCACATAGAGTATATCGCTTTCGCCTGTCACATTTGAAGCTGATGCTGATTGAATTTGAAAGACATTTCATATATTTTCGCTCAGTAGCATGGGTATGTGTATGTGTATCTGTATGGGCATGGGCATGGCAAGCGGCAAGAGGTGGCTCATTAATCAGAGACGACTCGGTGCGCACTTAACCCAAATTCATATCGAGCAACATGTCAGGCATTAGCATTTACAAGCCAGAGTTGCCCTGTTTCTAGCCGAATGGTGGACTTTCTCGCGTTATGTTCTGCAAATCGCTTTGATATTTCAGGCACAATGTTAACACCCAAACGATTTGGGTCAATTCGCTATTTAAGACTCGTTACGGTTATGCCAATTCTTTTTTTCGTTCCCCCGTATATTTTGGCTACCACAAAATATTTGCCCCAAACAGCAGCAGCAGCAGCGAATGTTGCTGCTAATTTGCTAGGCAAAACAGGTTCGATCTTGAGTGCGGCTTCTGGCAATGTGTCGCGCCCAAAAACGTCCGACAACTTGTCGCTCGGCCATTGAGAACATCGATGCGTGTGTGTATGTGTGTGTGAGTGTTTGTGAATATTTTAATGATGCCCAACTATTCAACTACTTATTCAACTATTCAACCAACGGCAACTGACAACAACAAGCTGCCTACAAAATGGGTCAATGAGCCTTAATGACTTTTACAATTTCTAGACGCGTTCTCTGGGCAGCGTCCAACAATTAAAAATGCTTAACTTGCTGTGCTCTGCGGATTCGATAAGCAGCGGTTGCTGCTGCTGCTGCTGCTGCTGCTGCTGCTGCTGCTGGCGCGTCCATTGATCTCCACTTGGTGGCTGCTGCTGCTGAGCTAACGGAAATGTGTGTTGCGCACGCGCAAAAGCCGCCAAACAAGTTCTAACTCTATCTGTCTATCTGACTCTCCCTCCCTCTCTCCCACTCTCTCCCTCTCTCTCTCTGTGTATCTGGCAGATATTCTATAGCCTGCCCGCCTGCTGCATAGGCACAGGAAATGCGTGTCACATGGCATTGTTGCTGCAAATTTCTTGGAATCAACTCGCCAAGTTTCCCATTGCTGGCCCCCAGTGCATCGCCCGCACGCACCCCGGCCGCAGCGCGAACGCCCCAAACAGCAATTTGCAAGCAATATTTATAGAATGTTGCCCTCAGCACACTCTTTCTCGGCGAGCAGAACGAGTCGCTGGGGCTGATCAGTTGCTGTCTGGCATGTAATCAAAGCTTATCACGCCGCAAATGTCGAGTGTTGTCCGCAACAGGGGGAACGGTGGAGGTGGAGGTGGAGTGTGTCTGTGGCTGGGTTAAACAAGCAAGCAACAAACAACTACAGCAAGGAACTCTTTAGCTGGCAGCTGCCAACACAGAGGCGTTTCATTGTTTATTTTGAGACAAAGTTACGCCCGGGGCCAAATGAAGGATGACTGCAAAAAAGAACTGCAGCAGAGACTCGACTCGCTACCTCTTCCTCTCCCCCTCTCTCTCTCTCTCTCTCTCTCTCATTCTCTGCCTCCGTTCAGATCGTGTGAAACTCTTGTCTCGCTGCAAGTGCTTGCCGCTTACAGAGCAGGAGCACTTGCAGTTTTCCGCTTCTTTGTCTTTCTTGCATGCAGCTGCAAGCTCCCTGCATGCAACATGCATTCAGCTCCAGAGCATTTGATTAGCTAGAAGACATTGAATAATTAAGATATACTGAATGATTTTTTGAATATTAATAAAAACTGTTTACAATATATCTTTATATGTACACTTCTTGTTGTTGGCTGCCTAGCAACTCTGTCGTATGATTTTATATTGCGGCTCATTATATTTTGTATTCAGCAGACGGCTGTAAAATGCCTCCGCATTCCCAGCTCTGCACAAAGGCCATGTGTGCGACTTCTGACTCATTAGTGGTCGCTCGCTCGGTTTGGCTTTGGTTTAGGTTGGGCGTCTTTATAGAACAATTTTCATTTTATTGATACGGCAGCAGCAGAGCTTTATGACTGCCATTGATTGGTTTTTATGACAGCTTTCTTGTACGTCGCAAAGATTTATGACCCAGTCGAATAATTACAGCTGCTGACCACAACATCAATAAGTCCGATCTATCACCCTCTAGCTCACGGCATCGATCTCGCTGACTCTGTCAAGTTGGGCCCTGACTGATTTAATAAACTTTCGGGGGCCATTGTTTTCGGCCCTGAGCACTGACCGGTTCAATATACTCGTTCATATCCATATATCCACTTATATCTACATATTCATCATTTGGGCGAGCAAGAAAGAGCCAAAGCGTAAAGTCAATAGAAAATAGAAATGAAATGGAATGGCCAAACTGGCACAGAGCACCGTTCGAATAGCTTGAATCGTTCGAGTCGCTCGAGCTCGTTCTGTGTTTGCAAAGCGCAGCAGCCGTTTAGCTGTGAGATCCCATACGTTTGTATGGATCTGACGGCTACATCACTTTCTAGTTCACAGTCAGTCAGCTGGCGCTGTATTTATTAAAAAATCTAGAAGCTGACGAGCCAAAAAAAAAAAAAAAAACAAAATGAAAAAAAAAAGAAAAGTCGCACGCACTTAAAATTCACGGGCGCAAAGTGGCGCAAATGAACTTAAGTATCGTGCGTGCCAACGATTGCGACGCGTATCTGTTGGATGCGTCTGCACACACACACACACACACACGTGCAGTGGAATGTATCTGTGTGTGCATATGCCACTGCCAGCCGATTGAATCTCGCGCAGTATCTCTGGCAGTATCTGTATCTGTATCTGTTTCTGTTTCTTTAGCTCTAGCTGTATCTGTTGCTGTATCTGTATCCGCATCCGCTGCTTGCGTTTTTAATTCGCATCACATCCTTCTATTTGCGTACGTGCCACGATTCGGGGCCTGGAGACGCGAGGCTGAGTTTTAAATTTGCTAACGCCTGCCGATATCTTTCTCGCACCCATGCATGTGTCGGCCCCCGGGCTGCCTGTCGATTGATACCAAAATTATTTTTCGTTATGCTACCCAATAAGTTGACATTCGGTATCTTCATCTTTTACATTGAGTTGTGTGCCTGCCGGATATACATTACACTCACACACACATTGCCAAATTTAATTAGAAATAACGCATTTACACAGGCTAAGGGAATGGCCCTGTGCTAGTTAGTAATTGAGAGAAAGAGAGAGAGAGTGAGAGAGAGAGGCGAGAAAGAGAGACGCGGACAGATTTGATTAACGTCAAAGTGGCAATGTCGTTTGCATTTGACAACATTTTCGATACTCGCTTGATGAATCTCGATTTGTAATTAAAATTCTCCTTCGAAGCTGATTAACGATTTATGAGCTGTAGCTAAAATCCGTGTCGTTTCCAATTTCCTCTCTTTCAGCTTTCAGCTTTCCTTTTGCCTTTTTCCTCTTTCCTTTTTTATGTTTTCCTGACTCTCATGCCATTCCATCTGAAGTACACGTTCAGACGCTGCTGTTACACATTTCCATATTGCGATTCTCGATTCCAATGATGCCAACAGGAAAAAAAAAAAAAATACAAATGTGTATGAAAAAATCACAGACCGTTTGTAATCGATTACCAAAGCGAAGGAACAAAAAAATATATGCACATGTAGCTCATAAATTCAACATGAAGTGCAATCGTTGTCCGTGACTTAAAATATTTAACAATTAACAAACAATGCGGTCAAAAGACATGAAACGGGCGTCGGTCGTCGGTCGACAGTGCCAAAATCAACCAACTGGCAGCTATCAAACAGAATATATGTATGTTGTTAACACAAATGTTTGGGCGAGTCAACTCTAGGTTACTGCAACTGCAACTGCAACTGCATATCCGACTGCAACTGCAGCGACAAATACATCTATATATTTTGTGTGCGCATACGCATAAGCGGGTCGCATCTCACGCAAATGTCGCGGAAGTATTTGTCAATAAAGAAAATAAATTTGTTAAGTTGTCGGAGAAATCGCAAGCATTTGAGATTTATGCTGTTTACGTACAACATTTTGCGCACTTTACCTGATTTCTCTGTAACATACAGACAGCTTACATATATATGTACGATGCAATAGACAGTCTCAAAAGCATTCAGCAACAGAAAAATCTACCAAGCAGCGTAACGTTACACACATACGTTATAAAAAATTATTTTTGTTGTTTTCATAAGATAAATGGTTATTTTTTGGATTTTTTTTTTTACAATGTAATGTAGTGCACATGCATTACTGTATTACGTCATTCCATTACGTTATTTCGTTACATTATTCTAACGTCCTAACGTCTGATTTACTGTAACTTTATTACGTTCTGACACTAACACGTAGTGATTGACGAAGCTTTACTCATACGTATTCAAGTTTTCACATAAATATTTAGATTTGTTAAGTTATTCTGTAACGTTAAATCGTTACGTAATTATTTTATGTTGTTCCGTTGAATTATGTTATTACGTCCGATTAAGAAATTTACTATTCATGACAATAATACGCAATAGTTATTATTGTTATAGTTATTGCGTTACGTAATTACCTTATGTTATACCGTTACGTAATTTTTTTACGTTATTCCGTTACAGGTTTATGTTATGGTAATCCGTTACATCCGTACGTTCCATGTAATATACATTTACTATGTCATGAGAACAATACGTTATAGTTAACTAAGCTTAATGAACTCATAAATAATCAACTTCGTTACATTATTCCGTTACGTTAAATCTTTACGTAATTATATCACGTTATTCCGTAACGTCCAGTAATGAATTTTACTATTTATGAAAACTATACGCAATGGTATATAATGAATTTACTATATTTCTCAATATTCACATGAATATTTTAGTCCGTTACGTAATTATCTTACGCTATTATGTTACGTAATTACCTTACGTAATTCCGTTACGTAATTATCTTACGTTATTATGTTACGTAATTATCTTATGTTATGGTAATCTCTTACATCCTTACTTTCAATGTAATATACATTTACTATGTCATGAGAACAATACGTAATAGCTAACTAAACTGAACTCATAGATATTCAACTTCGTTACGGTATTCCGTTACGTTAAATCTTTACGTAATTATCTTACGTTATTCCGTTACGTCATTATCTTACGTTATTATGTTACAGATTTATGTTATGGTAATCCTTTACATCCTTACGTTCCATGTTTACATTACATTTTTACGTTAAATAAACTTAATGAACTCATAAATATTCAACTTCGTTACGTTATTCCGTTACGTTAAATCTTTACGTAATTATCTTACGTTATTCCGTTACGTAATTATCTTACGTTATTCTGTTACAGTTTTACGATATGGTAATTCCTTACATCCTTACGTTCCATGTTTACATTACATTATTACGTCAAATAAACGTGATGAACTCATAAATATTCAACTTCGTTACGTTATTCCGTTACGTTAAATCTTTACGTTATTATATCACGTTATTCCATAACGTCCGATAATGAATTTTACTATTCATGAAAACTATACGCAATGGTATACAATGAATTTAATATATTTTTCAATATTCAAATGAATATTTTAGTCCTTTACGTAATTATCTTACGTTATTTTGTTACGTAATTATCCTATGATATACTGTTACGTAATAATCATACGTTATTCCATTACGTAATTATTTTACGTTATTCCGTTACAATTTTACGTTATGGTAATCCTTACATCCTTACTTTCCATGTAATATTTACTATGTCATGAGAACAATACGTAATAGCTAACTAAACTTAATGAACTCATAGATATTCAACTTCGTTACGGTATTCCGTTACTTTAAATCTTTACGTAATTATCGTACGTTATTCCGTTACGTTAAATCTTTACGTAATTATCTTACGTTATTCCGTTACGTAATTATCTTATGTTTTTCCGTTATAATTTTACGTTATGGTAATCCTTTACATTCTTACGTTCCATGTTTACATTTACTTTTACATACACACTACTAACTAAACTTAATGAACCCATGATATTCAACTTCGTTACGTTTTTCTGTTACGTTAAATCGTTACGTAATTATATTACGTTATTCCGTAACGTCCGATGATGAATTTAACTATTCATGACAATTAACGTAATGGTATACAATTAATTTACTCATACAATTAATTTTCTCAATTTTCAAATGAATATTTTAAACCGTTACGTAATTATTTTACGTTATTCTGTTATGTAATTGTCTTACGTTATTCTGTTACAGTTTTTCGTAACGTTATTCCGTTACGTCTTTTCGTTCAATGTAATATAAGTTTGTTACATAATGACACTAAAACGCAATAGTTGACTAAGCTTAATTCATTCATCACAAATATTCAAGTTTGATACGTTGATCCGTTACGTAATTGTGTTACAGTAATTCCGTTACAGTATTTTGTTACGTTATTCGCTCAAGTTTGTCGTTACATCCGAAGTACTGTAACTGTATTATGGCCACGACAATAATACTCAAAATTGGCAAAGCTCAATTCATTCAACTTTTCATTACGTTTTTGTGTTATGTAATTGTGTTACGTCATTATGTTACGTAATTAAGTTATCGCGTTATTATGTTACGTTATTCCGGTAAGTCCTTACGGTCCATGTGATGTAACTTTAATATGTCATGATAATAAAATAAATGACTGAAGTTAACAGCAATGCATCTTGAAGTTTTCAGCATATTATTTATGATGCAAATTATGCCCAGACTCTGCATTACGTAACGACGTAACATGTAGCCACGTGATTACGTTTTGTGTTGGTATTTCATCATTCTAGCTACCTGTATTTTACACGCATACCAATACAGCTTTAGGGGATGCATTAGAAATGCAAAGCGTATTACGTAACGACATAGACGTTCACACTTGAAACGTTATTGCCACAGGTGTATTGATTGGGCACATACTTCTGCTCCGAGTGGATTTATTATTATAATGTACTTTAATATTACTTAAGTTGGGTGGATGGTGGATAGTGGATGGCGGATGGCTTAGGTAACTCGGTTACGTGAATAAGTTGACTGCAATGCTAACTAGCTAATCAGGCAACGGGCTTTTGACTACGCCTGACCAACTCTCAAGGGGCAGCACATCAATCAGCATCAACATCAGCATCAGCAACATGGACGGCCACATTTGCAGCATCTGCATTTTACAAGCACTGCCATTCGCTTGCTTTTGGCTCATCCTGCAACCTGGCCGCAGCGACGGCCAACTTATTGTGGCAATTTACAGTTGGCACACCAACGCACAGCACACTCGCCAACGAGCTGGCCAACGAATTGAGAAACAATTTTACGAAAAGCAAATCAACGTTTAGCCTGACCGAAAAAAAAAAGAAGAAGAGAAGGAAAGACTACAAGGAAAAAACTTGCAGCACGTTGTCTATAAATGCGACACGAAATGTTTAGCTTTGGCTTTAGCTGCATGCAACAGAAATCTGCGCGGCGAACATGCAGCTAACTAACTGCAAGACATGACCCTCTCTCTCTCTTTATTCCTCTCTATCTCTCTCTTTCCTACTCGCTCGCTCTGTCGCTCTTTCTTTATCTAGTCGCCCGTTTCTTTTTATGTGGTTGTGCCTGTTGTGGTTTACTGTGTGTGGCTGTGCTCTGTGTGCCGCCTAGTCCTATGGTGTTATCATGGGCACAAGGCAGTTAATGTGCTTGTTGTTGTTGTAGTCGCAGATTTTTGCGTGTTTGATTTTCTTGTCACGTTTCTGCTAACAACATAAGGAAGCAGTCAAAAGCTGACTGCCATCCCCAAAGCGGCAGTCACTCAGCTTTGGACTGCCGCTGCAGCCGGAGTTAGAAGCTGAATCAGATGCGATGCAGATGCAGAGGGGACATCAGAGTTGTCAACGGCATTTGAATGACGTGCAGAGAGACAGAGACAGAGACGACCAGCAAAGAGGGTGAGAGAGGGGAGAGCATAGGTAGGTGGTGTGTGTGTGTGTGGGGGGGGGAGGGGGAAGGGGAAGGGGACTTAAACGTTAACGTAAAGCGGCGTATCTGCAACTTCGTCCCGCTGTCAGTCAGAGCGCTGACTTTGATTGCAATGCGCCAAGGATGCTGCAGCACAGACAGACAGATGCAACGGCAGCATCAGTGGCACAGCAGCGGCAGCAGCACCAACGCTGTCGTCGTGCAACGCTTCAACGCACATTGCCGAAATTGTCAAGACGTTGACGACGAAAACTTGGCAAGCCCGACAGACAGACGAACAAAAAGACATACAGACAGACAGATAGACAGGCAGAGAGAGAGAGAGAGAGAGGCAGGAGAGCGTAGAGTAGACAGATTTTCAATGCAGCAGCTCAGCATCTCATTGCAGAGAGAAAAAGAGATTCTGTAAATTGTGGCACATCAATTTCTGCTGGAAGACAAGCGCATTGCACTGCTCCATGCCACCACCTTCTGTCACTTAATACTCCGCAATCGCCTAATGTCGCCTAATGTGGCGGCAAAAAGTCAACAGTTGCTGCCAAATGCTAAGTAACTCTCTGATTAACTTCAAATTTAACGACTCAATTTAAAGCAAATATGTGCTCTGCCCGTGGACCCAATGCCAATGACGTAACAAATTGTTGATTCTCACGTCTTTCATAATGCACATCCGCCTTTTTGCAATATGCTCGGATATGGGAACAATAGAGCATTGCGTCCTCAGAAACTCTCAGCTGACATTGTGAGAAATTATAAGTAAATACATATATATATATAATCATTTCATAACGATGCGTTAGCTGACGCTACGTAGTTACTTACGTAGGAATTCCTGTTGGCGCTGCAGCGGAAAGACTGCTGACAACAGAACATAATGAAAAGTCCAAAACTGTCAGTCGCAGACAAACAACAAAGGCAATTTTATCTCCCCACTGATCAACGACTAATAGATGCGCTATAAATCATATTTGTAGCCGTCCAAAGGATACACTCGAAACAGTTCAACTACAAATATATACATTTTCTATAGCTACGCTCGTATACCCTATTGTAGCATGCTTTCGACAATGAACCAATTTTTAATAAAAAAAAGCTTTTTGCTCTCACATCTAACATCTTGTGTATGTAGGCATGCATCACTGTATGTATACAAATTTCTGGGTATTTGTTTGCCGTAACACTGTAGGCCGTAGCCATGGGTGGCCATTTTGTTTGCTTAAAGCTGCTGCTGCTGCTGCTGCTGCTGTTCTTGCCGTTACTGTTCCTGTTGCTGCTAGGCACAGTTGGCTATTTCACATTGGCGGTGCCTGCTATACACCCTGTACCCTCAAAGTGGCTATGCTCTGTGCTGAAGACCATTTCGTTGCGTAAATAATGTATATTATATATTTAAGAATTAGAGGTGGACAATATCAAGTATTTGAGGTCTGTTCATGAAGTGGAGCGACATAAAGACCTCACCTCCTGTGTCTTTTTCTTGTTGCCGAAACTGACCAGTAAACGGATTAAAATGACATCGAAGGAGAAGCTGAACAAGATCACAAATGGGATTCTTTGAAGTGTGTCAAATGTTGGGAAAAAAAGCGTACAATATATATAATATCTTTGAGAAATACCTTTGCAGATATATATAGAGGTTCCGTATAGTTATAATATATATAGATATTTTTTCCAATATATACGCTCGTATATCTATAAGTATATACCAACATTTCTAAAGTTCTTTTAATGCAGATTATGTATTGTATAGCACATATTCAAATCTCACAGTGTCTTAGTCCAACTGCTCTACTCTTACTCATAATAACTTTGCTTTCAACTCAATTACAGGGTATTTTCACATCGCGCTTTTTGAAAGAGAGCATTCTGCTGCTTTATTTTTAAGAATTTTAACTTTGAATGAATAAAAAATAAAGAAAGCGCTGCTTGAAAAAAAAAAATATCTGGACACAAAGCGAGGCTCGGCAGCAGCATAGTGCGACCATCAACCACCCAACAGCCAACGCCACCACCCAACACACAACACCGCCCACATTGTGCTGTGCGATTTGCATGTGCAATTTATGCTTTTGATGGTCGTCGTCGCCGCCCTCACCGCCGACGCAGCGCATGTTAATGAAAGGCAACTGCAGATGCAACACTGCTCCCTCTGCAAACGGCGCAGCGTGGCATGGCCGAGTTGTCATGAGTCACAAAAGCAGCAGCAGCAGCAACAGCAGCAACAGCCAGCCATCCAGCCAGCCAGCCAGCCGACAGCAACAGCCGCACAGAGCTGTGGATTTTGCTTGGCTGCATGCATATTGGAAATGCGAAAAGTTCAAGGATTGCTGCTCGCCAACGTCGTGAGTTTAGATGCTGTGCAGATTGTGCTGCGGCAGTCATTTGTTGGTTTGCTGTTGGCCAGGTAACCCAAAAGAAAACCAACAACAGCAGCAGCAGCAGCTACGAGCAGCAGCAGCGGCAGCATGGCAACAAATGCCACGGCCTAGGGCCAAATGCTATGTGGCACATGAGCGAGCAATGTGCACTACTTAGGTAAGAACACACACTATCAAAAACACACATATACACACACACACACACACACACACACACATATGCACCTACACAAATACATATTTAAAAGCCAAGGGAGCTGAGTGCTGGGCCACAATGGTAGCCATTGCAACGATGGCACGCGTATAAAGAATAAGTGAGAAGCGCATAGAAAGCACGCAACAAGCTCATGCGAGCAAGAAATGAAAGCTGAAAGGAAACAAAACCTCAAAAATAAGGTTAATTAAAAGCTTTGCTGTTCAAACTACGCTCTTTAAGCTTAAAAATCTTTAACATATGTATTACATTAGTTATTAAACTAATATTGATTAAGGACAGATAAGGACAGATGAAAGACTTGCTATTTAAATAAGGAAACCTTGCAGTACTTGCAGAAAATATGCTTCATTGTGCTGACTACCTGTGCTCTGTCTACTTGGCAGATAATCCAATTGCATTAGGCGTAGTCGTTGTAGTAAGTGCGTGTGTATGGAGAAATGTAATATGTCGCTGAAACCTAATAACAGTTGCTTGTTCGGTGCACAAGAGTTTGATTCGCATTAACGTCAAGTCAATTAATGGCTTGATAGGCCAGGCTAGGCCAGGCCAGGCCAGGCCAGGCCAGGCCAGGCCGAGACCCTGCCACCCCCACGGCGTCGATTGGCTGCGCAAGACTTGTTGCCTTTCACTTGGCGTTCGGCATTTTTGCTGTTGTTGCATGGATGATGGCAAGTTGCTTGTTGCTTGTTGCAAGTTGCAAGTTGCAAATGCAACTAGCCATGTTTCTGTCGGACTGGCTGGCAAGCAGTCATTCATCAGGTTACTGCGCTCGCCGCCCGGCAGCCATCCAATTAAGCTATAAAAATCTTAATTTAATTATTTGCCACACGAACAAAGCCAGAACACACACATACACACAGTGGCTTGCACACACACACACACACACTCACATAAAACATTTGCCATTCACATTTGCAGTCGCATTCACATTCGGATTTGATGCAGTGCAGCAATGTCGTCGACACTGGAGCAGGCGACGGAGCCGTATACGACGATTTATGGCGGCCAGTTTTTCTTCATTTGTTGGTGGCACGCGGAACTAGCAGCGGGCAGCCGAAGGGGCCGGGCGGCATGCATTTTTCATGAATTAGTTCATATAAAAGTCAAATGCACAAAATGTACGCTGCCAACTTGGCCAGCCAGCCAACCAACCAACCAGCCAACCAGCTAGCATTGAGCACGATGGTAGCGAGGGATCTCGTTTGCTACTGGGAGCAGTTCAGGCTTGCGCTGCCTGACGCAGGACTTAACCGACCGACCGACCGACCGGCCGTCCGTCCGTCCGACCGTCCAAGGGGCCGCGTCTGTTCTTGTCGCCACATAAACAGATTTGTGGCCGCACAACGAAACATACCCAAAATTAAATGCAAAAACCCATCAAGCAAAAGCTTAACGACTCGCAATGTACCCTGCCAGCCAGCCCCCTGCATATCCAGCTGCATATACATATAGCTAAAATCGCTAACGAGCATTTCATATAATCTGATATGGCATATCTTATTGATTTGTTAGTTAGTTATACAATATACGCGACTCTCTGAATCAACATAACGAACTGCAATCGTACAGGGTATTGCGCTCTTCAAATGCTCATTTATATGTATGCCAATGTGGCGAATTGAATGGAGTTTCATGTGGACCGCATTCACCTTCCCCGCGTATGTAATTCTTGATTTCGCTGCATAATTAATGAAATGAAAGCATTTGGCGGCGCTTCACTTGTGTTCTACTTCCTCTCACTGCGCTCCCTACATACATACACAGAGCGAAACAACTCCAGTCTAACTGAGTTTCACATTCGCTTCAGACACTAGCGATTGCTTGGGCTGTTGTTTTGTTTTTGTTTGTTTCGCTTCGTTGATGTGTCTTGTGGGCCTGGGCACATAAATTAGATGTATGAGACCGAAGCTGGCAGATAATACGCCCGATTATGCGAAAGCGTGCCGACCTACGGCCTCTTGGCCGCATCTAACATGTCTAACAGCATCAAAATCAAAATCAAAGACAAAGGCAACGGCAACAGATTTCATGCGAGCAATGCAGCCGAAAGCTTCTTAGGAGGCGGCTCTGCCTCCGCTCTAAGCTCAGTCAGAGGGATAAAACGAGTCGTTTCATCTTGCTTTTGTTGTTGTTGTTGCTGCTGGTGCGGGCTGTGCCTGCTGGCCATTTCTCTTGATACAAAAGAGCAATGAGCATTTTCCTTTACGCCACAACAAAAATTAAATACCCTCAGATACAAGTCTTAGAAGTGTCAGATGCAGTGAAAATAAACCTGAATCAAGGTCTAAGATACATACATTTACGATCAAGAGATCTGGAAATTATAATAACATTTATCTGCTCTTACTTGAATCAAATCAGAGCGCGAGATATATATGCTCAACCAATTTGATTTGACTTTCCTGTTTGGCCGTTGCATAGCTCGTGACAAACTTGTAAAACTCTCGATTTGAGTACAAAAGTAGGAAATGTACTGAACATTTCGGACATTTGAGAGAGGGCTGCAAACTGGGGCTTACTTGGCTTAACGTCCTCACAAAATGACCAAAGGAAAAGAACAAAACAACAACAGCAACAATTGGCACGGCACATTGAACAGGTTAAAAATATAAAAAGTACATAGGCGTGTGTGTGTGTGTGTGTGTGTGTGTATGTTGCTATTGTTGTTGCTCTCATTGAACGCTGAAACTGGCAAGCAACAAAAGGAACAGTAATTTATTTTCTATAGAAAATGGCTGAAAAAGAAAACGTGAAAACAAGCTAAGCAAATTAAATGGCCATAGATTGGAAATGTTAAAACGAAAAATGCCCAAGCAAATACCAAGTAAAAGCGGTTAAGCTAAATTTAAGAAAGAAAAAATTCAAATAAATTTAATCTACAAACACTTAGTAGTAACTCTGCTTTTCTTGTAAATTTCATTTATTATTATTTTTAATTGATATGAAATGAAATAAAAATATTTTGTTTACCTTACTAACAAATTTCACAGTTGTCAATTGCTCGTCAAGGACTTTGAATGCTGAATTGTTGCTACACTCGCTTTTGCTGTAGTTTCTGCAAAATGAATACGAAGAGAAAATATTTTAGTTCAATTGCAAATTTCATACTGTTAAAAGTCATTAAGATACTAAATTCAATTTGGATAAAATGTAACTCTGCAAGAAAAACCAATAAGACAGCACAATTTATACTGCTGTGTTACCAGATTAGCTTAGAATATTTATACCCCTTTTACCTCAACAGCCTAAAACTAAGAGAAATTAATATATAAAATAGTACAGATACAAGCCGAATCTAGTCGCACATGTTCGACAGGGAGACACTCAGCCTCACGATAGATTCGATACCTTGGAACTGCCTAGATCGAAGCTTGTTAACTGTAATCTAAAATATGTATGCTTTAGGGAGTCAGCCATGCCTCCTACCATCATTTTAGCATAAGCATCGGACCCAGAATTTCAATTTTCAATGAGATCTGGGTATAAAAATATGGCCTAGAGTCGGCTTTTGGCTACAGACTTAGCTGTAAGCTCATTAATTTTATTTGGCCTTTGCGGTGGCTTCTGGGAAGCTGATGCTGCCTGCCATATAAAAGAAAAAAAAAATGCGAGACATACAGAACAGAACAGAACAGAACAGGCACACACACACACATAAAGAGACTCTCACACACAGACACAGAGTAAATCTTACAATCGGCTATTCGTATGCAAAAAGCCAAAGTCAAGTGGCAACAGGCCACTGGGGTCGGGGCTTAGCCCAGTTCCAATCCCAGTCGAAATCCCCAGAGCTGGCCCACAGCTTTGGCTTGCAACGCAGTGTCTGCACGAGTCAGGCGCAAAGCCAGGTTGACTTGCCCGCTAGCCGTTGCCAGGTGAGAAAACAGAAATGCGGTTCAAGGTTTTTTGGGTGTGTACGGGCGGTTGGGTGTGTGTGTGTGTGGTGGGTGTGTGGTGTGTGTGTGTGTGTGTTTTGGGGCCACAAGCTACGGGCGCAAAAGTGAAAGTGAATTATTAAAAACAATTGCAATTGGCGCTGATAAGTGCACTCACTGGCTCGCCGAAGGGGTAACAGGAGGCGGTCGCGGCAGGCGACAACCAACCAGGCCACGCTCGAGTGCTTTTTGTGCTTGTCGCCAATGCATGCACGGCGCAACCTCCTTCCCACCTGCTTGTCATAAACAAAAGCCACAGCTATAAAATATTTATAAAAAGAATGAAGAAAAAAAAAACTGGCACAAGCCGCATGCCGAATGTCAATAACTGGCCTTATTATAGGCCCATATATCAGCTGATATTGATTCGAGGGGTTGCTTAGGCGTATTTTGTTATAATTTTTGAAATATTTAAAACTTTCTGCAATTGTTACCTTTCATAATTGTGTTAATGTCTATTGCCAACTTATATAGTTGAAGCTTTGCGTGCAATGACTCTGATAAAATATAAACTTATCTACATGAGAAGTTAAAGCACAGCTAACTAATAGTCAGTTATTTCTATTACATAAAACATATTTATTCCCAATTAGAAAAAATGTCAATCTAGTTCAATTTGTCTATCTATTTCAATCAATATATGTTTTGCTGTCCTGAAAGCAAATCAAATTCCATAAACTATTGTGCTTTAGTTATCTGAGCCATCGAGATTGGCCCTTTTGCAGTTTAAAAGCAATAATCACAAAGGTACAAAATCATTTATGGTTAGTTTTGAAATATGGGCAAATATACAGAAAATTACATCGAAACTAATTCAGTAACAACGTTTGGTACCTTGACAGGCCTCACCTGGCAATCAGCGCCAAGCGTAGCCATTGAATGAAAGGCATGCATAATTTTTGAAAATTGTATAAATAGAATTGCAATTGTGATTGATTGCAGTTTGCAGCATTGTGCCAATTGCAACTTTGCCTCTCAGATGCCGTGCAGATAGGTCTCTTCTGGCTGGCAACGAATACAAATTGTAAACAAATTATTAGATCAGCAATTGTTGTATTATGCAAATCACAGCCGATACACAGAGGCAAGCGAACGTTGCTCGGGGAAGCGCATATATAGCTTTAGTTGAAGACATTGAGAGTCCTAAGCACTTGACGCTATTCAATTTCTTAGGATGTGCGCTGCAGACAAATAACCGAAACGGACTTTTAACATATTCATTTTGTCCAGTTGTCATTTATTGATTTGTGTCTTGGCCAAATTTGAAGCATGCCAGCTGTACTCATACACACACACACACACACATATATATATATACATGTTTTATTTATTGTGTGGCTCGAAAGTATCAAAGAAATTAAAATAAATTCGTATTTTGAGCAAGCTCTTGGGTTCTTTATGCGGCCAGCCGTCGCTTTTGTTGGCCAACCGAGTTGAACGATTTTGCTTTTGATTAATGTCTGTGCCAAGTGCAGCTGCAGCTCAGCTCTGTTCAGCCCAGTTCAGCTCGGCCGCAGCCAAAGATGCCAGCCCTTTCCAATAATCCAGCATTCCATTACAATATGCATGCACACAAGCCCCTAGATTCAGGGCCCAGTTATCCGTTACAGCTGCTCAAATGCACGCAAATGTCAGTCAGGCTGCGGACTGTAAATTGCTCGAATGGGACGAGTGCTCAGCGCCAGTGTTGACTGTGTGGCTCGGAGCTCGACATTGCTCATACGCAGCGTTCGCCTCAAGCCAAATGAAGTTACTTGCGGTTGCTGATAGTTCTTAAACAGCTTCCTTTTTTTTTTGTATTGCTGTTGCTGCTGCTGCTGCTGCTGCTACTGTCAGGCATCGTTTTTGTGTACATATGTGTGCGAGAGAGACTTGATTTATGTCGCTTTATTTCATTTTAATTGAAAAACTTGCAAACTGAGCGACCAAAGCCAAGTGGAATTTACGCCCAGCCAACGCACAAAAGAACAAATATAATTAAAATGGCATTTAAAATGTTTTCGGCTACCGACAGCAGCAGCAGCAGCAGCAGCAGCAGCAACAGTCGCAACAGCAGCAACAATAGTAACAACAACAACAACAGCAACAGCAACAGCAAAGGCAAATATGCAAGCACCAAATATATGTAATGGCATAAAAAAGTAAATAAATTACTAAACAAAAGCACAAATGTAAATAAAATGACTTTATTAAAAAGCTGGGCGCTCCAACAACAACAACACAGACAGAGCGATAAAAAGAGAGAGCGAATGTGAAAGAAAGGGATAGGCGTTTTTATAAACTTTCAGTGTGCAAATAATAGAGACATTCGCCAGCCCCATGGCAATGGCTCTGACTCTGACTCTGACTCTGAATCTGACTATGTTTGTGGGCTGGGCGCAGTAGGTAAAAAGTAAATCTGTCTGGCAGTGCAGCAGCCAGCCCACTGTAAAGGCCACAACTTGCCCCTGGCGATGCCCTGTGCCGCTTTGCCACTCTCCCTCCCTCTCTAGCTCTCTCTCTCTCCCTCTCGCTTTGTCCCTGCTTAGCGTCTAGCCAACCTTTTTTTGTATATGACAAATGCAAATGTCGCAGCTGGATTTGGCAACTTTAGACATGGCCGCGGCGGAATAAAAAATATTTTTAAAAATTTATCAAATAAACCCATGCAAAATTTGTATGTACAGTGGTACAAAAGCCAGCGGACATCAGTCGATTTTGCGAGCTGTCGATGTGACGCAATGGTAAACGTCAAAAATTGTATGCAAAGATTGAAACTAATGCGACGCAGCGAGCATTTTGGTGTTTTTTCTCTCTTTTTTTTTTATAACCAGTCTATGTTGGCGTTGCCAGACTGTTTCACTTTTGCAGTTTTTACTTTCAATAAATTTGTAAGCATTGTGCAAAGCAATTATGGCAGTATTGTGACAGACATGCAGACACCCTGTAAATGGTAGAGTTGAGATGTGATAGAAGAGAGTGCTTGGATGGAGATGGAGAGTGAAAAATTAGGAGAGCTATTCATAGACCTCTATATATTTCGAGCTAAATAAGCTCGTATATTAAAATAGAAGAATATATATAATAATAAAGCTTTCCAATTTTACTCGAGGAAGGCGTTTAAGCCAAACTATTTCAGTAATTGCCTGTCACATTTATAATTGTACAGTCAATATGCCCACTTTGGAACACAATGTCGATGGGTACAGGGTATACGTACAAAAAAGGAGAGAAAAAATGCCGCCAACAATGTAAATCATGCAACCAGCATAAAATGGCAACAGCAACAAGCCAAACAGCCAGCACGAAAAACGCCAACGCAAAACGGTAACAACAGACAGCAACAGCAGCAGCAACAACAAGAACAGCCAGCAATGGCAATAACAAAGCTAACAAAAAAGTGAAATTAAATAACAATAACAAGGTTAGCTGTGTTTTTATGTTGCTTCTGCCACTACTACCGTTGCTGCTGCCGCTGCCGCTGCTGCTGCTGCTGCTGTCGTTGCGATAACGTCGCCAATATGTGATGTTTGCCCAGCGAGTGCAGCAGCAGCGTCAACAACAAGAACAAGAAAATCGTTGCAATGTGCAGCCGCAAATTGAGTGTTTTTATTGCATTAACATAACCAAATTAGAATGCCAACGCGCGCGCGCGCTCTGGCTGCTGAGTCACTAGTTAGACAGCAGCCAGCAGCAGCCAGCAACAGCCAGCAACGGCATGCAAAAGTTGGGCCCGACAGCAGCAACAGTAATAACAGCTGACACAAGTTGGCCGTCGAGACGGTGTGTGTGTAGGTAGGTGCACATCTATCTCTCTCTCTCTCTCTCTCTCTCTCTCTCTCTGAATCTATCTCTTTTCTCACACTCACACTTGACATGGCAAATGCAACGGATGCAAGTTGCGACGTCAGCGACATTTCGCATATTGTTGCCGCTGCAGCACGTCTGTTGCATGTCCTTCGTGGCAATGGCGCAAAGAGCACGTTGCCACGTGCGGCAATCAACTGGTTTGCTGCCAAATCATAGGCAAATTCTATATGTTAACCGTTAGCTTAAAGACTTAACAGCCCTCCCCCAGCGAGCTGCAGCATCGCAACGAGTCATTGTGTTTGAGATGCGTGTGAATATCGTATTGACAGCTGTTCGATTGCCTTTGGTTACGAGCTGCTGCTGCTGCTGCCAGGGCTTGGACTGCGACTGCCTGGAAATTGTTTAGCTTTGTGGGTAACTGTCAAGAACAGCCAGCGACTGGAGCAGCTGGGCGCAACTGTAATGGTAAAAACTTGCGGCTTACAGCCGTGCTGCCGTGCTGCCGTGCATTGCCAGCGAGTGTCAATAAAATGAAATTAAAAACTTTAAATAACGGCAAGCACACGGCCACAGAGTGGCCAAGACAATTTAATCAAGCAACTGCAAATGAATGCCCCAAGCAACGGACCAGAGAGCAGAGAGCTGAGCAGAGCAAACAGGCCCATGGCCAGAGATGAGAATTCAAGACCAAGAAGACGCAGTGGCGCCAGAGCATGAGCCAGTGCATTTGCATGCCAGCAACAGAGCAACAGCAACAACAGCAACAACAGCAGCAACAGCAGCAACAGCAGCGAAACAATCAAAAAGTTTTTAAAACAAATTAAAAGTTGACAGCAAGCGTCGGCGGCGCCACCAAAAGGGGCAGCTAAACTGCACCAGCCTCTAGCCATGACTGGCAAATTTACGATGCGGTCAAGTGCAATGCACTCGAGTGGCTAAGCGCCGCTCAAAGGGGCGCTGCAAGGCAGCAAGTTGCCGAGCTCATTCGTAGCGTACACGCTGTGAGACGAACTTTATTAGCCGAAAATGTTAAACAGGAACTCAACCGTTTTATGGCCCAAGGTGTCGTTGACTCGGCGCGTCGCTGTCTGCTCCATCCATAAGCAACAACGGCAACACAGCACAGCCAACTGACAGCTCGGATTAATGTCAAGTTGAGCACACGAGACGAGAGCGACGCACAAACAAAGCGCAAAAAACGTTTCAATTAATTATAAATTGCGCTTCATTAACCAAATGCATTCGCAGCATTTGTCTTTAATTGCTTCGCCAGGAAATGATTTTGAATAAGCGAAGCGAATTCAGGCAATTGAATGTTCTCACATGAAGCTTTTATTTGCCACGGCAAAGCTCATTAAAGCTTTCGTTAAGTTGTTTTAAAAATGCGACTCGATGTTATCTAAAGCCAATTATCACTAATTTGAGTTCTGCATTAAAGAAAATTAAAATTCGCCTTTTACTTTCATCAACAAAAAACAATGCAAAAATTCAAGACGAATTCGAAGTGAAACATGAACGATTTTTGCAAGATTGAAAACAAAAATCAGAGTTTCGAAATGCAGCTAAAACTAACCTCATTGATAACATCGACGTAGCTTGTTTTATTTCTATAAATATCTACATTCGCTGGCAACTTGTGACTAAAACTTTTTCGACAGCAGCTGCTGGTCGAAAAAAAAAAAAAAACCGATTTGAGTGCTGCTCAAAGGAAAAGTTTCTCTCGGAAGGATCAATGCAACTGCAACTGCAACAGCAACAGCAACAGCAACAGCAACAGCGACGGTTCAATTGAAATTTCAATTGCAAAAACGAAACTTAAATCGAAATATATGACAAACGATGCACGAATTTTTCATTCGGCTTTGGCAAGTCGCAGTGCGATGGGCGTGGCACTGATGCCCACCTGATACCCGGCTGACCATTATTATTTCGGGGGTCAACATCTCAAGCGATTGAGCGAGAGAGAGGGCCAGAGATGAACAAAGAGGAAATGCGACAAGCGAAGCGGCAACGAGTTGCAAAATTCCACGGTTAAGTCAAGGTTATATGCCATGGTTCAATTACCTCCACTTTTGGGGCTCGTTTTCATGTCTACAACTCTTGACTGTACCATTTATTTTCTCTCTCTCTCTCTCTCTCTCTCTCTCTCTCTGTCGTCGTTGTGGATTTTGCTTCTTTTTTCTTTTTTTGTTTTTTATCTTCCTTTTTATTTGTTTATTTTTTTTTTATTTTTATTTTTTTTGTGTGTGCGCCCTATGGATAATGGGAGTTGGAGCTGACTCTTTGGCAAAGGTTAAAGCCAAATTAGAAAACAAAGTCGCATGCTTGAGCGCACAGGCAAGAGTCTTTGGTCTAGAGTTAAGCCCCCTTTTCATTGCTCAAGTATGCAGCAATCATGATGATGATGATGATGATGATGATGAGCATGTTGATAAGTTTGCTCGCTCTTGCTGGCCAATGGCCACACTTCAAATGTAATTAGAGTGCAGCCAAATGCATCCGAAAAAGAATGTTGCAAAAAATTGAAGGGCGTCCGGTTTTCAAGTCCTCTGCCAAGTGCTTGTTGTTCTTGTAGTATAGCTAGCTCTTGATGTCTGCCCTGAACTTGGCAGAGAGCGCACGCACGCACACACACATACACACATACACATACACATACACACACACACACACACAGCAACATTGAAAGAACCAACTAATCTAGTCGTTAGATACTGGATGCATTTAATGTCAGGTTTTTAAAGCCTGATGAATATTCATTTTTGATTTCAAGCTTGCAATTAGAGTGTAGCGGAACGCTTTAGCTCGCCAAGCTCAAAAGCAAATACAACCAAATGAGCAGTCGCCTTGATAACATACTGAACAAATTTGAATAGCTAATCAATTATACTATAGATTATTAATAGACTGGCTATTAAATGATGAAATAACTTGTACGAAAATGTACTGTGAAGCCAGAAACTAATTAGTCTAGCACTCGGTAGTTGTATAACTCACTACATGAAGTTGTAGATAATTTTAACAAGGTTTACTCAGGAATGTAAGCAACAGTCAGGATTTATTAACTTGGCTCGTCAAAATGCAAAAGAGAATCTCAATTTCAGGTAGATACTTTATTTTGTCACATTAACACAGATTTTGAGCATTTTCTAAGCTCTTAAGGCTGAGTTGGGCTTGGATTTGCTCAAACAGCTCATCATGCATATTAATGGCTTAACTTAGCTTTCCCTGCAACAATGACAAGCACCCACACACACACACACACACACACACACACATAAACTCCCTCTCTCTCTATCTGTCTCTTACTCTCTCGTCGTCGAGTTCCTGTTGAGACAGGCAAACAATAGGTCCGAATAATGCCAATTTATATGAAAAGACATGAGAGTCATGCGTATCCATAGACTTTTCTTGCAAAATCCAGATATGGCTTTGTGAAGTTTCCATTTTAAGCTGCATTTTTTTCTTCATTTTTTCTTATTGTTGTCTCTCAACAATTAATCAAATGAATTTTTGCTCGATTTTCATTTCAGCGCGACTTCAGTTTTGTCTCGGTCATTCAACGCGAAAGAAAGTCTTTTGGCCATAGCGCAAAAGATCATCGATCAACGAGCGAATCGGCGATCTTTTGTCTTTGGATGGACCGTGACTGGCGCTGCTAACGGGTTTCAATAAGCGCGGCCAAAACGCTTAAACTGGCAAAGTTTTTCGTGACACTAAATCGCAGTCATTTATGCGAAAGCTTTGACCAAAAACTGACAAAAGCCAGAGCGTCTGCGACTTTCGCTCTTCTGTGTGGGGGACAAGTCAGCCGAACGACAACAACCACATAGAGTTTTTGAGTTCATTCCACTCAACAGGCACAACAGGTAATAATCTGTTAATTGCTAATCAAAAACTAACCAAGAGCGATCATGAACGACTCACTGATGCCCTCTGCGACAGTCTTTCGCTCTGATTATATCATTCGATTACAGAGTCAGCCACCTCTAAAATTATACAAAATTAACAACTTTTTTATGGGATTCTCACAAAGTCTCAAGTGCTAATGATGTTTAAGTATTTATACAGCATCCACATCTTTCTCTCTTCCTCTTCCTCATCCTCACTCCCTCTCACTCTCGTTATCAGCATCAAAATAGAAAATAATATTACTATTATTATTGTTGGCTTTCGATACTATTGCCTTAAGTTCTTTTTAATTGAGCATATTACGCTGCACAGTTATTGTTGTCAACAGAGTCGGCGTCGAGGCATCTGCGTACACTTCATTTAAATGCATTTTAAGTATAAGCTGATAACATTTGCCTAACGATTGCTGCCATAAGCTCAATTGAATGGCTGGCCTGGCGCTGACGTTTATTGCCAAATAATTCATAAACAGCTTAAGTCCAGTGCTGGCTGGTCCTTAAGCTATGCCATGTCTTCTATGTCAACATTTATGATATGACTTTGTGCCGTTCAGGCAGGCAGGCAGGCAGGGAGCGAGGGGGGCTGAAAGGTGGCTGGCCCTGGAATACCCTCAAGCGTTGAGCACAGCCAGGTAAATCTAACGAATCCGTTCGCAAGTTTAGGGCTCCAGAGCTTGTCAAGTTTAGCAGCTGCACTTGAAAGTTTTCTGAACTCAACTGAACCGAACTGAACTGAACTGAACTGAACTTTCACAAGCCTGACCAACTATGAGTATCAACTAGCAAAGCCAACCAACTCCACTGGCAACTGGGCACTTGGTATCTTGCAACTGACACCTGAGCTTACCTCACCTGGCCCCACTCTCGCCGGGTAAGGAGATAGGCGTACGTTGAGTTATATTTTTTAGCTTTGGCCCCGCCAATGGGTCAGTTTCCTACGGTGCTGTTTGGCCGGCCTGCTGCCTACAAATTGAGACATACATGCCGGCATTCACTGAAGCTGCGCGCTGGCTACGCATCGTCTCGCAAGTTCAAGTTTAACAAAACACGGCTCAGTAAAAGTCGCCTGCGAAACGCGGCAGCCATTGGCATTTGAAAAAAAAGAAGCAAATACAAAATGTATAAAAATAAAAATAACAAAATAAAACTAACTTTGGCAACGTGTCAAGCCGGTTTCTAGCTCGGCACATGGCCGACTCGCCGGTCCAGCATATTTGACGCGACGCGACGCACGTTTCAAACCGGGTCTGATCATTTATATATATATGAAATAAAAATCAATTGAAACTATAACAAGCTGACGGTGAAATTGCAGCTAACTGCAAACAGCCATCGAACCGTATGCCCGTTTGCATCCAGAATAACCTTGTGGCTCCATGGCAATGGAGTTCATATTTTGCACGAACCGTTATTATTGGCTGACAACACAGCTCTGGCAACACAAAAGACGAATGAATGTAGTTATGAATCAAAAGAAGAAGAGAGAAACAAAATAAATAACAAATCGCACGAGCAAATAAACAATACCTTAAGCAAACATTAATAACAAATTGTATCTTTGCTGTGGCCTGGGACGGCGGCTGACCGACAGCTGCTGCTATTTCATATTAATAAATAAATATGCCAACAGCTCACATTATTATCATTATCATCATCGTCATCGTCATCGGTATAATAATCACTGATTATGCCTTGCGTGCATGGTTTTCATAATCAATCAAGTGATTGAAGACGCTGAAACAGTTGCTTAAATGGGGCACTCGCAGAGACTACAGTTAGTCAATGCACCAATACATACATACACACACACACACACACGGCGAATGCAACGGCAAACAGAAAGAATCAATTTGGCTGGGATTGCGGCCAAGCTAAATAAGCCGTCATCTCTACAGGAACTTTCAATTAGTTTTCGTGCTAAAAATATGTGCGGTTTCTTCTTCTTATTTTTGTGGTTAAGCATTCAGGTACATGTTTTTGGGGTCAACAAATGAGCTGCGAATGGGTTGCTCCAAAAATTAAGTACAAACTTTGTGGGCATCCTGCATCGCGGCAAATAATACCTCTTGATTTACGGACTTTCTGAAGTGGATATAACAAGCTGTTTTTGGTCATTTGTACGTCTCGATCGATACGACACGAAACGTAATTCAATAAACAGATTAACGACTACCAAGTGCTGCTCGACAGATCATGACTCAGTCACCTCGGCCGCAACTTGGGAATTCAAATTTACATTTTGATTTGTTTTCGTTTTTTTTTCTTTCGGATTGTTTATTTATACGCTTCTCGTGGAGCTGTATAATTTGTGTCTCACGTGCTGAGCAGCAGCAACAGATCATCACCATTTCTGGGCAGATTTGAATGAAAACTTCGATTATTCAATGGACTTTCGTGCGAAGGTGCATTCTCGTGTTATGAAAATTCTAATTAATCTGTTTAGACTAAAATCTGCTTTTTACTATATATTAGTTGATCAAATATCGCACAGAATGTCATATATGGAGAAGTGTATTTAATATTCAGTGTGGCCTTTGCAATACAGTATCTCTCTTGCCTCTGCAATCGGATGTTCGCCCCCGTGGAAACGATAAATGTGTTAATTTATATCGATTAATTACTAATTTAACCAAAAAGTTTACATCAACAGCAACAACAACGGCAGCGGCAGCCACAGCAGTCGCCATCGCAACAGAAGAGTATAAATTAAATAAATGTCATATGGCAATTTCCGCAAATCGTTTAGCGATTACTCATACGCAACGTTAACCAGAGCGAGGCTGTAACGGGAATTGCTGCAGCAGAAATATTTAACAAAAGGTCAAGCAACTTTCCAGCGATAAATCAAACAATTCTAAAACTGCAACTTATTCACTCTGGCGGCCGTTGTGACGGCTTTCATAATTAAGCGCGTCCCGGTCCCGCTGCTAATTAGTTTGATGTGCGCACAAAAGTCAACTTTCAATTGAATTGAATTCAACGCACTTCAATTCGCTTCAATTCAATTCAATAAAGTCCAATTGTTGTCGCCGAAGCTGCAACAGTTATGATTTATATGCTGCCGGATGGGCGAAGACATTGCATAACTTGCCACTTAAGGCGTGCCAAACTGTGGGAATCGCATCGCCCCATTTCCCAACTAGCCACACATGTATTACATTCAGTTGTGATAGCCGGAAACACTTGCACATGCCCGAAATATTCAAATGTTTATGTGGCTCGTTAGGCTGAAGCGCAACAGCTCGGCCAACAAATTGTTGACACAATTTTTCCCCACAAAAAAAAAAAAAGTTATAGTAGAAAAAAAAAATAAAATAAATAAATAAAACCAGCAGCAGCAGCCAGCTCCACATCGAAAGTGAAGGTGGCGTTGGCGTGGCCAGCCGTGTGTATAGTTAATATATGAAGCCATGTCCGTACCGATATGATAATCGCATATTATAGCATGTTTATGCAAATATCTAACAGCTTTTCGCACACATACGCACATATATGTATATATATATATATATATATATGTATATGTAAATACATATACTATACTAAAGAAAGGTCGCCCAGTTAAGACTTTGTTATGGTCAGCGGCACTTTGTTCAGTTTTGTAAGCGGTAAAAATGCATTCGCTTGAGTTCGAAATGAAAAACATTTCAAAATGTTGTTAAACATTCCAAATTTACGTCACAAATCAATTGAAATTGAAGCGGATGAACTTGAAATTGAAAGCAACTGAATTACAAATACAGATCGAACGCATGTAAAATTGAAACCAATTAAAGTTCAAATTTTACTTCAATGAAAAAAAAACAAATCAAGTTAATAAATAATGAAATGAAATTGATACATAATTGTGTGTGTGTTTATGATAGACAGAAACATAACGAGGGGGATTGAGATAGCGGAAGAGGGAGCGATAGAGAGGAAGGGGGAGAGCGAGAGAGGACAACATTACATTTGAGTTCATAATAATTTAATAATTGTTTGAAACACAAATTTCAATCATAAATCATGTAATTAATCATTTAAAAAAAAACTTAATTTTTAATTAAAGTCTATATCGAAATTAATATTGATTTAAGAGAAACCTATAATTATAAAAAAAATGCTTCACTATTATATATATCGTAGATAAATCTTATATATTGTATTTTATATACATAAACTATATATACAGATTATATTTCTTAATAAAATTGTTGGCGTTTGGTGGAAAATCAAAAACATTATGTAATATGACATAAGCTCAGCATTTGAGCTTATAGAGAGTTGTAGAGTGTTCAGTCTCATGTGGAAAAACTAGTATTATCGATGACGTTGCAGACTACAGAAAATACCAAAACCTTATTTAGATGTAATAGCTCAAAAAATATTTTAAAGGCTTTTAGTTAAGCTGAGCGAATATTTTAATGAAGTCAAAAGATTTATTTTTTTTTACGCTTTTAAAATATTTTATATGATGTTTTTTTTTATGCAAAATAAAGTTAATTTATTATTTAATAAAGCTATATTAAGCATTTTTTTACTTTCGCTTTTCACACTATTGTTACTTTTTGGTCCAGAAGACATTATAACGACACTGCATATAAGTATTTCTTTATATTGTAAATATACCAATATATATATATATATATATATATATATATATATATATATATATATATATATATATATATATATATATATATATATATATATATATATATATATATACATATATATTAATATATTGCTATTTATATTAGTTGATTTGTCTTTGGCACAACTTTCGCAAAGGCTCTAAACTTTTGGCCCTATTCGTTGCTTAGTCACGCTTCCGCTGAGAGAGGCGCGTTATGGAATCGCTTCAGATGGCTCAACATGATTTTGGTTGACAGTCGAAAATTGAAGTCAAGTCATCATTTGTGCCATTCAGATAGCTCCTCATCCTGGTACCTTTTGCCGCTTTTATGCAACGCAACTAATCAAAGCTCGATGCTGTTGCTGTTGTTGTTGTTGTTGTTGCTGTTATTTGTTTGTTGTGTGTTGCGCGCTCTCAGCACTTTCAACTTTGCTGGCTGCACGGTCTTTCAATTTTAACTTTTGATTGCACTGCATTAAATTGATTTTCGACATGTTGCCTCAAAAGCTGGCTTGAGTACATCTTCGCTTTATACGTTCCCCAACACTGTGTCATCATTTGCCATCATCATTGGTAAATGTTGTTATTGTTGCTGTTGTTGTGTTTGTGCCGTTGTTGTTGTTGTTGTTGTTGTTGTTATTATCGCGCATGATTGGCATTTCTTCAGTTCGATTTTGTGTTTGCTGCCGTTGTTGTTGGCTTCAACTACAATATTGCTAGCCTGGCGCTCATCAGTTTATTTATTTACTTTACTGTTTACTGTGATTACTTCACTTTGCTCCAACAACAACAGCAACATTAACAACTGCAGTCATTGCTGCTGCTGCTGCTGTTCGTCTCAAAGCAAATGAAAATTGATTTTAGACATTTTTATTTCATTTCCGATTTGCAGCTACAGTTATGCCAAAGCAGCGCCATAGACAACGCTGAAGTGGAAGCCACCACAGACGCAGCCGCAGCCGCAGCCGCAGCCGCAGCCGCAGACATTGCCGCATCCGCAGCCAAAATGTGACACATCATTGTCATGGGGTATTGGTATTGAGGTTGGGAATCGCTTATTGCATAAGTTCACAACAATGCGGAACGCGCGTCAAGAGCAGAAGACGGCCGAATGACTAGCAAATCAGCCGCAAATATGGCCAAAATATACAACAGCAACAGCAACAGCAACAACAATAACAACAATGCAGAAACAAAACAGTCAAAACAAATGCTGCTCGAATTTCACTTTCATTTGACTGCGGTTATTTATCGAGCTTAGAAATAATCATTGACTTGAGCTCAACTTTTTTGGCGCACTCCAAATATCCAGACATTCACTTTTTTTTGCCAATCTCCAGCTCCATATGTGGCACCTCTCCGCTGGTGGGGAGCTGTTGTCTCTTCGCCCGTGCCACTCTGTTACTGCTGCTTCCATTCAATCAACTGCAATTCAATCACATTTCATTTCGCTATAAATTTGAATACAATCGATTTAATTCAAAAATAATTGCTTCGCAGGTAATTTTTAATTCATTATTGTTATTAATTACTTTTTATTTATTTATTTTCCTTCTTTTTTTTTGTGATTTCATATTTAAGAAATCAATTTTTGCAGCTGAGACTAGTTTTCGATCCTTGCCCATGAATTTTCATGTTCAACTCAAAGCTTTGAGCTATTTCAGGTCAAAACAAAAAAAAAAATGGATTAAGCTTTTCCATATAATAAAGGCATATAATTTAATGCTCCGGGCCAAAAGCAATTCAGCAAAGTGACAACAACAGCAGCAAGCGACATTCTTTTCATGACGAGAAGTTTTTTTTTATATATATACCCCTTACTTATGTTAAATGCGAGTCGTTTACATTTTTAATTTCACTTTCAAATTTGTTGAATATATATAAATAATTGGTATATATACAGTATATATATTGTAATATATATGATAGTCTGGCAACCATTTATAAATCATATTCTATATTATATAAAAATATACGGTATATAGCAAGGCGAAGACCTTAGTAGCCAGCGCTGTAGTTGTTAAGTTAGCTTATAATTTTAATTACAGTTAACTGTTATAAATAAATAAATATGGTATATAGATATTTATATATTATATAAAAATATTTGGTATTTATTATGCATATATTACTCTGCAACTTTTTCTGTCGATATATATCAATGTTCATAGCAATTTTTTTTTTATGATATATCTGTCAGACTATAAGTAAATAGCGCATGCATTAGTCGAGCAATCTAGAGCGTATTTAACTATATTATTACCCTATGCCAGAGTCTTATAAAAACATAAATATATACAACAGACTATTATTAGCTTTATGCCATTAGATTCTGTTGTACTTTATTGTATTTATATATATATTAAGCTTAAGAAGTTTTCATCCCATACTTGCGTTGCTCTATTGATTTAAAATTTAGTGTATTAAATATTCGATAAGTAGAAACATTATAATTTCTTATTTTTCTACAGTTTCGCAGAGTTGCTTTTTATTTGGTTTTTTTTTTTTTTTTTATTTATTTTTTTTTTGTGCTGCCGAGGCGGAAATAGCTCGTTGCCGAGGCGCACTTTGTGTGCGGCCTTTTCAATAGTATTTTTCACACTTGTGAAAATTAAAACTTAACTGAACATTTTGTTGTTGCCGGTTTGCATTGTTACTGCTGCTGTTGTTGGTGTTGGCTTTTATTGTTTTAATTTCATGCGTTTTTTCGCGCATTGTTTCAATGACCGTCACGCGCCGCAAGCCCCGGCAAAGCCGACCGGTCAAACAGTTGAAGTTGTTGCTGCTGCTGCTCTTGATGTTGTTATCATTGTTGTTGCTGTTGCTGTTGTTGCTGCTGCTGCCTCTGCTGCTGTTTGTTTGCAAAATGAAGTGGTCATATCTGTGCCGTATAAGCCCCGACCGCCCCTTGCCACACAGACGCAACGAGCTTTAATGATAATTTCCAAATGACATAAAAGTGGCCGAAGTGCTGCAGGCGGAGTGTCCCGCGCGGAAGATTGGCCCGCGGGTAGCGGGGCCATATAGAGACACCAGCTCTGGGCATGGCGTTGTAATCAATGAACTGGTCAGGCCAACCCCCAGATAAATGAATTAAATGAATGGCATTGCCGGCATCTGTGAATGCAGCAATTGCTGTGTGCATGTGTGTGTTTGTGTGTGTGTGCGTGTATCTGTCTCTCTCTCTCTCTCTCTCTCTCTCTCTCTGCGTGTGTGTGTGTTTGTGTATTTTAATGCCTTAATGAAAAATGCATTTTTAATTATTTTTTGTTCATTTACGGGCAATTTTTTGCCATCATTGAGGCGCCGGACCGGCATGATATGCATTGGCTTATGCGGCGTATACGTTATTTATTGCGCTTAACTTTTTCTCTCGTTTGACGGTAGACAAGTTTAAGTTGACATGCTCAATGTGCGGATACTCCCAGTCTCCCCTCCCCACTCTCGGCTGCCTGCCTACCTTTTCACACATAACCACCACCCTGCTGCGGCTGCTATTGGCCCCGTTATTTAGTTTTTGGCTTGGGTTTCATTTACACTAGCTGCACTCTGTCTCAGCAGCCGCAGCAACAGCAACGGCCACGCCGTTGGCCATGCGGCCAGGTATCGTATTTCATCATTTGTTAAAGTCGAGCCATTGATTTGTGCACAGGTAACAGGCACTAACGGGCAATGTGTCTCTTGTCATTCATTAGTATAGCATGTCATTCATTAGGGATACACATACCCAGGCAGGCTGACATACCCCCACCCCGCCCATGCCGTCATCACCTTTGGCAGAGCGGACGCGTATGCATGGGGAGACAGACACCCGTTACGCAATAAACTCATCAAATTTCAAGCCAATTTGCTGACTCGCCTTAGCGCCCCCGCGCACCACAAGTGAAAGCCAGCGACCTATTGCAGGCCACCACCAAAAGGTCTACAAATCAATCGAGTCTGCCACTGGCCACTGTCCACTTGCCACTTGCCACTTGCCACTTGCTACTTGCCACTCGCCATTTCAATATTGTTGCACGCCCAATATATGCACATAGCACATGAGTTATCTTTGACAGCCAGCCAGGTAAATAATTAGCTTTTTTTCTATTCCCGTCGCCCTTGTGAGTGATGCCTTTGCACATATTTATATTCATTTTTGTACGCTTTCCACTTTCATTTGGACGCGCATGCTCGAATTTTCACTTCAATTTTCATTTCAATTACGCTTGCTGCTGTTTGATGTGACAAAGCTTTTAACAGTTAAATTTGAACATAATTGCAATTTGTCTACGAGTCTGCTTTTATTAGCAGCTACAGCTAAGATGGAGCTATGAGCTAGAGGGTATCATGGCAGTTCGGTGCTGCAGCAATGTCAACTGGTTCATAGCTCAACCGGCTGCACATTCACAGATCTTGAGCTGTGCCGGTTTTTCATTAGGTACATGCTTAAAAATTGTGAACAGCAAAAAGCAAACCGTTAAAAATGCGAAGACTAAAATAAAAAAAAAAAGAAAAAAACAAAAAAGCAAATGAAAATGAAAATGAAAGTTTCAATTACAAATTGGACGGGTTAGTACTGTGCTTGTGTCTGGCTGCTCTGCTCCGAGCACAGCACAAAACAAGCGCAAAAAAAATACCAAACACTAAAAGAAAATGAAGAAGGCGTGTGTTTTTCTTCTTCTACATCGTTTTTTCTTTTTTTGGCCGCAGGAGAAGAAAAAAAAGCGTAAAAGTGAAGCCATTTAATTACTGGTTTTTCCGCTTCAATGTGCACTCCAAGATATTTCCAAGGTGAATGACGAACGGCCACAGCTGACCACGCCCCGCCGTCTTTTTTGTCTTTCGCCCCCTTAAGCTGATTGACAGAGTCCAATAGCACTGATTGAAAGCCCCATTCAAGCGAAACTCTTAGCACAGATTTGTTTGCACGCGAACCGGCGTGGCCGTCTGTGTGCGACATTTTTGATTGATAAGCAAAACGGATTAAAAGCGTTTTAGAAAAAGCTGAATGGAAATCTGATTGAGGCGGACAAACAGCGCAGATGAATTGCAGTTCTAAAGTGATAAGCAGCGTGCACAGCACGATTATTTTTCAATTAATCGAAACCAATATTATTGACAGCCAATTAACATTGAGACCTATAAAATTATAAAGTTGTCATTGCATACAGCTTGATATAGTTGTGCGTCGAAGGTTGCTTGAAACTTTAGACAAGTTGAAGTAGGTAAAATAGATTAAAGTTTGTTGTTGTGAAAACTCAAGGCAAAAGTTAAGTCCAAAGTATAAGAGAATCTTTCCATATAGAAATTGAATAAAACTTGCGTTGAAATTTCGAAATTCTTTATTGACTAACTTAACAGTTTTAATACGCAGCCAGACTGATTAAAATGCACAGCCTCAGATAGGTGTTAATGAATGCAAATATTTCGATCTTGGCTGGAGATTAAAGGGAATTCAAAGTGAATCAAAGGTTTATTGAAATTCATCGCCTGCAATTGTGTGCTGTGTTTGAACTTTTCGTGAAGTTGACTGATGGTTAACAAGTTGCAAATAATTCAGTTCTCAGCGTCAAGCTTGAAATGTCGGCAATCATCAAGGGAAAAGCTGCTTTCAATGGAGCCTCTGTTCGTTTGTGCGCATTGTCAGCAATTGAACGCTTAGACGTGGCCATAAACAAGCCAAAAGAGATTCTCAAGGCCGTCGCCTCATCACAGCTAACCAAAAATGGGCAACTCTGCTAACAACACTAAGCAGCTTATGGAGTTCTTCTTGCCACATGATGTTGACATTTTACCCACACACAAACGTGAATGCAGTATCGCCTCTGTGTGTGCGTGTGTGTGTGTGTGTGTGTGTGTGTGTGTGTGTGTATGTGTTTAAGTGCTTGCTTGTGGGGAGACCCCAATAAAAAACATCTGAAATGCTCAACGAGGCCTCCCCCAAAAAAACACGCCGCATGACTTGCATGCCAAGATCCAAGATCTAACATCTAAAATCTGAGAACTCAACAGTGAGCTGGCAGAATAAAAAAAAAAAAAAAAAAAAAAAACACTTATATATAGTATATATACAATACAAATTTAACAACAAAAATTATTGTACATTGTATGGCTTTGGGTATTTATCATCATTTTTGGGGAATTCAAAACGATAAACTTTAAGTTGTTGTTTTTTTTTTGTTTGTTCTTTTTCTCCTTTCGGCCAAGTCATGTTTATAAAGAGGAATAGTCTTGTGCGTGATAAGAGTGGCAGTAACAGTGGCAGGGCCATTATGAGGACACATTCCACTCTCGCAACGACGTTGGACGAGCCAACAAATTTGAGCTGCATTTGTGCCAAGCATTATCAATATTTGAACTAAATGAAACACTAAAGTGAATTATTAGTTGTGCAAATAGTTGCACAGTTTGGTTTGGTTTGGTTTACTGCGAAATCTTTCGTCTACCGTTTAACACTGAAATCTGATAACTTGGACGACAGCACGACGTCTTCGTCCGCCTCCAACTGCGCCGCACAGCTCATCATCATCGTTGTCGTCGTTGGCAGCTGCTTGTGGCAATATTTGCACTGGCAGATAGGCAAGCTCTAGCTGGAACGCACAGACCTTCTGTGTAGCCGATTAGATAATGTTTATACTCTTGCTGAGGATATTTTACGTTTTATTGCGGCATGTGTATTAAGCGCATGCATTTCGAGATATATATTTGTAGACGAGTAGCTCAAGCTGATGAATGTGATTTTCATTCGCAAAAGCTTAAAGAAAATGTCTGTTTAGTTTCGTATGCATTTTACTTAAATCTAAATAGAATTGTAATGAAAATCAATTCAATGATCTCGTCGAGCTACCAGCGACATAGGCGATTTCAAGCGCAATGCATTAAGGCAAGTGCTTGGCAAATATATAAAATATGAAATATGTTTATATCTATATATTCTACTGCTGATAAGTTCAATTCGTGTCCCTTGCTGCAGTTGCATAACCCTGACCACAAAAATCATAAAAGTCATTGGCAACAGCAGCAAGCCAACAAACAAACAAACAAATAAACAAATAAACAGATAGACAAACAGACAGACAAATAAATAAACAAAATAGCTGCCTGGCGTTGGCTGGTTGGATGGATACTGCTTGGGATGTGCGAAAGTGTTTATGTCATGATTTAAAATGCGTGGCAAGTGGTTAACCAACGGGCAGCGGAATGGTTAAGGTATGGGATCGAGGCTGGGGTTGGGACTGAGGCACTTAGTCGCTCTGCGCGCCAAATGAGTTATGGAAAAAATCATTGGAATTTGTTGAGCTCTGTAAATAAATACAACAGCTTATTGCATATTAAAGGCGACGTACATTATTTATGACCCTGGTTGGTGCCGATTGTACAAATATGGCAAAAGCTAAAAAAAAAAAAAAAAAAAAAAAATAACAGACAAGCAAACAAATCAGCAGCAATATATAAAGAGAGAAACGCTAAATTGAGCACGTGTTGGCTTAGGCACGAGCAGGCGGTCCACATGCTCAAGGACAAGCTCCTTAATAGTTCTTAATTGCGAGTCCTCTGCCAAACATGCTGAGTGACATATTGCTAAGCTTTAGATTATGCTACGAGGCCAGAAGCTTAACTAAAAGCTTAAAACGCAACTTAAAATCAATCAGGCTTACAATGAATATGTACTTTGTGGTGGGTCGCTCGTAGCACTAAGAGCTTTCAGCTTAATAAGCTGCTTAAAGCTTGGCAATTAAATGCGTTTGCTGTTCAAAGGCGGCTTAGTTGCCTACATTTAAGTGAGTCAAAATTTTAAATGGAAATGAAGAAATCAAATGAAATCAAAGTCAAATTTTTTTAATCGAATGAGATCTTTTAGGCTTAAGCATTTCGATAACTCCAGATATTATTTATGCTGCCATTAAAATAGTTAAATTCTCAACAGATCGTAAAGCCTCGACTATAAACAGCTTCTCAGTGGAACGAACAGTCAGCTATCGGGCTACATATAATTACGTTGTTTGTCCAGGCAAGTGGGCCGGCTTAATGTGGTGCCTAGCATCCTTTGCTGGTGTTGCTGTTGCTGTTTCTGTTGCCGTTGCTCTAATGGAGCATCCTTCTAACCGTAATCGGGTCTGCTTAACTCATTTAACTGCCGGCAGATGGCGTAATGCGATAGCAGTCGCATTGGATGCAACCGCTAAATGCGTTCCTCTTGCTACGAATTGATTCATCGCATAAGCACGAAACTCGCGCCTCACCGCCATCCTCCTAGATAATTCTAATAAAAGCTCAGGCAAATGCCATAGACGCGGCGGCTCTGACGGACGGATTTTATGCGTGGTCAAAGTCAATGAGAGGAAAATAAAAACAAAATGTTGCATTTAAAGTTTCACACGCTGCCGTTGCCACTGCTGGCTCATATGGATGCAGATGATGAGCCTGAAGATGATGATGACATTGCCTGTGGCGAACATTTTTTAGCACCATCAACTAGCCTGTGGCTGGTGGCTGGTGGCTGTTGGCTGTTGGCTGTTGGCGGTGGCTCGTGGCTGTGTCCGGGCCAGAGCCAGGGCCAGTTCGCGACCACACATCAACCCCTAAAACCCTTTCATTTGCTCCCTTCTACTCATCGACCATATTACGACCGCCCGATGCGATTGCATTTTCCGGCTGCTGTTGTTGTTGTTGATGCCGATGATGCTGCTGATGACGAGGCTGCAGTCAGCATGAGATTTTTGCATATACTCGCCGCACAACGCATCTATTTGCATTCACAGCCGTTTATATTGCAGTCCCATACCCTACGCTCTGCCCTCGCCGGGCCCTCCTCGGCAGGGGCGGTGCGGTGTGCGGCGTAACGTTCGCTCAGTCATTCATTTTGGTTTATAGGTAAAGCTGCCCGATGCTGAGCTCCGCAAAGCAATTTAGTTGGCGCCGCATTACGGGGCGTTGGGCGTGGCCAGCGCTGACGTTAAGGTCGAGGTTTGGGGCGCATTGAGTGTGTTTTATGCTATTTTCTATGTAATATGCCAACGGAACGAGAAATAGAGGGCGGCGGCACTGCAGCTGCTTCTCCCCAGCATCTGATTGCGAGTTTTAAAATGCATTTTACAGACAATTTTGCACTTACCGTTTACGAGTTAGTTGAGGTCATTGATGGCGCTGACTGTAACAAAAGACGAAAGGGGGATTTCATAAATGACTATGTGTGCATGGACATAAAGAGAATCTTTTGATATTTTGTATGCATAGAACAAATGGCTCTTAAGCTCAGACAGTAAAAGTAGAAAGGCTTTAACAACTACACATAAAATTAGCATAATAAATTGCATATAACAATAGATAATTGTAGACGACGAGATAAATAAGAGCAGTACGATTAATCGTAGTATAGTTACTAAGTATTATCATTAATAGAGAAAACTATATAATCATTAAAAACATATTAATATACATATATCTGTTGTTTGGCCAGTGAGTTCAGCCAGGCGCAGCTGCAATAATTCTGATATTCCGGACGCTCTATCATTTTGGCATCTAATCTGATTACCTTGGCACCCAACTATCACACACTTTAAATGGCAATTTGCGGCGTGTGTAGGTGAGTGTGAGTGTGTGTGTGTGTGAAAATTTCGCAAACACCTCACGTGTCGCATTGACAGATGTTTCATGCTGCTGCTGCCCCCACACAAGCCACAAAAAATGATACGCTTTGCAAATCGACAAAAAAACCCAAAAAAAAAAAAAAAAAAAAAAAATAATACAACAAGAAGAAGAAGAATAAAAGTGGCAACAGATATGGGTAAGCGAAACGGCGAGAGATGATGAGGTGAGGTCAGGCACAGCGACCAACTTATTATTTTACATTTTTGGCTCATGCCCCAGAAACGCAGCCCCACCAGAATTACAGACTGCGCGTTCGCATCTCTCTTCGAATCCAACTCCAGGTCCATTGGCTTTGGCTGCGTTCCGTTCGTGAGACCGTAAAAGTAAGAGAGAAGCGAGTACGTGCGGTCATCTGTCATGATTCTCAACTAAGCGCGGGCTCTTGCTCTTGGGCTCCGTTGCTGGTCGCCGGTGTTGGCCTACAAAGCGTGCAGCTTGCAGGGATGGGGGCGAGCTGGTGGAGGGCGGTACGTAGACTTGTCCAGCGGTTGTGTCTTGGTTCCATTGTCTATGTGCGTGCGCTTTGCTTAAATGTCAATTATTTCACGCTTATTACATTCTCGAATGATGATGACCATAATGAAGATGATGTCGATGACGGCCAACTTCATTGGCGAGAAAGTCGAATAATAAAAAATATAAAAATAATAATAATAATAATAATATTAAGAAAAACGAAAAGTGAAAAAGAATGAGAAGTAGAAGAAGAAGAAAGGCAATGTGTGACATATAAAAAATAAAAGTAATGTCTCTCGCTTTTTTTATAGCGTTTTAATGCGATCTTTACGAGCGCGCGACAAACATTTCTCAGTGACTAGACAGACGAGATGAGATGTGACATTTTTGTGGGTCAATCCAGGTGATGCCCCACACTCTCTGGGTCACTCTCTCCCCTTCACACATATACTGCCTCGCTCGCCACCTCATTTAGTTCTCTTGCTGTCGATCTATCTCTGCCTCTCATACTCTCTTTCCCTCAGACATTCTTCTTGATCTTGCTCACAATTAGGTTTAGTCTACGGCCAAGCGGTAAATACATTTTGATTTGTTTTCTTACATTTTAAGACTCTCAGGCGCCCACACACACAGCAGCTTGCATGATGGCTCTCAATTTGGGCTTTAGCTTTAACCAATTTCCGAACATTTTCGGAAGATATGATATGAAAAAACCAAATGATTTCAACAATAAACTAAAACGAATGTCGACGAACGCTGAGCGGTAAAAGGGTGCCGGGACAGGCAGAAGAAGCGCGATAGGGGCATGGGTGACGAGTACGTTGAAGGGGCGCCTCTGAACGTAACGACATTTTGTACGACCCCATTTCCAAAGTCGTAATAATTTCATGAAAAACGCAGCGACGCCGACAGCGCTGCATTTTGTTAGAGCTTCAGCTTCAGCCTCGGCTGGCTGGGCGACTTGGCTTAGTTGTTAGTGGGTGGCGAGTGGGCTGACTGTCTGACTGGGCTGGTAAGTGTGATGCCGCTGTGCGCGCTGTTTGGGCAGTCGCGCGTTGCTGGTAATGTGCCAGTAAAAGGTATTTTAACGCTGGAATGCTCAGCCTCGCGCGCCATGCCCCTCCCTGCACGGGCCAGACCCGGGCCGGGAACATCATGTAGCCCGTGCAGCTATCACTCTGCCCCCGGCCAGCCGTCCGACGACGGCATCGCTTGGCCCGTACAACTGTTCCGATCCCTGTCGCCATTATCTGCTTTACCGCCGGCTGGCGCAATGAGTCGGAGGACTCCTCGGCTGCTTTGTCATGAAAAATAACTTCGCTTCGTTGAAATGACAGTCACGATTTTGCTTTTGCTTTTTTCGGCCAAACTCCGCTGCGACGTCGCTGCCACGCCTCCATCGGCAGTGCCGACTGCGCTCATCTTCAGTGCACGTTGTCTGCGAAAATGTTTCATCTCTTTGCCGCTAAGCCACCTAACCAGCCCCGCAACCGCCCACCGCCCATCACCCAACCATCTACTTTCTACTACAACACCCATTTATATAATTTTTTCATTTTTCGCTCGCTTTATTTCTTTCTTTTCTGCGCTCTGGCAGGGACAGCCATGTAACAGACTTGGCTCCACCAACTAAATGAAAGATGATGAATTTATTAAATTCTCTCCATGTGGATAACATAGACAAGGGGCAAGCAGGCGCGGCACCACTGGGCTGCCGCTGTTGCGACATAATAAATAATATGCAATTCTATGCTCCGAGAGGCGCAACTGCAATCAGTTTGTGTTACGGCTGGCATCCCAGCGATTTACAAATTTTCAATACTTTATCAAGTAAATATAGTTCACTTCTTATTATTTTTTTTATTTTATGTTTTTTTTTTTTCTTATTTCCAAAGCCCAGATTTACACATCTTTAAGCTTGGCTTCTGCTAATAGCTCTCCGCCCAGGCAATGACCATCTACGAGCGGAGCAAATTTGCATTTTCAATGCTGCCGCTCGCCCCAACCGGATTCCCTCGAATACCTGCATAGAAAAGCAAACTTTGCCTACCTCTGACCCGTCACTTGATTGTTTTAATCTTTTGTATGCCGATTTTATGTAGCTTGCATACGCTGAGCAAATTCTTTGCCAACAAAAGCAACAAAATTAAGGAAAATTCAAAATAATAAAAAACAAAAAAAAAATTGAGAGATGAAAATGAAAAGTTTTTAGCGGCATTCGGATAATAAGGAATGTAAATGGAACAAATTGCTTGGCCAAAAGGTAAAATTTCATAAATTTCAAGCAACAAACAAAAAAAAAACTTTTATACATACATATGTATATATGCGTGTATGTATGTATGTAAAATAAAAAGCCGAATGCCTCGTAACTTTTTTCCGCAAGTTGAAGAAACAATCGTAAAAATCGCGCAGTGTCATTAATCTGAGGGCTTTCCAAAACCCCGGCAGCAGTTCCAAACTTTTTCGGCTCGCCCCGCCCACAATTGATGTTATAAAAGCGTTTAGCCTTAATTGTTGGGGCGTTAAAGGTTATTGTTGTTGTTGTTGGTGCTGCCGCTGCTGCTGCTGCCGTGTGCAACGATTTGTTTTTCCTTTACGCATTTTTCTCGCCATTTTGCGCTGTCATCATAAAAAAACAAAACTCTGCCATAGGTGTGTGTGTGTATGTGTGCGTGTATGTGTAACGAAACGAAATCAAAAACGTCTTGGATTGAACGCATGTTGGTTGCTTATGGAATGGGCTGTTCGGGTCCGTCATCTTGTGCTTAGTGAGTCTGGAAACTGTTTTTAATGACCAAATATTAAAATAAAAGGTGCTGCTGCCTTTTCGGCCCGCACAGCTCAGTTGGCCTTTTGTTTATGGCCATGGCCATGGTGGGGCCCGTCGCGACGGTCTTATGACACTTTTCATTTGCCGCTGCATAATGAAAA
Source organism: Drosophila mettleri (assembly GCA_035047625.1). NCBI lineage: Eukaryota > Metazoa > Arthropoda > Insecta > Diptera > Drosophilidae > Drosophila > Drosophila mettleri. The sequence goes on along the minus strand of JAWNPI010000109.1, from coordinate 11,591,658 downwards.
ATTAAATTAATGAACGCACATTTAAGAGCGGATGGAAATATATATCCCAGTAGACCCAAAAAAAGCAGAAGAAGAAGAAGACAGTGGCAGAAGCATAGAAACCAACCTCAACCTTAGCTTTCATTTCCACATTTCAAGTTCGTTTTGCTACTGCTGTTGCTGTTGTTGCTTTCTATAGTCATTTCCATTCGCTTTGGCAAAGCCATTTTCATTTCCATTTTCATTTACCATTTACCATTGCCAAGTAGTCTACATTAGCAAAGTGCCAAACACCAGCAACAGCAACAACAACAACAACAACGAGTCTGGCGCCTTCTACTTTGTGGCAAATTAATTTGGCAAGTGCAATAAAACTTTTGCAGCAGATTTGGCCATTATTAAATGCAGGCAACTTCCAAGTGGAGCCCAACTACTGCCCGCACGGCTGGCCTCTATCGCAACCCCACCAACCCCTCCCTCGTTGCCCATCCATCGCTAGCGTATTCAGGTTTGATTTGGCGTCATGTTCGTGTAATAACCGAGCCATTAAATAAATTAGTCAAATCTTTTCTGCCGCCTAGTTTAGGTCTCACTCATCCGGATGAGCAGCAGCAAGTTGGCCGCCAGGCAGCAGCAGCAGCAGCAGCAGCTTGCGTGTATTAAATGCTCTATTGGCCCTCTTGGCAAAAGGGGTATCAAGAACTTAACGCTGATCAGAAGTTGTTGGGCGTGTCACCTGCTCTAAAGTGCTTTACAGATTAAATTTCGCATTCAAGACTCTTTCACTATTAAGCTAAAGCTCTCTCTCTCTTTCTCTCTCTCCCTGCTAGAGGAGCAAAACAAAACATTTGTCACTGGGGATTCGCCATGAAATGTTCTATGTAATTAAACCAAACTGCAGCAAACAGAAAGAAGCACAAGGCAAAGCAAGAGGGCAACTGAGTCATCAAATGCCGAAACATAAATACCCTTCAAAGCCCGAGGATTAGCAAATGCAGACGAAGCTAAGCATAGTTTCATGAATAGAGCATTGAGATGTTTTAAGTATATTTATAGCTAGCTCGATTTGTACTCATATGTTATGCTCTATACTCTATGCTATATACTCTATGATCTATGCTCTGTACTATATGCTGTATACTCTATGATCTATGCTCTGTACTATATGCTCTATACTCTATACTCTATACTCTATACTCTATACTCTATACTCTATACTCTATACTCTATACTCTATACTCTATACTCTATACTCTATACTCTATACTCTATACTCTATACTCTATACTCTATACTCTATACTCTATACTCTATACTCTATACTCTATACTCTATACTCTATACTCTATACTCTATACTCTATACTCTATACTCTATACTCTATACTCTATACTCTATACTCTATACTCTATACTCTATACTCTATACTCTATACTCTATACTCTATACTCTATACTCTATACTCTATACTCTATACTCTATACTCTATACTCTATACTCTATACTCTATACTCTATACTCTATACTCTATACTCTATACTCTATACTCTATACTCTATACTCTATACTCTATACTCTATACTCTATACTCTATACTCTATACTCTATACTCTATACTCTATATTCTATACCTTTTGTTAGAGTATTAGCAAGTGGGTTGAGGGCGCTCGGAGCATATTTTCGAAAACAGATTGAATGCTATAAATCGCAGCTGAGCCGCATCAAGTTGAGTCGAGCTAAAAGGACTTGGGATCTGCTGCTGCTGCTGCTTGCTTCATGTGGGCGATGCGCACACTGAACTCGGAAGCTGTAAGCGTTGCAATGAGCAATAATTGCGCTTTGACACTTGAGTGGGCAGCTCTCTCCCAGCTGACCCCACACCTCATCCAAATGATGTGTGTGTGTGTGTGTGTGAGTGTGTGTGCGCGCCTCAAATCAACCCTGAAATTCATAAACGACAACGGGCAGGGCAAGACAATGGACGCGTCTACCCTGTGCTCGTCGACGCAGGACACACTAATAAATCCTTGTCACAATATCCTTTTGTTTTGCCATTTTTCGAGGCCCTCGTCGAGTAGCTGTTGCCAGTACCCAGAAGCCCTACCGGGCGCATTATCCTTTTTGAATTTACAACGCAATAATTCAAAACACATTCGTTGACTGGCAGATAGACACACGGACGCGAGCGAGCATCAACGCCAGCGCTAGATGATGGCTAGGCGGGCCAAGGCCTCACTCTCTTTCTCCCCCTCTCTCTACACACTCATGAGTCTGGCAGACTTGTCTGCCGCCCCTCAATGATTAAAGTCCTCTCGGCACGCAGTGCCATATGCTTCCCGGCGGCCTCGTTCTCAGCGCTGCCATCTCCGAGATTAATTCGCTGCTGCCTTCAGTGGCAGCTCGCCTATCTGCCTGTTGATTGCCTTTGTCTTCGGCCTCTCTGACAGAGTCATTGTCAGTGTGCCGCCCAAAACTTATGAATAGCTAACATAAATGAAAGCGCCGGACAAAAAGGACCCAGACAGCGAAAAAGAGTAATTGCGAGGCTTAACAATCAACTCTCCAGCTATGTTTGGTGATCAAGGTATAACATATAATCTCAGGACGAGAGAGTTTCAGCTAACCCATTCTCTATTATGTCCGAAACGATTGTTTCATACAATTGAAATTCTTTGCCAGATTTGCAGAGTCCAAGAGAACATTCAAAATTTAAGTAAAAATCTCGAAATGGCAATAGAGAGACAGAGGGAGGGAGGAGATAGAGAAGCCGAAAGCCATGTCAGGAAAATATAACAATATAAGCACATAAACGGCCCATTTTAGTTGACTGCAAGACGAGCAGTGGCAGTGGCCGTAGCTATTGCTGGAGCTGGGACTGGGGCTGGGGCTGAGGCAGTGGCAATGAGAATGCAAGTGAATTCACTTGTAAAGGCAACAACAAGAACAACAGCCAAGAGTAACAGTTTAAACACTTAAACACACCCATACACACACGCACACAATCAGACAAAGCACTCATAAGACACTGTGAGGATACTTGAACTTTTTGTTTGCATTGCGCTTTGCAACACTTTGGCTCGACTCGCCTGGGCATGTGTGTAGCAAGCATCTAGCGAGCGCAGAGCTAAAGCAATACGTACACAAATATCTACAAGTTCTACAAAATTTACACGCACACTCACACACACAGATAGCGAGCGAGAGAGAGAGAGAGAGAGAGAGACGCACATTTGCTACATACTTAGGCAAACTTGTGTGCTTAATTCCATTTTCATTTTCATTTCAGTTGGCGGCAGACAAATGCAGACAACGTTGCAACGTTGTGGATGCTGAAGCTGCTTCTGCTGCTGTTGCCGGTGGCAGAGACCAGGCGATGCGCGGGCCAATGTTTTTGTTTGAGTTCTTGAGGCATCCTTTTAGCCCAGTGCCTCAGTAATGTTGGCATCCGTTCGCGCTGCCTGCCTGGCATTCGCCCAATGTTTGCCCGCCTTTGAGCATTGGCCCCTCCAGAAATGGGTCAGCGAAAAGACAGCAGCGCATAATTTAATTGCCAACACACTTCGGAGTGGCAACTGCAGCTGCAAACGGCAACATATTTCTAATTACAGAATTCAGCTTTAGGCGAATTCTTGATAACCGAGTCACCTCGCCACCCCATCGCCTCCAATCGACGCCAAACTCTAAATCATATAAGCCAACTTTAAAAATAGGCGCCGCCTGACATTTGAGTGCGTTTGTCAGTCAACGGCTATGGCGTTCGCTTAATTGCCGCACATCTGTTTTTGGGATGCGGCAGCAGCAGCAGCAGCATTCCCTGCCCCCATTCCCCCACAGCCACACACCCCAACACGCATGTGAGTGGGAGTGGCACCCCCGCGACCCTCTCCAAATGAATTTATGACAACTAAGCATAAATAATTCAATTCGTGCGTGTTTACAACATTTATTAAATGAAGTGTTGAAGTGGGTGAGAATTACGCCCACACACACGAACACACACACACAAGTACATCTCCTAAAACGTTTCTGAAGGGGCAGCCACTAAAAATATCTTGCTGTTTGCGGCTTCAAGTTGTCAGGCTGAACACATGAAAAAAAAAAAAAAAAAAAAAAACAAAAATCACGAAAAATAATAATAATGGCCAAAGTCGTATTTGTAGCTGGGACTCTCGCTGCTCAAACGGGCAGCCTTGCCTCCATCTCCATCTATCCATCAAATGAGTCATAAGTGCTCCGACTTCCGCCTAGGTCTAGAGTTCAAAAAACTTCAAATTCAAATGAAAATAAAAATAACGCACAGCTTCACGTCGCAGATTATTGTATCGGTTGCTTGAAGCTGAGCTAAGGTTGTTGCCATCATCAGTTATTCAACTATTACTAACTCTCTCTCTCTCTCTTTCTTTCTCTCTCTCTCCTTCTCTCTCTCTTAACTCTAATACATTTGAATATGTGACCTTTGATTGATTTTTTATTTTTGTCTTTTGTGTTCATTATTTTCAATATCTTTTGTCGACACACAACCTCTTTTGCAGCTTTCAATTATTTATAAATATTGTTGCTTAATTATTTATAGTTGTTTTGTTATTTACGAAATATAATTTATGTGCATTTATACATGAATATTTATTATTAAATGAACATGTTTAATATTACTTTAAAGCTTCTCATAATTTCAGCTTTATCCAAAACACATTCTTGAACAACTCTTTAATTACATTTAAAATTCATAAACTAAAAATAAAATATTATCTGGCTTTTTTGAATATATTAAAGTATTATAGTTCACGATTCATAATCCCATTGAAAATTTCAGTGCATAATAGCTTTGTGAAAATGTATGTAACTGGCAGCTGGCGTCCTGCCACACCCTATAAAGTATATATAATTAATCAGAAAGATGAGCTGGTATTTAGTTCATCTTCACAGTATACTCGTGCTTATCGTTTTTTGATAACTAATTTCAGTTCCTGATTATCAATAACAATTAGTAATTTAACTTCCTTTTTCAAGCCTACCTTGAAGACCCCAAAAATGCTGTGAGGAATTTTTTTAATGAATAAACATATTTTTAAGCTTTGCATATTTGATAACATCCCCTTTACCCCTCACAAAGATTTATTTGAAATACTACAGACTTGTTCTTTGGCAAATCCTCTCACATGCATGTCATTAACATGCTCGAAAAACTTCATTTAAAATATACATCTAGAAGAAAATGTATTCAACAATTAAGTTGTTATAGCATAGCCCCTACTGGAGCCGAAGAGCCGCCGCTAAGCAAACTGCGCAGCCAGCAGAGCGCGTACTTATGCATGTGTGTGGGTGTCATGATAGGCTTAGGGGCTTAGGGCTTAGGGTATCTCGTAGTCGAGCGGGCTCGACTGCAGCACGCTTGCTTGTCATTATTTCATCATAAGTTCTTTAAGCTCTACCATCAATTCTTTTGTAACTTGAATCATTTTTGCTTAAAGCTCTTCCATTAGTTTAAAGTCAATTCTAAAAGCTTTTAACTTTCGCTAATGCCAAGTATACGATTTAATCTCCATTATTACATTATGTTTTTCCTTTTTCTCTTACTTTTGCTGGCCAAGTACCTGAAGTTTTTTGCAGCATTTTCTTTGTTTACTCTTGACGCATTTTTCAGCCATGGTCAACTTTGTACGCCGTCTCCTAGGCGTTATGCCGCCCGCCCGGCAAGCTTGGCAACTGTCCATATGTGGGCATCTGTTGCTTTGGCCAATTTATGATGTCAGCTACTGTAAAGCCCGCCATGTCAACTGTCGACAGCGACAACGACAACAGCTAACAATGGCAATAGCAATGGCAAAACTATTTAAAATAACAACAGACCAACTGAGAGCCAGAGAGATAGAGAGCCAGACGGACGGGACGGACAGACAAGTCGTTAACGTCATGGAATTATAATTAAAAATCTGAACGAGCCGCTGGCACTGGCAACGACCCCTTCTCTCCTTCAACATCATCATGATCGCTGGCTGTATCAACGCTATAAACATTGCGGTTTGTATATTTGATAATTGACTGGGGCTTAACGCAATTAACAAAGCGTACGATTGAAAAAAAAAAAAATAAAAATTGTAAACTCCATCCACGACATAATGATAAAATATAAATTTTAATAATAGTAAAAATAAAGACAAAACAGAAACATGATATTAATTTTATGCATTGTACAGATAACCACATGCAAACACTCACACACACCGCACACGTGCCCACATTCAGTTGTCATTTAAACATTGGTGCATTTAAAAAACCATACAAACATTAATAAGTTAATAATCATTTGCAAACTGTTGCTGTATAATTGATGTGCCGCCTGCCTGCTATTTGGATGCTGCTGTGAATGTGGATTGCATAAAAGGTTTATCCAATGACGACGATTCGCTTCAAGCAACTGAATGATAATGCAGGCTATTGACAATGTTAATATTGATGATATCATCCAATTAAAACTACAAAATTTAATTAAGAATATTCCCCGATTTTCAGCCCACCTGCCGCTTCGCTAATCCTTTACATACATATATATATATATATATATATATATGGCTCTGTCCCATAAGCATTTATCAATCAATCTCGCAGTTTCCACGTTGCTATAAAATAATTTCAGTGGCTCAACTAACCGTGAAAATCAAATATTCAAAGACCCAAGCTGTACGCTCTGACCGGAGTTGGCCACGGCATTAATTACCAACAACATTTTTCGTATGCCCAACTTCCGGCAGATGAGCGACGACTACATCTAGCATAACTATGATTATGACTATGTATTAACGATTATGATCATCAGCAAGTGGACTTGCTCCTCGTCCAGTCGAGTTGGCCCGGCACAGCCGGATGGCCGACGTAATTGCTGGCCATTATGGCCAAGATGTATGAAAAATTGGCTGGCAAAACTTTTGGCCCAACAACTCGAGTCGACTCGCTGTGCGTCGACTCGTCGTGAGTGCAAACATGACGAAAATAAATAAGTAAAAAACAAAAAAACAAAACAAAAAAAAAATTATAATAAGAAAAAGCAAAAAGAATCTGTGTATACACCATTTAATTATGCGCATAAAGCTAATTAATTAGCGCCAGGCAATCTGCCGTCGCAGTCCATGACAAATCAGATAAGAAACAGGTGTGTGCAATAGCACGAGCCGGCTAACATAGCTCCATAAACTCGGCGAGTCATGATTCAGCCAAAAGCTAAACTGCATTTCAATTAAACTCTGCCACCGACCGAGCCACTCATAAGGCATCACATGAATTATGAGCTGTGATAATGTACTATATGCAAATGTACCAACGACTAACCTAGTTGCGATGATTATGTTAGATGGAATGTGTTTATGTGCGGTGGAGAAAGCTATTCGATAAATCTGTGGTATGTGTGTGTGTGTGTTGCGTGTGTGTGTGTGTTCATATATTGTAATATGAAATTCATTAGAGCTGATTACTAACTACGTCTTAAGCGCATTGAGCGATGATCTAATCAAAGTTAATAATAGGCAGTGAAATATGTAAAGAAGCTAAATGAGCTGGCGGTCGAAGCTAAAGATAAACCATTGTCAAGGCTATCAGGTTATTATTGTAATTATTTATTGATAGTGTTGCCGAGCCACTAAATAATTTATGTCCATCTTCCTTTTACTCAATTCACATCACAACTTTTTTTTATAGACTAAACATGAATCAAAAGTGTTGCTGTTGCTACATCCTCAACACATTTAGAAAGTCCCTCTCTCTCTCTCGCTATCTCTCTCTCTCTGTCTGTCTCTCTCTCTCTGTCTGTCTCTCTCTAATTTAACATCACATTAAAATATTCGTAGTTGCTTTTTAGTCTACAAAATCCATTGGAATGCAAATGATGCCCAAATTGCGAATGCGATATTAATTAAATCTTTGTCGACGACACAATTTTAGCCAAATTCTTATTGAGTTTGGCACGACAAAAAGCGCCGAGAACTTTTCAATTTTCTCCCTGTCAAAGAAGTGAGTGGCCCCAACCACCCTCCTTGCGTTCGTCTTCTTGCCAAATTATTTTCATAGTCCAACTATACAAAAGCCAAAAAAGAAACATGTGCACAGGCCACAACGAACCCCCTTCAATGGGCCATAATGTAAGACTATGAGAAGTTTTTGTTGTTGTTGTTTTATTTTTATTTTTTATTTATTTATTTATTTTTTTTTTTTTGATAATGGGATATATTCTATAGCTGTAAGTTTGGAGCTACCCCTAATAGACTTTTAATTACCCAGTTACGTACCTTTGTGTTTTGTTCTGCTGGCGCTTCGGGGGCCGTGTTGATTTTTGCGCAATGACAGCATGAAATTACCATTAATTTTGGGCCCTGCCAATGGCGAAACGGAAACAGAAGCTGAAAACAAAATAGATTAGCATTAGCTGAAGTAATACATATATAAATATATATGTATATATATGGAAATAGAAATATAAGTGCTATATAGATTTATGGGCATCGAGATTTGTATAAGCCGGCTAGCATGATGGAGCGATAGCAAGTGTAAGTGAGCAAGCTGGTAAGAAAAATCCATATATATATATATATATATATATATATATAGAGAGAGAGAGAGAGAAATATATATATATGTATATATATTCAAGTCTAAATATATATGTCGCGTAAATACCACAGTTGCATGTCGAGCTGGCATTAGGTGCGTCTCGTAAGTGCCTCAATCAAGGCAAACTTGCCCAGCGGGAAAATTGAATAGACAGGCGACACTTGAAGTGAACAGTAACAGCACAGGACTCGACTCAACTCAACTCAACTCAACTCAACTATAAGAATTGACATGTAGCTGTTGAAATTTGTCACAGAAAATTAGCGTCGAATTGAGCTGAGTTTACCCAATGCATCATTTATCAATGTGCGCCAAATCGCCGACTGACAGCCAACAATACAAACAACAGCAAATGGGAAAATTGTCATAGATAGGGCTCAAGCTGAACGTGGAGGGTTGGCAAGCGACGGCTGCGACTGGGCAAGGCTGGGTTGGGCTGGGCCGCGCCGGGCTTGTTGATGTTTATTGATAATGTTGCCTGTGATACGGCGTTTGCTTAGATTTATATGAGCCGATTGCTGATTTCAGCGGCCTAATTAGCATAGGGAATGTCACCCATTCATATGCATAGCGAGTGAAAGATGAGCGTTCAAAAAAAAAATGTAAGAGCTAACGCTTACTTTAACATATTATTAAACTGGTTTGAAATGCGATATGTAATTCTAAAGCTGTTGAAAATGGGATGAGATTTTTAAGTTTTATTTTTTTTTTTTTTTTTTTTGGCACAGTAGCGACCAAGCCTAAATTGTTAAGCAAGATTGGAAATTTGTTGTCAAATGAGCTACACTCATTTGACATGAACTTTGACAGGAGTATAAAATAAAATAAATAAGAGACCCTTAAATGTTGCCACTTCGACTGGCACTCGAGTTAATGCGAGCAACGACAACAACAACTTGACGACCAAAAGCCAAGTGTCACATGTTGCTCGCAATCTCAACTTATTTTTTGGCAGTTGCTTTCAATGGACAACACTCGATTGTCAATTGTGCTTGCTTGTCAGTTGTCGCACGGCCAGAGTCGAGTGCGCAGCTTTAACTGCCATTTGAATACCAATTTACAATATTTTTAACTCACAATACCAATTGGCTGGCCGACCAGGCCAGACCAAGTGACCCAACTTGAACCGCATACAGATTGATACTCGAATGCGTTATGGCCAACATACTTCAATCCGAACTCGAACTCCGGGGCGAACGTGGCCAAACTGACACTTCAATGGCATTTTGGATCGCGTCATTTCGGTTTTTCGGCTTTTCGCCTTAATTTTTCGGTCAATTTTTTTTTTCCTTATTTCTCATTTATTTATTTATTTTTTATTGCTTGCTTTGCTTGTGCTTTGCATACTTGAGCAGCAGCTGGCAGTGCGCGCAGCGCGCAGCGGGCAGACTTGGAGCTGGGTCAAAGCATTGGCCATCCTTGCATTTAACCCTCACGCCCGCTTCATAATTATTATGGCCAGCATTGGAATGCAGTCTTCGGCTCTTTACGTTTGTTTTACCAATCGCCAAGTTTTGTATGCCGCGGCACGCGTTCAAAATTATATCGAATGCCCTTGAAATTGCGCGCCGTACATTGCGCATTTTTATTCTCTCATTCTTCTTTTTTTTTCTCGATATTTATTGTTGGCCCGGCGAGCGTTTAGTTTTCAATTTCATATCAATATAGATATTTATGGGCAGAAGGTCGTGCGCAGGCGTTGACAATTAAATGGCCCGCACGGCGCGACAACGGCATTAGTAAACGGTGTCCATCGACAGCATAACAGTTAATGAGCTGCAGCTTAGCACCTACTGCTCATAAATCATATTTATCATAACTAAATACTTTATTGTTATGTATAAATTACAGCTGTATAAATTACAATTGAGCTCGTATTTCAGTCCAGGCCTCTGGGCCAGCATCCACTCAATGACAATTGTGGCGTGCTGTTGGGGCCGGGCATGGGGCGAGAAACTTGTTCAAATTATACGTTATATTGAGCTAACATTGTCGCAAAGATAACGGGCAAAGACATCACAGCTGACGTAGTGCAGGCGACACCTTTATCCGACTATGCTTCCCTGTGCATATTATACAAAATGTTGCCTCAGTCTCTAGCAGCTGCCTTTCAATTACGACTCTTGTCAATGCCCTGCACCGCAGCTGTTAACACACACAGAGCCAGGCATGCAGCCAGGCAGCTAGGCAGCCAGGCAGCTAGCCATACAGCCAGACAGGCAGGCTCAGGACATCTATTGAATATGTTGTGTCCCTCTCTCTAAACCAATCCCGTCCGCCCGGTCCCGGGCTGCATGTCACCCATTTTTCGTATGACAAAGCGTGCCATTGTTGATCTTCTGCCCAGGCACCGCACCGTCGCCTATGTAGCAGCAGCCCATCAGCAGCTACCACTTAACCAGCCAAGCATTCATCCATACACACTTATACACACGCACACACATTTATATATATATATATATATATATATATATACATATACTAAATCGCAATGTAGGCACAATGGGTGAGCATCTGACACTCAATATAAAGCCATATGGCACCTGTTTTTAGTGAGTATTCATACAATGTGGCCTATCGATAAATTATTTTCAAATATATCGATAAAAGCCGATAGCTATGTATAACATAAATCGGGTATTTGTCTACCGAAATAGTTAATATTATAAAATTATCGAGATATTTATCGATATATCAATATTGATGCTTTTAATGCAGCTCAGACCTAAGCAAGGTGAATTTTTGCTAGCCACAACTTGCAGCCTAAAACTGTAGAGAATTTCTCATCGAACCTATCGATAACATCGAAGATTGAGATTTCTAAGATTCCGCATATTTGACCCAATCGAATACTGTATTGTGATGCACAACATAAGCGCTGCCCGCCATAAATATAACAGCCAATAACGTTGGTATTTTGATAGACACATCTATCGAGAAAAAGATAACTTATAGATTACGTAGAAGATTGAGCATTGCTGGGCTGTCTCGCTGATTTGTGTGATACAGTATTAATGCTGTGCATCCTTGCAGTTAGTCAGTCTCTCCCATGGTGAGTTGGCGCTGCAGTCACCGTTTGCTGACATGTCAGAAATTTTAACTGGCAATTTGCAGCAGAACGCACGCCACGCACGTACAACACGACCAGACACGGCCAGTCGGCCACGTGGAGGACGGTTGCATGGCAAACGGGAGCGCTGGGCAACGGGCTGGCTGGTTGGTTGGCTGGCTGGCTGGTTGGCTGGCTGGCTGCCCGGCTTGCTGGCTGGCTGGCATTGGAGGTGGGGGCGACGCGTATTCAGGAGCCACAAAAGGACAATCTGACGGGCAGACAGAAGACGGAGCGTGGGAGGTCGTGGGGTACAGACAGTGATACACAAGAGCAGCGCCAGCGTCCCCAGCAATTTCCATGAGCGTGTGCGACTCTCTCAATGTCTGTGTGTGTTTTCTGTTTTTGTTGCATAGAACATGGCACAATATGTTGCCATGTCTGCCACTCCTTCGCAGCCGCCCACAGCCACGCCTCGCCTCGATTCTGGCTGCCACTTGAGTGTGCGCTGCTCCATGTGTGCGTGTGTTGAACATTTTTGGTAATGGTGTCAAAATAATTTGGGTTGTCATTTGTTTTGTCGGCCACCCAAAAAGGTAAGCCATATAAGCAGGCGGCTACATAAGTGTGTGTGTGTGTCTGTGTGTGTGGAGGTGTGGTGGAAGCTGTGCGCTGGGCACGAGGCATTAGGCAGCGTGAAGAGGGTAAGGCAATGCCTCCGGAATTTGCTGGCTGCCTAAGCTCATAATCAGCAGCGCTGCTCTGTTGCTCTGGTCAGAGGCAGTTGCCGCATTTACCATTTGCGATTTTTAATAAGCAGCCAAACGCAGGCAGCTAATAAAGTATAAGTGGCAAGTGGGCGACGGGCCCGCCACGGGAGTGGGCAAACAGTAACATAATGGCAGTAACAACAAACCCAACCACACACACACACACACACATATTTATATATATATACACGCGAGCATGTAAATGTGTGAGGGTCGAGTGAATATCCTTTTGTATTGTTTTTGCTTAGCTTTTGTTGCTTGATGCTTGCTTGGCTTTTTATTAAATTTTTGTACGTTGCTTGGGGCTGGGGGCGCAGTTAAAGGGCAACTCGTGTGGCCGTATTTGTGCGTTCCTGTTTGAAGCTGCACATATTAATTGATTTTCCTGTTTGCTCTTTCCACTATGTACGCTCGCTATTCATATGTATGTATGTGTGTGTGTGTGTGTGTGTGGCTTAGACCTTAGTCTCCCCCGCACAGCCATTTTTTATTATTCTTTTCAATGTTCGAGTGGCCCCGGCACAGCCGACTCGCAGTTCATTTCAATTTTTCGATTTAGACTTTTTCGAACTTCAAACTGCGCGTATGCGTAATGCAGCCGAATAGAAATCGAAAAGGATAAAAAGAAACTATTGTCTACATTCCTGCTGCAACAGAGAGTGAGCGAGACAGAGAGACCGAGAGTGAGACAGAGAGAGCAAAAGGCGAATGCACTTGCAGCGACTTTTACTTGATTTATGACAACTAGTCGCAGGCAACAAATGAATTAAATCTTCTGCAACACATGGCTTGATGTGATTTGACAGTTGCTGCTTGCATTCAGGCTTTCTTCTATTATTATTCGTTATTTTGCTCAAGCCAGACAACAAGTTAAATGGCGCTCCACATTTTTGATTTCTCTGCCGTTCGCTTGCTTGCATCATAAATCATTGCCATAGGTGTGTGGCAAGCGAGCAGCTAGAACAGCAACGAGAGCATCCCGGCCCGATAATGAATTGTTGTCCTCATAGTTGTTGATTGATGTTAAAGATATGCGCAGATAGCTGAACTGGTTTCAGCGTTTAAGTGTCGCTTTCTAGGGGCCTGGCCGGCAACAGCTGCCAGTGCCACTGGCAGAAGACAGTGCTTGGAGCCTCTAAAGCACATCGTCATCGGCATGAATAGCCCTTTGTTTGTTTGCTAATAGCTTGTTAGCCATTTCGAAAACAATTTTCTAACAAAAACAACAACTGGGACAACGACAGCAATAAGGCGCAGGGCAACAGGCAGGGACATGTGTTCTCCTTTCTAACTTATCGGTTCGTAGCTTCCAGCATTGGGCTACGACTTTTACAGAGTCGCTGCGCTGCTGCTGCTGCTCTGTCATAATTCAGACAAGCAAAAAGCGCCAAAAAAAAAAAGAAAAATATATTAAAAAAAATCTAAGAAATACTACACACGCACACGCCATGGTCTTGTATTGACAGCTTTGCCATAAATTTCAGGTAACAGCCAGGAACACATAGCCCCCGATACGCAGTCGTTTTTTGCTGTCCTTTTTTTTTTGCCTTTTGCCTTTCGCCTTTTGCCTTCTTTTTTTCAGTGTGCACAGTTTTGTTAAAGTTGTTGCCAAGTGTCGCACTCATTTTGCGTATCATTCATACGCCATGTGAGCTCGGCCAGAGACAACAGAGCTGTTATGCAAAACGATTGCAGATTAGGATAAACATGAATAAATTCGATTTCAGTATGCAAGAGGAAAATTGAAAACAACTTTACTGAGGATCAGCCAGACCCGACACTATTTCCACAATAACGAAGGCCGCTCGATTGCAATGATAGATAACGTTTTGTTGGCTGAATGGCAGACAAATTTTCAGCCAACGATCAATGAGTGAGATTAATCAGCCTGTCAAATAGTAAGTTTGTCTTATTGTCAGTCAGTCGATCAGTTGTTCAAGAATTGTTTGACATTTGCAATATGTTCAAGCCACGACGAACGCAGTCTCTCCTTATGACAGCTCCATTTGGCATTGGTGTGCTCTGAGACGGGCTCTATTAATCGAAAAATGATTTATATAAAATACCAAAAAAGGTGCAGAACTGTTTTTCGCTCCACAATTAACCACCTGTCAAAGCGACTGACAGGCGATTGAAGCGCATGCCAACATGTATTACATATCTGTTAAATGTTAAAAATTTTTCTCGATTTTCAGCGTCGTTTTACCGTTTTGCCGAAAGTTAAATTTCCAATTATAATAAAATGCAAAGTATCATTCAGATGGCCAGCATCGGCCGCAGCCGAAATAGCCTCAGGTATTTTTGCAATTCATTTATTTATAAATAAAAGTTTCGCTTTCAATTTGCGCTATGTAAGCCGAGATGCGATATTAAATTATTGAATATTATGGGCAGGCAGTTTACACAATTTTTAGATAAATATAAAGTAGCTGCTGGGTAACAGCGGCACGCCACCGCCTGAATACCCTTTACCCATTGGCAATTGGCAAAGTATTCATATTTTGCTATGATAGCCTATAGATGTCTGCTACGCACCATGAACAGTCGCCAATGCCACACCGAGAGGTGTAAGTGGCCTCAGGCATTGGCCTCCCCGTACAAATGATATGCGAGCTATGCCAGCCCAGGGGAAGTCCTGTTTAGCTGCTGTTCCTTGTGCGGTAGCCGATGGCTGTTATTACTTTGTTTGTTTAACTTCAATTTTGCCAGCTTGTTGCTAATATTTCATCAGAAAAGGGTTGGCCGACCAGCAAGGGGGAGCTCTCTGGCTGACTGGCTGACTGGCTGCCTGGTTGGTTATACTACCTTTCGGCTGTAGCTGCCGTTCGCTTTGCTTAAGTCTTTTAACGCTGCTTTTTTTTTTTTTTTTTTTTTGGTTGCTTTTTCTGTTGTTGTTGTTTTATTTTTGTTTTACGAAGTTTGAGCAAGACTGTCGCAGCGACAACCCTTGCGCACATCCGGCGCTTAGAGAGCATCCCCTGCCGGTGTCTAAACGACTTTTAAAACTCCATTGACACCCCAGCCCCATGCGGCACACATGTCCCTTTTTGTTTAGCCAAATTAAAATTCACTTAACAACATTCCGCTTTAGTTTTAATTTTTATTCAACAGCAGAGAGAGTAAAAAACCGAAAAAAAACACGTCCCATTGTATTCAAATATTTTAGGTTTTTTGAGGTTTTCGTTACTTAAATGGCCCAAATCCTTGTTAAGAATTTATGAGATACTAAAGCCGCAGACGTGACCCATGCAATTTGCATTCAGTTAAGCAGAGCCATAGAAGGGGGATTGGTTCCACTCGATGTTGACGTGGGGGGAGGGCGGCACATTGCGGGCGTTGCCACGTTGTATCGCTAGCCAGATGCTTCGTCAATAATGTATAAGCATTGCGGCAAAAACTTATTCAAGACGGGGCGGCCTCTTAAAAGGTTTTCCATTTCTGTGTGTGCCGGTGTGTGTGTCTGTGTGTGTGGGTGTGCTTCTTGACTGTCTGCACTTAAAAGCTCAAGCTCACACACTCTTTGTCTGGGACTGCTTTTACTCAATTGCAATCAATTAAAAATCAATCAACTCAAATGTAGTGAAAAACAATTTTTAATTGAAAAGCAGCCAAAGTGGCAGAAGAGCTTCAATCCCAGCTGACCGGGTCACCTGCTGAAAGTGCTCAGCACTACACTTCAAGTGGTTTTACAGGCAGCACACAAACACACTCACTCACTCACACACTCACACACACACACATATATATAAAGAAACTTACAGACATATAAAGTAGCCGAAAGCAAAGTGCATGAATATTTTATGAAGATAAATAAGGATAAAAACTTCAAACGACCACGAAAAGTGGTCGCCACTACGAAATGGACCTGGACCAAAGTGTGCAGCATCAACAGCATCAGCAGAGCACCCAATGCCAGCGCATCAGGACAGGACGTTCAATAAAACAAAGAGCATGCACTCCTAGGAATAAGACCCTTAAGAGTGTGAGCCAGCAGGGCAACGGATAGATGGATAGCGGCGAGGCTGAGGGCAAATCAACTGGACGCTCTCACACGGCGTATGAGCAATGTGTGCTGTAAATAACATTTGCATTTCACCTTTTCACATTTGCTCCTTTTTATTTGCCAAGCTGATCACAGAGGCAATAGAAATTCGAAAATGAAACTTCACTTCAAACGCTGAGCACCCAAGAATAGTTTGATTTTGATTTAAAAAGAATACTTTAAATTCGAATTTTCGACATTTTTTACACTTGCCATGATAATCAATTAATTAAAAATATATTGTGTTCATTGCATTTGATGACTAGATATAAATGTATCAAGAACAAATGACAATTTGTCGACGCATTTAATTCAATAACACTGACGTTATGACTATGCATAATAATTTAGTGTGAAGTATCAATAATATTTGCTTTTCACTTGCCAAAGTCGAAAATCAGGTCAATTGTTTGCTTCAATTATTTTTATCACGTATCATGCATAAATTTGTACTGTAAATAAAATTATTTTATTTTTTTTTTTTCATATTTTAATATGAACACGTCATTTGTTAGAGGGTTGCACATCCCTTACCACAGCCCATTAAGTTCGTATTCTCAGGCAAATAAAAATTTGTGTTTTTTTTGTATTAGAATCTCTCAAGCAATCGGACTCCAAGCGTATTTAATTGCTTTAAGCTTGCGTGTATCAGTAAATAAAAATCTAGACAATGTACTTGAAGTAATTAACTTGTGTTCCCAATATACTTATAGATAGCTACAGCGAAACTATCTGACCGCTAATTTTGTTTGTCTGTCTACGCTTTTTAATGAGCTTTGCATTATGAGACTGGCAGCGACAGCAGCTGACCAGTCAAATGAACTGGCTACGTGAAGCGAAACTCATTTCAAAGCTATTAGACGGAAACTGCAAACACAACAACAGCAACAACAACAATGACGACAACAACAACATTGCGCTGTCAACTACTTAGTTACATTCAGGCCTTGCTACAATTTCTTTGTCGAGGCGTTCGTGCATGCAAATATCCCCTGCCCCCATCCTCACTCCTCCACCAGGAAGGATCACCGTCATGCCAACGTCCTGCCACCTATTCCTGCATTGCGCTGCCTTTTCTTTGTCCAGCTAGTCAAGATGGGGGTGCGTGGGCGGGGGCCAATGCGAACCACTCAATGTAATGAAGGTCATTAGAAATGTGCTCGAGGGCATGACACACGCACAACTCATTTGCACTTGGCTAAAGTTGCAGGGCGGCCGGCATTTGGTGGGGTGGGACGAGAGGTTCGCAATCAAAAAAGTGCGTAAAGTACAAAGCAAAAGTTTTCTTTCTTTCTGCCTTGGCCTCTCATTGTTGGCAGCTTTGGGTCATTAGGTGACGCTTGTCCATGGGCGCAAACGTAATTAGTCGGAGTCGGAGACGGAGACGACATCAAAACATGTAAAGTAGGGCGACTGCCGCTCGACTGACCCAACGATGATGCCGAGTCGAGCCATGGCATGCCCTCGATGAGGCGCGTTCCCCATTGGATCAGCGTCTGGGCCAGAGACCGATGAGACTTGGGCAAAAACTTGGTAATTAGGATGTTTGTGCTGACAGACAGCCAGACAGCCAGACAGCCAAACAGCCGGACGGAGGCGAAAAGAGTGCGCAAAAAATCGACGCAACGCAAAAGAAAGTGAAATGGCAAATGGCTGTCGAACGGGTTCGCTGCCAGACAACATGACTGAGGAAATACTCGAAGCTCAAGCTGAAGTCGAAGCCGAGTTGAAATCCAATGCTGCAACTTGAAGCAGTCTGCCCGAGATGTTACCGATAGCTGCGATTCGCAAATTAAGTCGACATCCTAAGTTCAACTTTTTTAATTAGATTTTATCATTATAATCGAGTCAGAGTCGAGCCAGTTGGCGTGCCAAATGTCAACACACAGGCTTGACAGTCTCAGAGCCATAGCCACCCACCCAGCCCCCACCCGCTACGTGCCGCTTGCCCTTGGCATTTGCTCCTTATTTACAGTTTGACATTTTGTTGCGCTGCAAAGTAGGCAAGCTGTTTGTTGCCTCGCCAAGGTGCCAAGAGCTTTCGAGCTCTCAATCCGCCATTCGATTGCATATTGCAACAATGTGGCACTTGCCTCAGCAAAAGAAAACAACATAAACAAAAGTTAAGTTTGCCAATCCTGAATGGGCCAATGCTACAATTGTTGGCCTTTAAAATTAAAAAAAAAAATACTTTGTGTAAGCCGAAATTTTCAAGCGCACTTGACTTGAAACGAAAGACGCCGCTTAGCAACTGACCTGCCTTAAGTATGTTTAGTTTCAATTTCGATTCAGTTCTCCAGTGCAATGCACTGATTGACTCAGCTCTTCGCTACTTTAATGTGCTACAAATTATGGCAGAAGTTTCCGTTCTCCTTTACACGGCGCTGCGTGTTTGCACCTGCATGCCTCTGATTCATACTGATACCCATGCTCAAGCAAACAGATACTTGTATTCATGCCCATGCCGATACTCATACAGACACTCATACAGACACTCATACAGATACTCATACTAATACTTATGGTCGTGCTGACACTTGTGCTCGTAACTAAGCTGCAATAGCTGAGCGAGCACACAGAACAGAACAGAACAGAACACTCTAAGCTCTGTGGGTGTGTAGTTGAGGAAATGCGCTTAAGTGGCATCAACGTCAATTCTCTTGGTTCGAGGTTTGAGTCAAGTTCTGTTCTGGCTTGGATCTGGTTTCTCTCCATTGCACATTCAAGTTGAAATGACGAACAGATGAGCGTTTTTAATGTCAATTTGATAATTTGCCAAAGAGTGTCGAGGCTCCCTGTAAAGCATGTGTTTGTCTTATCTGTGTGTCTGTGTGTGTGTGTGTGTGTGTGTGTGTGTGTGTTTGCTTGTTTGTACAAAGGTGTGTGTGTGTGTGTGTGTGTGGGTGAACAACTTTATATGCCAACGGCCAACGGCCACTAAACAAATAATAACAAATGAGTAATGAGAAGCGCTTATACGGGAGACCAATCAACTGAACCGAATGAGCGAACATTGGACTCACCTGTCCAGTTGATAGTCTCGTTTTTCACGCACACACACACTCACACACACACACGCACACACACACCAATGTAGACAGAAAATACTCATTGATTATTTAAACGTTTGCGGTGCTATTGTTGTCCCCAGGAGAACGAGTGGCAGAGATACTGAATGAGACAGATAGAGAGACAGAAAGACAGACAGACAGACAGACAGACAGACAGCCAGAGCGATTCGTAGTCACAGTGGCAGCCGCAATAACAACCACAGCCACAGGAATAGCAGCAGCAACAACAACATCAACGTGCATTTGTGTGCTTCACACTGTGGCATTCATTGTTTACCGTTTGTATCTGAAGTTTTATGGCACTGGGGCATGGATAAATATTGATTCGACGAGAACGCTGCCCAATACAAAAATGTTTAGCTTCAATTCGCCTGCCAAAATACGACCAGCAACGAATCTCGTTAAACTCAGTTTTTAAGTGCGCAAAGCTTTTAAAAACACTTCGAGCAAATCTCAATTATTATAAAAATATTTCCCAGCAAAAAAAAAATGAAATGAAAAATGAAATAAATAATATGAGCCCTTTGACTTTGCTTAATCCTAAGCAGCCTTGGCCCTCTTTGAAACAGGACCAACTTGAATATGTTTTCATAAATATCTTATTTGCCATCCATATCTTTCAATTATGGTCATGGTATTGAGCTGCCACACATTTTAAAGCTCTGGCAAAATCCGTCTCTTGGCTTAATGCCATTTGCAGGGTACTTTAACAAGCTCTTTGAATGTAATCAACTCAATGTATTTCATTTTTTCTAGCGTCTGCTACTCTATAATCTAAATGCTCAATGGAAGGTCTTACTGAATAGAACACTAGTTGATTCAACATATTTCACTTGTCCCTCTTAAGCAGCTTTCTCTCTGTTTCTGCTTTTCTGTCGCTTACTCAATCCTGATGCGTTCCAATTACTCAAGCAGTCAATGCCATTGCAATATCACAAGCAGCAGCAGCAGCAGCAACTTCCACTGCAACCACAATGCACTCAAAGATATATAGTACTTGGCCGGGCACAATGTACGCTCAAGTAGCGGCGCGCCTTGCCACGCCTTGCCATGTATATGGCTTGTATGCTTATTTTTAAACGTATTAAGGAAGCACCAGGATGGCATGCAATGAAGTCGACTCGAGACGACTTGAGTCAACTTAAACAGAGGTAGCAACAGCGGCTAAATAAATGATATGTACCATGCGGCGCACAAAGGGACAGCTGAATGTGGCGCCACCACAGTGACAGCAGACTCAGGTAGGAACAAAAATGGTAACCAACGAGTTTCCATTGAATTGACTTTCAATTCAAACGCTAGACATTTATCCCGGCCCAGAAGTCTTTGTCTGCCCGCATTTCACTACTGTCAAAAGAACTTCATGTGCTTCAATGCGAGCGACTACATTATAAAGCTCAAAATGGAAATCCTACAAAAAAAAAAAATATATATATATATATATATTTCCATAAGCTAAAGCAAATCCGGCTATTGTGACGTTAACATTAATGCAAGCTGTTGACAATTTTTCTTTGCTATGCCTCATGTTAACTTAACATGCGCCTTAACAGCTGCCTAAGCTGTTAGTTTGCAAAACTTTTCAAAAGAATTTTAGCTCGTTCGTTCAGGTTTTTATTCTACTTTTTTCTTTTTTGGGAAATTGTCAAATTTAAGTTGCAGCACACATCACGCCAACAAACAGACAAAAGAATGAAATGAAATAAAAGAAAATAAAAATGTGCAAAGTATAAGAGAAAACAACTACTGTATATCTAAGCTGACTTTGGCTTCTAAGTTTGCTGTCGAATTCATGTTAGACGCAAATTTATGACTGTCAAAAAGTTCAGCTGCAAAATGTTAAGGCAGAGACGATTGCGCTGAGGCCGTCGAGGCGTCCTGCGACCAAACAGAAAAAAGTGTCGCTATAAAAGAAATAATATTATTTCGTAACTTGTGAATTTATGGCTCCGCCAGAATTCGCAGTCAACGCCTGCTGACAATGGATCCATGCATACATATAATATATATATATGTGCAGCAGTACAATAAATGTCAGTCCAGCTGCACTGCATGCCAAATTCAAATTAACAGCCATTGGCAGGTAAGCAAAAGCAACGCAATTTTCAGTGGTTCAACTTCGACTTGAAGCGATTTAAGACATGTAGAACAAGTAACTAAACTCTAGTCGAGACTGCTCGACTAAGAGATACCCTGAATCCATTGAGCTGTAATACCAATCATAAAAAGTTTCATTTATTCATTAATAGTAAACAACACATGCACACACACAAACATATGCATGCACGTAATATGCTCACTGCACAGTTTTGCGGCTGCAGCAGAGGCTGTGCTATGGAAACTTTATTGTTTAATAACTTTTTTTCTCGATCTATGTTCTTAATGAAATTTTCGGGGCATGATTATGACATCTAAATGTACCTATTTTCCAAATTTCAAGTCTCTAGTATTTGATATACGTGAGTTATCGATTTTGTTGAATTGTGGGCGGAAGGGGCGTGGCATCAAAAATCCAAAAATGACAAAATGTGCGGATTCAATATAGCTATCAACCACAACTTAGTGCATGATTCTATCTTTAACGGTGTGTACGCCAGACCTCAAAAACAAAGCGATATTTTCGATAGTTATCGATAAAAAAGAAATGGGATGAGTTATCGAAAAAAAAAAAACTCGTACAGCGTATGGTATTATCGAGCATTTTGCTTTTTATTTGAAGTCTCTAGCTTTTGTGGTTGCAGAAATCCAGGTGTTTACACGGACGGACGGACGGACGGACGGACGGACAGACGGACAGGGCTAGTTCAACTCAGCTCGTCGAGCTGATCAAGAATATATATACTTTATGGGGTGTGGCACGCCTCCTTCTGCCTGTTACATACATTTGCACAAAAAATTTCCATTTTCAATGGATTCAGGGTATAAAAATGCACGAGCGCCTTAGACTCATCAGAATGATCTGATCGAGTACTTAGTCTGCATAAACTCACTCATACAGGTAAAAGTGCACAAATCGTAGGAAATATCCCAATAATTAAAAACATATCCATCAGGACAGAATCTTCCGTTGAGCTAAAAAAATGATGCCTAAAAACATATCCGATATTTATCGATAAATGCCAAATGAATTTAGATATTGAGAAAATAAATTAATTATATACGCAAATGAATTTAGATATTGAGAAAATAAATTAATTATATACGCTTTAGAGAGCAATATTAATTTGAAATTTCTCTAGCTCGAGACACAGACTGACTGAAGCGCCTGAGCTTCAATGGGCTACTTTGCTTGTTAGTCTGAATGGCAAATCAATTGTGATTCAAGTCAATTGATATTTAAGCTCAAGCGATATTCAACATTCTTTAAGCAAAGCTATTATCAGTGTACTGTCATGTCTGCCCATCAGTTGCAGCAACAACAGCAACAGCAACAGTAGCAACGACAACGCATTTTAATCAAAGCCGCAAACCTATCAAGACATTTTTAATGACGCCCCACGGCTGTGACCCAACCCCCCACATAGTACGAGCAGTTAGCAGCCGTAGCTCGCCTGCTGAGTCTTGCCACTGCGGTTAAGGGTTTCCAGACAGCCAACTCAGGCCGCTCCGCTCAGCTCCGTTCCGCTCCTGTGCCGCACGTGCCACCGCCAGCCAACCTGCCTGCTGCCTGATATATGCTATGTCTATATACACATTTCAAATGAAACAAATGCAAATTGTTGTCATTCAGCGACATCAACGAGGACAACAACAGTCGATTGGTTTGAAGCCTGGAGCCGGCACTTGGCGTCCTGTTCCCATGTTGCGGCCCGCCTCGTAAATGTTCATTAATCCGCTGGCATTGCAGACAGTGCTGCAACAACAACATAGTGTATGTGTGTGTGTGTATGTGTGTGTGTATTGTGTGTATATTAATGCGGCTGGCAAAAGTAGCTTTTAATTAGCATGTTGTCTGCGGGCCGCAACGCAGCTCGTTTGTTGCAAGTTGTTTTGGGGATTTTTGAATGGCTTTTTGGTTGACTGGCAACAACCTAGGCGCAGGTGCTCGATGCGTGGAAAGAGAACGAGCGATAGAAAAGGAGAGCGATGCAGCCACACTGTTTGCCCAGCCCAGCTAGAGTATGAGACGAATGAGCCTGGCAATAGTTTTTTGGCGGGTTGGAGAAGCTGCCACAGCTGATGGGCTCCAAGGACTTAAATGCGACTTAGGCTTAGTGTCGCTTGTGGTTCGGTTGCTTTTGCGATTTAGCGCGCAAGAGAGAGAGAGAGAGAGAGAGAGAGAGAGAGAGAGCAGGCAAATAGGTAAAGATAAATAGATGTTGGGGTAGGGAATAGAAGATAAACTATCTAGGCACGTGAATAAGTTATACATAGTGTTGCGGCCTATGTAGTTGGCATTTGCCTAAGCTCAGACACGCAAACCTTAAACAATAAATTTGCCGTGAAAAGCTAATTAGTAATGCCAATAAAGAATACATTTTCCAATACAATAAAAGAAAGAGCAGGAAGACACAGCATACAAAATTCAAAATATGCTAAATACGCGTATTCATTATAGGAATCTTTGAGAGCTGAGTGCGCGTCTCTCTCCTATATGGTCTACAATTTACGTCTAAAAATCAAATCAAATCAAAATCAAATTCAAGTTATGTATAACAACAAAATGATGAATTATCGAGCAGACTTGCTAAACTCGCAGTGAGTATGATATGCAGACAGTAAAAATATCCAGTCTCTAGTATTTGAGCTTACACGATTGATTAGCTGAGCTGATCAAAAAAAGAGATATGCAAATGAATTGTAGCATGCCTACTTCACATAATATATATATATTTAATTTTTTTGTCATTAATTAATATAGCTAATGGTATAAGTACACAATTTATTGATTTTATCAATTACCGAATATTTATACTTGAAATAGCATCCATTTACGGATGTAACCAATGTCTAATCATGCATAAATATTGATTAATATTTGAATTATCCCCAACTGTAGCCATGCTGTACTGGATTCTTTATAAAAGCACACACACACACACACACTCGCACACGCACACACACCTCAATTACCCGTAAACGCTTAATGGCCTATTAGTTGGCTGCGTGCCTCTCGTCTGCCACATTGGCGTAGTCACGCACAAACAAATTGTAGACCCTAAAACCTTACATTTTATCGCACGCTGCGATGTAGTTATATTTCTCTAATGATTAATGCAAACTTTTAAATTATCAATATTTACAGTATTTCAAAGATTGAATTATAATAATGCAATTTACTATAATATTTATAATAATAATTATTTTAATTTATTATATTAATTATTATAATATTAATAATTATAATATATATAATATAATAATAATTATATTCACAATATTAATAATAATAATAATTACAATAATAAGAATAATTATTATCAAACATATACAAATATATAATAATGGAATAATATAAGCGAATCGCATGCATGGCTGAGACTAAGGCTGCTTGAATAATTAAACATTCGAACAATAAACCCTTAGAGTTATCTTATTAAAGAGCAATATATAATAATCTGGCGCATAACAAGTTGTACCCATTTCTGCTTAGAGTCTGAACTTCTTCTTTAAGTTGAGGCAGTAAAACGTTGCGGTTGCTGCTGCTCATTGATGCAGACAATAGACACAAGCGTAACTCTTTCAATGGAAATTTCTTGGCTTTGGCCTCCGTCAATGATTAGAGCTGTGGATTAATTTGCTGCATTAGCCGCTTCATTGGCATGACGAGCGGATGCGCTGCAAATCGGGCATTGTCAAGCGCTGTAATTTGAAGTAAATGCAGCTTTTGTGGCAAACAGGGGCTGTGGCATGTGTGGCAAGGCAGGGCAGGGCAGGGCAGGGCCGTGCAGGGTAGGGCAGGGCAGGGCAGAGCAAGGGAATAACTCGACGATGCACGCTAATCAGACGTCACGCAGGCGCATGACACAAAAAGCCAAACAGCAACACAAACAAAGCAAACCAAACCGCAGGGCCATAGGGGGCTGAATAGAAGTTAAAGGAGTTGTTGTTGTTGTCGCTGCAATTGCTGTTCATTGTTGGTATGATTATAAGGCATAAAGTGCTGAAGCTGCTGTTTGCTGCCTTCGGCCCAGGCCTAAGTAACACGATTTTTTCTTCATTATTATTTCTTGGCACGCGATCTGACAAGTTAGACGACTCCGTTGTTGTCGCTGCAGTTGTTATTGCTGTTCATTTCTAGTTGCTGCTGTTGGACTTTGAGCTAGTCAAGCAAGCTGTCGCCATCGCCTTTGCCTTCGCCATCGCCATCGCCTCGGTTGTCGTGTGTTATGCGATTTACATGAAGTGTTGGCGATGGCAAAATTTTCACGACGCCTGCTGGCCGGCCCCCCTACTGCAGTACTAAGCCGGCGCGCCAGCCGGCCTTGCCCATTTTACGAAAAGCCGCAACCGAGACACCCCACTGCTGATGTCTATCTATAGATATATTATAATATATCTATAATATACACATATACGTATTCGTAATCTACTTTTATAAAGAAATTACATTTGACGACTTACTTGCAATTAGCCACGTTTGCAACTGGTTGGCTCGTTGTTGTGTTTTTGATCTGTAAGACAATAGAAACAAGATATTAGCTAAATGTGCATGGCAAAATCATATCGCAAAGTCAACAATTTCTGGAATGAATCAGAATTTAACTGTGAAACGCAACAAAAGCCACTTCATTTTCAGATCGCGCCTAATCCAATGGTTTATGTGTGCAGGTTTAATCAATTTTTGGGCAACAACTTGGCAATTATTATAATGGGTTCTACGAGCACATATATCTCGCTTATCTTTTTGGTTATTTTCCGTGCTGACATTTGTTATATACTCTAACTTATAGCGATCATCTTATCGCACAATTTGTTATTTCACAATCTTCAACATGTAAACAAAGTGCGAAATTTCGGCAAAATAGTTTAAATATTTAAAAAATTCATTCACTCGATAAATTTATGGTCACAGTAAGTAAATATATTTCACCTTACTTCGGTCAGCAGAAAAATGCTATAAGCTATGCAGTACTCATAGCATTAATTAAGACAATATTTAAAAAACATAAATTTACTAATTCACTTTAAGGTGTCGGTAGCCTGAGAACATGAATACGTCATTTTATTTATGTAAACGTAGCATTAATTGGCTACCTGCTTGACCTTCGCTGATAAGGAAGATCTTATCAATCTGTCGAGCGTAAAACTTGAGTCTTATCGGTCTCAGCTTTAGGCCGGGATGGGATTGGGATATGCGTCACCCTTGCTCCCTGTCTGCCGCTCACTCAAACTCTTTTCAAGTAGTCTGTCTGGCTATCACGTGAGCGCAGTGCGCAGCTTAATTAATTGCAAAAAAGAAAAAAAAGGGAGAAATATGCTTTAAATGGAGGTTTATGCACATAAATAAGAAAAGCAGAGATAAAAGCAGAGGCTGCGGCAGAGCCAGTGGATAAGAAGCACAGTTGGCTTGCCGGCGGGCCGCAGACACATTACATTTTCTGCTCCAGATACGCTTTTCACAATTTTTACACACACACACACACACACACACAGATAGACACGCAGCAGATGCCGACTTTTGATTTTACTTTTGCCAACGCGGCGTATGCGCAATGTTTGCAAGCGGAGCGTGCGCACAGAAAGCAAACAGCGCCGAAAAACAGACAAACAGGCAAACAGACAAACAAACAAGCAAGCAAACAACACACACACACACGCACACACACACACACACACAGACAGACGCACAGCTGACTACGAGTCAGTCAGTCAGTCAGTCTGACATCCACTGAGCCATGGGCGTTTGTAAGTAGTCTGTGTATATATACATATATGTATGAAAAGTGAAAATTGCATTTGTTTTTAATGCAGCTGAAAATTAAGACGAAAATGTGTGGCAAGGTTGACTTGGCTGGCAGACAGCGTCAATGAGGTGAAAGGGGACAAAGAAATGAGCTGCAAAGGTGCGCTAATCAGCCAAAAACAAAAATAAATGGCGAATGGAAAAAATGCAGAAACTAAATTCCCACTGGGCCAAGGGAAAACAGCTAACGAGAGTGCAAAAAGAAGAAATTTACTTTTCACTCGAGCACAAATTTGCATTACAATTGAAATTTCAAATTCGCACATCAATCGATTCTGTGCAAGGAAATTACGTGGAATTAGGTGAGCCCAAGCAATTACAATCTAATAATAATAATAATAATAATAATATAGAATATATGAGAGTCAACGAAGCGATTCAAATGAGCGTCAGTTTTGTTTGTTTGTTTTTTTGTTTTTCCTGGCAATGCAATCTAATCACAATTTGTGATTTAAAATTAAAGAGCTTTTTGCTTGATGCCCTCCAAAGTGAGTCAATCACCCACCCATGGGCACACAGCGTGTGTCTGCGGTCATCCTGATCTCATCTGTTAATCCCATTGCACTCACATATGCAAAACTCATTGGCATTTGTCGGCTGTCCAGGGTGCCCACATCGCGTGGTCAAACTACATTGCCATCGATGCCCAGCAACGTCATCGTCATCGTCGTCAGCATCATCATCATCATCATCATCATCATCATCATTAATTAAACACTTAATTAAAACTGCAGCTGGCTGCAGGAGGCAACAGCCGGGGCATCAAATGCAATCCACTGCGCATCGCATGGAGATTGAGGCGTAAAAGGGTGGCACGACTCGCCGAGGGGCGGAAGGGGAGGAGTAGGGGAATGCTATAAATTGATTAGGCGGCATTTGCTGAGCGCTTTCAGCAGCCAACTGGCAAAAGGCAATAACAACTATTAACGGCATTTAAAATGCAAGCC
Source organism: Drosophila mettleri (assembly GCA_035047625.1). NCBI lineage: Eukaryota > Metazoa > Arthropoda > Insecta > Diptera > Drosophilidae > Drosophila > Drosophila mettleri. The sequence goes on along the minus strand of JAWNPI010000109.1, from coordinate 11,563,293 downwards.
GCTAAAAGCAACAACAACAACAACGAGAGCAACTAATAACAACTAAATAATAGGTTTCATAAAAAGCAAATATATACACATATTTATATATATAGCTACATATATACATTTGATAGAAATTAACGCCACTTTCATTTTTCGTCATGATATTCATTGAGTTGGGCAACCGTGCGAAAGAGGTTGAGGAAGCACGGACGATAACCGATAAGTGACAAGCGATAAGCGATCATATATGTATATACAAACAATTTATGTGCCACAACACAACATTTATAAACACATAAATACAATTTGTAATCGCTTGATTAGCAAAGAGAGAACGGAAATATGCATAAGGCCCAGTTTGGGCGCAAGTGTGAAGCCCATATTGATTACACTTTACTAAGCTTTCAAAGCAGTTTCGTAAATAAATATTGAAAATGCTCATTCACAATACAAATCGAGGTGGTGTCGTTGCTAGGCGATAATCCATATGCACATACATGAGTGTAAATCATTGAAAACCAATGTGACCGTAAGAGAACTGAAAGACCAATGAGCGCTATCAGAAGCCCAGGGGAGCAAGAGAAACACGAGCTGTAGCCTAAGACATGCTAATTATATGGCCAAACGAAATTATGAAATACTTTTGTGATAACTCGGAATTCAAATACGCCTTCATTCTGAGAAGTGAATCAGATAATCATTTATTTCTGGCTTTTATCAGAAACTGTGCAGACCTTATCACTAATTGCTGCACGCAATTACAGGCCAATTATTATCGAGGCAAAACGGAAAAAGAAATAAATAAAAATGGGCAATGGCAAATGGGAATACCCCGAACGTATATAGGCCGGCTGCCCGCAGTTCTTACCACGACGGGCGCTTCATGCGGTGTATAGAGTTCTGTTTACCGTTTTACACTTATGCAATTACACTGACAAGGGGCGGTCCCGTCGGCGTCCCTAAACGACAACGAACACGATAACGAGAGGGACGCGGTAACAAAACCCGGAAAAAAAAAATAAATAAAAATAAAATCTGCGTGAGAAAGGGAGAACCGAAACAAGAGCGAAACGCAATCAAAAGCTGTTTATCTTCTTGACTGCTGAGTCGCAGTCCTTTTTTATACACACACACACACACACACACATAAACACAGATGCAGATACATCTACATATACATACACACATATATTATTTTTTTGGTTCATCGGAGACCGAATGAGGGTCACACAATGGGCACTAGATGGCCTTGGGCTGCTGTGGGGACGGACCGATGCCTCGCTCGATTTTCAAGTATTATTCATTTACATTTTCCATAATAATAAAAATAATAATAGTAATATGTGTAATATATACGTGTAATACATAAGTAGCTAACCAATTTGTTATTGGCCCTAGTGACCGACGGAGCATTTGTTATTGCCAAAATCGTTTACAAAGTATTCAATAGTGGCACATTTTTTGAGGGCGTCCTCGGCCATGTTCGTGTTCGTGTCCGTGTCCGTGTCCATGTCCATGTCCATGTCCATGTCTTCATGTAAATGAAAGGAATTGTTATAAATTGTCTTGAGCCGTTTGCCGTTTCTCGCATTTCCTTTCTTATACACTGTCGACGGTCAGTTTCAACTTTGCTAAGCACTTTGCAGGGCTTTAAAACTATTTACTATATTGACCATTGACCGAGCCAAGAGGCTCCCTCTATGCCCTGCAGCTGTCAAGTGTGATTTATTCTAAATTATAGGGTATTTGTGCGTCGTTTGCCTGGCAGATATTTGTCAATGCTTTTTGCCATCGATACTTACTTCTCATTTGCCATGGGCGCTAAGCAAAATATCTTTGAGATATTGTATCGACTGTTGTCATGCAGCATGCGTAGGCGATTCAGTTGATATGCCAATGAAAGGTTTGGGTTACGGGCAGCAGCAGCGGCAACGGCAGCGGCAGAGCGTCTATTTGGGCTGCCTTTTAAATTGTGATGTAACTGTTATTGAAGACAAATTTTGGAAAAACGCCCTATTTATGAGCTGCTCAATTGATGTAGATCCGGTCGTTCCATTTGTTTCTAACTTAAGTAAAGGCCAACGCGCAGCGCTGCCCTTATCAGGAGTGACTGATACAAATAACTGTAAACAACAAGCCGGGGCAATTGAAAAGCTGACCAGAGTTCTATCTAACGCTTGCAGCGTGGGCTATGCAGGCAGGCTGCGGCCGGTCTGGGTAAGATGTTTGGCCACTTATTCAACCTGATTTTGAACCGGTTGACATCGCAACATTTGTCGGGTTGTGGGCGTGGCAGGCGCTAAACAGTTAGCTAGACAAATGGCCGGCCAGACACTGGGCCCGAGCGTTTCGTAGTCCAGTTTCGGCCTGACGTAGCGGCAACTCAGTCACTCAGCCAGCTGATGAGGAGGCGAAAATAAATTTCAAAGCGATTTATCAAAACCAAAATCCCATATCTAACTACAACAACAACAACAACAACAACATTGCCTGCAAAATGGCAAAATTCTTAGCCGCAGAACGCAGCCGCAACTGAATAAAATTGAAGCCAAACGCCCGAGGAGCTGCCTAAGAGAATGGCAAATGGAGCACGCTACATTGCTCTAGTTGAAAGTGCTCGACTTGGGAATACCCTGCACACAAGTGAACTAAATTCCAAATGAAATTATTACATAGATTATCACATACTCAATTCCACCTCATTATTTGGCAAAAGCCAAGCCCAAGTCACGCTTCAAATCACGTCAATAAATTCCAAAAATTTTAATAGATTCATCAAGTTAGGCCGACATTTTTCTTCATTTGTCGCCATTATACCCAATGGGGGGGTGGGTGCCCATTTCGAGCTTAAAAACTGGGAAATGGGCCTCGGTTTTAGCTTTTAAGTCGGCAGCTCAGATTCTCCGTGTTGTGTTGTGTTGCCGTTGACAAACGTCCAATGCAAATTATTCATAAGCAGGGCAAACAAACATCTTGTAGCTACACGCAGCGCACACAGATACAGCATACAGCTGCAGCTAGACAGAAGACAGAGAGACAAAGAGGCGATATGCAGCGAAAGCGTGAGAGCGAGAGAGAGAGGGCTAACTGGAACAAAAAAAAAAAAGTGCTGTCACTGGTCGCTTGCTCCCGTTGCTGTTGGCGGCATATACAAAACGTTAAATTAATGTTAAAAGCATGTTGGCCGCCTGCCGTCGTCCGTTATGCGCCGCCCCCTTTCGCTGTGCCGTCGTTTGTTTCGTTTCATTCTTTGCTGCCCAGTGGGCAATGTGTCCCACAATGCCCCCGCGTCACCCCATTTAGACTCGTTCGCTCTGTTTGCCGTTTGGCTGCAGTTGCGCCCGCTGCCACTGCTGCTGTTGCTGCTGCCGTTGCTGATAAGCCGCTTAGCTGTTGTGCAGTAAAAATATTTCGGTTGTTGCTGCTGCGCCTCAAGCAGTGGGCGATGGTCAAGCAAAGCGGAATAGCATAACGGGAGCATTGGATCAGATTGTGGCTTAAAGTGGAGCACATTGCATGAAAATGGCTTCAAATTGGTTATTTATCGAAGCATCTTGCGTTACCAAAATATCGATAGCAACGACTAACTATAACTGTTGCGATTGTTGCTTTTGTGCGCTATAAGTAAATCGTAATTTTCTAAATTGATCATGGAAAGTTGAAAAAAAAAAACGTGAGCAAATGGTAAAAGTTCGGCAGTTGAAGTAGATAAATATGATCGATGAATTATCGAATTATTGTTTAGTTGTATCAAAGTGAAAATGTTTTACAGCTGGAGCGAACAATCGATAGTAAAACTGATTTTGATTGTTTTTCAAAATATTTGTCCAAAAAAGATTAACATCGACTGTAACAAGCTACAAAAAAATAATTAAGATGGAACAACTTTTGTTTAAGCATAATTTGGTTTATTGATACCATATTCACAAAACCTTTGACAATCTAATCTTTTGCAATCGATTATATAACGAGCCGTAGTTTATCGCTAGCAATTGAATCAGATATAAACTTAAAGTATCGCAAAACAGACTTAATTATGCCTATCGATATCGATATCTTGAAGTGCTTGAAGTGCTCTCAGAGCTAAGTCTATCGTTATCGAACTTGAATATGCACTGTTATCTACATTTTTGTATTTCTTTAAATGCTTTTATTTAATATAATGCAAAGCTAAACAACTAAAGCTAGTCATTAGCTTATTCCCCAGAATTGCCTTGTTTATCGAGTCACAGTCTTTTCCCACACATCGATAATTGTATTCGAATAGTTTCCTGAACTGGCAAGGTTGCCGCCTCTGCCTTTTCAAATTACGTAGTAGCTGCAGTCAAAGTTTGCGTCTTGGCGGCGAGCCCTGCCATTTATGCGGCTCACCTCGGTGCCTGCCCCTGTAAGGGGCTGTTCCAGTCCCCTCCACCTCCAACCTGAACCCCCACCCCCCCTGCCCACTCCCTGCAGCCGTGTTGTGCAAATAAAAAGCTTGTCACTTTGACATTTCGCCGGCAGGAGCGCTAAGCTGCAACGCGGCCCGAAACGTGCGGCCGCACGGAGCTGGCAGCAATGGCAACGTCTTCAATGCTGCCTAAGCAACGGCTCGTCGCTGTTGCCGGCTGCTCCGGCTAATGAGTGGTGCGAGGATTGTGCAGCCGCTGCCAGTGGAGGCTCAGGCATGGCATGATTAGGAGTAGACACAGAAGAGGCAGGCATAAGATGTTTTGCATTGGCTGCTCGTTGCGGTTGGTTTATTTACAATTTTACATTGCAAAAATCGAATTGGCAATTGTAGTTGCTTCGTTAATGTTGTTGTTGCTGTTGTTTTTGGCCGCAAATTAAACGTTTTGGGTCGTGCCTACAACAGCAACAACAATAGTAACACAACAGTTAACAACAATAACAACAATGACGACGACAAGAGCTCTGCATTGTTTGCTCCTCCAATTATTTTGCATTATTTGCAACGAAAAAGTAAAAGTTTCTTTTATGACTGCGAAATGTGGTCGAAGAAAATGAACTAGATGAAGATGATGTTGTTGCTGCTGCTGCTGCTGCTGATGATGATGATGATGATAATGCACAAGATACTGATAATAAAGTTATTGTAGTTGTTATTCATCATCATCACGATGATTACGTTAATGTTAATGTAGCTGGCGCTTGTGCAATGCTCATCATATATAGATATGCGTGTATCTCGGCTAAGGTATCTGTTGGTGGCCAGTCAAGAGCGAATTAACTTTGCCCGTGTTTTACTTTTGGCCTAATAGCTGCTACATATACGTTTTCTATTGCTGGCCACATTTCTGGCCTGATGCACGGGTCAAAGCACACACGAAATTTGGCCATTCGGGCCTTGGGTCGTGCGTTAATTAAGCCCTCCAAATAAAAGAAAACAAAACCGAAAATTAAAGCGCACAAAATACAACAAATAAGCCAAAAATCATAAGCAACAACTCATCCAATTGGGTGGCTAATGCATCGTTCGGACCACATTCAACGCTCGTAATTGGGCAATTGCCCTGCAGAGACGGCCACAAAAGCGTCTATGAAATATTTCAGTTTGAGGTCAATGCCTACAAAGATATCTGTATCTGAAATCTATGCCTTGGATTTCAAGTGTTAACTTAGCAAGTTCGCTGCATGCTGATCGATCGATTGTGATTTCAATGATCGCGCAACCCATGTGATCACAGACGTTTTATCTTGCCACGAAACGCTAAGCCGTAGCAATTGACTTGGCTTGAACTTGTGCGATATTTTGTTTGATAATTTGTAAAATTCACTGATCTAACTGATCAGGCGCGTATCACTGATCAGCTCAGGGGCCACTCATCGGCTTGAATTGTTACCCAAAAGGCCTTGATATCACTAGGAAATACTTAAATAAATTTTGATTGACAATTGAATTTAATCCGGTTACAGTTAACAGTCGCTGATCTAAGACACAAACAAACAATTGGCTCTGGCCTAAGCATGGGATTTTTTACCGCTCTTCTAGCATTTCCCCATTGTCGTCAGATTTTCGTTGCCTTTTGTGATTGGGTCATGATCGTGTGGTATCAGCTAACACAGCTCGAAAAGCCAAATGATTTCAGCTTTTTCGTTATTTTGTGTATTTTTGAAGTGATGACACGATCGCACGATCTCAGCTCAGCTCAACTCAGCTCTTAACTTGAAGAATCTCGCTTTTCTCGAACACTCGACGCACACATCCACAGTTTTCACTTGAAGTTGACTGAAAGGAAATATATAAAACTCATTGCATTTTACAGCTATAAATCGATGGCTATGAAATTGTCATTGGCACAAAAGATGTGAACGGGCCGAGTAAATAAGGCAACTGCCTGAAACTTTATAAAGACGCTGTCAGCAACAGAGAGTGAAGCGATTGGGCCACAGCCTGTGCCTGGGCCTGCATGGGTGCAGTCAGCGACTAGGTGGCTTGGGGGCAGCCGTTTGGCGGGGTGAGTTCGCTTCAGGAATGAATTTCAAAGAAGAAACAAACGAAACAGCGCGCAAAAAGAGGTGAACAAAAAAAGCGTCAACCGTTTTGCTTCATTGCACAAAAGGCCGCCCAGACTGAGTCGCAGCTCCAGTGACACACGCCCCACCAGATGCCACACCTACCGCGTCGCCCAGGCCCCCGACTCCATCGGGGCAGACGGCCCAGCATAAACAAAAGCCAGCAGCAACCACGATGCTGATGACGATGACGATGACGACGACGACGACGCTGTCAATATAAGCTGCTGCTGCTGCTGCTGCTTCTGCTGCTTCTTCTTCGTGTGCTGCTGCTGCTGCTGCTGCTTCAGTTGCCGTGTTTTTTTTTTCGCGTGCAAAAAGCTGCTGGCGCGGGCGCGACAGAGCTGGGGGTACCGATGGAGGTGTGCGGCGACCGCTCCTCTTGTCGCTGCATTTTTCAAGCGTTGACAAATTTTGAGCCCAAAACCAAACACGAAATAAGCGACGGGGCGAAAGTATGCGCAATAATCGAAAAATGTCGCCAGCGATGAATTGCCGCAGCAGCAACACGGAGCTGCAGCTTGTGCAGGCGGGCTGCCAGCGAGGCGTGAGCGGCGAGGCTGCAACGCTGGAAGCTGTTGTCTCGGCAGCAACGTAGCTGCGCGCCCCCACAAAGAGTGGCATGAAATTGAAAGCAACAACGAAGTGAGGCGCAAAACGAACAAAAAAAGAAGAATAAATACAAAAAAAAAGAGGAAGAAGAAATATTTTGAATATTTTCACGTAGATTTGCATAAAACTGGGTGGGCTGCAGCCCACCGAGCGCAAGTGGGCGGGGCTTGGCAACGTGTCGCATTGACAGGCAGGAGGCTGCTGCACTTGAAGCGACTGATGCAGCAGCAACAAAGGCGCTTCGCAAAAAGCTTTTTGGCAATTTGCCTTCGAATGGCTTTTTTTCGCTTTTTCGTTTTGCTTAGATACTCATTTTCTTCTTTTCGCATTGTTGTTGTTAAAGATTTTGGCCAAAAGCGGCCGGAGTACTTTGGTTAGACGGATCGCCGACAACAGCTTAAAGCGCATAGCCAAAAGACTTATAAAAATCATTTAAACTAACAATGATCTAGGCAAGTAGAAAATAGCAATGTAAGTGAAACTTGTAAAAAAAATACTTACAAGAAATATATATGAAATATATGATGATAATAATAAAATACACTCGTCAGACTAAACATGCTCAATGCTAACACTTTAATGTAATAAAAAATTAATTGTTGAAATTATGTTGACAAAATCTTTATTTTTAATGAATATCACATTAATTATGAATAATCCAATCTAAATACTCATAATTTTATAATGAATAACAAATTAATTATGTGTAATTTCTAGCAATTGTTTTAAGATCAAATTTATGGTTCTTTTTCTGTACTCAAAAAAAAAAAACTAAGGAAAGAGAACTTCGAACAAGAAAAAAAGTACAAGCTACAATAAATATACAAAATTCTTTCTTTAATATAACAATAATTTAGGATGACGTCTGATAGCTTTTTCTTTTACTGGTCATTTTGACTTTGGTCTGATCAATTTTCGAGTGAACAACTTGAATTAATATATTCAAGTTGATTTCTTATTTATTTCACAAAAATCGAGCTGAGCTTAAACATCAATCGGATAAAATTGTAACCTCTTTCTGCATGACTTAAGCAGTCATCTCTGACGATTATTTTTTTAGCATGAGCTGGATATGGTCGTAGGTCACGCTCGCTATATCTCATGCTCGCTGCCAGCCAGGCTGTCTAACAGCTAGTAGTAAAATATGTGAGAAGGCTTTCTCTCTCTCTTTCTCTATCACTATATATCTCCCTCTTTATGTTTCTACTAGTGCTGACATGCAACCGCAAAACCCATGCGCCACTCGCACACACACTGCAGCACTACAGCATCCAGCAACCAGGAACAAGACAGGAAAAGAAATAGCCACAGCGCCAACTCAAACTCCTCCTGCCAACCGCAGCAACAACAACAGCAACAACAATTGCCATAGCAACTCATCTGGTACCTGTTCTAGATACACACACACACACACATGCACATGCACATATAATAAATATATACATGCATTCAGTCGGCTACTCATGCGCAGGCAACTCGAACCGCAGACAAGACGGGAAATGGGCATGAAAATGGAAATGGGTTTGGTAGTGGGAATGTGAACGCGTCTGAGACCGGCTCTGGCTAGCTGACTTCTGCTGCTTCCACTGCAAGCATAGAAAGAAGCAGAGAGTGTGAGCGCGAGCGAGAGAGAGAGAGGGACAATGGTCGTGTGTGTGGAAAAGATGCTTTCGTTATTTCTGTACACTCTTCTCCGCCCACACAATTAGAGAGGCAAATCAAGAAGAACTAAAATAGATAAAAGACTAAATAAGATATATTTATAATTTATATATAATATACACATTTATAATTTATGTATAATATATATCTAACACTCTTTTGCCAGAATAATAACTCATCTGAATAGAGTGTGGCGCCGTCGACTCATTTTTTGCACATTTCTAAGGAGAAATCTTTCATTATTTCGTGTGCGGTTCGATTTTCCGATATTTTCCTCTTTCGGCTGACCCTGAAATCAGGAAATCGACTATCGATGAGCAACTAAATTCTGGCTTAAAACAAAACAACAAGAAAAAAGCATGGTTCGCCAAGTACATTATGCAAAGAGTTTTGCAGCTGCAGCTCCCTTATTACAAGTCTCTGTGCGCGCGCGCTTATGTGTGTGTGTGTGTGTGTGTGTGTGTGTGTGCGAGACACGCAACATGGCCCGGGAGCTGTACAACAGCAATAACAACAGCGGAGCAGAATTAATTCAAGAGTGCTCCTCATTAACATCACACACAGTCTGACAACGATAACGACGATGCTTGATGACGATGATGAGGACGAGGCATGCCCCAGGCTGCGCACATAACTCGTTCAACTTAACATGCTGATAATGATGTTGTTGCCGTTGCCGTTGCCTCTGCCGTTGCTGCTGCGTTTGTCTTTGGGCCAAAACATGCGTCGCCTTTGTTGTTGCTGTGGCTGTTGCACGTTGTATGTTTGCTGCTCCGGCAGCCACACGGCCACAAATTTAGTATTTTCTTTACTTTTTTTCAGTTCAGCTGCTGCAGGAATTTGTTAAAGGCATATAACATCAGCCACATCTCAGCCACAAACTAAAAACATAAAAACCGGTTGTTTTTGCCATTTTTTTTTTTTTTTTAATTTTTTTTTTTTTATTTCTTTCTTTCTTGTTTGACGATTTCTTCTTGCTTTCAACCGCTGCGACTCCACTTCTGTGGATCTGTGGCCTTTCAATCATGCAAATTCACTTTTCGCAGGCGCCAAACTGATCAATAGCATTGACAAGCATTGCCTGGCTCTTGTCAGCTTTATGCTTTAACTGGAGAGCAGCTCATAAAAGACTAGAGAAAAATAGAACTATTAATAGGTAGGCCATACATCTGATAAGCTGAATACAATTTGGAATGATTTCAGGCCTCATGAAGTCATCATTTCATTCCCTCCCAGTTCAAGATGAGGCAAAAAATTCAATAGAACTGCAAGAAATTTCCATTAGCTCAGTCTGGCAGCTCGAAGATCATTTTTTCTTTCTCAGTTTCGCTTGACAGTTCTTGGAATGCATTTACAATAAATTTAACTGTGGAGCTGCACACGAATAGCACCCAAAAAAGTCTCTCACACACACACACTGGCATGCTGTGTGCACTCCAAATACCAACAAGAATACAAGTAGAACAAACGCCAAAGCACAGCAACTAAAGTCAAATGCATGAACAAACAAAGCAAAAAAACAATCCCATCAACAACAAACAAACAACAATGGCAAAAGCAACAACAATGCGCACACATGTGCCACCAAATTGTTCACACCTCTGCCCACCACAGCGGGCTCCACCGCACACACTTTGGCTGGTGCGTCCACTCGAGACGCACACGTGCAGACTTCCTCACCTCAGACGCCGTCGCATTATTATTATTATTATTATTTTAATTACACAAATAGAAGTGAGTGAGAACATGACTGTCGCCCCAAGGCGACTACGAAATACCCTGTAAAACTATACCGCTGGAGATGGAGTGACATAGACAGGATTCTCTGAGAGCGCATAGTACTTACTCTCTCGCTCTGTCTTTCTCGCAGCGGTTATATCTTTCTTACGCTCTTTCTCATTCAAAATCTTAATCTTCCTCACTGACTCAAGCTCTATCTCTCTCTCTCTCTATCTTTGTCTATTTATCTATCTGTCTCTCTATGTATATATATCTATCTCTCTCTCGCTTTCTTGCTTACTCACTTTCATTCTCATTCTCACTCTGACTCGCAATCTGTACATCTATCTAACTCTCGCTCTCTCTATATCTTTCTTTCTCTATTCCTTATCTCTTTCTATCTATCGCCTTCTTTATTCTCAGGCAAAGCTGACTTGAACCCCATTAAAACAAAATTTCTCAAAATAGAACTACTTTCTCTAACATCCCACACACAGGGTATACGAGTCGCACTTGCAGTACTCCAACATGCAATTCGCAGCTCGGACTGCTGCCACAAGGGGACAGTACACACACAAACGCACACTCGCCCCTGTTGCTCTCACTTGTCACGTGTGGCGACTCCTTCGTGCTTCCCACATGTCGCCCATCTGTTACGCAAAAAAAGGGGATCCGTCTGTGCGGGCATGTTGGCGGCAAAAACTTAAAATCGCATCAAAAGAGTCGGCGACAGCTGCGAAAAAAATAACGAACAGCAAAAAGTTTGCCATGTCCGCCAGAGGGACAACATTCGCAAAGGGCGAGCTCGAAACTTGTTTGCACAGTCGCAGTTCCGATAATTTATCGATAAGCCTTCGTGCCTTAGTGGTATGACTTGTTTTAGCAGCTAGCTTTCATTACCAAAGCTATATATAATAGTGTAATTGGAGTTATAGAATAAGAATTGATAATCGATATTTATGTGACTTTAGTTCAATTTACTTGCTTAATCTATCAATTCGTACTTCATATCGATAGATGAAGTTAGAATTTATCGATCAAGCAGATAGGTTACTGTACTGATTGAGCAAGAATCACCAGAGTTTTGTATAACAAATATATTTCGTATTATTATATTATATTTAGTTGACTATACAGCTCAATCAGTTAACAGCTTGATCCATTATTTCTTACTTCATATCGATAGGTGCAGACATTGTCAAGTTATCGCAAGCAACTGATGCCTAACCTACTTAGATGCATATCGATATAGACTCGTTGAATGCCACAATTGCCAGACACCGAATTGCCATTCTATATATAAAACGCGCCTCGTAGCTTCACATTCCACTTCCACATCTCACAGATCGTGCCACACGAAACGCTATGCATTCATTTTTTTTTTTTTCTTTTATTTTATTTTTTTTTTTTTTTGCTCCTCTTGATTCTGTTTGCGATTTCTTGCGGCAAATGCGTTTCGTGCGCTGCTCGAAAGAAAGAAGCGGCCAAAAACCTAAAGACCCAAGAAGCAACCAGCTAAATATAAAATAATACAGAGCCAAACCGAACCAAAGGAGAAAAAGCCATGCAATGGCAAACAATTGAAAAAGTGCTCAGAAAATGAAACAGCCAAAAATGATAATAGGCACATTTTACAACAAATCAGCTAAAGAAAATGTTTTATTTTTTTCCCCCAATTTTATTTTTTTTTTCTTTTTGTTTTTCGTCTTCAGCTCGTAATTTGGGTTTTGCGGTTGCCAAGTTTTTTTTTTTTATTTTTATTTTTTTCGTTTTTAATTTTTTGTGTTGTTATTTTGTTGCATTGGGGGTCTGGGAATTAGAACTGCGCGTGTTAAGCTCACACGATTAAGCATGAAGTGCTGAGCATAGCTGATCTTTTAGAAGATCTAAAAGATATCTGAACGAATATGGAAGTGCCGAAAAGAAAAGCAATGAGAAATGAGAAAACTATAATGATTCATGATCAATCAAATAATAATGAGTTCAAAGAAAGAAGAAGTAAAGAACTAAGAGAACCAAACATGGAGACTCGCAAAAAACCCATTTTGATATATTTCAAATGTTTTTATTTGTGAACGTAAAATAATTATAATTGCAATTATTAATAGGCATTTGAAACACTATTAATCAAATGATAATTAACAAATAAATATTTATGTATATATATTTATATATATGTTTCCTTTTATATAAAATCGCAAATTGATCTTGGAGCAGATGCTATCAGCGAATGCAATAAAAGTTATACGTCAGCAGTCTAATTGATTCCGAATGGCATGCCGCGAACAAATGAAATAAAAATATTTCTAAGGCAATAGTAAACACCCAATAAATCATAAAAAACTTCAATTAAGGTTGGTTCCAAGAAAAAAGAAAAAATAAAAAAATTATATACATACAACTGTACATACATATATTAGACTGGCGATAGGGCAACGTAATTGTTGGGGCTCTTTGTTTCCGGATTGCCAAACTGCAGTTTCACAAAGCAAACAGAAGTGTCATTTGCGAAATCGAAGACATAATGAAATATAATCCAAACGCCAGAGAGTACAATGCATTGGCCCGAAAATTGACAATAAATCACGAACAGACCAGGCCAAGTCGGGCACGGCCAGCCACGTGAAAATACGACAATTTGGCGAATGTATCGAATGACTCTACTCATTAGAGCCATGTGCTGCTGCTATCGTATCGAAGAGCCCACGCTGCCCATAAGCACATTAATCAATCTTTAAAAATACATCAATGAGATTGGCCAGGTCTTCAATTTAATTAGTTTACACGAGGGAGTGGACGCACAGTTGCTGATGTTCATGTTTAGAGTTAAAGTTAAATTTTGATGCTGATCATGCGGCTGGGTTTGGCTTTCTGTTGTATTAGCATAAATACATGTATATTTATGTATATATATATATTATATATGTACTTTTGAAACATATGCACGATTTTCACTTTCTTTTTGCAAGTCAAATTGAAAGTGAAACAATTGATGAGCTAATTGCATAAGACTTTGTCTACAGCAAATGCTCGAATAATATACTTTTTGTTATACATTTTCTCTATTTATATATATATTTATATAAATCAAGAAACAAATTCAAAATTCATTGCAATATATAGACTATAAAAAAGTCAGGACTAAATATTTAAAAATATATAATTTATAAGTAAATAACCCAATTTGTATTTTTAGCATAAAAAAAACTATATAATTACAGTTATTAATATTAATTATTATTAACAGATATTTAAGTTTTAATAACAATCAACGAAACAATTAAAATGTTTTTTAGTCTAATTAAATCTGTCAATTAAATGCCTGATAAAAAGGGTAGTTCAACCTAGGCAGCCCGTTTAACTTACAGTTTTTAGCTATTTAAAACAATGAACTTTGCTTCAGACCACTATCAAGTAATCTTCAGTTACAGTCCTGTATATTAAAAGTAAAACATATCCGAGCTCTACGCAAGCTAAAAACCTTGCAAATTTACTAAACCATAAATGGGAAGGATAAAAAAGCAATCGATGGTTAAAAAAATAATAGAAAACGGATTAAATACTAAAAAAAAAAAATAATAATAAAAACAAGTAAATAAAACACGTCAATTATTTGTAATTTGATTATGAAATTGTTCTATTTGACCTGGTTCTAACGACGATAGCCAGCTAGCTGGTCAGTCAGAGCGTGAGTGAAAAAGAGATAGGTGAATTGGAATTAAGTGCATTTCGATTTAGCATAGAGTAGTGTAGCTCCCGTGTGTAGCATGTAGCGCTCTAGGGCAAATATCCCTCTTGAGGCAATTTTTAATGTTTGTCTGTCTTAACTAACTATGGATAATTTTATATATTTATATATACATGTATGTGTATAAATATATATTTTCTGACTATTTTATAAAATTAGTGTTCATAGTTTTGATAGAAAAATACATTTTATATATATTTAATTATATATAATGTAACTTTGATATCATTTAGAGGTAAAGCCAACTGATTTTTTTATGTTCAATGTTTGGTCAAAACAATTAAAAAGCTAAAACTTTTACTCATTTAATACCTTGTCTTGTTATTTTTTCTCATTCTCTCTCTCTCTCTACCCCTTGCACGCTCAAAGCAGATTTCACTCTATCTACGGTCTACTCGTATGCATATTGGAATTTATTGGCATTTGTAAGAGCAAATGTTAGAAATTTGTTTCATTAAAACGCTAGCAAAATGCTATTACAACGTTTCTTTTATTTTTGTTTTTATTTATTTTATTTATTTTTTTTTTCATAGCTTTTGCTGTCGCTTCTTCTGCTACTGCCCCCTGTTTACTGCTGCTCTCTTTATATCTGCATTAATCCAATTTATCGCTGACTACCCTTCAGGCCCCGTTGCCTTCCCTAGCATATGCTGAGTGCTAATTGAATTAGCGGCTCTTTGAGACTGCGCTGCCAGCAGCAAACTCTTATATATGTATGTGTATATACATTACATGCTATGCTATATTCTATATATATCTATATACATATGTATGTGACCGATTGATTGGTGATCAAAGCTAGAATGCAGGCTTTCTACAAATTAACCTCAAATAATGACTGATGACAATAGGTCAATTAGGAGCAAGACTTAAGCTACTAAATCCCGTCGCATTTTACAGTTAAATGTTGCAATTTGATTATTTCAAATAGCCGCGACCCTTACCAGCTTTCAACTCTATGTATGTGCAAACAAAAGGGCACAAAACATTATTACATACACAAATATTTATAAATATTTAGCTATGAATTGAAAGCGAAGAAGAAACCAAAGCACACAGACACAAGAAAAAAGAACAAAACAAACAAAAGTGTGTAAAGAGTGCAATGCCAACAAATCATACGTAGATTTCTATATTTACATACATACATATATAAATATACATATATGCACATATACATAGAGTACTTAGATGGGTTGGCTTTTTTAGCTTTTTAGCTCATTATGCCAGCAATTTTAATGGCGCCATCGCCGTATGTCAGACACCTGACAATATGAATATATATATGTATGTATATGCATATATACATATATATATGCATGTATGTATGAGTAAATATGTTGACCGATATTTGCATTGACTTATAATTATGAATGAATATGCTCGCCTCGTCTTTCACCACCTGCGGTTTGTACCGTTTGAAGCGCCGAGCACTTTTTAGGCTTTAGATTTCTGCGCTCCTTTCAGTTCGGCTGAGTGCCGAATGCGTCAGTCAGCTATCAGCGGCTGCGCAATGCCTTGGTTGAGCAGCTAAAAATAAAAAAAACTTACAGAGGAACCCAGTCTTTTGAATATATTTCTACAGTTTCATTGATTAATATCTTCAATGTAAAAACTTTACTGCTTATATAGAAGCAACTAATATACTCATCTCATTACTTTGAGAACAGTTGTTAAGAAGGAGCACAAAATGTAGCGCGCGCTTACAGTTAATGCAGCTGTTATCTTAGCATTTTAAGCTGCACAACTTGTTAAAGAAGTCAACAGAAATTAATAATTCCCTATTTTATTGATAGTCCGTATCAATTGATCGGTTATTACATTAATTTATTTATTTTACCCTTCCTAAATTGAGAACAGTTTCAACATAATTTTTTCATTGAAGAGAATTAACATTTGCGCGCTCTCATCGGCGTCTCCTTTTCTTGATTCTGTTCTCTCGCTCGCTGCTTGTCTCACACACTGTATTCGCTCGCAGCCTGCGACCGTTTTGTTGCTGCCCACATAAACTAACACAACAACAACAGCAAACATTTGCACATGCTTGCATGGGTATGAGAGTATGTTTTTGTGTGCATGTGTTTGTGTGTATAGACTTACCTTTTGCTTGGGTCTGATGGTGTTTCAGCCTCTCTGCTGCTTCTAATTCTTGCACAGCGATCGGCTCAGCGGCTGCTCCTGTTGCGCTTGCTCTGCCGCCTTTAACAGCAGCAGCGACAACAACAAAACACAAAGTCGACGAAGCAGCTGCGTTGAAATGATGCTGAGAGGATAGACGTCAAACACGGCGTTGGCGTCGGCGTCGCTGCTATGCGTAGCAGGAGGAGAAAAAAAAAACTAAATTTGTTTTTGTTGTATTGGCTGCTGTGGCTGTGGCTGCTGTTGTTATTATTACTGTTGTTGTTGTCGTCGTTCTTGTTGTTGTATCGAATCCGGTTTTAAATTTCTTTCAACTTGGTATTTCTTCTTATTTGCTTGTACATCAAAAATTTGTTTTTGCTGCTTCTTTGGCTTTTCCTTTTACACGCCAAACACACACACATACAAACCTATACGCATGTGTGTGTAGCACTTCACGTGTATGCGAAAACAGCAACAAATGCACTTGAAACTATATTTTCATATACGAACACTGCGCTTCGATCGCGAAAATAAACCAAAAAAAAAAAAAAAACCCACACACAAAAAAAACTAACACAAAAGTGTTGGTATTTGTCCTGCGGGCCACGCGGACCGCAAATATTGTTAAAACTATTGAATTATGCTTTTAATTGAGCAACTCGGCAATCAGCAACGATAATGTTAACCGTTAGCGCCTCGAATCTAACACGCGCGCCAAAGTAACAACAAAATATTTACGCAAACTGTGCACCGTTCACAAAACAGCTCAAGCAACGGCGACGAACATGTAACACACGCGTTCGCTTTGAATGCCGGCAAAAGACTAACGTCGCCCTCTAACAGACATTCGTGAGGTTGACGACGCGCTGTTAACCGAACTGGCTGGCCTAACAGCGCTGTTGTCGCAACATGTTGCTGGCAGACTCTGCACAGTGGCGCGAGCAGCAACGTAACGGATGCAAACGAATCACACCAGCAGGCTACGGACGGTATTAAGAAGTTCCGTCTGGTTGACACTTTAATTGATTTTAATTAAATATATACAAATAACGACTCTTTGCTTAGAAGTGATTACTCTCTGGATGACAATTCAATTGATGTTAATTAAATATATTTAACAATAATAAAAAACAATCACTTCATCAGTAACTGATGTGAATATTGGAATTATATTTAGCTATTCGTGATTGAGTGTGATTTGAGTGCGCATTGTTTTAAGGCTGTGATTCAGCAATCAGATAAGCTGACAATACCTTTGTACTAAGTAATAATTGGCTGAATGTGCAAAAATGTTGCAATTCGCCGCGTCGCATGCCACAGTGCCACAGTGCAATGCACAAATTATTGAAACACGCATGCGCGCATGTCAATGGCTGTTGTCGAGCATGGAACATGTTTGACCTGTAAAGTAACAGGTGTTTACAGCATTGCGACCGAGCGAACATACGTACATGTTCGGCACACATGTCTGCCGGGCAATCACAGCCAGCGCGAGCTGAGGCAAAATTAAACAGATTTCAATATGTTGCGTAGGAATCGCTCATAATTAATTTATTTAAGCTGCAATCTTAGCTAAATTCATTATTTAGCATTGCACTGCGCCGGCGCACCAAGTTGCGAGTGCGAGCAAGACGGCAGGTGTGTGTGTTTCTCTCTCTCGCTCTCCCTCTGTGTGTGTGTGTGTGTGTCTCTTATGATCCGCTCGGGGCGCGTAGCTCGGCACGTTTACTCAGCATTTTAATGAGTCGATGTCGCATGATTTTGTTTTTGTTTTTCTCTTATTTTATTTTGCTCTTGACTTTGAGCATTTGAATAGACATAGACAATGCGGATGGGCAGGTGAGCAGAAGGGGCTGAGCTTTGACTTTATATGTAGATATTGTGTAATTAATAGTTGTTGTTGTTGTTGTTGTTGTTGCTGCTACTGCTATTAGTGCTGGGTAATGCATTTAAATGTGCTGGGCAACGCACCTGTCGCCGCCGCAGTTGCTCGCAGTTGTCGACTATTTGTTGACCTTGAGTACGGCCCAAACTTCAATGTCAAGCGCAAGAGCCGGCGAATTTTCGTTTAGATTTCGTTGATTACTTCAGTTATTTGACTTGCGCTTCAGCTATTTGCTGTTAATTTGGAGTTTTTAATGATGGCACATACCCTGCCTGGACTGTGGGTGGATAGGGTATGAGCGAACAGAGGAAATAACTTGCAACAGGCAATGATACCCAGTCCATTCTTGTCGAACAAAATCAAAGATACATATTTACAGGGTATCTGCAATGGGTGATGCAATGGAATTGCACTAGCAACTTTTCAACTTATCAACTTATTGACATTTAGCTGCAGCGCCCATGAAGGCGTGCCACTTGCAAAAGTTGCTGAAATTGAGTGCAAATTCTTGTCCACTTGCAGGCAATCAATCAAGGCACATCAATCACGGCGCTTGGGCAACTGCAGCAAAAGCCGTTACCGAGCAGTTCTTTTTCGTCTACTTCTTCATCTTCCACTTGCTTTTGGTAATATTAACCTGATCCCGTTATGCGCTTATCCAGCACCAGAGCTGACATCGGCCTGGTAAGCATGTCGTCTCATTAACATCAAAAGCATAAACATTTCGATGCAGCCTAGAAAGTCACCCCTCTCTGACTGAAAGACAACCACACACACACACACACACACACACACACACGCACTCACACACCCATACACACATACATATATATATATATATGTATATATATTTGTTGTTGTGTCTCTAAGTTTATGTCTCTCTTGGCTTGTCTCTCGCTCATACTCATTTCATCTATAGTCAGTGCCGCCGCCGCCGCCGCCGTCGCCTCGGCTGAACGCGTGAGGAACGGCAAAGTTTCAATTAAAACTCAAGAACAACCGAAGCTGGGACGCAGTGCGTCATGCTACGCTTGCCAGAGTTATTAAAAGCAGCAGCAGCAGCAGCAGCAGCAGCAACGACAACAGCAACAAAACCAACAGCAAACAACAAGTCAACAAGCCAAAGAAGCGTTGAAGAGTAAACACAACAGCAACAACAACAGCAACAAGGAGCTAGAGCTCCGCTCGAGCGAGAGCGAGATAGCAGAAAAAGTTTGAGCCAGCACCAAAACTCATCAGCAAATCACGTTAATCAGTCAGAGCGCCAAGTTCTTATGCCAGCAGCTAGATGGCTAGAGAGGGAGAGAGAGAGTGAAAGGGGGTGAGCGTGGAGCACGCGGCGTAAGGTAGGTTATAGTTAAGGCTTTTGGGGCCAAAGTCTCTGTTGGCTGCAGCGGTAATGAAGTGCAGCCAGGCGAGGCAGCGAGGCAGCGAGGCAGCGAGCAAAGCGTTGAATTTCTGGCCTGCCGCACCGAGCGAGAGGCACAGCTAAAGAAATGATGGGAGAGAGAGGGAGATAGCAGCGATCTGCATCGCATAAGCCAGGCCTGAGAAGTGCCAAAAGTGGTTTGACTTTGACTTTGGACTTGGTCTTAGTCTTGGTCTTGGTCTTGGTCTTGGACTTGGTCTTGGACTTGGACTTTGATTTTGGGCTTTTGCTTTCGTTGCCAAAGCGAAGAAGGAGCCAAAGAACACGATGCGGCGCATGCAAATAGGTCTGCTCGGCTGCCTTGTAAAGAGTCGTTAAGTATTTAATTGCTGTAGAGAGTCGAGATATTATCGCTAAAGTGGAAACTACACAAATTTGCGTAAGTTAAACGGTAAATAGAGCTTCTGACTCACTCGCACAGCAAACACAAACAAAAGCTTGAACTAAATGATAAAATCTTATTCTAAAGTTGTTGATTAGATAAAAAAGCATTTCACACATCAAATTGCTACAAAATAAAGAAATGTACACTAAAAGCTGAGATTATATACATATATATTTAAGCTAAGAAGACCTAATTAAAATCCTGCTTTATTGATATTTTAATGTGCTTTAAAAAAATTAAGATTTAGATGAAAAGCTCAAATTTGTTAAATTGTAAAATACAAAAAAAAAATTCTAAAAGATTATATGATTTAAGAAAATAAATGTCTAAATGAAAAGCTGAAATAAATAATTTCAGTTGTAAAATATAAAAAAAAAGAAATTTAAAAGATTATATGATTAATGTGCTTTAAGGAAATAAAGCTATAAAACTCGAAAAAAAAATAAAATATCGTATAAAGTTGATAAAAGCTTGTGACTAATAATAAGAAATTAATAGTGAAACACAAGAAAATGCCAGAAATTTTATTATTAATGTGCTTTAATGAACTATAGCTGGAAAGCTGTACATGTGAACTGTGTGAAGATGGGGCACAAAAATGTTTGATAGTAAAATGATGCAAGATAATGAAAGATATAACAATTAATGATGATTAATGTGCTTTTACGAACTAAAGCTTTAAGGCAAAAGTACATAAATAGCTTGTGAAAGCTTGTATTGCTTACTAATAAAATGTTTACTGGTAAAACGCAATGACTTAAAATTAATGTGCTTTCATTAAGAAAAGCTCAAAAGCTATACATGAAAAGCTCATAGTAATTTTATAAGAGTCTGCCGCTAAATATATTTAATACTAAAATACAAGAAGACTCAAGAGTTGGTATAATGTAGACGTGCATACAAAGCACACTACAAGCTCATGAAAGCTCGCCTTTGACTATATTATAGCAGAAATCTTGGTGCATTTTCTTTCAACTTTAACTATAGATTTGAATATAACTTGTCATAATTGTGCGATACTCGAATCCTTGTATATATATATATACATATATATATAAGCTTTTGGCCATCACAATAGACAATAGACAGCTGAAAGGATTCGAGGCTCGGCAAATTACATTTATGAGCCTGTCTTGCATTCTGCAGCCATTTCCCACCTGGATAAATTGTGCATCCGGCCCCTTGCATTGTCGCGCTGACAGCTATAATTACTTTAATGATGATTTCAGCTTTGGCAGGCTGTAAAAGGACCCTCTGGCCGGGGAGCAAGCGGGTGACACTGACAGGTTGGCTTTTGTTTGTGCGCGTTTAAAATGCAATTATGTATGCATTTAATAATACTCATTGCATACTTTGGAGAACCGTCTCATTTATCAAGCCACAGCAGCGGCGGCGACGGCGACATCAGAAGCCGCTAGCTGGAGATTAATTAAATTGAAATGCTGGCAAATCGAATTTAAACGACACACGCGGCGTATGCGCAACATTGCATTAAGATTCATACACAAATATCGAGTCCTCGGCCATGCACATGCATAAACGAGGTAATATTATGGCCAAATTGAATATCAAATTAATGCCATAGCAATTCAATCAGTATATATAAGCCGTTACGCACATACAGGCCATACAGTATTAAGCCAGCGGTTGCCATAGACGATAAGTCCCGGGAGCTATTAACGTATAATGTGTATAGCCATTTAATCTGGCTCATTTATTAATGCATTTCGATAGGTAATAGTTCTTGACTATCGACTACCTGCGATAAGTGTTGAGAGAGAGCCAAAATAAGCCCAACGATAGCTGTAATTGATAAATAAAAGATATAAAAAAGGCTAAAGATCGATAAGCTATAGCTATCGATTGTCGATAACAGTATTTCCATAATTTCATGACTACCAAGAGTTGTGACTGAAATATAAATTACATTTATACATTTCCTTATTGTAATCTTGAAGAATAGCTACAAATCGATAAGCAATAACTATCGATAGTTGATTGCCGTCTCATACAGCTATAGAGAAATACAGTCATTCAAGACGCTCGATAATCTCTGTTAAAAAAATAAGTTAAATATACATAAAATACATGTTAGCTAAAGTGCGACAATTACTCATTATCGATAGTCGATAACTGTCCTTACGAGATACAGTCAAATGGAATCAAAAAATATTATCAGCAATGAATGTAGCTCTATTTTTCTGTTGTATATTAATCATAACTTTTGGTTCATAACAAATTAACAATTTCGATAATCGATTGCTGGCAGAGCCACGAATATCGATAGTTATTCATAATTAACGTTAGCTGATATACAATTTATTATATAAATCGATGCTTTCAAAGAAGAAAAATAAAAAACAAAAAAAAAGAATTAAAAAAACAAACTTGACTAAGCCGTAACAATCGATAGACGATAGCTCTTATCGATCAATGATAAACGACAAAAAGTGAAGAGTATGCAGACGCGTTCTGAATTCTGCATGCTGACTGTAGACCGTAGACCCGTCGCGGTGGCTCTCTAGTTGCTCAGCTGCCACGCCCACCATTATGCCTACAATCATTCAATTAAAAAGTGCATGCAGCGCAATTAATATAATTTTCGAGCAACGAAAGCGAAGCTAAAAGTTTTTCGGTCTGCTAGCTCGATATGAGCGTCTGTGTGTTTGGGTGTGTGGGCGCATGGATAGGTGCTTGGGCTGTGTGCAGCGTGGGCGTGGCAGTAGGCGGTCTGACAACGATGTTGGCAGCTGCATGGAAAACTTGCAAAAGTTTTTAAGTGACTTCTAATAGCGAATTATGATGGGGCGGCTGGCGGCAAATGGGGGTCCTGGTTTCCGCTAAAAGGAAGGCGGCCAATTTTCAATGCAACGGCTGCGGTTCCTACAGCTGCAGGACGGCAAGGGGGCAGCCTCAAGTGGAGGAGGCGTAGCTGCTGGCATGGCAAAAAGTTCACGCTTAAAACTTGGACGATAACTTCATTGTAGTGCACCGCAAGTGTCACACACACACACAAACACGCGCGCGCTCACGCACAGTGTGTATGAGCAAAGCAGTGATACACAGTGTGAGGAGAAGAAAGGAATAGAGAGAGAGAGAGAGAGAGAGAGAGAGAGAGAGAGAGTGAGAGAGAGAGATAAAATATAAGTGGGAGTGTGATGAAGAGAATCGTGCATAAACAGAGCGCACTTTTAACAAAGTTATTTAGTTTCTTCCTTCCGCTAGCGGCGCAAGTGTATGTGCGTGTGTGTGTGTGTGTGTGCGTGTGTGTGTGTGTGTGTGCATGCATGCATATGTGTGCGTGTGCGTGTGTATGCGCGCCTCCTGATATAATAACAAAGTGCACTTTGACATTATCATCATCAGCGCATGTC
Organism: Drosophila mettleri; assembly: GCA_035047625.1. Classification (NCBI taxonomy): domain Eukaryota; kingdom Metazoa; phylum Arthropoda; class Insecta; order Diptera; family Drosophilidae; genus Drosophila; species Drosophila mettleri. The sequence continues at coordinate 11,539,857 of JAWNPI010000109.1, read as the reverse complement.
GCCGTTGCTGTCATCAAGTAAGCAGCAGGCGGCCAAAAGCTCCGCCTGCCACGCCCCCATACGCCCCAAGCCCACACAGCTGGGCCAAAAAAGTTGCACGTTTTAATGAATTATGCGTACATTGATAATAATTTCTTGGTTAGTTTTGCGCCCAACTTCAACATTGCAATGCGGCGCCTAGACACCAGCCCACAACCACGCCCACGAGCACGCCCACACTCACACGCAACAACAATCTGCAGGAATATAAAAGTTTTTGCACTTTTAATAAGGCGACGTTTATGATGTTGAAAATGAGGATGTTTCTTGGCTGTCGCTTCCTTCATAACTCCAACGGCGACAAATGTCAAAAAGTCGTCAACCCGCTGACAAAAGTTTTTCAGAAGCGGCCAAAAAGCAAAGTCAAAATTTTACCAGCATCCGCGAAGACCGAAACCGGAGCCATGTGACTCAGTTCTCTATGGAAAGTTTATAAAAAAACAAGCAAAAAAAAAAAAAAAAACGAAGAAGAAAAAGAAAAAGATTTTAATGCTGCTGTATACTTAAAAAGGCAGACAATGAGCTTTGGCTGCGCGACTCTTGAGATGCCCTACAAGGCCTTAAATTGGGAATACAGAAAGCCACGCGGAATACCAAATAAAGTTTATAGCAAATGCCAATTGAAATTTGTTTAAATGAATATTTTTCCAGTTCACATTGTTATGATCAAAATAAGGGATTTTTGATCAAATAAAAAATATTTGCTTTATAAGTTAAGCTCTTCTTCCTCCTGTCTTTTGCTTATCTTAAGTAAATTTTATGCACATATCTCTAGCTGTGAGCTACTTGAATTTGCCGCATGTAAACTGAATTCATTTACAGCAACTCCATAAACCATATTTCTTATCGCTAGCCTGGCAATTATTATGAAGTTATCTACACAACAGCTGTCAAATGATGCGTAAGCAATGAGACTAGAAGATAGTGTATAAAGTACATGTAGTTAAACTTAAATTAATTGTAAATCTGTACAAATCGCTCGCGACTAACTAGAGTCGAGCTGAGCTCGAGCTGCACTTGTCTCAACATAACGTGACTTCCGACAATATCGTGATTTTGTTGGCGTTACGAAATAAATGCATTCTACAGGTGTGCCTTGAGAGAGAGAGAGAGAGAGAGAGAGAGAGAGAAAATAAAACGGCAGTTAAACTAAAGGTGTCGCAACAGATCGGTTAGGGCATATATCACGGATGTGGGACGACGCTAGTTGCCACTTGAGGCTCCGTTATCAGTGATGGCATCTGACATATGTATCAGGTACGTGACGTCGTTGCTTGTCGCATTGCTCATACGCCGCATTGTCCAGCCGCCGTTTGGCTGCTGCTGCTGCTGCTGCTCCTCCGTTATCGTCGCTCCCATAAAGTGTCGCGATATTCATAAAGATTAACTCGCCTAGCCGTCGTTTAAGCCCAAAATATGCGTGCGTGCGAGTGTCTGTCATTTGGATTTGGGGCCACGGCGACGTGCCCCGAAACGTCGCTAAGCTGTGGCCCCTTTTGGATTGTTGTGGATCGGCAGCCTTTGGCGCAATTAAATTACCCATTTGACTCAATTAAAAGCCGATTGAGTGACGACCTTCAGCAATCCTTTGTCGTTGCTCGGCAGCGAGGCACGTCTAATGCAATTAGAAGCATCCAGCTACGCGACAAAACAACTCAATTAAAAGAAATTACAAAAGGCCGTTGACTGACAGCTGACTCTTAGCCAGGCCGGCCAGGACCTTATCAAAAAAACACATTTGTGACTTCTAATAGGAAATCATAAACATAAATGAAATGGCTGTAAGTCGTTATCATTTACCGCCAATCATAAATCGGCAATAAAAGATTAATAAATTAGACGCAATAGCACTCGGTTATCGATGTTATTAATTGTTGTCAATTGATTAAATTATTTATGATTCATGTTGAATTAGGATTCTGAATTGTAATTCTCTCTCTTTCTCTTACTTTTTCTCTCTCCCTCTCTGTCTACCCGCTTATCTTTTGTAGACGAGAAATTCTGGTTGTTTGATAAAAATGCTTTGACTATGGCTTAAGCATTTTGTTATTTTTAGATCTCTGACAGCTGATCATCATTCAAGCCCAACTAACAGCAAATATATATATAAATATATATATATATATATTTATATGTGTGCTCATACACATAATCAATCACAGCTTTTATAATGCATATTGTTTATGTTCAGATACCCTGCTTTTAGACCATAATTAATATTACATGAAAGATGTATAGCATCAAGGAGGGGGCATTAGATCTTATCTTCAGAATTTTTTTTTTTTTTTTTTGGTAATTTCGTTTATTAAATTTCTTATTTATTTAAATTATTTCATAATCCAATTTTTGATCTTCAAACTTACATATAAATCTATACAGTCGCCAGCATAAGTATTTTGACAAAAACAATATTTCAGCACATATGAAAAAAAATAAAATAATTATGGTGGGAGGAGATGAAGATACGTATGTATCCCATAATATATATATATTTTATATTATAACATTTTGTATTACAATTTTATTTTTATTTTTTGTTTACATTTTTTGTTTGCCAACATTTTTTTTATTACAATTTTTTTTTTGCCAAAATGCTTCTACCGGCGATTATATAATATCTATGAATAAGAATCCATAACTACGTATCGACTATCTCAAGGAATTTTTACACTTAGTTACTCTGTTCTTTTACCTGTTCAATCTGCAAGTACGTCATCTCTGAAGAGAACTGTTCACAATTGACTCTGCATATAAGAAAATCAATTTCGCTAAGATATTTCACGACCTGTCCGAGTGCCTGCGGCAAGGGTATACAAAAGTTTTGTTTGACAAACTTGCGTTTGGTTTCCTGTTTTTTTCACACTCGTCTTCTTCTGCTTTATTGTTAACGATCGCGGCTTGAGCCTATGCTTTAGATTAATGATAAGGCATTTTGGTGTGTCAACGAAACCTTGACTATTCTGCAATTGCAGTGAGCGTTCGGTGTTATGCAACATTTGTTGCAAGGCGCCTGCAGCCCATGATCCGCGTGCTGTGTTGCATAATGGGGCTAACAACACTCGGCAGCAGCAGCAGCAGCAGCAGCAAAAGCTAAGCCCAAGCCAAACAGACAAGCACAAACAGCACACAACAAGCAAACACTTTGACCCATACCCAAAACCCAGTAGCCAGAAGCCGTGGCTGGAGATGCCGATGGAGTGGCTGATGGGGCAACTGCTGCAACCTGTTTCCTGATTTTGGAATGGCGCAAAGCACACATACGACTCCTCTCTCAAAATGGTATTACTTAATTATATTTATTCGGCTGTGCGACAAGAAGATTTGCTGCCTGTCATTTGGGTCTGTGCAGGCAATTTCCTAAACCCGACACAAACTCCGATTACATATGCTTCTGGCGTCAGTTTTTCACCTTTTTTCAGTATTTTTTTTTTTTTTTTTTGTCTATTTTTTTTTATTATTTTGAAATGCATTTTGAAACAAAGATGCGGGGCGAACAGCGTAAAAGCATTGAGACTGGCAACAGTGCGGGGCGTCAAAGTTGAAGATGGCACAGCTCGGGGCAGCTCTGGTTGCCGAGTGTTAATGGGAAAATTGAAAATCCATTTGCTGATTAATTTCTCACAATGGCGAAGCGCTTGCCGAATTCGCATTTACGTAAATGAACTTTTTGCAATTGTTGTTGTTGTTGTTGTTGTTGCTGCTGCTGCTGTTGCTGTTGCTGATGTTACTGCTGCTGTTATTTTTGCCATTGCAACTGCAGCCAAAGAGTTGGGAGGTAAAAGTTTGTTTGCTGTTTGTCGCCATCGCTTCGTTTCTTCTTTTTTTTCCAGTTGACAAAAATGTTTTCGCATACGTTGCCAGTTTTTTAGCTTAGCGTCGCTGCCTCTTCTTCTTCTCGCCTTTTTTTTTTCACAAATTTACATGGGAAAATGTTATGGCAAATGCAATCGATAGCTAGCTAAACATATTTGCAAATAGTTTGCCGTAGAGATATAGATATAGATATAGATATAGATATAGATATATATATAGATATAGATATAGATATAGATATAGATATAGATATAGATATAGATATAGATATAGATATAGATATAGATATAGATATAGATATAGATATAGATATAGATATAGATATAGATATAGATATAGATATAGATATAGATATAGATATAGATATAGATATAGATATAGATATAGATATAGATATAGATATAGATATAGATATAGATATAGATATAGATATAGATATAGATATAGATATAGATATAGATATAGATATAGATATAGATATAGATATAGATAAAGATAAAGATATAGATATAGATATAGATATAGATATAGATATAGATATAGATATAGATATAGATATAGATATAGATATAGATATAGATATAGATATAGATATAGATATAGATATAGATATAGATATAGATATAGATATAGATATAGATATAGATATAGATATAGATATAGATATAGATATAGATATAGATATAGATATAGATATAGATATAGATATAGATATAGATATAGATATAGATATAGATATAGATATAGATATAGATATAGATATAGATATAGATATAGATATAGATATAGATATAGATATAGATATAGATATAGATATAGATATAGATATAGATATAGATATAGATATAGATATAGATATAGATATAGATATAGATATAGATATAGATATAGATATAGATATAGATATAGATATAGATATAGATATAGATATAGATATAGATATAGATATAGATATAGATATAGATATAGATATAGATATAGATATAGATATAGATATAGATATAGATATAGATATAGATATAGATATAGATATAGATATAGATATAGATATAGATATAGATATAGATATAGATATAGATATAGATATAGATATAGATATAGATATAGATATAGATATAGATATAGATATAGATATAGATATAGATATAGATATAGATATAGATATAGATATAGATATAGTTACATATATATACATATATATAAATATAGATAGATATGGATATATAGATATATTTTACCCATTAATTCCTAGAAGCTTTCAATTTAATTAAAGTCCAAAGCTCTTTATCTGGAGTCGAATCTCTTTCAGAAAAGTTGCAAAGCGGCTTAAAGCAATCGTCGTGGCCCCCAGGACTGACTCGAAAAGCTTGCTACTTCGATTGTGTCAGCTGTCCGAGCTGCAAAGCTCTCTGTTGCCTGTTCACTGTTCAGTGTGCTCGGCTGCTCTGCGTCCAGCTGGAGCTCTGTCGTCCGCTCTGTCACAGTGAGTTTCTCGCCTGCCTAATCAAGTGTCCAAATCAGCAGCAGCCAGTGACTGGCTGCCAAGGACTTGAAGCGCATGCATTATTCAGGAGGCTGCGTTGTGTCTGTTGCCGAAACAGGACACGCATGATTTGAATTGTCTGCAAAAGTTTTGCAGCTTGAGCTTCAACTTCGCTTTGCACCTTATGTGACAGCAATGTGCAGACTTCTAGCAACTAGAATTTCGTGTCAGCAGAGCAAAGCCCAGCCCAAAAAAACCAACTGAAACAAAATATATACACACTCTCACACACACACACACATATATATATATACAATTGGATATCTATGGCCTGTGTATGCAAAATGCAAAAGTTTAGCCAGTAAATCTTTGCAAGTGGCACATAAACTTTGCCAAAGAAACTTTTTTTTCTCTGTAGCTCTCTTCCCGAGCAGAAATCTAGAAAAAATGATACAGTGCCAAAGAATAAAAACAAAAAAAAGCACGCACTCACACAAAATTTATAAGAAAATACAAAAACGAAGGAAAAAGGGAAATACGACATAAAATAACAGACTCAACTGTAAAAGTATATATATATATATGTACATATCTATATATATATATATATAAGAAAGTTGAGCACAAAAAGCCAAACAGAGTGCAAAAGGCCATTGAGTTATATTCGGGGCAAGTCATAAATATTCGTATTCTAATAAGAAATATGCCTGGGAAGTGAGCTAAATCAAGTATTAGATAGTAAATGCAGTGCTAAATGTAGGTATTAGCTGTAAATTAGGTAATGAATTAATATTATTCATAATAATCTAAACTGGATACAGAGCTTGGCTCAAGAGATGCGAAAGTCTTTCAGCTCATACATATGATTTTTGTGGCTTATTTTTTTTTATAGAAATTATCAGAAAGTTCATAAGGTTTAGTCTTTAGAGAATGCTTGGAAAGCGAGAGAGCTATACGAAAGAAACTCAATAAAATAAAAAAGTCGATTAGTTTTAAAAGAAAATTCCCTTTTTTTTTATATATATATATATATATATAAATTTTCTTTTTTTTTTTTTTTATATATCTAAATATACTCGTTTTTACCTTTAAGTACCCTGTAATTCCAGTTAAAGCCGTAGATACTTAACTTGAAATTAAATGTTCTTCGTGTAATGCGGCCACAAGAGATCGTTGGCAGCCATAATTTGTGGCAAAATGATTGAATGATGCGTCGGCCTCATTTGATGTCAGTTACATTGAGCAATGCATGTGCTCCACAAAAGCAGACCCCACCACCACATACACACATCAAAAGTTAAGTAGAAAAGCCCATCATCGTCATAATTGAGCGTTGCTTCCTCAATGATAACTCAAATTGCAGCTGCATTGTTTTTGTTATTGTTATTGAATGGCGGCTACAAAAATAAGCCAAAGCAACAATTGGTTACAAAAAATAGAAAAACATGGTACAGGTAGAGCTGGCTGCAACAGACAGACTTGAAATGTTGATGATCGTTGCTCTGATTTTTGGATGCCCCGTAGAGGCTGTTGCAATTGCCGCGCCATCAATTAAATAACTTCAATTTTTCATGCACTTTTCGGGCAGCCGCTCTTTGACCGACTAACCGAACTGGCTGACTTGATTGAATGACTGACTGATTGATGGCGCTGTGTTGGCATTTGTCCCACTCGTTAAACAATCGTTTGAACGACGGACGGGACGCTGACGATCGCAAGATCTTAGACCTTGAGGCACCAGCTGGGGCAGACGTGTTGCAAGCTGTGTCTAAGGTTTTTGGCCCTTTTTTCATCGAGCCGAAGGCATTCGCTTGCATTTGACTTAATTGCGAGCACGTTGGCACCTAAGTGTTGCCACCAATTGCAACTGCAACACTTAATGAGGGCCATTTTGCAGTAGTCAGCAGCAGAGACAGCAGCAGCAGCAGCAGCGGCAGCAGCGGCAGCTTCGGCGGTTGCAGTCGCAGTCAAGAAAAAAAAATTATATGAAAATGAGCACGAACTCAATCGCTAATAATGCCTAGTTCTAAATTCTATAATTGGCTTCAGTTAGTAAATTTAATAAAGTACAGTTTTCAAAATATATCGATTAATCGACATCAAGTCAAGTTGTAGTGGGGAATTAGAACGACTATAATTTATCGATATCGAAATACAACTTTGATTTGTTGAGTAAAGCACAAATCGATTCACATGCACTAAAATCTCAGATCTCTTCTCAGTAGTGATCGATATACGATTTAATCGTTTCGATTTATACAAAATGTTAATTAATTAAAATAAATGTTGGTGAGACAATTATAAAATATTTTATACTCTAGAAACGTTAAAGCATGCTTACCTCTCAAATTATTTTTTATTGTTCAGGTCTGTTAAGTCTTTGAAAATTGATAGCATAAATAATAATGATAATCAAAGGTGAAGCTCTACTCCACTCCACTCTGATGCAGACAGGATATATCTCAAAATATTACATGGACATAAATTTGAATTAGCTTCATGCAAGATCAGCATCGAATGTGTGCGAAGATGAAATTGGCTGCGAGGCAACTGTAAGTCGTTGCCAATTGTGCGGCGAAATCTTGTTTTATTTCTTTGCTAAATATTTGATAAAATTGCAGCGATAGCTTCTGATAAGCACTGGCAGTTTACATTCCAATCAGAAATGCTTGTTGCACGATTACCCAAACCAGAGAGAATCTGCCAGCGGCAACGGCAACGGCAACAGCGACGCCACCTACGGCCTGCCCCACGAAGTGCATAAATCGCTTTAGTCAAACACGCGCGTTCGCATAATTTTCAATATCGTGCCAATAAAAAAAGGAGTACGTCGTGTGGAGTAGGGGCTGAATCATGGCCGGGTGGCCGGGTGGTTGGCTGGCTGGCTTGGTGGTTGGCTGGGTGGGTGCCTGTATGGAACAGAAATTACATTTAAAATTGAACAGCACACGACGCAGCTCGCACATTTCGCAGCCACTTCCGGAGGCAGTGGCTGACATTAGCACCTCGTCTCGACAAGAGCCACTTGCCAGGTGGCCAAGGGTTGTGCGCAACGAGAGGCTTCGCATGCATGGAGCAGTGCAGGGCGTGCGCGGTGGAGTGCTTGCTGCAAGATTTATGTGCCATGTGTTTTTTTTTATTTTATTTTTTTTTTTTTTTTGGTTTTTTGTTGTATTTTATAGCGAAATAAGCTGCTGCTGCTGCTGCTACTATCGCTGCTGGAGGCAAGGCAATATGCTAAAAATTTCCCCAACGCAATTTTTCATATGCATAAATATTGGTTCGATTATATAAGTTATATGTGCAGTGCCCTATTGCTAAAATGTATTTATATACAAATATATACACGAGTATGTGCGTGTGTGTGTGTGTGTGTGTGCATGATCGTATTTACTCTCTGGCTGCTCTTTTTTTTTTTTTTGTACTCTTTTTTTTTAGTTTGTTTGACAACAGTTTCCCATTAGTTTCTGTTGCCGTTGAACGTAAACAAAAATTTTTGTGTGGTCTACATATTAAAGTGCTCGGGAATTTGTATACCCTAAACCCATTAAAATGCGAATTCAAGGCATAATGGTTTTGCTGAAGTGAAGTGTTATAGTAGAGCGTCGGCGTGCCACACGTCTGCAAGCTGAATCAATTTAGCCCTCTTCATTTGTCATAATACAGAGTTGGACTTGAACGCATCGCTTTCAGAACCTATAAGAGCTGAGACTTGCAATTTTTTTTATAGATATCAATATAGCTGATATGTGTTTCAAATATTTTATCACTTTTCCTGCCTTCATTTTATCAATTAAAAATGAAATTCAGTTATTAAATTATATCTCGCATATCTTTGAAGAGAGAGACTCTTAGAGACTCTATCTCTATTTTCATGTACATTTCATAGAAATTTGATTTTTATTATATTTTTTTTTGTATTATATTATTTGAAGAGAGCGTCTCTATCTCTATTTACATGTACATTTAATTTTATGATTTTAATTTTTATTACATCTTGGCTCAAACTCTAAACGTGATCAAATTCTTAAATCTTAATATGCATTCATTTTAATTAATAAATTTAATTGTGTTAAAATATGTTGATCACATGCTAAAAATGTCATTAAACCCCGTTTTAGTTGGCTTAAATTTTGTTATTTATTTTTTCATTTTTATTAAACATACTCTGACTATGAAGTGCAGTCAAAACTATGATCGGTTGTAGCTAAGAGTATTTCTTGGTCGACTAAAGTTTATTTATTCATTTTTTGTTAAAATTTGGTTTGAAAGAGTTAAAATATAAAAAATATATGCATGTGTATGGACCAAAATTAAAATGTATTTACAATATTCGTTAACGTCTGCACTGCAGTGGCCTTTGTCAGTTGGGGCATATCGGCTTCATTCATATTTCCAATCGGTTATTTATAGCTCGATCTGTGATTATATAAATAACTTTAGTAAATATTAATATTTTAAAATATAAATAAAATTATAATAAAAGTTAGCATAATTTTTAAATATTTTTGGTTTTTATCAGGAGTCAGAAAAATGGACTTTGACAAGTTTTTGGCTCTTCACAGTTTTATATTTAGTTTCTCATTTTTGTTGTTATGTTCAATATCTGCGCTGCAACTGGAAGCACACTTCATCGGATCGGTGTCCCCAGTTGCCAAATCAATGCGCCTCACGCACAATCAGAGCGACAGTCGGGCAAACGCGATGCGACCAAATGGTCCAGTGCTCAACTTGGCGGATGGACAGCCCGCAGCATTCAATCAGAGCTATTCAATGGCAGCGCAAAAATGAGAATAACCCAAACAAATCACAGTTCCCCAACCTCCTCCCGTGCTGCTAAAGCTGGCAACTTGTCTGTGCCGCCAAAACTTTATTTTCTCTCTCACTCTCACTCTCGCTCTCTCCGTCTCTTTTATTTTTTGCAACACTTTTTGCAATGCAATACATAAACATGGTTACAATTTATGCGCTCCGTCCGAGAGTTGTGCAACCGCATGCCCATGCCAAGGAGCAGGGCTCCTGCACCGCCCGCGGACACCCTTGCCACTGGCGACTGGCCGCCCCATCTGCCCCAACTGCCCCAACTGCGCCGACTGCGCACCGCGGTAAGCAACAACTGTTGCCCTAGAAAGGCGCGGACTGCCAAACTAACTTCAAACTCGCAATATAAACACATAAATCCTGGGCACTGATACACACAGATTCCGTTAGACAAGCGGACTGGGCGAGCAGGGGTGGGCGTGGCTGTGCAGGTCGTAGGTTGGTAAGCGCCAGCAGCAACTTTTGCGTAGCGACAACAGCCAAAAAAGTTGCCAGCAACAACAACCAGCAGCAACCAGCAGCAGTTGCATTCAAAAAATATTATTGGGGCGTTTTTGTGGGCGTGTTGGCATCGGTTAGCTCGGGCAATGTGGAAATCTGGCAAATGGAGAAGCGCTCGTAGCAACAGCAACAAAAAGTTACACCTTTCCCCCAGTTTAGGCTGCCTCTTAAATGATGAAGCGCTTAGTTTTTTATGCATGGAACTTGTCGATGGCAAAAGTTGAATTATTGCGAATCCAACGGGGCAGTTGCCTGGCTCATGCATTATGAATGCGTTGGACGCTGACGAGCAGCAGGGCGTGCGAAGAGATTAGCGGGGTGTTGGGACAGACAACATGCTGTTGGACTTAGATGGCTTAAGGTCGCCGCCAGGCAGCCAAGGAGCACACAAATATATATATATATATATATATATATATATATATATATATATATAATATAAATATATATATATATATGGCATTTCGAGTGATGCAGCCGGTGGCAGCTACAAGTTGCACTCACTAGTGTGCCACAAATTTGGTGTAAAGAGCCCTTAAAGCTGCCGGAAAGCAGAGCGTAAAACACAAACTTGTTGAAGTGCTCCATGAAAAATTTCAAAAGAACTTCGAACTGCCGAAGACAGTTTTATATCGATATATAATATATATATATATATATATATATATATATATATATATATGTATCTACTTTTAGTTTGTGCATACATATGCTTAGTCATGTGCATCGAGAGCTCATGTTAAACACTTTGCTTGCTTTTTGGAAATGTTATAAAATATAAAATCAAATCTTATTAACTCTTAATTTATGCATAAATATATTTTTATATTTTATATTAAATATATATTTTTTTAATACAATTTAATTTTAATTATTTAGTTTAAACTATTTTTTTAATTTTTACCTTTTTCTATACTAAACATTTTGAATCAACCTTTTGTAGCCTTAAAACTTCAGTTTGAAAACTGGAAATCTTATAAAATATAAAATCACATCATATTAAAACTCTTTATTTATACATAAATATATTTAAATATATATATTTTTTAATTCTATTTAATTTTAATTATTTAGTTTAATTTTTTTTTTTTAATTTTTACCTTTTTCTATACTAAACATTTTGAATTAACCTTTTGTAGCTTTAAAACTTCAGTTTGAAAACTGGGAATCTTATAAAATATACATCATACTAAGACTCTTTATTTATACAGAAATATATTTAAATATACATTTTTTTTTAATTCTATTTAATTTTAATTATTTAGTTTAATTTTCTCTTTCTATACTAAACATTTTGAATTCAACTTTTGTAGCTTTAAAACTTAATAAAAAGTTTTATTCGTGGAGCTTTTAGCACTCGCTGCCGCTATATTTATATACTATCAACGCGTATTAAGCGGATTCGAATGTGCAAATAAAAAAAAAATCAAATAAATAGAAAATATTTTATGGAATTGTTTTTCATAAATTCCATTTTTTTATAGAAGCAAAAGGAATTTCTGTAAAAATTTCAATTTAACGAATTGAACGATTATCGAGTGCTTTTAGATGTTTTATGATATGGTAAATATGTATGATATGGTAAATTGGATACAGTTATAGTCTGGGAATGTTTGATACGCTAAAAAAATATTTGACAGACATATGAAAGAAGGATTAAGGATATGATACATATATGATATTTTCTGAAAGAAAATAAAATGTGATATTGTTTACATATATATGTATCTAAAAATATTTGCTTAAAATACTGTTGGTGTAAATAAAATCATAAATTGAAGAAATATTTGTAACCTTTACAATATTAGAAGAAATATTTGTTCAGCTTTAAAAGTCATTGATTTTTTGTTAGCATAAGTTGAATATGCGCATAGCTAAAAGCCTGCCAAAAGCAAAAGCAAAAAAATAAGAAATAAAAGGAAATATATATTCATATATATATATATATATACCTTTATATATAACTTTGAATTGCACTTTTCGCGTTGGCGCTGCAAGGTTCTAAATGAATGTTGGTATTGTGCGGAGCCAACGCGAGCCAGCGGGCAGGTTGGCATGGTTGGCAGCGCGGTGTGAAAAGGCAATGCTCGTGGCAGCACCCGGGGGCATGGCGTCAATTTGGTAACCAAATCGAACATTTCACAATGCCAGCCGAAAATGTAATTGACGCACGTTGCTTAGGTACGATGTTGGCGTCTGAGTTAGAGTTAGAGTTGGAGTTGGAGTTGCAGCTGGAGTTGGCCTTTTGGGGGTCGTCACCTCTGCCGTGTGGGTGGGGTGGTGGCACCCATGCTATCATCATTTTAATGTTGATTGTCGGCTTGTCAGGGCCTGTGGATGGGCGATAAGCGCTTCATTTTGCGGCTTGGCCGACAAAGCAACCCGAAATTAGATTGAGTAAGCGCCGGGGCTACGAGTTTTGTGCAATTGCCACTGCCGTTGCCGTTGCCGTTGACGTTGCCAGTGCCAGTGCCAGTGCAACATCGACTGACGTTGCAAATTGAAATAACGGTAACGATACAAGCGCTAATTTGATGACGCCATGACATAGGGAACTGCAGGTCGACCAATGCAACCGCGCCGTCACCTGAGCAGCTGGCGGCGCCACGGGAAACAGCCCTAACCAAAAGATAATGCACATGTGCATAAATAAACATCTATATAAAGGCCAGCCAACCCCTCGGCAGCGAGCCGAATTAAATGCTTCAGCGCCTTTTGACAGGACGCTGCACGGCCTCTGGTCAAAAGCGCAGCGACTGGAACGAATGCAGTTTTCCCTCAAATTTATGAACATTTGCCTTTCTTTTATAAATATAGAAATCGATCTAAATGTATGCATATGGCAGGTATGTTAAGTCGAAAATATGCTAAGAAAGTGTTACCTATTATTGATGCTCTCGCACTTATGAATATATATGAGAATATATAATCCATAAAATATATAACTGAGCCACACTTACTGCGATATTCTAGCTTCAATGATTCTTGATAAAGAAATAAAATAGAAATCGATCTAGATGTATTCATATGATTGGTATGTAAAGTCGAAGATATGCCAGAGAACTCTTTCCATGTATTGATGCCCTCGCATTTATGAATATACATATACATGAGAATAATGAATCCATATAATATATAACTGAGCCACACTTACTGCGATATTCTAGCTTCAATGATTCTTGATAATTTTACGAATTTTATTTTTGTTAGAGCTTAAAGTTAAAGTTAAATAGTTAGAGTGCTTATTTTCACTTGTCAAAGTTTGTTTCATATTTTTAAGTGCTGCCAATCGCATTTTGATTTTGAATTTCCGCTTGACAGGCTCACAGCAGAGCTTGAAATAATTCGCTTTGATATGAATTGGGTTTCCTTTCTGTTCATTTTTCTGCGCCAAGCAATGCAAACAAGGTGAGCTAATGAATATGGTAATAATGTCAGTGCGATTTCTATCAATGCTACCCACACTTTGGCAGACCCTGCGCGGAGCATGGTGAGGCGCACTGCATGCGCTGCCAGTGCGAGCGGGTGCTGAGCAAAAGACATGGACGACAATCACCGGATATTTACGAGCAAATGGGCGTTTACACCTATTCCGAGGAGGACAACTAGAGATGAGCCCTTTATAGTTAACTCATAGTTCAACTCTTGAGCTGACTGACAAATACAAATTGAATTCGATTGCCATTAAATAAGAGTTGAGTGTATTTTCTCGCTGTCTGTTCGAAGAGCATTTGATATTTGGGAGCTTGTCGCTGGTCTACGCATAGGAGTAGTGTAGAAATTGCTTAGAAATTGTTGCTTGCGGTCTGGCAAAGGTGTCTAATTGAATGCCGCTCTTCAAGGTGATACGCTGTCTGGCTGTCAAATGCGTATGGGCTTTTGTCTGCCTGAATTTGAAAGTGGCCGCAAATAGAAAACAAAGTCATGGCCACCACAATTACGCTCTGGTCGCCCGGGAAAGTGCTACTAATTAGCCATGTCCAATCGCAAGTCTCGCAAGTCTCGCTCGCTGAGAGCGCGCAGCCGGCAATGGGAGGGTTCATTTACAAAAGCCGCCGGACAAAAGTGTCGCTTGAGCGTCGAAAAGATGATGTTAAATAAATAATAAGCTGTCCATAATAAATGATATAGGCGTAGAGCTAGTTGCCTTTCGTTTTGGCACATTCGCATTGCGTAAGTCCGCCAACCAGAAAGCGATGAAATGTAGGTGACAACATGAAAAAGAAAATCCGCGCTTTAAGCTTTGGCCAAGCGTGTTCTAAGAGCTCTTTCGCAATGTGATAATGATATTTCGCTAAAATCGATAATTTGAGTACTTTTCGATTCCCATTGACATCGCACTTTGATTAAATTCAGTCACGATTGCATTCGCCCAGAAATTAATATTTTGCTTAAAGGGATTGGCTTCTTCACCTTTTTGGCTGCTCAAAACTTTCTGGAGATATATTTATATATTACTCTTATTTGTGTGTCTCAATTGTCTTTCTCTGTCTCTCTCGCTTTCTCTATCTGTATTTCTATCTATCCTTTTTTTAACACCTTTTTCTTGTACTCCATGGTACCCTCTAACGGTAGTGGTCTCTAGTATTCTTTGGCATAGTAGAAGCAGAAGGAGAATGAAGCAGAAAAAATATGAAATAAAGAGAGAGAGAATGATATATAAATCGATTGCTATCTATCTCTGCCTCTTTTTCTTTTACTTTTTCTTTGTACTACTCCATGCTGTCTTTCTCTATATTTCTTGACTCTCTATCTCTCTCTTGCTCGTTCTATCTCTCTCTCTATCTGTATCGCCCTATATATCTTTTTATTGTATCTATTTGCATTTTAGTCAGTGTTTGCTCCACATCTATTTTTCTTTCTTTATCTGCCTCTCTCTCGGCTCGAATCTGTCTCTCTCACTCTATCCGTCTTATGATCCATTATCGTAGTATTTCTGTATCTGCCCAGTTTCTTTTCCTATATTTTCTATTTGCTCTCTCTTTCTCTCTCTAGGATCATATCCACTATTTTGTGTTTGTTCACTTTTTTACTCACTTTGGTTCTTCTTTCACTTTCTCTCTCTGTTTTCTTTTACTCTCGTTGTCTATCTCATTCATCCCTTGTCGATTTTACATATTCCTCCTCTCCATCTTTATCTTGCTTGTTCTAACTCTCATGCTCTCCCATTCTCTTTAGAAACATCCGTTTATATATTTCTAGAACTTCCTCCTGCTCTTTTTCACCACATCTCTATCTTCCCCCTCTCTCTCTCTCTTTCTGTCTCAGGCTCTTTACCTCGCCCTATTTATTTATTTATTTACACTAAATCGTTTTTAAAAGGGTTTATAAAAAGTTGCGTTTGCTCTCATGCGCTTATTTTTGGGCTGGAATAAACTCAACTTTAAGTCCATTAAGCCGCAGTCAATCAGCAAGGACAATATTTTTGCCTTTTCGCCATTTGGTGAAAAATTAAAACTGGCCACAGACAGCGCCACGCACAAGTGAAATCATTTACATATTCCTTCCATATTTATTTTTTTTTTAATTTCTTTTCTTTTTTTTTTGGGTATTTGCTGATTTTTTTTTTTGTTTACAAAATTTGTTGCTCTTAATTTCCATTTATTCTGGTTATAATTTTTTTTTTTCACTTTGCCACAGCAAAAATAAACTATCCATGAGTTTATGTGTACGAGTGAGAACGCCACATGGGAATTTGTTGGCGTTGCTGAGCGCAGGCCCATTTTCACTGTTTCGTTCCGCCCCAACCACCAGTTTGGGTGGGGGCAGACGCCAAAATAAAAGAAAGGAGCAAACAATGAAAATGCTCGCAATGAAATGCATTGAAAATTGAAAATCAATGAACTGTTATAATAACTTGCTGCAGCGTCAGAGGAGCCCTTGCATATCTATCTGCAGCCCCATCCACGTCCACGTGCATATCCAGCATGTGTATGTGTATTGGGAGGTACGTATAGAGCCTTAAATGCATATGCGCTGGGGCCGGGGAGAGGAGCTGGGCGAGAGTCAGTCAGCGGAATGCACAGACAACGGCGGCTTACCCAGGTACACTGTGCCAAATCAAAGAAGTTACAAGTTATCATGACATAGAGACATCGATGTATTTAAATTTGATTCATCATTTACATAACTATCAATGCAAAAACTTGTACTTAAGACCTTCATATATCGCTTGCTGAAATTGCGAATGAGCCATGAAATTGATGGCAGTGCATAATTCTTTGGATGCTGCTGCGGCTTCTCGGACTGCCTCTCGTCGCTGTGGCTGTGCAAATGGCAGTGGGAAACAGTTGGAATGTGCAATTGGGACAATTGGAATGGGTCATGTGCTGTGCAGCGCCACCCAGCCACCCACTAGGTAACTCGTGCGTGCAACGCTCTTCATTAAACATATGTATATGCATTGGCTTACGAGCAGCTGCCACAGTTGCCCCACACCCGCGCCCCTCTCAACTGCAGCGGCAGCGGCATCGGCGGCGGCGGCATTCTGATTCGGACACAACGATTAAAAATTAAATGTTGTCGTATTAACAAACAAGCTGCACCCGTTGCCAGTTGCCAGTTGGCAGCGGCAGCTTCTTCGACCACAGAATTGTTGCAATAAAAAAGACGTTCGACGGCAGGGCTGGGCCTGCGACGGGCTGGCTCGACTGACTTTCTGCATTGAAGTATGCCGAGCTGAAAATCCTTTTGTGCATGTAAAATGTATGAAGGACTGGTGCGGCGGACGCGCAACGTGTGAAATTTATGCACATATGTTGAATGCATTTAAAGCAGACAGAGACAGAGAGACACAGAGAGAGAGAGTGAGAGAGAGTGAGAGAGAGAGAGAGAGGGGTAGAGAGCCTGCATCGGACAGAGCAGATGCAGTGCAGTCCATAGTGCCAGACAGTGGCAACATTAAGACTCTCTCGGCTAGGTGATCAAAATTCATGGAAAATCAAGCAAAGCGCGCATATATTTCGGCAGCAGTGGAAAAACGGAAAAAGGGAGAAAAAGAAAAAAAATATGAAAATGAAATTGTTGGAAAATTGCAATGGCAATGGCCATGGCAATGGCATGGCAATGGCATGGCCCTGGCAATGACTGTGCGACGCCCGAGTGCCATGCAGCCAAGGCACAAGATGCAGCAGGACGTTCAGGCGAGTTAAATGAGTTGGAAATGCATTTGGCTTGCATGACACTTGGCATGGGCACAGCTAATGGCCAAGAGCAAAGCTGCCGCTGCATCCATTGCTGTTGTTGCTGCCAGTCATTAAGGCCAAAAAATATGTTGGCCCCGCCGTCCTTGCGTTGATGAATTGCTGCCACTCACCCAAGCTCCTCAAGTTATTCCAATCAATTAACAATCAAAATTCTTTCCTTCCTTTTTTTTTATTTTTTGTTCAATTGCCATGACCCAAAGGGCCGCCAGTTGCATCATTAACGGTACAAAAAGAAAAAAACAATACAAAACAAATATGCATATGTACATAAGACTCAAAGAAAATATTGCATAAAGTCATGTTTTTAAAAATGTGAAAAGTCACTTCGTTGGGCAGCCAAATAAATAAATAAACAGCGCATCACAGAAAATAACAAAAAAAAAATAAAAAAAAAATAATAATAATAATAAAGTTAAATTATAATAGCGTATAATTGCTGAAATACTTAAGCGCCCAAGCAGTAGCTGCGGCTACGACGCTCCATTTAGGCAACTTGTCGATTTGTCACTTTCACTTGACGAGTATATTACATTAGCCCAATTTTCGTTGGCAGCACGATCCGATCAAAGACTCGCCGAATTGCTGTCCCCAACAGTCGCTCATTTCATTTATTTAATTTAATTTATTTTATTTGTATTTTCTTTTTTTTTTTTTTTTGGTTTGTGATTTGCTAAGCAAACAGCACAAGCTGAATGCTTGGCCGAGTGTCACACGCGGCGTATGCGCAATGTTTTTATGGCTTTTGCTCCTAACTTTAATTGTGTTATATGCTTGACATAATTAACCCGATTTCATAAATAAAGCTGGAACTAGGGTACAGATATAGTATATGTATGTATATATATTCTCACGTTAGCGACAGACTTGAGTTCAATTTTAATTGCCTCACAATTGACACAAAACATTATACTGAGAATTTGACATTGACTACAGCATGCCGACCAGGCCCTAAACTTGACTCTGGCATTTGCTGCAGAAGCACATTGTGCTGGCTACCAGCGGGTGTGTAAGCGTGCTTGGTTTCTCCTCAGCCAAATAGGCCTTCACGGCCACCTGTTGGCTGTGAAACATCGCCGCGATTTGCTCCTTCAGCTGCTGCTCATCGCCGGACGCGGCATTGGGCGGCTGCTGCGTATCATCAGGCTTCGGCTGCACTTGGTGCTCGTAGAGCTCACCTGTCGCCAGATCTGTGGATGGTTGCGGGCTGCTCAAATATGCTGCAGAGTCCTGTTCGCCGGCCTCACGACGGCCCGCCTGGCGGCCGGGCTTGAAGGGCGACTTTGGGTGCGGCAACTGAGCGGCCTGCTTGTAACTGAACTCGGCAAAGGTTTTGGCCATGCTCAGCAGCTCGCCGCTGTTGCCGGCAATGAGCGCCCTGGCGTCAAAATGCCACAGTAGTCCGGCCTTGCCAAATGCCGATTCCAGCAATATATAATTGTGCATCGCATCGTTGGCATTTGCTGGACGATTTATAATCAAAACGCTGGCCAAAGTGCCCGGTCGCAGTTTGTTCATCAGGCGGCACCAGACCACGCCGTTGCTAAGATCCCTCAGCTTCTGGCAGCGCGGACTGTACACCGATTTCTTGATCCATGCCAACAGCTGTTTGCCCTCGCTGACCTCGTTGCCCTGGTATACTGCAATATATAGAGATGCTGTCAATCACAGGCATCGTCACAGAGGGTGTTGTTTGGGACTCACTGCTCTGCATGTTGTGTTAGTTGCTTCTTTCAAAATTTGTGCTAATCACTTGCAATTTTAAAGACGTTTCAATGCGGGTTGCTATGTTCAAATTGGAGAACTAGACGTAATCTTCATTAGCAGCTGCTCTCACACTCCCAATTCGCTCTCCCTTTCGATGGGTTTTCTCTCTGTGTGGCAATTAACACGTTTACGTGGCCAGCGACCAATTGGCCAATAGGCCCAGCACTGTATCGCACTTAACTTGATTACAATGGGTCAATTTGGCTCTTCACCAGCCAGTGTGAGCTCAAATGAATGGCATATTGTACACGCTTTGATTGGAGTGAATGTGATTCGCATGCGAATAACTTGCAGTAACAATTCATCAATTAGAAATTTGATAGCTCTTAACTCAATGAGTACTCAAAGAGTCTGCTCTTAATTTATTCAATTGGTTTTTAATGTTTCAAATTTATTTAAATTTACTGCAATTTCGCATGCGTGAGGTTCACTCATTCGCATGGATATTCATATGATATTCATTCATTCATTCAGCTCATTTTAAAGTTTTTTTTTTTTTATTAAGAAGCACTGCAAAATAATTAAATTAACTGCAAAATATTTAAATTTATTTAAATTTGCTGCAATTTCGCATGCGTGAAGTTCACTCATTCACATGGTTATTCATATGATATTCATTCATTCATTTAGCTCATTTTAAAGTTTTTTTTTATTAAGAAGCACTGCAAAATAATTTGACACACACACAGACGCTCACATCCACCCACACCGACACACACCCACACCCACACCGACACCCACACACACACACCCACTCATACATCTCTCTCTATTTACTAGTTTGGTCTGTGTATAAGCTCTGGCTCTTAGGAATCTGTTGTATATTCTTTGTGCTTCCTGTGGCTTGCTGCGCTGACTGTGCTTGTGGTCAAGGCAACCCCGTTCCAGCGTCCAGTCTAACTGCCCTTGCCAGCGCCGTTGCCATGCTCAGTCCTAGTCCCAGTCCCAGTCCCAGTCCCATTGGCGTTACTGTGTCCAATCCCCTAGTACACAGTGCCGTTTGCCGGCAGCATGCAAATGAACGTTGGCCGGATACGGCACGTGCTCTCATCGGCTTCTCTCCTTTGGGCCGGCTGCCGTCACCTTTATGCGGCCATTCCGTTTCGCCAGCGGCTGAGGCCGAGCGGCGACGGCAGGTCTTTGCTCGCCGTTGGACATGGCGCAGTGTTTTTGTTAGAGACGCCGCCATCCTGTTGCAGGATGTGCTACGGTTACCTGCGCTTCCCAGCGCACACAAATAAAATGCAAACAATGCTTGTTTCATTTGCGTAATAAAATATTTATACAGGTATTTAGTTAGCTGGACTCCGAAAACAAAAAAAAAAAAATCGCGCCCAGAGCACCAAAATTAAGCAAAATGCCGCGAAAAGAAATGGCGAAAAAGAACCCCAAAAAAAAAAAAAAAAGAAGGAAGAGCGAAACAAAAAATGAAATAAACGAACCAAAGGAAATAGACAGATGCCCGCGGATGTGGCAGCAGCAGGAGCAAACATTTTTAGCCAAATGAACAACTTTAATAAAAAGCTGGCAATCTCTTTGATGCCACTGCTGCCGCTGTGTGACCCATTGTTTTGGCCGAAAACAAAAAACGTCTAGACGTCATTTCTCAGTCGAGAGAGTCGCTGGAGCGCGCTTCAGCCCACTCCAGCGCCGCGTGCTGTCGCTGCTCGCGATATGTTAGATAAATCAGCACGCGCTGCGATTTGCCCAGACTTCACAGGCCGCTGCAGTCGCAGTCGCAGTCGCAGTCGCAGTTATCCTCGAGAATTATGGCCATGACGTGGATATTGCTTTCATTTATCATTGGTCCAGCATTAACCAGCCCCAGTCCCAGTCCAAGTTGACCGCACAAACTGAATGGAGCCACGTCTCACGCTGGACAACTCCACTTTGGCGCGTCTCCACATCAAACACATTGTTTTATTTTCATGATTTTTCAATTTGATTAAAGCTTTTTTGATTTCTTTCTTTTTTTTTTTTTCTTTTTTTTTGATTCACTTTTTTATTGAGGCAGCTCAGTTTAATTTTCATCTGGAATTTGAGCATTTTCCGCCACTGTTGGCGTTAAGTCTTGCGTATGCCTCGGGTGTGCTAAGTGTTGGCAGCGCTGTTGGCGTTTTCCTTCTGGCTGCAAATGGTTATCCAAATTCCAGGTGAGACCAAGTGGCGGTTATCTTGGCCAGGGCTTGCCACGTTGCCTTCACGTTGTAGGACGGCGGGCGGCTTTGACTGCAACGTGCTTTATCGCAGAGACGCTAATTAATCTGTGACGCCTTCAACTCCATTGTTGTGGCTGCTGCATCTTCGTGCAGGTCGAACTGGTGGCATGGCCCCGTCGTTGGCACCGACGCACCCCTCCTCCCCCCGCTCTGGCCAGCCCTGGATGCTAAAGCGGCGTTGCCGTTGCGATGCTGTAAACATTTTTAACACGTTTTTGCGAAACGGAAATTCTTCTAATATTTTTACATAATTTTATGTGCGACTGCGACAAAAGGCGGAGGCAGCGACAACAGCGACGGCAGCGACGGCAACGACGGCCGCAATGACAATTAACAAAATAAACAAAATGTAGCAAAAAAATGTGAGTGACTGAGTGAGTTGTAGGCTGTGGGGTTTGTGCCACTTAAGCGAGTGTTTTGGGGCGGGCGAGGGGTGTTGGGCGCTCGCATCAGGGGTTGACATTTGCTGGACGGGGGGTCGGGGTCTCAGCCCGACTTGCCGTGGCACACAAACAGCGCATTTTAATGTGCGGTCAACAGTCAGCCAACGTCTAAATTTGAAATGTCAGCGTTGTCAACGGCAATTTAGTCGCAACGCGGTGACAACAAAAACAGCAACAACAGCAACGACAACAACAGCGACAACAGCAATCAGAATGAGTAGTTCGTATTGTGGGGCGTCGTTGTTTAAATACACTTCAATAATTAAAATACAACGCATATGTAAATATATGGCCAATATATGCTTGGCCAAGACACATTTGGACATTGCGAGTCTATTACCTGAGAGCTACAGTTGTGTCGTATAGACTATGGCAAACGACTATCGATTTTTAACGATAATAACTAAAGATTATGTGTGTGGCATATATATAAATATATATTTATATATGTATATATATATATATATATATATATATATATATATTTATATATATATAAAAATTTATATATATATATATATATATATATATATATATATATATATATATATATATATATATTTTTTTTTTTTTTTTGGTTTTTTTTTCTTTTCTTTTTTATCTGTTATATATGCTTTATACATTCCTATATACAAATAGTAATATTTCATTTATAAAATTTTTTTTTTATTTTATTTATTTATTTATCCAAACATGCCCACATATTTCCTACATATGTGTATTACATACATGCTAAATGCATTATATGTGCTTACTACATACATACTACACATGCACTTCATATATTCCTACTACATAATTCAATTTTCATATATTATTATTATATTCTTAGGACATACAAGCAATGTAAATTATGTGTCCATAAACATACCATATACATGCTACATAAATATAATATACTTTCTAAACATACTATGTATATACATACTAAATATATGCTACATAAATACTAAATACCTACTACATATAAATACAATATACATACTAAATACATATCATATTCTATATACATATGCAAATGCATGTGCATATGTATAAATACTATATAAGTACATTTCTTAAATGCATACATAATTCATTATATATATTATATAGATATAGACAATGAATATATACAACAAATATATACAATAAATATATACAATAAATATATACGATATTTATTTATATCATACTTCGAATGCTTCCTTTTAAAGTTGAATACATATTAAAATTTGCTCTTCTAAAGAGAATGGTCAAGTATGGAAAGTCTTACAAGAAAGTCTAAGCAAGGTAGTTCTCAGCAAATGATCTGCTCTCTATAACAAATCGAGGTTATTTGATTTTGGGTCTTACATTTTTATTTTTCAATATGCATTTTTAGCTATGTGTGTGATGGATAGCTAAAATTAATTACCATGGAGCCACTTCAGATTTCGATGTACAACTTAGAAATATCTACTAATCAGCTAATCAGCAGCAATGCACATTACAGCTCTATAACTAGTAAAGTTGCAATTCTAGCAGAGTTTCCGCTCTGCCAATAGCCTCATTCAAATATGTAATATAATAATTTTTATCTGCTGAGTTCAATCTCCAAGTCTCGCTCAGTCTGAAAACATCTATAAGAGAGGACATATATGTTTCAAGTGCCCAGCTAGCTTCAGATGCAGAGCAAAACGGATAGGACACAAAACCCACAGAAACTTTTATACTTGATGAACAAGAGCAGCACTTAGAGCACAAGAGATTCCCAAAGTTACTTCAGGCATGTTGCAGCTGGAGAGAAATAGTTTAGATACTCGAAACGTGTAGAGCATTGGAAAAGCTGCAACATATTGCACAATGTTGTTGATGCCAACAGTTGCTTGTTTCTTTTTTGTTTGCTGTTTGCTGTTTGTTGGCTTTGTTTAGTTTCGTTTTTTTTTTTTTTTTTTTTTGCGTTGACAACATTTACACTTGTACACAAATAATGCATAATACATAATAATAATTACGAAAAGCTTTCAAATGCTTTGTTTAAATGTTTTGGGCGTCGGATTTGGGCACGGGCTGAAGCCTTGGCGCAAGCACAAAACAAGCACAAATATGTGGCATGTGGCATGTGGCATGCGTCATACGGCATACGGCATACGACGTGCTGCATGTCGCATAAAGCATGGGCATGAGTTTGCTTAATTCACAGTGTCTACACCTTTTGGCAGCATCGCCACTTGGACTCGCGAGCCCGGTGAAGGGCCAACCCGGTAGTTGTATTGTGCAATCTTCTGACTAAGCATTATCTCATTGTTATTATCTAATTTTATTTTCGTTGTATTTGACCAGGGGCCTTGGTCAAATAATGGCCATCAAAAATTTGTTTAGCTCTATTGAAGATTCTATGAGCACTTACGATAAAAGCAACCTTAATGTGCACGACCTTATGCAGATGCGCCGCATGCCACTGATACTTTGCACCTAAATGATAATGTTTTTTGAGTATACTCGTAAAGGCATATATATGATGATTATATATATTATATATTTATGTATATATACAGATGTGCATCTGCTGCTTGTTGGAAATCAACTACAAAAGATGTGAAGTTTAATTGAGGAAAGTGCAACTGAGCAGCTCTAAATAAATCTACTGCTCTTGGGCTGATTCTGTTTCAAACTATTCTCTGCATCTTGGGCAATAACATATTCAATATTACGATTAATATTTACATTTTCAATAATTATTTTGGACTCTGTATAAGCTTTAAATAGTAATGATATGCAAGTTGAATGTATTTCCAGTCAGGCTGCATTAATGCTGATATTTCAAACTTCATTATAATTTAATTTTTTTTTTTTTAATTTAAATAGAGTATAATATATCAGAGATACAACAAATAGCTCATTTATGAAATATAAAAAAAAAGGCAAGTAAATTAAAATATGTATTTTTTATATTCATTAAATTATGCCAAAGTTCGCTTAACATATTTCATCGTAGAAAATATTTGTTGTTTCGTGTTGGTACTATGCTTTCTCGTAAAACTCAAATTGAACAAAAAATAATATGAATTGAACAATATGACGGTTCATGTAACAACAATTATAACATGCATATCAATTGTCAAAAGTATTTACACATATTTTATTTGCCAATTTTCATTTACTTTTCATAGATTTTTATTTTTTATTTTTTTTTTTTGCTGTAAGCTTGATAAATTTACAAATATTTACATAATCGAAATAACGATAACGAGCTAAATATTAACTAAAATTAAATTTAAAGTATAAAAATGATAAACTTGTCAAAGTTGAGACATTGGAAAACTGAGAGTGAGAGTGAGCGCTCAAGAGAGTCTGGCTTGAAGTTCAATTTAAGCTATATATAATATTATTTAAGTGTATATACAAAATTGTCTAACTTTTAACAAAACACGTCCATGTTGAACACATTATTTGTAGTAAGCTGCAGACATTTCTGTCATTTGTGCTTAAAGTCAACACAGCGTTTAAGTTGCTTTCGAATGTATTCATTCGTTGTATGAGCGTCTCCATTGCTATTCAAGATGTCGCACACAGAGCAGGCGCCAGCACAAGGCTAAGTATCAAAGTGACACACACGCACACACACACGCACACACCGACTGCAGTAGAGAGCCCGAAACGAGAGCAACAAAAGTTGCCAACGCGAATTAGTGACACATTTTCGAATTCGATATAAATGTTTTTATGGGTTACTCTGGCTCAGCGGAGCGCACGCGGGGGCGTGGCGAGGTCTAGGGCGTTGGGTTGGCTGGGGTCTGCATCGTCGTCAGCCTGGTTGCTACATTGATAGTAATTGCATGCAGCATGCACAATTGCAGCCGCTTGCAGCTTACTAAAAACGAGACGCGTAATAAATCCATAATCCGAGGCGACAATTTGAATCATTGCGCTGTAAATGCATAGCGAGTGTGCGAGTAGGTGAGTGGGCGAGCGGGTGGGCGGGGCGAATGCTACCCTTTACAACAATCCCAGTCGCTGTGGAGGTCTAGAGGTCTTCGTGGGTCGAGCCAAGCATTTGACAGGCAACGGCGTTGTCGCAGCTGCAACAGCTCCACGAGGCAGCCTCTAGCCACGCAGATCGCAGTTTGCAGTTTCGCAGTTTTGCAGTTCTCAGTTCTCAGTTGCCAGTTGCCAGTTCGTATCCAAAAGACAAGACAGTCGCAGCTGCAGTCCCAGTTGTAGACGCTGCTGTTGCCCTTTCTTTTTGTTTTATTGCATTTCACTTTACTGGCTTTTAGTTTTCATTTTTATACTCTATATCCACTGGAAATGGGGTATATTGTTGCCTTGCTGCCAGATTATGTTTGACAATTTACAACATTTTTTAGATTTTTGATCAAATTATGAAAATTTAAACATTTTCAGGCTTCAAAAATTGGCATTGATTCGAGCAGGTCTTCGGTTGCCTTCTAGTCGATCACTGCCCTCTGACGCACTGTCACTCACTTGTTATTGTTGCTTTTGCTGCCTTGACGCCAAATTCATTTGCCCCCCAAATCGACTCCTCCTTAGCACTGCCAGTTGCTGCTGTCAGGCATGTGAAAATTGCATTTTATGCTGCTGCTCTGCTCTGATCTGCTACGCATCCCAACCCAGTTGCTGTCTGTTGCTGCTGCTGCTGCTGCTGCTGCTGTTGCTGCTTAGCAGACAGGTCCTTGTGCTGTATGTTTGCCTTTGCCTTGGCAGTTAAAATAATCATAATAAAAACAAAATCCAGCGCACGAATGCGGCACAGACGAGACGAAGACGTAGAATAGCATTCAGCATTAGATGGGGAATGAGCGTGGCCGGAACAAGGGAAAGCGCATTAAAGAAACAGCAGCTAAAGCGGCAGCAGCAGCAGTAGTAGCAGGAGTAATAGAAGCAACAACAATGAATGTCAACATTTGCCAGTGCACTTTGGCAAGAAAACGGAAGCTGGGAATCAGGACATGGGCTTTGACTTGGACATGAACAGGAACGATGTGAATGCCTCACGTCGGCTTAGTTATCTTGATCAGGGCAATGCAATCCATTTAATTTGCCCTTAATGAAGTTTGTAAAAGAAAGCAACAGCAACAGCAAACAGCAACAGCAGCTGCAGCTGGTGCTGCAGCTTTAGCAATCCCGGGTCTTTTTGGGGTTCATCCAATCTGAAAGCTGACGCCGTTCGATTTATACGCCAGACCTTTTCAATTGGCAGCGGATTTTCATGTTGCGGTTGGTTGGCAGCCAAACTGGCGGGACCCGCTGCCAGGATCCGATGTTAATTTGCAAATGGTTTGGTCTGCGGCCTGATAAAATGCACAGACGCACTTAAGCCAGGTCAGTCAGCAAGTCACTAGCAATGACAGCGATTATTATTGTTATCAGTGAAAAAAAAAACTGTAGACCAATTCTTTTTGAGTGCTGAATATTTGACACAAATATTTGCAACATTTTAATTAATGTAAATTGAATATATTCGGGTTTTCTTCTCTATCCCTGACATATTTCAACTGCCTAACAACTCTCTCTCTCTCTTCCTCTCTTTCTCTTCATACATATTCATTAATATTTGTATATCATATAGGCAAAGTAGATTCTCTTCTATTCATTTTGTTTTTCTTTTTTATGCAATGACTTTTTAACATTTGCATTTTGAGCTCAATCAATTTGAATTTCAATTGCAATCGACGCCAGGGCCGTAGCCCAACAAAATGTTTTTAGCCAGGTTAAAATATGAAAAAAAGATTTGAAAGCCAAATGAGACAAGCGACACGTTGGCCTTGCCGTTGATTGTCATGACGTGTCAAATGGCCAAATTGCAGCTTGAACTCGGCCCAGAGCAGGCAACGGGGTCAATGGTCAGTGAAATGCTAAACAACGATGCCCACCATTTGCCCCAGAAGGTAATCACACCAACGCCTGACTGACAGCCATGTCATTACGTATTTACGAGGCCAGGCAAAGCAAGGCAAGGCAAGGCCAGGCAAGGCAAGGTAAACCTATGCCAATAGCGATGACTGTGGCAGGACTACGTCAATGTAGTCTCGAACAACGACCCAATACATCCAATTTTCATACATTAACTTGCTGTGTGTCTTGGCCACATAATTAGCCAGTGTCCGAGCCGACGCTCAAACTGGAGAAGGAGCCATAAAATCAGCGCTGGGCCCCAGAGCGGAAGCTATTTCAATATTGGATTGCCTCTTTGACGTATGCCAAATGCTTTGCTCTCGGTCAATCTGTCGCTCTAATAGCACGTCTCCACACGGGCAGCAGTGTTATCCAACAATTGATTAATGTTGCTCTGGGACGGGCAGCGGCACTTGCCAATTGCGTACAGTGCTTAGCTGCGCTGCTCACTCTATGCAGCCGAGAGACGATGGCAAGCAAACTACGGCCATAAGAGAAGGCTTTAAATGTAAAATAAATATATGTAATACAAGAGAGGTAAATGCAAGGTAAGAGAATGGAATTAAATTTTAGCTAAGGACAAATTTTAGTTAATGAGTAAATGACTAATTTGTAATTATTTGTCAGATAATTATAAGCAAGAGTTATTCTATTTATTATAGAGTTTTAATTATATGCAATTAATTTGACTTAAGTTTTATCCATATATACTTTTTTGGTTTGCAATGAAGCCTCTTAATATTGATTCATTTTTGCTTGATAAATTTATGTTAAATATAAAAACTATTTTTTTTTTTTATATGACAAGTGAATCTGAGATATTTCAATTAAAACATACTGATTCACTGATGCACATAGCTCAAGAATAAGATAAATATTGCAAAGTTTGATTGACATAAGCATTTCTGGCTTATAGAGAACCTATTTTGCTACGTTCTTTAGATTAGCTCTAAGCTTATAATATAATAATATATATAATAATATAATAATATATATATATTATTATAATAATATATATATATATTATTATATTATTATATATATTATTATATTATATTAATATAATAATATAATAAATATAATATAATAAATTAAAGAAAAAAAAAAGCATTTAACTAAAATATAAATGTATTTTTGATAATATTTGTTCAGATTATAAAGACTTAGCTTCATAAAAATATACATAGCAAAATTTCATCTAAAACAAAAAAACATGGTACATTAAAATCAATATGTAAATTTTTATTTCTATTTGGTTGAAGCTAAATAAATACTCTCCAATTTCTTTTGCGCGGAATTATGTCATGTGTAGCTACGTATGTTATATATTATAATAGATTTTTTATTGGCAGAATCTAATGGAGACTTATTCAAAATCAGAGCACATACCATTGCGTTCATTAGCTGATCTTTTTCATAGTATCTATATGGAAGGAAGACTTCTCAGCATGCACAATTTTTGGCCGTACTGTTACTCTATTACTCTTACTCTCTGATTTCGAAGGCGTTGGTTACGCTCAGAGCTCGCATACTTAAATTGCTTAAATGTTACTCTCTTCGACACATACTCTTCCTATATTTTGTTAATCCAGCCGCAGACGTCGCTCGATGCTGAACTCTCTGGGCGGGACTCAGACGCCAGACTTGCACGATGATTTTAAATTTCTGATGATGTTACCTTGTTTCAATATATTTTTGACACTCTCGTTCGATAATTGTTTCTTGATATTAATTATTAAGTTATTTAAAGAGATATATTTTTATATTTTTTTTTCTTCTTAAAGAACAATTTTTGTTTAATTTGAATGCCGAATTAAATTTAATTTTTTTTTCACTACGGATATTTTAGACCTTTTTTCATCAGGGAAAATGTATGTAGCTGCTGGTAAAATAATTGCCTAAATTGGCCAAATTAATATTATGGTATATAGTTAGGCCCAATAAAGCAATCTGCTTTAAGCTGAATGCTACAGCTTTAAGATAGTAAACACTTTCACCCCTTTGCAAGGTTCTAAGTTAGCTCACGCATATCTCTGCTGCGCGCTTTCGCAAATGGAAAAGCACTTTCATGCTGTGAGTACTTGAGAGTGAGCGAGTGGGTATGGGTACATGCGCTTGTGTGTGTGTGTGTGTGTGTGTGTTAACCAAAATCAAGCCGACTATTTTGCATACGCAAATAAAAATAAATAAATTGAAATACGTTGGGCATCAGCGCCGAGTACTTCCCGCAGCCAGCATCAGCGGCCCCTTCTACTCCAGTACTCCCCTCGCTGTCGCCCAGCCAGGATATAACACGCATGTAAATCGACGTTTTACAACACAAATGCTACCTGTGGGGCCGACACCACCAACGCCGCCTCCACCACCTGACCCGTTAGCTCACTGTCTGGGGTGTAGTTGCGCAGGTAAATTTTCCGTGCGGATATGCCATTGCCAATTGCTCAAATTGTGGGCTGAGAGCGGAGAGCGGGGGCGGGGTGTCGTTGGTTTGCTTTTTCTTTCTCTCTCGCTCTCTCTCTCTCTCTCTCTCTCTCTCTTTTTGTTCTCTTTCTTCTTTTTTTTGTTGCACCTTTTCGCGCTATTTGCATATTTTTCGATACACGCTAAAATCGACGGCGTTTGTGCTTCACTTGACGTCGCCGCTTCTAAAAAATATATGTGCATATATATGTATTTATATTTAGATTTATTTTCTTTCTATGAATCATGCTGGTGATCTTAAGACGGCGGTTAAACGCTTTTGCTAAGAGTTCGCTTTCAATTATGACTTCTTAACAATAAAAACTTTTTGTGTTCTTCACATAGATTAGAATTAACGTTTGATGTTCGCTTGCCGCAGCTCTAAGCTTCAGCTTCAAATGGGCTTAAAAGTTTCGCTTCAAAATTATAAATGTTGGAAATGTGTGGCTGAAGCCGTTGCGCTTCACAGTTAACTGAAGCACTAAATATTATCAAATATTCCGAATGAGTATGACCCGTGTGCATACGTGCATAAAATATCGAAATCGTATGTTGTTTTTGCCATGTTGGTCATATAGACTTAATACATCTGCCTGTTCAGCTCGAGCCAGTGGAATTTGCCATTTGGATTAAAGTGTTTTTAATCAATTTTTGTGTCAGGTTTTGTTTTTTTTTTTCTTATTGTACAAGGACGCAATTACAACTAATTTACTGCCGCCCCCTGCGTATGCAATAAAATGAAATTAAATGCCATAAATCAACGCCAAATATGTTGCTAGCTGGCCCCAAACATAGAAGCTTTCATATATTTATGGCACAGATACGCCTTGACCTTTGACCGAGCCGCCGCTAATACGGATATTAAGGGGTCCGCACTCCTGGCATGTAATCATAGCTTTCGGCTTGATTGCACCTTTAAGGACTTTTTGGAAGACTCAAGGTAATGTTTTTCGTAGAGTTTAACTTTTCTTATAGAAAATTAAAATATTTTAGTGCCAAAATTGAACGAGTTTTTTACTCACTTATAAATTTCGCATTTGATAGGGAAATTGGATATCGCTTGCTGTCGATTAAAGTCAAAGGTGGCCGAGAGTAGGTTAATGTGCATTTGACAGTTAACAGGATTAAATACCATTAACAACAATAACTGTTGGGCAATCTTTTATGGAAATGTTGCACAATTGCTTCGTATATATAACACAATTCGCTGTTCAGCGAACAAAGCACAGCCAATGTATAGAGCCAGAGACAAAGGGAGGGAGAGAGCGATAGAGTGAGAGAGAGGGAAATAGAGGCAATCAAATAGAAGTAAAGTGGTCAACGGCTTGTGGGTGACCCGTGGCCGGCACGTCGCTGTCCCAGTGCCAGTAACCGAAGCCAAAGGCGTTGGAGAGCGGAGAGGCGCGGGAGAAGGGGACTGAAGTCTAAGCAAGCGTATACAGAAGAAACCATGTGGCGGCGCTGTTTACCACCTGACCCGTCGCGCACGCCACCAAGCGTTCAGTTCTATGCGGTAACAAAAATAGTCACAATAAAATGCCAACTGCCAATAAACGTCAATAAATCAAACAATTGAGCGGGGCCAACTTTTGCGACGCCGTGCGCCAAATAAGTCCAACTAACGACATGGCCCCGAACCGTTCCAAGCAGTCCAAATAACCAAAACTACAAAAAAAAAAAAACAAAAAAAAAAGAAAACACAAAACACATCCGAAGCGAGCCAAACAGCAGGCCATGTAGGCATTACCATGTATATGCGCGCCAGCATGTGAAGGCAGATGCATTGCCTCCATTCGAGTCGAGCTGTCGGCGGCGTGCTAAATTTAACGACTGTACAAATAGTGGAGGGCACACATAGCGCATACGGAATCGGTTGATAAAATTATCCTTCAATTGCCTGTGATGCGCCAGGCACATGTCAAACGAATGTCGAATGCTTTTACGTACTAGAAGAAACATCTATTCTATTAAAAATATATGATAGATACCTTAAGCGCTTAAGAGATATATTCGTATTTAAGTGCCTCCCTCCCTCCTTTGCCTGTCTTATGATCAAAAGCATATCAGGGCTCTTCTGAATCACTCCAGCTAAATCAGCTACACATTAGTCTAAATAGTTCTTCAATTATCCCATGACATGTTCTAGACATGCTTACATAGTAGAGATAACAGGCTATCGCGAAATTTTATCATTCATATGTCAACAATGTATGTTATGGAATAGCCATTAAGTTTTTTTCCATTTCATTTAACATAAATTCAAAGCTGTCAGGGACTGAAGTTTGAATGACGAATTGACACACGGCATTGTGATAGCCCGAATGAAGTAAACGCGTATCTTTGGCGGAAGTAACTATGGCACTCTTGTCTTGTCCTAGGAATGAAAATGATTTCATTGATGGTGATGGGTAAATAGATCAGAGTGCTGCGGATTATGCCAGCAACTAGAGATAAATGCTGTCACACATCAGTAAATAGTCGTCTTCAGTATATTTGCAACACTTGAAAACTGAGAAAATCTGAAAGTTTCTAGAGCTGTCGTTGAATGCATTATTCGATGACTTCGGCAGCTGTGGGGTATCGAGATTCCCTAAGAGATTATCAGATAACAGCTGTTGCTTATTATTAAAGGGATATATAGTTATGTATGCATAATTGAGATATGAAAGTAAATTGATATCTCTGACAAATAGAGGCTAATGATATAGATTATTCCGATTGGCAATAAATAATCAGTCATTGATGGCGATAAACATTATTTTTGGCAAAATAAAATCATTTGGCCGCAAAACTAAGCTGCGATAAACACAATGTGTTTGGCAAAGAATATTGCTTAGCTTGTGAATTATTTTTGCTATTTATTTAATTTATATATTTATGTTTATTATGTAATTGAGTAAGCAGTTGGGGAATAAAAGTCAAATTATTTTCAGCTTATTACAATTTATTTGATGCATTGCTTTGTTTTCTTGTTACCAATAACATATGTACTTGACATAGATGATTTGCTGTGATCGACACGGAATTTTTATGATAATTAGCAATTTGGGCTTTATTTTTGAGAATATCAACTGAAAAATTTCAAACTAACGGAACTACGGTTATTGACTGAGAATTTGCTCGCCGTCATTTAGGATTTGCCTTCATATGTCAGACTGACGATTTGGGAATATGGATACATTTCTGTTGCTGTTATTATTATTATTATTATTATTATTAGTATTTTTTTTTTCTTATTCTTTCTCTCATTCTTTCTTGCATTCTTTCTTTTGAAATTTACGATGTATATTTGATGGTTCGAAGGACAGACATCCAATTGGACAGTAGAAGTGTGCTATGTTCGTGGTACATTTGTTTTTGGTGCCGGTAAGATAGTTGATTTCGATTTGATTTCGTTTTGTTTTTTTTTTTTTTTTTTTTTTTGCTTTTGCTTTTGCTTTTGCTGTTTTGTTTTAGTTGTGGACGTGTGGCAGCTGGACGTGTGGCCACACGATCAGCGCGTATAGATGGTTTTCACCAGGGAACCCTGCTTGGCCATGGTATCCTTGTGCAACTGATATTGCAACACATATGCGCTCTCCATGCGCAAGCCATCGCGCAGCTTGCCGCCAATCTCGAGAGCGGCCGCCTCATTGCCGCCGTTGGCTGTCCAAATGGAGATTTTATTATTTTTGCCGCGTATATTGACAACAGCGCCGCACAATTCGTGCGAATATTCACAGCTTTCGCCGATCAACACAAGCATCGTGTCCAGCCAGAAGTTGTCCAAATCATTTTTGTTCCCTTTGTTGAGGGTGATCACCCAGCGTCCGCCCTTCACATTCGCCTCATCCTCCCACATTGGGCGTATTCCCTTCTTGAACAGGCAATAGTCGCTACCCATTTTAATCTCCGATGGCGTCTTAATGTGATTGATGAGGCTCCAGAAGTTTTCGACGGTATTGAAGCTGGCCACCTCGTGCAGCATTTCCTCCCAGCTCTTACTGCGATCTGTCTCCAAATACCACAGCGTCCATTCACTGTTCAATGGATGATGCGGCTCCGTTTGCGTCTGTTCTGTTTCACTGCCACTCATACCAAAGCTGACTGTGTCCGTTGCAGCTGGATCGCCGGGCGCCAATGGGGTCATATAGCCACCGTCTGTGCTGCAACCACTTATATCGGAGCGTGGTGTGGATAGCGGCGAACAGGCGCTGCTCTCACCGCTGCAGCATGTTGCATTCATGACGCTCTTATAGCTAGCGCTGCTGCTGCTGCCGCTGCCACTGCGACCACTGGCCGAGCCCGAAGTCTCCACCTTTTTGGCTTTGGTGCAGCTCTGCACTGGTTTCGTGGAGAACTCGTCATTATTGGAGCACGACTTGAACATGGTCTTTGGGTTGGCAAAGTTTTTCATTTTGTAAAAGTTAGTTGGATACATTATGAACGCTTTCCTTGAATCTGCGAGGAATAAAATAAAGAAAAACAAATGAAAAGTTCTTGATCTCTACGGCGATTTGTCTACGTAATCGAGCCGATATTGAACTTGCCTTTGCCTGCGAATAACTTGATCTCAATTGCCGTTTTTGTGTTCCTCTGTACTTTGCTCCAAATTAGAATTTGTTGCTTTTGATTTTAGGATTATCACAACATGCGAACGATGTTAGTTTTGTTCTAGAAAGCGAACTGTTTACTGGACTATTAAAGCGCCGCACACTAACTTCAAATAAAAAAAACCCGCTCTCAGCATCTGATGTGTGTCAAAGATTCTATTAAATATCAAAAATAGTAATTTAATCGATTTAAAATTGATTCATTAATGACATAAATATCGAAAAGAAAATCATATTTAAAATAAATTTAATAAAATAATAATAATTATATTTTATTTATTTATTTTTGTATATTTTATATTTTATTATATCTTATTATTATATTATATATTTTATTATATTTTTTTTAATTTACATTAACTCCATGCACTAGTTCAGCACTAACTAAGTATGGGTCTTAAGATGAGGTCAAATTCTGATGACTTAGTCTCCCCCTTCATTAAAACAGACTTTATCTTTAGCACAGCCGTCGAACTACTTCATTGAAATCTAGAACAAGCCGTAATGCGTCATATCTATTTTGATGTATCTCAACTTAAAAAACTATTAAGCTAAGTTCTAGTGGATTGCACAAAAAAAGTCTAACCTTTTTTCCTTCTCTCGACAAGTGTTACAAAAAGTTGGCTGTTTTTAGCTGGTTTTCATGGTGTAATCATTAAATTTGATTGGCATATATGAGCTATTCGAAACGTGTGCCACTAATTATACCCTTGCAGACCATCCAGAAGTAGACAAACAGACGTGAGCTCATTGAATGTACGTATTTTTCGCTCTCTTTAAATTGACTAAGCAACTAAAACTAAGTGAATCCAACACGTAAAAGTGCAATGGCTTAGCCAACCCAGCTTACAAATACCCTCTACGGGTATTAAATAGTCCTTCTCTTTCTCTCTCTCTCTCTCTCTCTCTCCCTCTGCTCTCATTGTAATATCATGAGCTTGTTCAAAGCTGTCTTCGTCTAAGATAACGCTTAGATTTTAAATTCTACATTCTCATATGTGTGTGCTTAGCAGAGCCAAGTCAAGTAGTTTAAAGGGTATATCAAATGGCTTAAGCTGAGAGCTGACCAAACGAGAAACGTGTACATTCCTGAATGCTGAGTTGGATAACGAGTCCTGGGCAAAGCCCAATTTCAATTCCAATCGCACGCAAAACTTGACGAGTTTCAAAATAAATATTTACACACACCCTCATGCCCACACACACACCCACCCACACACACACACACACACACACACACACACTCAATACACTTGGCCGACACGCTGGAGCAACACTTCACGAATTTCTTATTAGCTGCACTTCAAAAACTGTGCAAAGTTGCGCTCCAAACTTATTATGGCACTCGGTTGGACCCCAAAAAAAATAAGAAGAGGCAGAAGTAGAAGCAGCTGAAGAAAACAAAAAAAAAAAAAAAAAAAATAATGCTGAAGAAAAGGCAAACGGAAGGAAATGGCCGTGGGAATGGGATAAAGTAAGCCAACTTTAACTAATGGCAACATTTCTGTTTGCTCATGTCGAGTGTTATTGAGCTAAAGCAAAAGAGCAAAGTTTCATTTGGCTCCGGCTGTCATAAGTTTAAATGGGGTTATTGGGCGAACAAGCAAAATCAACACCAGCAACAACAACGAGCACTGAAGCGAACGCAATGGCAGCAAAAGGATAAATGAAAAATGTCAAAGTCCAAGGCATGGCAACAAATCCTTGGACATGGCTGACAAATATTTGTGCAATGCCCAAATGGAAGCCAAATCCAGTGCTCTTAAATGCCAATACTGTTGCAATATTCTGTTGCACATCCCAAAGATGCCACATCTGAATATTAAGCAGCAGCACAATCTCACAAATACCATATCAATTTGGCTTATTAAGTATGCATATTTTGAAACATTTTCCCTGCTGATTCTTTTTTTCCATACATCAGCTGTCAAATGTCAATTAATGTACAGTCTCCGCTTAGCTTGACTCATGACAAATAACTTATTCTGATTATTAAACTGTAAAAAGTGTATTGGCTTTGAGGCACAGCTCTTAAATTTTATATTTATAAATTTCTAATTTAAGTCCATAGACAAATTTTATTCATTTATTTTTTTATTCATATATTTTTTTTTTATTTATTTACTCATGCGAACGCTGCTCTTGGCTAGTCAATAAAATGATTATGCGAAAGAATAATTTTTATTTATATTTAATTAAGTGCAGAATCTATGCATTGCAAAAATTGTTGGAAAATTTTATAAATTGAACGATGTGCAATAAAAAGATGATAATAAAACAAATAACACAACGATAATAATTTTTTCATATTAATTGTCCAATTGCTTTGGCAAAATACATTCTCTTGAGTCGTTTTAAAAGTCTGTTGGGGGCCAGCAAGCTGAGGTGTCTTGTCAAACAATTGCTGCAGCTGCCGGTATGCCTTTCAAGCTGCTGCCCCGCAGAGCTCACAATTTAGACTGATGCTTAACAATAATAAGAGAAAATTTAATTAAATTTGAAAAATGTCTTTGTTAACCTAAAACTTCGATGCGACCAAAGGAAATGCTTTTCGACTCAATGCCACGCCTCTTACGTAAAGCCGCATCAATAAAAAAAATATATCTGCATGCTGATAAGTATGTGAATGTTTTGTAAAAGTTTGTGAACAACATGCTTTAAATAGAGCGAGAAGGCAGCATCTCTCTTGCTCTATCAGCCCGCACGCTGTGCATAACTCCAGGCGTTAACTCGCAGCAGCCGTGCAACAAAATGGAACACATCAAAACTAGAAATAATAAAAAAATATATATATAGCAAAACAAAACAACACGAACCAGCCATGTTGTTTGTTAATTAAAATTGGCGCAGCAGCTAAAGCAACAACAAAATAACAACAGCAGCAACGGCAACGGCAACAACTACAACAACAACGACGACAGCAACATGGTCGAAATTGAGCCAAAAAATTGTAAACCGCATTTCAAAGTAGTTTGAAGACAGGTCAGCATTTGAATATTTCATTTATGGCGCTGGTGTTTTGGGATTTGGATTACGATTTGGATGTGAATTACGATTTTTGCTTGGCAAATGCATTAAATGACATGGCGCAGCGGCTCACACATTCATTAAAATACATGAATACATGAATAAAACTTTTTATTTGCACATAATTGAATTTGCATACGTATTTTTTTATTTTATGTAGAATTAAAAATATTTAGCATAAATTTGGGCTGCCATTGAATTAGATGTGACACGAGTTGCTTTATTATTTGATTTTCAATTTAAATTACCAAATTTTGGCTGCCCCAAAAAGTATGCCCATTAAAGCATGCCGTATAAATAGCTGCAGCCCTGGTTAACAAACCTTTGTATCACTTCAGTTGTTAGCGCAAGCTCGCATAAATTGACAAAATATGATTATGTGACTAACATTAATATTTTTTATGATATTTCTACCCTGATCCCATTCAAAATGGGAAAAATTTAGTTTAATTTTTAATTAATTAATTTCTATTTTATTTATTATTTTTTTTTTAAACAAGAGTTATAGAAATAAGGTTGTGTCTTAACTTGTGAGTGAGTTGGGAGGTCAGTATATAAATTCTGCATCTATACTTATTTATTACTTAATCTATTCCATATTACAATATTTTAAGCCCTTTAGATTCAAAGGCTCTAATACTTTTAGTCTTCGTCAATTATTAAAGATAGAAAATTAAAACGTAACTAGAGTTGGGTGGTTCAACATCTCCTGGGGTGAGTTTCTCACGGCTCCACTAAACTCGTTTCCATATTCTTAACATTTTGTGGTATAATATAAATAAAATAAATAAAAATAATAATGTCAATAAATAAATAATATATAAACATATGAATAAAATACAATTAATAAATATAAATAATGTAAATAAATAAAAACTAAATATGTAATATAATTTAGGTAAATTGAAATGACTTTGGCCTTGTATGTGATGACTTCGCTGATTAAAGATGTTTCAGTTTAGAGTTGCTTTGTGCTTTAAAAGTTCTATAATTCGCAGAGTAAAGTAAACTAGCTTCTAGTCTGACCACAAACTATGCTGAATTTAGTCGGGCAAATCCCAAGAACTTTGTAACATTTTTTTTCTCCTTAGTGCGGAAAGACTTCCTAAGGACACAGATGCCAGCTGTGTGTCTGGCTAGCTCGCCACTAATTATAAGATTAGCTTCACACATTTATTTGATGCACAATTTTAATGCGTGCTTAGGGCTCATTTGGAGCTAAGCTTGTGGAGTCCTCGACAGTGAGCTGCCCGCATGCCATTTACCTAGGGTTTGACTAATTTTTTACTTGGCAAGTGGCCACACGGCTCGGGTGCGACTTTGTCAAATGGCAAAAGCTAGAGCAATGCCAATGCCAACGCCAACGCCAACGCCTCGTCCATTCGAAAAGCGATTTATGTGCTGCCAATAAATTTACTCAACACTTTGGCCCCCCAACTAATACAATATTTACATCAAATCGTTGTAATACACGAGGCAGTTGGCACGGCTGGGGGCGGGGCTGAGATGTCTAAAATAAAAAATAGCAGTGCGTATTTTAGCCTTTCGTTTGGCTGGTATCCCTCCGTCCATATCAGCAGAGCTTCACAGCTGCTTCAGGCGGCGCCCCTCCTAGGACTGTCATTTAAGTTAAAAGCGCATTTGTAAGTGCGCTGTGACTGCTCTGAGTTAAGGAGCTGGTTTCTGTGCAAACGTATGGAATCGGAAGGTCTGGGCCAGCGACTGTTGTTGGGAATTGAGATTGGGGTTGGGGGAATTGACTTTGGTTTGTATGTGGAGCGGAGGTCTGGGGCTGGGGATGTGAATGGAGATGGGGATGGGTTCACAGCGAGCTGTCTTTGGCCTGGGAGCCAATTTCAATCCCAGCGCGCTTTTTAAAAGCAAATCTGGCACAAGCTGCGCACTTCTTTGCGCACTTTATGTCTGTTGTGCAATGTTTCAGCATTTTCTCTTGGCCCTGCCGGCACTTTATGGCGGCGTTAAGTGTTCAGCGGTAAACGGATCAGGCTCGGACAGTCAAAAGTGATGACATTTACAGCACCAGCTTATCCAGGCTTAACATAAACATATAAGACAAATAACTATTCATCATTTAGCTTTGAATTATAAGCTGCATATAGAGATGTGGCTCTAGATGTGGATGCTGTAAATGCCATTAAGTCAGCATAAGCTTGTTGCAGATAGCGAGACTTTTATCTTAATAATATGACTCTTTTTAGTTCTCTAAAACATTAAATAGCCAATTAGTTTTTTGTTCTGGCAATCAAATAGTGTATTTAAATAATTTTTACAATTTATAATTACATGTACAAATAATTTAAACCACTTTTTTCTATTTTCAATATAATTAATAATTTTAGAACACAATTTTATTCTCGTTGTCATGGCTTAATTGTTTTAGAGCTTTCCGTCAATATTTCACATAGTTATCTGCTCTTCCATGAGAGTTTGCTCTTTAGTTATTTAAATAATATTTATAAATATATACTTATATATTAGAGATACTCGTTATTGTTTAGAAGTGAAACAAACTTGTAATCAATGCGCACATAAATATTAATAAATGCAAAAATTTGATTGCAAATTACAGAAAATAAATATATAAATGCATGTAATTAAATAAAATGCATGTTTAGCACTCCAGCTATATATGTATATTTATATATACTTATAAATATTCAATAATAAAATCAAATTGATGCGTAAATTGAAATGAAATACAAATAAAAATTCGTATTAAATGCCGTAAATAACACATAATTATAAAATCAATTCATTTGGCGAAAATTGATTTAATTCCACTAATTATTTGAATTTAGAGCACACAAAAATGCAATATAAATTCAACACAAATTCTCGCTGGGCTCTTTTTCAAAAGCAGAAATGTTTGAGTTAATATTTATGCGTAAGACAATCTGTAGAATTTTATTTGCTCTTCAAAAATGACTGCAGTAAAAACATATACATTAATTAATCTGTATGTTAAGTTCACATAAATGCAAGATAGTAGTGTAGTACAATAAAATATAAAAAAAAACATATTTCGTGAGAATAATAAAAACATTTTTCGCATACAAATTATTAAATGCTCTCACTTTACTCTTAAGCAAATGCGAGTGCCTTCAGTCGAGACGGCTTGACCAGGAGATAACCTGAAGAGCTGATTTTAGCTCACTGAGCAGCTTGTGCAAGGCCAGAACTTAGACATGCTTTTATATTGAGTAGTCCAAAAGTTGCGTTTAAAAAATTAATTGATATTTTTGAGGGTTCTCAATAATTTTACAGAGCTAAAATTTATAAAAGAACAAGTAACGAAACTCTAGTCGAGACTGCTCGACTAAGAGATACCCTGAATCCATTGAGCTTTAATACCAATCATTAAGAGCTTCATTTATTCATTAATAGTAACCAACACAAGCACAACTTTATTGTTTAATAATTCCCACAAACTTTTGGGGAATGATTATGGCATTCAAATGTACCTACTTGCCAAATTTCAAGTCTCTAAATTAAATTAAAATTTGGCGAAAGGGGCATGGCATCAAAAATCCAAAAATGACAAAATGTGCGGATTCAATATAGCAATCCAACACAACTTAGTGCATGATTCTATCTTTAACGATGTGCACGCCAGACCTCAAAAACAAAGCGATATTTTCGATAGTTATCGATAAAAAAGTAATGGGACGAGTTATCGAAAAAAAAAAATAAACTCGTACAGCGTATGGTATTATCGAGCATTTTGCTTTTTATTTGAAGTCTCTAGCTTTTGTGGTTGCAGAAATCCAGGTGTTTACACGGACGGACGGACGGACGGACGGACGGACGGACGGACAGACGGACAGACGGACAGACGGATAGTGCTAGTTCAACTCAGCTCATCGAGCTGATCAAGAATATATATACTTTATGGGGTGTGGCACGCCTCCTTCTGCCTGTTACATACATTCGCACAAAAACATTATACCCTGAAATTTCCATTTTCAATGGATTCAGGGTATAAAAAAAGGATGAGTTATGCATAAAAATATGCATATGCTAAAAAATGTGGGTCCCTAGCTAGTAGCAGACGAGATGATTGCATTTAAATGGTCAAAAATACACTGAGCTCATCGTACTGATCAAAGATATACATTTTATGGGCTGTGCCACGCCTCCTCCTGACTATAAAGATATAATAATTTACATAAAGAGTTAAGTGCGTGGCTGATTAATAATTTACTTCACGCTCACAAAAGAGATGCCTAACTTGAAATACCCACAGCAAATGAGTGTGAATAATAAAATAATAAACTCCGAATCGTCAAGCCAACTGGCCTAATAGTATTTTAGATAAAAGCAAAGAATAACGTGTGCTTGGAAGTGTCATATGTAGGTCAGCAGGCGTAACAAAGTGTTGGGTGCGTTGAAGTTTTCGCAGCAGCCGCGTGCCACAACTGTGCGAGTCGTGACGCAACTGGCAACTGGCAGGTGGCAGGTTACACAATGACGCAACTTGTCGTTGTTGTGTGTTGGCATGCAACAGTCTAACTAGCCCAATAGCAGAGCCGTTAGCTGTTAACTTACAGCGCACGCAGTATTCGTATTTATTTGCCCAAGTGTTAATTTGCCTTTGTTACTGCCAATTTATATGCTTAGTGATCGATGTAGAGCTCAGCTACACGACATTGCCGAGCTCGACGAGTCATAAACTTCAATTGATGGCAACAGGAATCAGCCATGCAATTGGAAGCTTGGCCCCAGATACACTTCTGGCCAATTGCGAAAAAACGTGCTTATGCTCGAGTTGTAGAAATTATGAGTGCAGAAAAAGCGTGATACGATAAATAGACTCTTCGAAAAAAGACGTGCCGGAGAAGAGACATAAAAGTATATCAATCGGCGGCAGGTTTGCCAGCATTCAGTAAAAAGCGCAGCTTTTGCTGTGGTATGTCACACTCTTGAATATATGCGTAATGAAATCCATTATTCAGAAAAATATTCCAATTTTAGAGCTATAGAAATCTACTCACATAGTATAGAGATATATTTCACTTAAGAAAAACCCGCAGGAAAAGTAGAAAAGATAAATGTTTATATTTCATCCACTAATACTCTGCATGAGTGTTCAGGACAAGAGATAGTAAAAGTAGGGTGGGAACAGCTAAGTGCTGCGACGAACCTCGTTGATAGCGCTCACAGTAATGGTTAATAAAAAAATAAAAAATAAAAATAAAAAAAAACAACAGCATATCTATTGTTGTGCAGTTGGTGTGTTTACCTGTGCCCAACAGAAAACATTTTTATCAAATATTACGTTAAGACGTCTATGTCAACGTAAGCGCTGCCAAAGTTGGTTTTGTTTTAGAGTTGGCTGTGATCCGGGCGGAGACGCCGTTTGCAATTCACATTAGCCGCGTAGCTGTCGTAGGTCAAACATCGAGCGTTGAGCGTGCAGCAGAGCAAATTGGAATTGAGTTTACATCCGTCTAATAGCAACAAGTGAACAATTATGCAGGCGGGTCATGTGCGCCTCGTCAAAACACTATTCCTGGTCATTTCAATAAAGCTGTTCATTGTGCTCCTGCTCTATGGCTACAACCATGTCAGCGACGAGACTCGACCACAACAACGAGTCGTTTTCATCGATGAGCTGCTGGTGGACAAAAGCGGAGGTAAGTCATACAGGTGACAAGTTAGGCCAGTGAATGCTTAATTAATCCGAGGCATTTTCCAGAACCTAGCTGGGAGCAGCGGCTGGCGCTAATACGCAAGGAGATGC
This sequence comes from Drosophila mettleri, assembly GCA_035047625.1. Lineage (NCBI taxonomy): Eukaryota > Metazoa > Arthropoda > Insecta > Diptera > Drosophilidae > Drosophila > Drosophila mettleri. The sequence continues at coordinate 11,495,849 of JAWNPI010000109.1, read as the reverse complement.
CCTCGTTTCCACTCGAGGAGCTGCACCGTCGGCCCCTGGGAGATCCGGTGTGCGGCAAAGTGCCTGCTGCCCTGGGCATCGATTTCAGCAACGACTATTGGCAGACGCTGCAAAATGCCAATCTTACGTATCACATTTTTGGCGCATACTACGATAACAGGGAGAAGATGATCGAGGCGCCAGTGGTCCGAGTGCTGACCATGATCAATCACTATGGCAAGCGTGAGACCGTGCAGCATCCGGAAACGTTTTGTCAGCTCTGGTTTAGGAATCGCATCGAGCCTGTTGTCGTCAAGGTCACAGATCACAAGATCATTTGGCAGTGGGGCGGCAGTTCCCCAAATGTCTTTCCAACGCTGCTCAGCTGCTGTTTGCCGAAGACGAACGACACCAAGACGCAGGAGGCGCCCGAAATGGTGTCGCTGGTGACGAACCGCTGCGACAAGGCCCGCAATCTGGTGCGTGTCATCTACGAACCGGATGAGGACAGCTCCACTGAGTCACAGCAGCAACAGAAGCAGCAGGAGCAGCAGGAGCCACAAAATAACACGCAAGTACAGCAAAAGCCATTACGTTTTATGGTCTGCGTGAAGGCCATGGACTTTATCTACAAAGACGTCTCTTGGCGGCTGATTGAATGGCTGGAATTGTTGCGCATGCTGGGTGCCAGCAAGGTGGTCTTCTATGACGCTCAGATGCATCCCAACATGACTCGAGTGCTGAACGACTATATGAATACGGGCTTCGTGGAGGTGCGCCCCTTGTCCATGGCGCGCGAGCCGCACGCGGGCCAACACTTCCAGCACTATGCCATGAATGCTGACGGCTTCAATCGCATACTGAACGAAATGATACCCTACAATGACTGCTTCTATCGCAACATGTACAAGTACGACTACATTGGCGTCTTCGATACGGATGAGGTCATCATGCCGCTGGGCAATGTCACCACATGGTCGGATCTAATCGGGCTGGCGTACAAGGTGCCCGACTATGAGAGGGAGACGTGGAAGTGCAACGAGTGGGCTAGTTTTTGCTTTCGCAATGTCTACTTTCCCCGCTACCCAGAGCGACCGAAGGTCTACAAGACACTGCCCAGCTACTACTATATGCTGCAGCATGTGGAACGCGTCGCCGAGCACTGTGATCGCTATGCGGCCGTCAAGTGTCTGCACTCCACACGCTATGTGATTGGGCTGCATAACCATTTTCCCCTCTATCGGGCAGAGAACGGCGAATGCGAGCCGAAATCGGTGCCCATTGAGTTCGCTCAACTGCAGCATTACCGCGAGCCGGACAATAAGACGCGCCTCATCGATCCCATCATCGATGACAGCATCTGGCGCTTTCAGCCGCAGCTGCAACAGCGTGTCCATGCCCAATACGAGCGACTCGGCTTTCTGCCCAGCATTCAACAGGTGCTCTCTGCTCAGGATCAACAGCGAAAGGACGACGAGCTGCAATTGCAAAAAGCAATTTCTAACGCTTAGATGAATATGTCTCATCTACAATATATATATAAGAACTTTTTTTTTTTTTATGTTTACTTTAAGGTCTTCTTGGGCTCCAAAAGCTACAATACATAAATTATCTACCTCATTTCATACTTGGCTTAAGTAGCAACTGGAACTTGGTGAGATCAGCTATTCTAATATCTCTACGATTAGTTTTAACTATGAATCTGGAACACACTTTAAAATATGTATTAAAATATATCTACTTTTTATAGAACATCTGTTCATCTGTGTTCATTTTTATTTTCGAAATATTTTCTTAAATTTGTTTACGTCAATATGTTGGGATTCACAAATGGTTAAATATTTACTTAGCTGTAGTTTCGCTGAATGGCATTTCAATGCTATCAATTAATATTTCCATAGCTTAAACAGAATATTGGGACATGCCTGTGACTTCCATGGCAATAAGGTCGCGCTGACGTCAATGCCGAGCAGCTCTAAAGTTGAGACTGCGATTTAGCCAGCCGAGCGGTATGTGGCATAAGTTGTAAGAATGACAAACAACCGCCAAATGTGCTGCGTCCCCGGAATCGAAGCTCCAACCACGGCTCTCCAAGCCGGGGGCCATGGGAGTCACACACTCCTATCCAAGGCGCTGACTTGCGTGCCCTGTCTGGCAATGCAGCGCGCCTGGAGGTATGCAACAGCCGCCGCAAACCTAACGCAAACACAACTAAATGGTAAGCGAAACCAGCTACACTATGTGTGTGTGTCGTCCTGTGTGTGTGTACTCAGAAGTGCGCACAAAAACGCACCTGAGCGCAAATGAATGATGATGTTGTGCAGTCGCTACTTTTTGTCGATGCAACATCCTGTCCCGGCTGCACCTTAAACATTGCACAGTGGTCAAAGAATTAGGAAAAATTGGCTGAAAAGTTTTTCAATTTTATTATTTGCCATATAAATCAGAACTCAATTAACAATCAGGCGCAATTATTGCTCTAGTTTTATCCATATTTATAGCTTTGGTAGAAGCTCAGCCTACAGATGTTCTGCCTGCCTTCCTATATGGAATACCTCTATAAGAGACAATCTTCAAGCTCTGCAGACTGCTTTCTGTAGCCGTGATTAGCTCAGTGCTTTATTTGGATATATAAGATATTTTTTCGTGGCAGAATTTATTTTGCGTCACAGCTTCAGTTTTGCAGATATACTGCCATCGCGTCCAAGGCCGCGCGCATTACATCTGCGTATTCTTAACAGTAGGCGAAGACTGAAAAGACTAGAGTCTCTCGACCGCAGGGGAGTAAAAAGAGAATAAAATATTCTAGAATATAATTAGCTATAAATTTGTCTTGACTGTCTCCACGCCTTATTCACGAGCTAAGACTAAGACTCAAGCTCAAGACGTGACAGCTCGACTCAGAGATATCGTGGAGACGTCCAAAAGCATAAGCTAAAGGTATATAATCTGTGCTTTTAATATAAACAAAAGAAATGGGAATTATATATAAATATATATTATTCTAAGTTTATTCTTTGTCGGCACCACTTGGGCTGTATCAGAGGCTTTGCAGAAATTCCATTTTGATTGGGAGGCATTCCTCATTTGTTGTTCACATAAAGCACACAATGTATGCACTTTTGCACCACTGTGCAACTGGTCGACGCGTTCGCTGCTCGTTGGCATCCTTTGCTGTTGCTGCTTGTTGCATCGTTTTTTGGCTCATATGTTGCAACCTCTCGCTTAAGCAAATTGCCAGCGTATGTTGTGTGTGTGTGTGTGTGTGTGTGTGTGTGTGTGTGTGTGCCTTGATGAGTTTGCGTTTGCGTTTGCTGGCGCTGCGGCAGTGCCTTGTACTTGCGGCCAGCAAAAGGCGCTGAGTTATTGTACTCGTGCAATGGAAGCAGCGACAGCAGCGTTTTCCCAAAATAGGTGCTGGAGGTGCTTTCATGGCAAGCCAGCTTCTGTCACACTCTCTCGCTCTCTCTTCTTCTCACCCTGTGTGTGTGTGTGTATGCTGCATTTCACTTAAAATGCTTTTAACCAAAACATTAAGCAGCTGGTGTCACATTACATCACAATGCAGACCAGACGTTAGCTGCTACAGCAGCAGCTGTAGCTAGCTGCCAGTTGAGTTGCAGCAGCAGCCCACAAATGAATAGCTTGAATAAGCTAAGAAGCCAGATAAAGATATGAAAATATAAACGAGATAAATGCGTAAGCTCCAATAAGACTACATATAAAGTGCAGCATAATCGGCAGATTTTTCTTAAATTTATAGTTACTCAATCATCTTCAAGCACCTGGCCAGTCGCATATGCATATTTATGCTCTATTCCCAAAGAGCAGAAGAGTATATTAGATTTCTGCAGACAAAAGTGTGGCTCTCCGAACACGAGCCATTTCGTCGCTATTGAAGCTAGAGATTCATGCGCATCTCCGTCTGATTGGAGTTTATTTCCATACGCTCCCATACAGGGGCTTGGCATCGGATCTCAGGGAATAGTTAAAGCTACCAAAGACTTATCATTTGAGGCACATACTTGAGCTGACAATCAATGATCAAAGAGACAGGAGAAAAATATGTACGCCCATATGGGGCATGACTAATCGCAAAAGTATTTAACTTCTGAAGTCAAGCAAAAATTATATTATTAACTTAATATTGATCCCGTTTATCTATAGATAAAAGAAAGACATGTTTGCTTCCTTGGGACTGTGGCATATCAAAAATACCCTGTAATTTCCATAGTCTCTTAGCTAAAATAGCAGAGAAGCAACTATATAAACAGAGTATAATTTATAATCAGCTGTCTGCACTGCAATTTTCTTCTTTTTTTTTTTGTCTCTAATTTGATTCATACAATCAACATTAATCATTTCATTTATAAAAGCTTAAAAATCTATGTTTTGATAATTGTTTACCCATTAAATTTGTTGTATCACTTAGCCTAATTCATACCAACAACTCATTTAGCTTTGATTTTGTTGTTGCTCTTTCGGTTTCAATTACTCTGCATTGGCTGAATTTTGTAATTGCTGTTTGACTAATTAGTGGAACATAAAATGTGAACAAATGGACAAATGAAATCGATATATATATATATATATATGTGTGTGTGTGTATGGGAAATATTTGATGTTTAATCAAAAAATAACAACGAACAAAAATTGAAAATAAATTTCATGACAAAACGTGAAAAGGGCCATGGGCAAAGCTTTTGTCAGCTTATTAGCTGGACTGGCCAAGTCAGTCAAGTTCCGACCGGATCGGGCTGCTTGATTCGTGGTCATGCTCCTTGTGCAGCTTAGCGTTCAAACGGACTATGGCTGCACCTTTCAAACGTAAACGTCAATGCCATAGCCAGGTAAACAAGCACACACACACACACACGCACACACACCTGCACAAGCACACGCATGCAAGCATGACTAAAGCGCAGTCAATCAAGCCGTTTATGACCTTTGCAGCTAATACAAACGGCTAAGCAATATGCAACCGGCCAGCCTGAGTTTTCGCTGCAATTGATTGCTTGTTTATTCAAATTAAATTTTGCATAATAAACTAAATCAAAGAACGAAGTGAAATTTTGCTATGCTCGCCGAGCAAGCCGAAATTCGGCTGCTTAATAATTGATGCTAACCAGAGTAGCCAAGAATTGCCCCGAGATGCATTTAAAGCCGAGACGAACACAAAAGAACAGCAACAGTTCTGGCTTCAAAATAGCTGAATTCACTCACTGAGAGGACACGACTATGCGTGGAGGCCGCTCTTTGGCAGTGTGTGCCGGCCAGTCCATAAATCACTTTAATGCCCGCACTCCAAGCGGCCGGGTCATGCACAGTCACCTTACAGCCAGGGCTACGCCGTAGGGCGTAGGTGGCTTTTCTTGCTGCTGGGAAGTTGCCAGAAGCCAAGCGCAGCGCGCTGGGTATTCTGATTTGCAGTTCACTTGGAGCGGTGATTGATATCTTTTAAATCTACTCGACGCAGTCTTAAAGCACTTTCAAATATCAGACTCTGCAGCAGCATATCAGTGTCTATGAACAGAAATTTATGCGAAGAATATATGCTCATCAAGAGCGGAAGTCTTGTCCGAATGGGGATAGCAATCTTAATGAGTTGCTCAGCAGCAGGAGCCACAGCCAGCATTTGCTCTAGAATGCACAAAATATTGAACGTAAATAACGTAAAAGAGTTAATGGCCGTAATTTAACTACGGTCAGATTTTGTACGTAGCAACGGGGCATACATGGACTCATCTTTGGGTCAACTCTCGGCCGATTAAATGTGAGGCCGGCCAGTGTGTTGTTCTGGTTGTCCAACTGCAGCTGAATCGTCAGCATGATTAATTGATGAAAATCCCTTCTGCCATGCAGGATAATAAATTACAATACACAGACCAGCACGGGCGGACAAACGAGCGAAACGAGGCGAACGCATGGACAGGTAGCATGTGCTTCAAATAGCTAACAGACAGCTAACAGCCCACACACACACGCACACAGATACTCGCGCGCAGATGAGGTCGTGATGTGTGCTGTGGCCCTGCATTGAATTAAACTATGGCCAGGACGGGCATGTCGACAGGTTCCGGCCAGGAAGGGCACGACGACACGTTGGCAGTTTCCTAAATTAGCTTAATTTCATTTAAAAACATACCAAACCCGCCACGCTCATGATGGAGGCGGGACCATAGCACGCCCAGGCTAACCAACAAACAAGCTGAGAGCAGCACACACAGCTCATGCATTCGCTTTGTTATTCACATTAGTACTATTAGTATTGCTATTATCATTATTATTATTATTATTATTATTATTGTTAGTTTTGTTAATAACTCATGAGTTTCTTAACTATGTTTGTTAGCCTAATTGGAATGTAAAGCACACAACAGTCACAAAGGCACTCCAGCTTCATAATTTCTTTGATGCACACACTCACACACCCACACACAGATTACGTATAAGCTGTGCAGCTGCTGGCATTGAAAACATATGAAATTTTAGAAATTTAATCATCACCTGCACTCACACTGCACACCTGTGCTGTCGTATGTGTATGGCTCAGAGGTGCATTTGCAAATATACAGCATTTAGCTTATTGCCAGCTCGCAATTAGTAGAGCCTGGAATGCGACGCTCTTTGGCTGCTCCCATTCATAACAATTCTACAAACTGGGCCAATATGCTGCCACGCGCTGGCGGCGTTTCCGCGGTGTGTCTGCGTATCCGTTTCAGCTTCCCCTGAAAGTATGCTATGCGCTTCGCTTATTGTGCGCCAGCAACTAGATACTCGGCACAGACGACAAACGACACGAGCATGAAGAGCGCATGGCAGAGCATGCATGCAGGCATGCATGCATGCATGCATGCATGCATGCGTGTGCGTATGCGTGTGTGCAAGAAAAAGAGTTTGATGACTAATTGCTAAAAACTGAAGCGAAAACAATTCACCACATTGTTTCAAATAAATGAGTATACCCTAAGCTGTTGCACATGAATGAGATTGCAAATGAAATAAAATTGATTTTCTGTACGGCTTGTTCGTCATGCAGTTATGTCTCACATGCAAGTTGATGATTGATTTTTAATTGTAATTCTTTGTGAATGAATTCGCAACAAAGTTATTTAAATAGGCATGAGATTTTTATTTTGTAAACTGAAAAGTTACAAAAAATTTCATATTCCTTATTCACATATCGAATCATTGCGAGTCAATGCAGCTTTGTCTATTATTTCAACTAAGTATGTGTAGATAGTCGGACACACCCGTCTAGCTCACTCATAGCTATCCATTCTATTTGTATTTCCACAAAACATTTCTGTACTTTGATAAGATTAAATGTTATTCGGCTTTTGTATATATTTTCGTTTATTGTCTTGGAAGAGATGTACTTGTTGTAAAGCTCTTTATATTTGGTAATCAACGATAATCAATTTCATAGCAGACGCCATGGCTACAGCTTATGTAAATATATATTTAATAGATAATACTTTCTCGAAGCAACAACACAATTGGATTCATCTAAAATAAGAGGTATTATTAATAAAAAAGCAAATATTTTTAAACCTAAAATAAGAGAATCAACAATTAAATGTTCATATAATTATAATTTAACTTTAACAATTTAATTTCAATTTTCATTTAATTAATTAATTTTAATTTTAGTTTCATTTTAATTTCTTGAAAAATAAATAATTATTTTTCACACTAACCCACTGTTATTTTCTCTGACTTCTCCCGATTGCACTGCCGTTTATTCTCGCTTTGTCGACGATTAATGAATATATCAAATCTGAGACAAACAAAGCTCTCAAATGCCTGCAATTAGTTGCGTGTACTTTGCCCTAGAGGCATTCCGCAGCCCAATTTCCCGTTTCACACTTCCCGCTTGCTCATATTTATTCATATAGAGTAATGCTTATCGCAGTCATTACGTAGCAACTGCTCTGACGAACTTTGATCGCCTGTAAAATGTTGAATGTCGTTTCATTTGAGATATGTCGCTTGGCCCAACCGGTTTCCGCTCATGCACTTGAGCTAATGCCCCAACAGGGCTCCAGCTCCAAGCTCGCGCATCCCACAGAGCTTCATGCGTATATATGCTGTATAGATAAAGTTTAGCTAATTGAATTCAAGCTTGGCTTACTGCTGAACAGACTAATAACTAGGCTGAAGTAAAACTCGTATAATTAGGCCTTAAGGTTAAGCAATATCAGAATAATTTCAATAAAATTGATGCTTGATATTAAATGGTTTTAAGGGGTCTATAAAGTTAGGGCAGATCATCAAAGTCGCAAAAAAAAAAAAAAAATACTTTGTTGTTGCGTCGTACGTGGTTTATAGAAACTTATCGTTTTTCATGCTGCTCGCTCACTCTCTTGCTATCTATCTCTATCTTGTTCACCCCCTCTCTCTCTCTCTCTCTCTCTCTGTCTCTCTCTCTATTTTTGCTCTCTCTATATATATATATATTTACATATATTCAAGTTCAACTTAAGTGTGTGCTCGCAAAACCGCTGCGAAAAGCATTAATTGCTCGCGTAGTAAAATTATTAAGAAATACCTCAGTCATATTAAATGACATGAAAGCAGCTGAAAATAGCAAAAACAAAAACAAAAGGTAGCTTAAATAGCAATTGCCATGAACTGTGAAACTGTAGATCAACAATTGCATGGAATTGGTCACTGAGCATGAAAAACTTGTGAAAATTCTGCTAACGCTGCAATCGAACGCGCGAGACCGTCGATGCGACTGCGGTATTGGTTTTTCGTGGCTATCAGTTATTAGTTATCAGTTTATTTTGGAGCATTCTGTTACTGTTGCCAAACGAGTCAGTTATATATAAATATAGAGCGATAATGCAATAAGCGTTCAAAAGAACATTATGGACAGCGAGCAGATAAGATAAGCAAGCCACCTATGGAAAACTGAAATACATAATACACATACACACACACACACACACACATATCTGGATATATCGGCAAATATCAACATTTTTATGTACCTTAATTCCCTGTAAATCAGTCGTCAGACGACATTACCCTTTGCCCACCTGGGCCAATGTTGCAAAATTTGCAACGAGCGTAAAGAAAATTATGTCACCTTGCTGATTACAGCTGCTCCAAATGCCGCCAACGATTAGGCACAGTGTCCCCAAGTATTTCAAATATTTAACATATTTTTATGCAGCTTTGAATGAGTGATAAGAATTACGTTTGGCTCAAAGAAAACAGAAAATTACTTTTGTGCAATATATTTTACAGATTATAGAATATATTAAAGAAATATTGATGGCGAGCATTGATATTTTGCTATTTGCTGTACTATATGATTATCGATTAAGTCGCTCAATTTATCGATAGTCAGTATGCGCAGTTTTAAAAACTTTTTTATTTAGAAAACTTGCTAAGAAGTTGCGTGCCTGATATCGCCGACAATCAACAATCGTAGATATTTGGCCCCACTATGCACAATCGAATCGCAGTTGCTCGCGCTTCTGAACGACAGCCACTCTCATTCACTCGCAGCAACGCGCGCTGTACGGAGGCAGCATAGATAGCTAAACTAATTGATCGCATACTCGAATCGATTCACTGCAGAAGCCGACATGAACAAATACGCACTGATCGCCGTGTGCCTGCTGGCCGCTCTGGGCGCTCTGTTGCTGGAGGCGCACGCTAGTCCCAGTCCACAAAAACTGACCTCGAGTCAGCTGGAGAGCGTCTCGGCGCAATTTCTGCCGCCAGAGTTTCGCAACACGAACGTCAGCATGGGTAAGCGAGTCCCCGAGCTGGTGACATAATATAGCAAAAGCTAAAACTTCGTCTTTAAATTCGCGCACAGATGATATCAAGCGCGTCTACCGCGAGAAGTGCAAGAAGGCGACTGGCACAGACAATGCAACGCTGTACAAGGATATCGAGGATGCGGCCAGCAAGCTTGGCGCCTGCCTGAGCGGGCTGGCCAATTTGACGGCCCTGCAGGCCGAAATGGAGGAGGCCCGGCCAATTGGCGAACTGGATACCGTCTTCCACAAGTACTGCCTGCGTGCGCCCGAGGCTGAGGGCTGTGTGCGCGAATTTAATGACAAGGTCAAGCCCTGCCTGAACACCGAGGAGCTGCGTCAACAGGCCACCATGATGCGTTTGGGCTCTTCGTTGCTGAACTTTGCCTGCTCTCGCGGTGGCGATCAGATCGCGCTGTTCGTTGCCGAACAGGGACCCGAGTGCCTGGAGGCCAACAAGGAGAGCATCAGCAACTGCCTGAACAGATCGTTCCATCAGTATATACCCAAGGATGGCCAAGTGCCCGATCTGATGAGCCGGCCCGAGCTGCTCTTCTCGCCCACACACTGCGTCGATCTGCAGAGCTTCGAGAGCTGTGTGCTGCATCATCTAGAACAGTGCGCAGAGATCACGCCCGCCAACATCGTACAGTCGATCTTTCGCTTTGTGAAGAACGAGACCGACTGCAAGGCGTGGATGGATGCCAAAGCCAACGAGCGTCCCATTCTGTTGGCCAAAGCCAATAACACTGGAGACGGCGCTGCCACGCTGGTGACGACGCTCAGCGGCACCCTGGCCCTGACGCTAAGCGCTTACTTCTTGCTCAACTAGGCTAGCACTTAGAATTCATCATGCTCAGAATTGAGTTAGATCTGATAAAATTTTTTCAAGTATTCCATTGATAATCATATAACTATATATATTATATATCATTTCTATTTTTTTTTTTTTTTTGTTTCTTATCTGCAATAATGAAAGTAGTTATAACATTTCCCTAAAGTATTTTTTTTTTATAATTTTTTTTTTTTTGTGCTTTTGCTTAAATACTTATGTATTTGTAATTTAATGACAACTTTATTTATTGCCTATAATAAATAAACAATTACGATATGTGAACCAACATTTATCTGCCCCTCCTATCAGCAGCGCATGGAGATACGAGACGCCATTGATATTTCAGGTAAGCTGCGTAGCCAATCGCCTACATAATGGACGTGATCGAACGATCGCTTAATCATCGGCAAATATAACCAAAATGTCACACATGAATGCATGTTTGATATGTGTATGTATGTATGTATACAAATAATCCATGTTCGCACTAAGTAGGTTTTCTGCTTATCGGATCTTCATATCTTGTGAAACACATTTATTTTCGGAATCCAAATCAACAGAATATGGATTGGTCAATGGGGTACTGCTCATGCGAATCACACTCGAAAGGTATGTGGTCTCGATGATTCAGTGTAAACATTCTAACCAATAGATAAACCTTTGCCATCTGAGTCACTCGGCCGTAAAGTGTTGCATACTTTTGTGCTGTGCGCTTAAATGGAATAAGATTGCCCCTGCTCGAGTCTGGGCATACGACTGGCCGGTTCAGCATACCCCTTGTGAGTGGTTAAAGACAATGCTATATGTGATAAGTGTGTAGCATTGCGCTTGTCACAGGCTAATATCAGACTACATAGTATCAATGAGCTGAAATGGTCAAGTGGCCTCACTTGACAGTTTGACTGGTAATAGACTATCCAATTGACAGTAAACGTATGAGAAATGCTATAAGTATAGACTTGAGCTGTAACTCGAGCGACTTTCTTTTATTTATTATTTAATTTATTGTTTTTTTTTTTTTTTATTTTTATAACTATAACTTAATTATTGTAGTAAGTTTATAAATCATACATCTTTTTTTTTTTTTTTTTTTTTCAAAAAAATAATTTACATTTTATTTAAACAGGCTTTCTACTACCTAATTGGCAGCTTAACAAGTTGAACATGAAATCATACATCACTAAAAGTAATTTAATATTAACAAGTAACAAAACTCTAGTCGAGACTGCTCGATTAAGAGATACCCTGTATCCATTGAGCTGTTTATATTATTCATTAAAAGTTTCATTTATTCATTAATAGTAAACAACACATGCACACACAAACATATGCATGCACGAACATGCACGGCTGCAGAAGAGGCTGTACTATGGACACTTTATTGTTTAATAACTTTTTTTCTCGACTTATGTTCTTAATTAAATTTCCGGGAAGGGATTATGACATTCAAATGTAACTATTTGTTGAATAATGGGCGAAAGGGGCGTGGCATCAAAAATCCAAAAATCAACCACATCTTGAACGGTGTGAACGCTAGGGCTCAAAAACAAAGCGATATTTTCGATAGTAATCGATTATAAGGAAATAGGATGAGTTTTCGAAAAAAAAAACTAATAAACTCGTACAGCGTATGGCATTATCGAGCATTTTGCTTTTTATTTGAAGTCTCTAGCTTTTGTGGCTTACGAAATCCAGGTGCTTACACGGACGGACGGACGCATAGACGGACAGGGCTAATTCAACTCAGCTCGTCAAGCCGATCAAGAATATGTATACTTTTTGGGGTGTGGCACGCCTCCTTCTGCCTGTTACTTACATTTGCACAAAAACATTATACCCTGATTTTCCATTTTCAATGGATTCAAGGTATAAAAATATAAATAAAATATATATATAATAAATATAAATAAAAAACGATTGGATTTTACAATTAAAAACTGAAATTGAACCGTAATCTAACAATTATATGTGAAATTAACTAAAGTTTAATGCTTTGAATTATTTCACATATAAATATATATAAATTATGTGCTTAAAATAATTTTTCTGATTCATATAAACAAGCATGTTATTGTTTATTGTTGGAATAGCTTTTGGTATATGATAACAAGCTTGAATACTAAATGATACAAAAAAATGAATAAAATATATCTGTTTCACTTAATGCTCAGGATTTTAATATATTATATATATATATATATATATATATATATATATATATATATATTTTTTTTTTTTTTTTTATATATATGTATTATATCTTTTTTTATGTACATATATAAAGCAAAAATTATTCTTATTAGTGCTTAAGCATATATCCACATATCCCTAGATATATGCATATTTAAATAAATAATTTTAGAGTAATTCAAAGAAGGTAGCTTTACTTCTGCCACGAATTGCCATATATCCAATGAGTGAAAATATACTCAATATATATAGTATATGTTCTCAATATAACTATATTAAATGTTCATTAAATACCTTTAAGCAAAGTAGCATGTATATACCTTCTTTCAAGTCTCTAGTAGCACATATTTGTATTCATCGTAAAGCTAAATCTATATACTCTTTCAAAATATTAAATGGACATTTTTGACTCTTGCATTAAAAACGGACTTAAGAGAGACTTACAAATGATGATTTGTATAGCTCGTGAGTATATTTCAGAGATATATTATTATTATTAAAATAAATATGAACAGGTAACAATGTGAGCAACATTTGCTCCCTAGTAATATATATATATATATATATAATATGTAACTTCTAAGAAAAAAAAATTTTATTCGACATAAGATTTAGTTTCAGGCATTTGCTTTCTGCGTTTGCTGCAGCATCTGATGCTGCTCTTGAGCCTGCTCTAGATCAGTTTCCTGCTCCAGTATCTCCTCGAGCGTATTCTGATCCTCCACGTTGGCAACTTGCTCCTGCACATCGTACAGATGCAGCCACACATATTCCACAGCCGCACGCAGCTCTGTGGCATATTTCCAGACGCTGCGATCCTCGACTAGCTCGGATAGCTCGTACGCTTTGTCCGGCTCGCGGTAGTGCTGCATCTGAGCCAGTTGAGTGCTGATGGTGCGCTGATTGCAACCACCAGGCAGCCACTTGAGCGTATAATGATTGTGCAGGGTCACCGAGTAGCGAGTGTTGTGCAAGCACTTGGTCGCCCGATTGGGCAGCGAATAGTTGCGATGACGTAATGTGTGCTGCAGCACATAGAGCTCGTCGGCCTCCATCTGCTCGTGGTTTTGCGTCTCGGGCACCACCTTGGCGAAATACGTATTGATGAAACACAGCGAGACATGGCCGTTCGGACATGACTTTTTCGTTGCAATCTCGTCAGCATCGACAATATTCTGCCAGCTGTTCAGCGTGCCCAAGGGCATTATCACCTCATCGATGTCCACATTGAGCATGTAGTCGTGCCGATACATATTCCTGTAGAAGCAGTCATTGTAGGGTATCAGCTCGTTGAGCCGCTTGATTAGACGACGATGCTGCAGCAGCTGGTGCTGATAGTGACGCAGTCGTGGCATGCCATTGGCCATTGTCAGGGGACGCAGCTCCAGGAAGTCGATGCGCTGATAATAGTCCAATACGCGCTGCACCGCAGGATGCACATCGTAAATGTAGGCGTAGATGCGCGAGGCGCCCAACAGGCGCTGCAGCTCGAACCACTCGATCAGGCGCGCCGATAGATCCACATAAGGGAAATCAAAGCCCTTGACGCAAACGCCAAAGTTCAATTTGGCGGTCGCATTGCTGTTGGCTGCATCACTGGGGCGGACTTGCTGACTGCTGGTGTTGGCCTGCAGACGGTGGTTGGCGCTCGGCTTGGTTGTGGTATTCACCAGTGGAAGGTGATCATAGTGGACGCGTAACGAATTACTGGCGCGATCACAACTGTGGCTCACCAGTGAGACGACACGCGGCGTGGCGTGCCGCAGATTGGCTGGCAATTCGGGCACAGGACAGCTGAGCAGATGCGGATAGCTGAGCAACGGCGTATGGCCCCAGCCATAAATCCACACGCTCAAATACTCGCTGACCCGCGTCATAATGGGCTCTTTGTGGTTGGCAAACCAGAGCTGACAGTACGTGGGCGGGAACTTGGATTGGATTTGATTTGCCGTGGCCAGGATGCGCACCATACCCAATGGCAGCTGCAGGCCCGGTCGCATGTCCATGTAGGCCGCATACAAACGAAACGTGACGTTCGCATTGATAAACGTCTGCCAGTAGGTGTTGTGGAACTGTAGCTCCAATGGGTCTGGATACTGAGCGCATGTGCTATTTTTGCGATATTTGTTCGGCTTGGCATAGCGTGTCCAGAAGCCATAGTCCACCTCGGGCAGTTCGTGTTCCAGCTGCTGCACCAGCTCCTCATCAAACGGCTCCTCAACAATCTCGACTGGCTGATTTAGCGCCGAGGATGATTTCGGTCGCTGCGACCGTTCCACACTCGCTTGAAGCTGCTGCCGCAGGCTCTGATCCGTGCCGTGCAGTGCCGTCAGCAGCAGCAACAGCATAAATATCACAATCACCGCAAGCAACGTCAGCTTGACGAAACAACCTCTACCTCTTGTTGTCATTGCGGCCAAACTAATTGCGGCGCTCATAACACCCACCGCCGAGCACCGGCTATCGTCCGCTTTATCTATAGAAGCTAACGACGAAACACCTAGCCACGAAGTCGAATAGAAATACCCGAGTTTTTATCAATATTATTCTAGCTGCCGTCAATTTGCTGTCTAATTAGGCTGTTGTAGCAAAATTTTAATTGCAAAATGGCAAGAGCACACATTACTCGGCAAATAATAAGGACTCTCTGTGGGCACATATGCATATATATTTATATATATAGATATATAATTAAGAAACTTATAATTTTAATATTTGTCTACGAGACTGCTCGACTAGGAAATACGTTCAACTCTTCGAGCTGATCTAACTGTCCTTCAGAGCTTGAGCTGAAGCATGAGCTATGCTATGGAATCTTAATTCTTCTGTTTCTCTCTAGCTGAACATTATTAATAACATTTTTTCAATAAGTATTATCAGATTTATTTATCTGTATTTCCCGATTCTCAATGTTAAATACGCTCTTTGGGTAAAGTATGATATCATTTATTTATCTGTATTTCCCGATTATCGAGTCTATCAAATTTTAAATGCGCTCTTTGAGAATTAGGGGGCGTGATTGACCAAAATTCAAATCACGAAAATTATCTGTACTTAATATAAAAAATCCCTGTAGAAAAGTGCACTATTTAGTCTTTTATGATCTTCCAGCCTTGTAAAATAAAGCAGATAAATTATCAATTGTTATTGACAACAATAAAATGAGATGAATTATCAAAAAAAGACGGACGTACTACGCTAGATTTTTTTTTAAGAATTTTAAGAATTGCTTTCAGCCAACTCCTTCATTCATATGAATGAGACTTCGTAACTCTTAGCAGCTTAATTTTGATGAAGTTCCGGACGCGAATGAATTTTCTGCTTAATGAATGCCGAAGTTTGCTTAAAATATATATATATATATATATATATATATATATATATATATATATATATATATATATATATATATATATATATATATATATATATATTTATCATCTAATAGGAATAATAATAATTAATAATAATATAAAAAAAATTTTAATTTTTAATTGCGAAATATAGTTTATGCACTTTTTTCTGCCAGTGTTAATAAAACTGCTGCAAATTTTAAATTTTAATCTCAGTGGAACTTTGAGTTAATAACTTTATCACAAATATGAATATGCTGATAATATAATTTTATATATTTAATTTCAACAAACAAACAACGTATAGTTATATACGATTATGTCAGCCATACGACTGCGGGCAATAGTCATTAGGTTATATGTATTTGTGTTGCTTATCGAACATTTCAATTTAACGGAAATTTGTACAATCTGGTAAAGATATCAATCACATCAATCAATCACTAATTGCAACAGGAACAGTGCGGAGTGGGCACCATACACTGGAATTGACAGACAGAGACTCGCAGAGATATCCAGCGTGCTGCTGTCTACAACTAGCCCATTTCATAATTGATGCTTTAGCAGTTGTATTTACATTTAATCAATCATTACAGCTGCACACAGCGAAACCTGGCTTGACCTCGTTCTGGTGTTCTGTTCCATGCGCCTTCAAAGGCTGGCAACAGCTTTTTCTCGTGCATCATTGAAATATTTATACATAAGTATATATTTAAATATATACATATATATAAATATATATATATTTATAAATTGGTCTGCGCTCGCAGCTCTCAGAACATGGCATTGCTTTCAAGAGTTATTTGAAATACTCCGTGTGTAACACAGCAATAGATAATGTCGAGTTTTGCGGGAGTGAACTGAAGTGAAATTGCATGAGTAATGCATACAATGAATTTCTTATTTTCGTACTCTCATTTTAATAAAATAACAATCAATTGTTTAATTATGTTATTAAATACCACATAGGGTAAAATATTTGGTCGTATAAGTAGTTTGATAACAAAACTCTTATCTTGCACTTGGCTCAGCCCAAATTCTTTTTTTTTTTATTTTTCAATCTCATAAACATAAATTAGTTTCTTTTTATAATTTACTCTGTCTCCAATTGACATTCGAAATTGCTTGAGCTTCTTTGCTCTTTTCTCACACCTAAATTTTGCTCTCTTCTATAACGACTGCTATTGGTGGCCCTCATGGTGATTAAAGTTCTGATAAGCGGTCGGTTGCTGATAAGCTGACGGGATCAGATAATATTATGAAGCATGAAGTAGCTCACACTTAAAAGAAAGCAAATTTTTCTAGTCAGTTATTTATATTTTCAGTGTACAATAAATAAATCACGTTCGATATTTCTGTCTATAAAAGCACAGGACACGGAAAACTAAAATATTTTCTTATTTTAATTAAGTTTGAGATGCAAAATTTATATGTGGACTTAACTTGCAAAAATTTGCATAAATATGCAGACTCATAACAGTTGCCTACAAATTTTGTGTTTAATTTATGTTTAATACTTTCAATTTATGTTTAATATTTAGTCATGAAATTATATTCATAGCTATAAATTATAGAATAAACCCTTTGAGATTTGATCAGATTTAAATACAGGGAACAAATCGAACAAAATTAAAACCAACAATCCAGATGGTTGGACTAGAGGATAGCATAAATTCTTCCTCCATACAGTTACATTTTCATAAATAGCAAAGAAAACACACACATCCAAACTGACTTTACTTTCAAAATTTAATAAGTTTTATTTTATGTATGGACTTTTTGAGTATCGCTTATATACAAAATCAAATCGATATAAGAAAATTGAATGTTATAAAAATAAAAAAAGAAAAAAATATATATAATATATATAGATTATAATATTTATATATTCGTACTGCGTATGTGTACTATGTATTTACTCTAGTTCTTGTGGGGTAAGAGAATCGCTGCTCTGTCTGTTACATACATTTTCACAAAATATTTTGCTCTTAATTCCGTATCTAATGCTTGCTTTTTCGATTCGTCGTATTTCCGCTTCACTCAGCTCTAACAAACTTTAAATTTTCAATGGCAGTGCTGAAGTTTGGGGCATTCTATACACTTGCTAAACATAAAAATATAATTTGACGAAAGGGTATTCGCAAGTCGCTTAACGTCCGTTTCACTTGCTTTATTTCTTATGTTCTGTGTGCCATTATAACTTTTCGTTGCTCTATTTTTGCAAGTAATTTAAAAATAATTTGACGATGTCGCTGCCGCCGCTAGGGACGCTGCTGGAAGGGGTGGAAGGGTTGGTTTGGTTGGGTGACGGGATTAACGGTTTTTTGCGTGGTCCGAAGTTTGCTTTATTGACATTGTCACCAGGGCTTGTGAAAATGGCGGCATACCTGCAAAACGACCACGGTCCACGCTGGAGACAACGGAGCGACGGGAGGATAATAAAATTGTGAAACAACTTTTTAATGAGAAACATTTTTTGCATATCGCCCTGTCCGTGCGAAGGGTTGAGATCATGACTTGGTGTGGGTGCATCAAGTGGATAAATTGATGTTGATGATGCTGGATGCTGTTGTTGTTGCCTCGGCTGCTGCTGCTGCTGTTGCCTCGGCTGCTGCTGCTATTGCTGCCTGTGGCCTTATGCCCCGGATACGCATAGCAACCGAGCTGGAAAGCTTAAGTTACTTTCACGTGATGCGGTAATAGCATAAATGCAATGTAAATTATTTGAGTACCCATAAAAAATGAGGAATTTCAAGAGGGCTTAGCTACACACAATACGCCCTTTTGTCTACCGACAATCTATGCATATTGACTCTAACCTGGCAGTTGTGGTTTCCCAACTGATAGCTAAATATTAAATTTAATGTTGGCATCGTATAAGTCGTATTGACTTCTACAAGGTGTGATAAGGCATATTAGTTATTTCTGTACGGTGCTTATCTAACTTCCTGTTAATGCGCCAAATATAACGATTACAATGCCGATCAAATTTACCTAAATATAAATATATATATATATATATATATATATATATATATATATATATATACCATATATATATGTATAGGTATTTATTAGTTTATCTATTACGTTAAAGCAATAAACATTTTGACACCTTGGTACGGGTATTGTAAGACTCACAGCAGACACCTGTGGCTGTGACTGTGTCTGTGCCTGTGGCGGCTGCTGATGAGCTGCGGCGCCATTAAAAACAACCGCACAATCGATTTTAGTGCCATGGAAAATGCGTGGAAAAACAACTACAACATTAACCACTTGCCAGCGAGTGGAAAACTTTTATGCCCAGACGATTGACGCGAACATTGGCGCACACACACCTCGACGGTGGAGGTCGCCTGCACTGGCAGAAGCTGAAAATGGAGCTGGTGCTGGCGCTTGTGCTGGCGCTGGGATCTGCTCGGGCTTATGGGCTACAATTAACTATGAAAATTTTACGCCGCACTGCAAAACTGCAAACTTTTTGCCTTAATTGCCCAGAAAAGTAACACAAATGAAAGCCATCGACGCTTAATTACTTTTGCTAAATGGCAGGGATGTTGCCGTTGACTGTGTTACGTAAACAGTGGGCGTTTCGGTTCGGGTCGTGGCGTGGCGCCACGCCGCTGCATTTTTCCTCTCATTCGAATCCTGCCCAAGTGCCAGGGCCAACTTTGCAGCATGCGGGCGCAAAAGGTAGTCAGAGGTTGGGCACGCTTTGAATTTGCAGCCAGGCAGGCAATTTACTGCATTCAGTTCATGGCATTGGCTAAGTCTCCATCTGCTTATACACTTTTGCTCTGGTTATTATGGAATTTGCACGTTAACTGCTTAGCATTGAGACCGTATTTTTGCCCACTTTATTGCGGATCATTGCCAATAAAAAAAAAAATTAATTAATTAAAAACTTATTCATAATATTTAAAATATTTTGCGTAAGCCTCAGGAGAAATTTCGATTTGTATTCAGTCGTTGCGAGATCAGAGACTATTTAGTCCAGCAGCACAAGAGCATTGAGTGTTCGTGCTGCTTGGCGGGGCTCAGTTGGCTTTTTTCTTGGCTCAAGTCAGACTGATTGCTGCCAGCATGTGAGCGGCACAGCACGATTTGACTTTTGTAGACGTCACAATCTGAGAAGTTTTGCCTTGCGCTGTGGCAAACTTAGCCGAAAAACTTGTCTGGCACTTGGTTGCAAGTTTTTGATTAAAAGCCTGCAACAAAACGCCATCCACGCAGTGGGCCAAACTTTTGCACCACTCGCAGCCCGAAAATTGTTAATTGAATGCACTTTGGGTGCGCAGTGTTTGCCTTTTACCCAAATGAGTGGCCATCTGGCAGCAGTTGAAATTAGTAAACGAAGTGGATCACTTAAAACTTCCGGCCATAGCACACCCAAATATACATTTACAGGCTATCGCCATCGAACTAATGGCTTTACCAAGAAAGGTACACATATCTTATCGATTCAAGATCTTTTAATATATTTTTTTTTTTTTTTTATGCCACTCCAATAAATATTTCATATGACTTCAACTTATTGCTGTCAATATGTATAATCATGTGATATGTGCTCGATCGATAATTATTTAGGACTCATACAAATGACTATTCCATGAGCAAACTCAGGCAGCCAGAGTCGGTTCATCAATCACACAAAACTCTGCATTGCACGTACCTTAAGCGGTGCCCTTTAGCTTTAAAACGGAAGTCGAAACATGCTGTGCAGCTGCACTGCATTAGACGCACACGCACACATAGAGAGAGAGAGAGAGAGAGAGAGAAAGAGAGACACGCCCCATAGCAGCTGCTGGGCGTTGCGTCTTTTCACTTGAATAAAGTGCTCGCCATAGAAGTAAAAACCCGAAAATAATAGCAAAACCATCTGAAGATATTCTATAAAAGCCGAGGCTAACGAGATTTGATGAATTGCAAGTCTTTGTAAATGGAAGCTGCAAGAAAACTGTGCGTGAATAGCGCTTTCAACTTCAGCGCCCGCATCTTAGCCAAACACAAAAAAAAAAAAAAAGAGAATAATAATAAAGGAAATAAATCCATTAAGTGGCTTAAGGCAGCACAAAAATAAAAATAAAGTTAAAGAAGGCACAACAAGAAATACGGCAACAGCAGCGAAAAATGCAGTTGACATAAAAGGCGCCCAGGGAGGACAGACAGAGAGACAGCCACATAGCCAGGCAGTTGCAGAGTTAACTAGATAGCAAAGCACATGGAGGCGATGTACAAAGCATCGAGAGCAAAGCCACTGAGACGCAGTCTCCAAGAAATTTCATTTGACCAAAAGCTTTAGCGTATCAGTTTGCCATTTATTACCTAGTTGTAGCAGCAGCTAGCTGTTGCAACAATTAAAATGCGATTTGCAGTTAGCTGCAATTGGGGTAATAAGAAATTTATTGCTCGCTATGAAATTATCACGGCACCACAAAGCAAGCGCCATTTCCTCGATGTTATTGCCATTATTATCTTTGCACATAACTTGCGATATCATTGTTATCCAGCAGTTTGAGCTTGCCTACATTCGTCAAAGACATTATAAATAGAAGACAAAGCGAGTAATATACACTTGTAGAGCAATGTCTGCTGAGCTGAGAAGCCTGCCGGTGGTCAGTGTCAGTGGTGTGGTCAGTGCTTCGAGCATGCTCATGCCATGCCAATAAAATAACAAAATATGCATCCAAATGAGCTGCGTCTTCCAATCAGGAAACTCACTGAGACTGAGACTGAGAGCTGAAGAAGAGTTGACGAAGCTCGTCTTACTTAGGCGTTTAACTATTGCAGTTCATAGATAAAGAATTACTATTTAATTCCATTAAAGTCCATTAAAGTCCCTTCAATTTAAAGTCCATTAGGTATTCTCTTCAGCTTTACCTTAATTAATACCTCTTACTACACTCATAGGCTTAAAGCCTATCGTAGTCATAAAAAAAAAAAAAAAAACAAACCCCTGAGCATTGTTAATTTTATCTTTTAATGCAAGCACCGCAAAGTATGCAATTTGGCATTTATTTGCGGCAGATTTAAGCATTTTCCAGCTTCCTTTAATTATTTTGCTACCGGCTGTCAGCTTTGATCGTATATAGTGAAATGTTCATAGGAAAGTATGCAATGATGCGGGCAAAGCTCCAATTCATTTTGGTTCAAGTTTAAGCTGTGACAGCTGTAACGCTGCAGCTCGAGCTGGTGCTGCAGCATAAAAATGAAAGTAAACCGTCGACTAATCAAAGTGTGCGCAATGAGGAAAAACAATGCCTTGACTTTAAAGCCAGTTAGACTCGCTTTAGTAAATGTGTATTTAGTATTATGTATAGATCAGTTAGCTAAATTTCTACAAATTCGAAAAAAAAAAAATACCAAAGAGCGCGCGAGTGGTGACCCGAGGTGACCGGGAGTTGAAGCAACCTCGATATGGAGCGACTCTCGATATCAGCATTAACCATGGCCATATTGCTGCATTCGGTCATGGGCATCTCGTACTACTTTCTGATGGCCCGCTGCTCGCCGGCGCCCCTACTTGGCAGCTGGCTGTTCGTGGCGAGCATTGGGGCCATACTGCAGGTGGTGCACATATTTCCGCAGTGGTGCCGCAACTGTTCGTCCCTGTGCCGTCTCACCCTCGAGATGGGCATCTGCCTGCTGACGCTGGACCTGATGCTGACCAAGCTGTGGTGTCGCATCGAAGCGCTCTGCCATTGCGCCATTATCGGCATACTGCAGCAGCTCGTCACCGAGGAGTACACCTTTGCCAACTGCGAGTACTGGCTGCTGGGTATCACCACCACTATCATTGGCGCCTGCCTGCTCTGGTTCACCGTATGGGCTACTGCGCTGCCCGCCCGCCTGCGTCTTGACTACAGCAATTGGCATACGAACGTTTCGCATTCCTTCAAAACCAACATGTGTGACTTGGCTTTTGGCCCGCCGAGGAAGCAACGCAAAAGAGCATCTCGTAGCCACGAAAGCACGCAAAGCTTTGCCAGTTGAGCGCACGAGTATCAAATCCCTTCGACAATAGATATGCAAATAAATGTGCTAGAAATTTGATTGAGCCGCATTGCCAGCTGCATGCCAATGCAGAGTTGTAAAACCAAATAAAGCGAAACATTCATCCAGAGCCTCTGGGTCAAAGACGTGTTTCACTAACAGAATTTCTGCTGGCCCCATGGGCCTGCCTGGCTAGCTTTAAAAACTCATGTAATTTTCTTACGACCTTGCTGCTTCTTTCTTTTTTTTTTTTTTGCTGTAACTAAGCAGCTAGTAAACCAAATTGGAAAAGCTATTTTTCTGTTTGTCTCTAGCTTTGAGGCAACCGGTGTTCGGTTGCTGCCACAAAGAAACCCGTTTGAGCGTATCATGGCCAGGAGGCAATGCGGAAAACATCCGCAGCAAGCGTCTAATTGTGGGTTGCTGGACTGCTCTTCACGTCGTGCCTCGAAAGACGGAACCAAAAGCCAAATGCAGCAGTCGAGCTTGCCGCACTGGCAGATACCCTATGCAAGCGGACGTAGTTGATCAAAATTCATATAAATATATTTATATGAGCTACAAAATGTTCAAAGCAAATCTTGATTAAATTCTAATCGTATTTTCCATTTTCTATTCTCTATAAACTTTTAGCTCTTTTGTATTACAAAAATTGTGGCATTTTCACAGAGAGTGTGCACGGCTGGAGTCGAGAGCGCGTTAAACTTGAACTTGACTTGAGCATGACTTAAACTGAGCTGTGCTGTGCTGTGCTGTGTGCGCATGCAACAATGCGCACAGAATGGGCAACTGTGATAATGTTTTGATTTCCACGCCAGCACCAGAAAACATGCAATAGCTGGCAACGACGACGGCTTTTGGCAGCAACTTGTGGCATGCTACAGTTAAACGGCTTTTAATGGCGATTGAGGAAAATTGGCAGCTTCCCCCGTGGCCCCAGCTGCACCTGCTGCGCCAGCGCCGCTTGGGGTATATAAGCGGCATCATTGCCGTTCGTGACGTTAATCAAACCGCGTCGCCTGACAGTCGTGGGCTGCCACAGAAGTGCAAGTGTTTTGCCAATATCAAATAAATTTATTTTACTTTTTTTTATTTATATAAACGAACGCGCGCCAACTTGTGGCAAATCAAACTCTAAATCATAGCAGAGGTGATGCGTTTTATATATTTTCGCACCTATTTTTTATAAATTTTTTTTTCCTATTTATTATTGTCTTTAACAAATATTTGCGCTCATATGAATAAGCATAATTAAAAGAAAGAAAAAAAAACATGAAAACGCGCGTAGCCAGTGAAAGTGAACTTTAAATAAGATTGTTACGCCCATTCATGGAATTTTGTTAAGTAATGTTCGTGGCTCATGCTTATGCCATTTGTGTGGCAATTAACCTGGCCAACTCGGCTTAAACAGAACAGGCTACCTAATTAACTCTTTGCCACATTCGGAGTTGCAACTTGCTGTTACTTGAAACAAAAGCTAAATTAAATAAGTTGACAAAGCAAACGATTTATCTATGTGAATATAAAAAGCAACTAACAATTTGTTAATTAACAAATAATTAACTAATTGATTAAAATCTGCAAATACTATTAACAAATAATTCAATGAATAAATCAATTTTTTGTCAACTACTATTAAGAAATAATTAAATTATGAATTCAATTGGTTTGTAAATAACAAAAAATTCAATAAATAAATTAAATTTTTGTAAATAATTTTTAAAAAATAATTAAATTATGAATTCAATTTGCTTGCAACGATTTTCAAAAAATAATAAAATATTTAATTAATTATAATTTGATTGCATTCAGATAATTAAAAGTTACGACTTAATCTAGTTAAACTTTTCATCAATAAACTTCATCTATGTAAAATTTGTACACAGTCTCAACTCTCTTAGAGTTCAGTTGAAGTTAATTAGCTAGAAAACCTTTGCCCAACTAGCTCTTAAGGTATTTCTATATAAGTTTGCTATGCAACATCTTGGCTCAAGTTTTCTATGTTTCAGATGCTGTGCCAAGGTCGATTCCATTGCTTGTTGCTGCTGGTTCAGCTGCTCGTGTTGCCTTTGCTACACGCATTGCCCGTATCAAGTCCTGAGATAGCGAACAAGTCGACCAAGTCAGCTAACAGCGTCCAAGCGCTGCAACAGCAGCAACAACAACAACAACAACAACAACAACAACAACAACACCAACAACAGCAGCAACAGCTACTAAAAGCAAGTTCTAATGGCCAGGAAGCGCATCTCAACTCTCTAAGTGCTTTTGCCACCAACTATGATAATATGGGCACAGCACAGGTGCAGCCGCTGACTGAAGCCGGCTTCAAGCCCTCCTACAAGCTGCCCGAAATGGAAACAAACTTTTCGCCCATGCAGAGTGTCAGTCTGGGCGACAGCCCCACCATTGCCAATTTGCCCAGCACGCCCATGCTGATGCAGTATTTGCCGGCGCAGACGCTGCAGGATGGCAGCGGAACTGTGCAGTATCTGCAGCTGATACCCACGCGTCCCATCATTGTGCCCATCAGTCCGTACTTGACATCATCGGCCATGGCTGGCGTGCAGGCGCCGGTGCCGGCCCTGACGCCGAATGTGGCTGCCACACCCGACTATGGGGCACGCAGTGTCCAACTTAGTGCGCTGCCTGCCAATACGGGTGTCACGGGCCTGCACTACTCAGCTGCCGGCCTGCAGGGCTACGCCAGTGCCATCTCCCCCGTGGCCGCCTATCGCAGCAGCTATCGCATCAATCGCGAGGCAAAGGAGAAGAATTATCCGCCCACATTTAGCCTGAATCTCAACGAATATCTGCCAGCGGCACCGGGTGGTCACGATGGTTCCGCTACGGGCGAAGCTTCGCATCCACCGAGCCAGATGTATATCAGAAACAGGACGTAATGTGCTAATTCAAGTTTTTTGCTTAAGTCATTTGTTTGTTGTTTATATTTTTTTTGTTTTTTTTTTTTTTTTGTTTATTATTAAATTTAACTCTTACACTGAACAATTGTTATTTTGAAAGAAAAATAAAACATATAACACATGTTAACTGAGAGAGTATTAGAGAGATAAAAATGTATATCATGCATAAATATCTCTTTCTGAATGATAGCAATCGACAACTAATGAATGTCACACTTTTGTATGTGTCTATCGAATAATCGACGCTTAAGCTGTTAGATGACGATCGATATCGATAACAACAATTAAATCAACAAACCAAAAACAATCGACTCGTTACAAAATGGAGGACATCTGAGTCCGCCGTTCAGCTACATTAGGCGTCCCGACGAAATTGTCAGAACGACAACCGACGATAATGTAAAATTTTATGTCCTGATGACTAAGTAGGAGGTGGTGAACCCTGTTCAATATTTGGTAAGTTTGGTAAAATTTACTTAAAGCAAAGTAAACGAAGAAAACAGTATAAATCCAATATAATACTCGGCGATGACAACGGAAGCGTTGATAATACCTATTAATCACACTTATCTAAAACAGCTTTTAATCATAAGTAGTAATAAATAAATATAATAATAGGAATCGATTATCAAAATATCGATAAAAAATATCGACAATAACATATCATTAACATATATCGATAGCATATATCTATAACGGATATCGATAACAGTTATCTATAACAGATATTGATAACAGTTATCTATAACAGATATCGATAGCAGTTATCTATAGCAGATTTCGATAACTCATATTTATAACAGATATCGATAATATATTTCTACAACAGATATCGATATAAGATTGACAAAACAGAATTTTAAAATTTGAATTTTGTTTTGATTTTTTGTTATTGTTTTTCTTGATAATTAAATTTAACTCTTGGATCGACAATTGTTTTTTTTTTTTTTTTTAAATAAAACATGTAAAACATGTTAAATAAAAGAGTATTAAAGAGATAAATTTAGTAGATGTGAGAGCTTTATATGAAAATGAGCAGTAATATTTTATTAATATTTTCTTAATAATAATTTATAATAATTGAATTAGAATGATATCAAATTAAATTTAATTCCCGTTTTAGTATAAAAGTTTCGGTATTTCTTTCGTATATTTTTGATAACATAACACAAATTCACATGAATATTTAGATAGCCCGACTCTGGCTGGCATTAATGCAACATTATAAATATTACAGAGTCTATTACGACAGGTACAATTTGTAGGCCCAGCAAAATAAACAAACAAACTTAGACGACTTGGGGCAAGGTCGTCTTGAGCCAACAGCCAGCAACCAACCGTCTAACAGCCCAACAGAATGAATTCCATTGTCTCCGGGCTGCTATGAGTGAAAGTAAAACAACAAATTTCACGCCCGCCCGGAACAGTCGACTTGCTAACATGCACTTGTACACACACACACACACACATGCTTGTGTCAGCAGCCATTACGTTGTCAACCTTGAAGTTGCGTCAGTCGACCAGCCAGCCAGATGCCCCAAGCGTTCCAAATCGTAGCCGCAGTCCGGGCCAATACTTGCTCTCAACTGTCTAATTGTCGCATTTTGACAAATTCATTTGGCTGCGACTTAGCTTGCGCGAGGCTTTCATTACCACTCCATCTCTCTCTCAATTACAGCGATCGAACATGCCTTCTTTCACTTGCGGCATTATGTCGATCGAGTGCCGACAGGCATATCAAAATATAAAGCACAGCTCTCAAATACCCTAACCTAACTCAGCATATAGTGATAATGGATATACATAATAATTAACAAAGCACAGCTTATAAATACTCTAAACTGTCTTAATAGTTATGATAATAGAAATTAATATTAATTGCAAATTAACATTTTATTGTACAAATTGAGAGTGGGTTAAGAGCTTAAGCTAAATCTACTCAAATTCTCAGATAATTAAACTATGCTTTCTCTTTAAATATATATTTATATTTCTCTTTATATTTATATATAAATTTCTTCTTGTTCTTCATTTGGCTTACAGTTCTAACTCAACCTGTGCGAGTGCCTTGGTTTCTTCTTTACTATATATTTCACTTTATATATATTTTTTACTTGGCTTACAATAACAACTGCACCCTGCCCGTTGACCTACTCAATTATAGTGTACAACAGCATTTGGTATACCCTGAAAAATCTGAAATGCGGCAGAAAATCTTTAGGCATTACATGCCACATCGATGTACCGATGTTGCCACAATTCACTTTCGAGCTCTAATGGCGTTGACGACGCCCCACGGCGTGCCCAGTGCGACTTGTGGGGCCATCGTAATGGAATTTGTTGGCACTGCTCTGGATATGGATGGAACTGACTGATTAGGTCCACTTGCCACGACGTGGAGTGCCTTCGCCTGCGCTTCGTGGCGGAAGTGAACGGTTAACAACAACAACAAAACTACTTGAATATAGTTCAATTAATGGTCAGGTTCGAGATGCTCTCATTGCTCTAGCGCAGAGCCGGTGTAGGGGGTGGTGAAAGGGCAGGCATTTCTTGGGGCCGCCCATGGCTGCTTTGCATGTTGGCTGTGGCTGTTATAACACTTTTAAATGCGTAAATTAGCTCTGATGGCTTGACTTTGCATATTGTTGCTGTTGCCTTTTTGCCTTTTTGTTTTTTTTTTTTTTTTTTCAAGTTTTGGGGCAGTGTTCGAATTTGAAATGATTTAAATTTTTTAATTTCCGAGCGGTGGCTGTGCTTGCCCGTACTTTCCATTTCAATTAATTGCGCGCACTTGGCGCTGTTAGTCGCCTTTTGTTGCGCATTTGTGGGCTTGGCTCAGTTGCTCGGTTACAGCTGCAATCCTTCAACGCTGTCGCGACTCCCATCTGCATTGCTAGACGTTTGTTGCCCTCTCTCTGTTTCTCTCTCTCTCTCACACACACACTCGCCCTCTCTCTCTCTCTCTTTTTCTGTCTCTTTATTGGCCAGGCAGCAACAATGCGTCCACTTGTTGGGCTGCAGAACTGCACGGTCGTTTCTGTGTTGGCCAAGTTGGCTCTTGGTATAAAACGCACCGCTAACGCTTCGCTCTGTCGCAGTCGCAATTGCTACGCTACGTTGTTTGGTTTCGGTTTCGTTTCAAATTGTGCCGTCTATTTGTTTATTTATTTTATTTTTTATATTTTCGTCGTTTTTTTTTTCTGGTTACATTGTGAATGTCGGCAGTGCGTTGGAAGTTTAATTTTGGTTGTTAAGGAACATCCGCTTTAAAGCATAACCAAAGTGATTCATCGAGTTCGTGCCAAATAAGGCCAAAGACTTGACCAATTCTAGCAGCTTCAAACGTGCAAAGTGCAAAAATGGTGCGTAAAGAGCAGAAGCTCGCCACGAGTACTTAATTGACTCAGTAAAGACTTTGGACTAAAAACTTTTTACTGAGTTACTTTCTTGAAGAGAACTTGGAAATAAGTTTAGTTGGCTCATTAGCTATGGATAGAATTGTTCCTTAAGTGAAATGTTATGGCTTGAACAGAGTTATCTTCCAGCGAAGAAGATTTGCGCTTCGTTAAACATATTTTATGTTGGAGATTGTAAGAAAGTAATAAACAAAGGCAAAAATCAAAATAATTTGTATTCTAGCAAACACAATATTAAGCTGTTTGACATATTAATTTAGCTTGGCCAATAATTTTAGTTAGTGCACTCGGCCATAAAGAAAATCCCATATTAGCCAAAGATAAACTCCGATTTAAGTTAAGTGCAAAGTTCGTTTCGGCTGACCTATGGGTCACTTCGGCTACTACTGCAAAAGTGCAATTTGGGACCGCCCAATCATCATTCTGACATTTGTGAATGACACAGCAGCATGATTGATTGCTAGGGCCCTGTTCTTGGCGCGTTTGTCTTTTAAGTCTTTTGATTTTAGTGATTTTAGACATTTTTTTTTTGCTTTGTTTTTTTTTTTTTTGTTTTGTGTTTTTGCTAGAGGCCAAACAATGGCGCGCAAATTACGCACGTTAGCGCTGGCAATTGGCAGTCCATCAGATCCATTAGGCAGTCTGTCATCAATCAAGCTGCATTTGCATCGAAGCGGCGAGCAGGTGAACTGCGAGCGATCATTACCAGCTGCAGTGGCCAAAATAATTAGAGAGCAGCGCCAAACTGGCGCACGCATCTATGATAATGGTCGCGATGGCACTGACGCTTGAGCTGGCTCGGTGAATGCTGTGCAGCCGTTTGGCCAAAAATTGCAACTAGTTTTTCACAGTCTTATGAGCGGATTTTTGTTTCTTTTTTTTATGGCTTTTTTGAATGTGGCATCATTGAGTATTGCACAAAATGCAATTTTTTGGCTGGCGAGACGAGTGCAGTTTTCGGTTCAATTCGAGACCGACTCACGTTGAATCTTAAATGCGGCAGGAATGTTGCAATCGGGGCCGTTTAGAGTTGAAGCTGCATTTGAGTGCTTCGTGACAAATGGCAGTTAGTTTTGACCAGCTATTTAGAAAGGCGCCGCTTATCAGTGGCTCTGGGCATGACCTTGTTCCGTTTTGCCAGCTGCTCGAACGCTCGTCCACCTGGCTGGCCACCCCCGCCAGCATTGACTGGTCGCCTGTGAAGCAAATTTCACAACTGATGTATTATTGGCATTATTGTTCGTCAAGCTGGCCGAATAAAATCTCAATTAAATGCATCACTGGACGCAGCTGGGCGTGGCACTGGCTACATTTCAGCGAAAGGCAGCTAGCAAAGCGTAAACCTTTCACCGCAAAAGCACAAGTCCAAAGTCAAACAATTACTTGGCGCTGAACAACAACTTGGTTACATCTGTGTCATTCCATCCACTTGGTAAAACCCTCTGTTAAACATCTTCTCTTCTGTGCCTTTACAGACACAGCTTCCTGTGTTGTGGGCTCTGCTGGCTGTTTGGCCCGTGACGCAAGCGGTGCTGCAGCGCCCACATGGCTATGACGATGACAGCACGCCACTCCAGCTGAGTCTCGAGGATCTGGAGCGCGAGCAGGAGCAGCGTTTCGATCTCAATCGCCAGCCGCTGCTGCCCACACACTACGAGTGGCATCCCAGCATAGCGGCCAGTGTACCGCCCAGCTACGTGCACGACGCCGCCAAGCTGGAGCAGGCGGAACGCTTGCGCCAGCTGCAGCGGCAGCATCAGCAGCTGAGCGCTGGTTACGCGTTGCCCGATCAGCTGTCAGGCGGCATTCTGCTGCTGCACGATGCCCATGGGTAAGTATACAAACAGGCAGAGCTTTAAAGCTCTTGCATTGACAAAGCTTTAGTGCAAGCGAAGACTGCAACGAGGGGAAGCTTTGATAACTTTAAGCTTATCGTTTTTATGCTTTAAGCTCTTGTTCAGCAAAGTCTGGGGCAGAAAGTTGATCAAATTAAAGCTTTTTTGAAGAAGTAAATAGCTCGATAGCTTTTTCGCATCTCAGTAAAAATGTAGATACGAAATTAATATATATATATATTATATATTCAAAATCGAACTAAATTTAACAATTTCAGGTAAGCTTTAATTAAAGCGCTACTAAGTTGAAAGTAGCTTTAGAAGCGAACATTTTGAGAGAGCCGTAATTTTTTACACAGCAGTGGATGGCAGTGGGCTTCAAAGTTTTATTGTAATTAAGTGAGTGGGAGTCGAACATATAAATGTGGAAATATTGATGCAAGCATCCGGAGGCCATTGAAGTCTGAGGCACTTGACATTTAACATGCAATTCGTAGAAACCATTCCAATTATTACAGAGCATGCAATGCCTTAAACGTATAGTTCTTTTGTTAGAGATTGGAGCTTAAGTAAACCGCAGCATTAACAAGATCAGACCACAAGATACTCTTAAAATGTAAGACAAAAACCAGCAGTGGCCATTGAATTGTGGTTTGCCAGCTTTTGTTGGCAGCCAAATTGCCTGTTTGTCAATCGAATTGGCTGAAAATGAGCGCAAATTACTGTGTTAAATCAAATGCCCTTAAAGACACACTTAGGCAAATGCTGGGCCAATTTGGTATAGATAGCTGTTAGCTGGTGGGTGGGTGTTGAAACGGTCAGTTTCACTCACGACGGCTGCCGCCGTTGGCTTCCGACAAATGGCAGCGTCGATTGCCATAATGAGTAGCAGAGATTAGATAAACGCAGCTCGTTAAGTCACGTCTTGCTTACACTCTCTACCTCCCCTCCCCCCCCCTCTCTCTCTCTCTCTCCCTCACACACTTTCTTTCCTTCTCACTCTATTGATCTCAGCTCACCTACACCGGCATCAACCGCAGCAACGCCGACAACAACAGCCGCAACGAAGACGCAAACGCGATTTCTACAACCCATCGTGCCCTTTGATCTGGACCTGCAGCTTCAACTAAATGGCGTGCAGTATCTGAATGGCAATGCGCTGCCCGCTCCCACCACATTGCTGCCACGCCCCATACCCAGACCCGTGGCGCGTCCACTGCGACCACCCTACGCTTTCTTACCGCAGCACCCATCGGCGCCATCGTTACATCGTCCCGGCAGCCCAGTGTCTCTTCCGCTACTGCTGCCGCAGTCCAAGCAGTTCGCCTATGCCCCTGTGGCTCAGCGCAATTATGCGCACGCCGGCCGCATCCCGCTACCCTATCCGCCCAGCTTTGTTAGCATTACCACGCGAAGACCCGCGTCTGGCTACGCAGCCAGCTATTCGAAGCCCTTCCGGCCATCGCCGCCAGACCTGACCCCGGATCTATTCGCCGGACGTGATTCCAAATCGCTGCTGGACTCGTACATACCCAGCTGGGAGGTGTTGCGTCTATATCAGCAGCACCAGAGCCCGCGTCCCTTGCACCGCCAAACGCTGGCCTATGCTGTACCCAACCTGAGAGTCTTCAAGCGCGACTCCCAGCTGCAGGCTGCGCCCGAGCGCAGCCGCATCGTCAAAAAGTCCCTGGACAAGCAGCTGGCGCCACATTAGCCCATATTACTTAGCGACTCAAATTTTCGTATTGTATATGTGTAAAACATTTTTTTTTTATGATTATTTGTTATTATTAATATATGTTTTTATTATTTATTAAAGCAAAAAAAGAAACGTTTATTAAAATTTATAGTTTATAAATTTGATTAATAATTATGTGTAAATATATATATAGATTCAGTTGCAAGATGAGATCATACAATTTTTATTCAACTTATTTAATATAAAAATAAAAGAGTATTTTTTTAATTAGAAATTTTATATTAACGATAAGTAAGAAAAGCTCTTCGCTGAAATATCTTTACTTAAAAATTATTTATTTAGTTTTAATTTTGTTTTTTTTTTTTCATATTTAGATCTTAGTCTAAAATCGTTGAGGAGTCTTTAGACATTTTCGATAAAAACAACATTATTTTGCATTGCAAATAGTTAAATGCATTTCAGATAGAAACTTTTCAATATGATTTTTACGATATTTTGATGATAATATTATATTATTTTACTACTCTTTCTAGTTGTTAAGAAAAAGAGATTTCCAGTTGGCAAATTTAAGCTAAAAGATACTTCAATGAGCTGCATGGAAGCAAGGCTTATTTATATCTTCATTCTCTTGAGTTATTTACTAAGTTATTCATTTTAAGTAAGCTTATGAATAATAGAGTGCATATGCCGATGCTCATCATCAGCATGTATGTGTTTATGCGAAGACAAATATCTATCTAACACGGATCGCGTATGTCACAGTTGAGCGCGAGGAGTGTTTGTGCTGTGCTCACATAACATGCGCCATGTCCAGGCCATTTAAAGCGAGGCGAAGCCAATCGAATCTGACGACAATCCAAATGAAAAATGTGACTTTAGCGTTTTACGCGATGTGCGCGCTGCTGATGTAATCGCGTCCATAAGCCGAGAAGCCACCAATAACAAACAATTACACCGGCCGCATCAGCAGACGGCATCAAAGCTGCCAAGTTGCATAGCTGCACCCAAGTCGCAGTCGCCGCTGTAGTCTCAGTCGACGTCGCATCGCATCATTGCGAGGCGATGCAGCTAAATTATGATTTGTATGCCAGTGTGTTTTGTTGTTATATTTGAAAGTCGGCAACTGTGCAATTTATGCAAGTAGGAAGCAAGTTGCACAGTCGCTGCCAGCAGCACCAGCACCAGCAGAGGCAGCGGCAGTAGCATTAAGAGGCGCAACAACAAAAACTGTGGCATCAAGAGGTCGCATTTTGGCTGTTAATGAAGTTGCCACAATACTAGCTGCTGGATGCTGGCTGCTGGCTGCGAGCTACGAACTGCTAGCTCTGCCACTGTTGAGGGCCCAATTGTTGCATCGTCTGTTGCGGTTTGCCAACCAATTATTTCCGAAAATATATGAAAATGGAGGATGTTCCAGCTGCCCAGCTTCCGCTCATCAGCTCTTTAAAGACCAGGTTTATAATAAGTAGGTAGTTAACTGGATTGAGTATATGCATCGCAAGAGCATTTCCTGCTTTTAACACGCTGAACTTATCGATAAGTGATTAGCAGACCTATCTCTGCGATTCTCATAGACTCAATTATAATAATAAATATCAATTGGCATTTCTCTCACAGTTGAATTTTATTGTATTCTAAAACTAGTTCAACTGTAAGATAAATGTAATTATTTACATATATATTTTGATGGCAACACAAATTGTCTTCCTCTTTGCTGAGATCCGAGATTCGTATGTACAACAAGTAGAGACTGTAGCTAAGTAGACAACACTCCACTTAAAATGTAAATGTACTTTCCAATCATGTGATATAAGTGTTCCTCGCTATCAAAATAACATTTAAGCTACCATCTAAATTGCCAGGTTTCAACAGTCCCACAGCACGGAGCGGCCGGTAAGAGTTAAAAACGAGTTTTTGCAGCGCAACTAAGTCATTATCTTTTCAAAAACCCAACTAATTTACAGCTAATTGAATTACTTATTTAACAAAGTGTTCGACATTTAGTGAAACTAACTACCGCAAATGGGCGTCAATTTCTATAGCTTCACTTTCGTGGTATTCGTGGCGAATTTCGTGGCTCACAATTACTTTAATTTGCATTGCGGATCTACGAGCAATGCATAAACAATTTGTTCAGCACTAGATGCCCGGCGGGCAATTAGGTAAACGCCTCCGGACTATATGGATAATCTATGTGTGCCAGTTGACCTTGTGCCGCCCAAGGGCTCGCTCCAGATGCTCCATAGTATTCAAATGCATGCTCATAAGCATAATGGGGAACTCACCTTCGAATCGAATCGAATCGAATGCAGGTCGATTGTTGTCGTTGTACAATAAAAACTTATTTCTCCCTTTATTTACTATGTTACTTTATGTTATTTATTTGTATACCCTTCGGTGACAGCACGTATATGCTATGGCATTTACTTGGTCTCATTTATATTTCTATACATTTTTATACTCTGCTAAGTGGGATGTGTGTAACAGGCAGATGGAGAGAGAGAGAGAGAGAGACAGAGAGAATCTTCATCAGGACGACGAGCTAAGTCGGTTTAGCCTTGTCCATAAATGCGGCGAAGTCAAAACTCATAATAGTCTCAAGCTTTTTGTAGATTTTTATATAGATGGGTATGTTAAATAATCAATAAGTTTTCCCCTTTTAATTTTCTCAAATCTTTATTAAAATTCAGTTATTAAATTATATCTAGAAATTCTTTATAGCTAGAGCCTCAAAACTTTTGCTTTTAGCTATATGTATATTTTATGTAGTTGAATTTTTATTATATTCCAAACTCTCTTCAATTGCAAATAAAGTAAATATGTGAAAGAGTTTGCATTTTTAATAAACTGCCAAAAATTTGATTAGAATATTTTGAACACATGCTGAAAACTTCATTAAAATCCGTTAAGTTATACAAAAGTTATTTAAAGAAAATGTTAGCATCATCACGAGGCAAGCCAAGTGTAAGAACTTTTCCTTTACACATACACACTCCTACACATATGCATTCAAATGATTGCAGACTTTGGTATATTCTAAAAATTGTTATTCACTTTCATTAAAATTATAAACTGCAACATTAAATTTGTTACGCAAATCTGTAATCGGTCGGATAGCTCGAATATATTTATTTTTGCTTATTATTATTTTGAGAGCCCTTCCGCAAAGGAGCTTCGCTTTACATTGGTTACTCTCTGTCAGTCTAATCTATAAGAGATATTCTGAATACAATTAAGGCTTCAGCTTATTGAGAAAAAACTGAATTTTAATCAGTGCTCAACCCAAACAAAAATCATATCTTCAGCTCTGCATATGGCTTTGAAGTTAGTGCAACAACTAGTCGCTATTAAGTCGGCGACTTCCTTGGGCTGCTGACAAGCGTTTTAAGCAGCGCGGACAAAGCCCATGTTAACCTTCTGCAAATGGGCGAGTAAGCTGCAATATCATTGCCGATTATTATGACATTTCATATTATTATATGGTACCGACCGACTTTGAACGCATCTTCGGCAAAGCGGTAAACGCACAATAAATAATAATGTTATTAATAATAACAATAATAATAATGATAATAATAGTGACGCCTCGCACCAGCTGGCCTACTGACATTGTGCGACTTGTGTGCTGTGCCGCGGCATGTGGGGCGTACTTTATGGGCATGTGGCAAGAGGGCAGCCCACTGGCCGACATCTCAATTGCTGTTTATTTGCCTATCGATGCGATCAGGGCAAATTTGTTAAAAGCGCAAACTCGAAAAGAAATACAAAAAAAAAATAAAAAATAAAAAATAAAATAAAAATAAAAATAGATAAAAATACAAACTTTCGAACAATGCAACCGATTGGCGATTGTTGATTGTGACGGGGCGCGTGATATTCGTATTTCTTTTAAATGTATTTCAGTTTTTCTCTTTCTCTTTACCCTCGTAAAATATTTTATTGCCATTATCGTTATCGCACTAAGCTGTTGTTGCTCTTTTTTTTCTTGTGTTTTGTTTTTGATGATGCTGATGTTGTTTTGGCCGAATTGTATTACAAAACTGACAAAACAGTTGAATGTTTGCATTTAGCCGCCTTTGTTATGCCATTTCTTTTTTCACACAAACCCAAGGCGCCGCACCAAAATCCAAATGCAAATCCAAAACCAAAACCAAACCCCAGCCCAAACCCGATCCCAGATCTCTTAATGCGCCAATTAAATTGCCACTACTTGTGGAGCAGCTGAGTGAAGATCGCGGCTCGCATCTGCACTGCGTTGCCGCCGCAATTGTTTTTATGCAAATGGCATTTCGATCGGCATTTTATTTTTTCTTTTCTTCTTTTTTTTTTATTTTATTTATTTGGCTGGGCTTTGTGACGAATTCAGTCACGCTGGGCCACCTTTGTGCAAGCCATAGAGATCGTAATGTCCAAAAAATAATAAGCATCAAATGTATTCAGCCAAAATGAAAGGTATCCCAGATTGAATCTCGTGCATCGCTGAGCGTTGCGCCAGTTTTTTATGACTTTGAACTTGAACTGATGGAACAAATGCTTCATGCTTAAATCGTTTTTCTTTCTAAAAAAAAAAAAAAAGACAAAAAGAAATTTCGTAAAATGAAAGGAGAGACACTAACGGGCAAGGTCAGTTAATCAATTCTGGTTATGATTATGCAT
This sequence comes from Drosophila mettleri, assembly GCA_035047625.1. Lineage (NCBI taxonomy): Eukaryota > Metazoa > Arthropoda > Insecta > Diptera > Drosophilidae > Drosophila > Drosophila mettleri. The sequence goes on along the minus strand of JAWNPI010000109.1, from coordinate 11,458,193 downwards.
GCAATGAGAGAGGCTAAAGAAATACGTATGGCCATGGGCTTTAGAATTCAATATTAAATTTGATAATCAAATTGGATTAATGAAACACTTACGTATGAGATAACCAAATACTCGCAGTTATATGATTTAAGCTGTTTCCGTATATGAATGCTCATAGATAGTGTCTATATCTTTTCTTTGGAAGCTGAAAATTATATCCAACTGGAAAGTTTTGATTTTTGCTATTGCATGACGCATATGAGACGTTTTATGTATGCATCAAGAAAATAAATAAAATATAATATGATTAAATTTGATTGAAATGTAAATGAAATAAGACATAATTAAAATATAATATCAATAAAATATAAGCTGAAAATTAATATATTAATTAATTATTATAATTAAATGCAGCTCTTAATGTTTATATAACTTTTATTTACCCAAATTTATACCTAAAGAAAATAAATATAAGAAATTAAATAAAATATAAAATAAATACAATATACATTAAATATTAATATATTAAATAATTTATCAAATAAATTAATGCAGCTCACCAAGTTTATATAATTTTCATTCACCGAAGTTTGGCAGTGACTGAATTAAATTTTAATCAAGTATTTGCTTTATTGTATGTTTAGTTTATTGATATCTATAAAATATATATAACTTCGAGTAATTTACGTATCCAATTTAGCAACTTCCTTGAGAAAGAAAATTTCATATGGGAATAAAACTCGTTGCAGCGAGCAAAGTTCTCTGCATACTTAAATTGAGTTGCATTAGCCGCCTTAGGTGGTATTCAGTCAAAGACTAGGTTTTTCATATGTTAACGATATAGTATATATATTATAGTATTATATAGTAATTATTACATGTGTGTGTGCAAAACTCAGACTACATGTGAAGCTTTGTGGCTGAAGAGCTCGGCAAAAAGTGTAATGTGAAGCGAGCATTTTAGCATTGAAACGAATCTGAAAATTTGTGTATCATTGCAATTGCTTAGTGTTGCAGCAGCGTCTGGCAACCTACACCTTCATACACACACACACACATACATGCACATACACACACACACACACGTGCGGTGTCATTGCTAGTGAACTCGTCCACTGCTTGTTCCGCACGTTCCCGCTGGCTGACTGACTGGCCAAGTGACTTGGACTTGCTGCAACGAAGACGCTGTTGCTGCTGCTGCTGCTGCTGCTGCTGCTGCGACTGCGACGGCGGCGGCTGCTGCTGTGACTGTGGCTGTGGCTGGGCATAAAAACCAAGCGCTTCGCCAGCGCCAGCCACAGTTAGTCGCGCGAGTTTTTAACGCCGCAACCAACGTCGAGCGCTGGCACCCAACCATCTAGTTTCCCACAATTTTCCAGCATCTTGTTACCGTTATTTTGTTTTTTTGCTGTTTTCTTCAAGAGTGTGATCTCTAGTTGTATGTCTTAGTTATTTTTTTTTTTTTTTTTGGTCTAAGTGTAACTGTGCGCAAAGAGTAACTAAAACGTGAAACTAGTGAAGCAGCCGCCCAATCTATAAGATACGTACTGATACACATATACATCAAACCGTCGCTGCGTGTGTTTTGTGTGAAAAAATTAATATTTAAATGTGCATTGTCTGAAGGCAAATACGAGCAAAACATCTTTGGAAACAATGAGATTAGCATTGATATTGGTATGTATTATACGAACAGGAAGCACATCAGCCCATCACAACTTGCATAATCGGGCCCAGCCCCAGACCCAGACCCAGACTCAGTGCCATGCGGAAGCAGCCAGAGCTCAGCCATTGGCAAACCCTTGCTAATTGGCAAGCCCAAACCCAAACCCAAACCCAATATTTGACTATGAAATAACAACACTTGTTGGCTGGCTCAACCTTAGAAGTCTTTCAATGTGTGTGTGTGTGTTGCGAAAGTTTAGTTGAAGGCGTGCCTAACGCCCACCCGTAACGCTTCCTGCCATTCCGGTGCTGTCATCCGTTGGCTGCTCAATTAATTTGCATGCCAGCCAGCCACTGAGCCACTGAGCCGGCTTGGCCAGCTGCAAGATATGTTTCACTTTTGTTCAGCAAGGGGCGCGGGACTTTGGGGCAATGCCACGTAATGACTGTCATAGAAAGTGCTCACAGTGGGAGTTTACAAATCTCTATGTCTATGTGTATGTGTGTGTGTGTGTGTGTGTGTGTGTGTGTGTGTGCGTGTGCGGCCAGTTCATGGCTCTTAGCTTAGCCGGTCTTTGATGGCAGTTCACTGATCCTGCCACAAGCTCTAACCCAACAATTTAGTTGTTCGAGTTGTTTGTGTTACAAAAATACATGACGTGACTCTGTCAGGTAAACAAAAAGATTACCAAAAGTTATATCTGCTCGAAGACACATGTTTTTGTTTATGCAAATTTGTATCTATGTCTTTACAATTAAAAAAAAATTAATGAATCACCTACATTTTTTCTTAGATCTAAAACAAAAGCGGAAATTAAAAAAAAATATATATATAACATACATAAAAATGTATATAAAAAAAGAAACAAAAATATGTATATAAATATATATATATATATATATATATATATATATATATATTAATAATTATATATATATTATTTCTCACATATATTCAATAAATTATTTCCATGACAGCTGGAAAATGCATTAAAAATAATATCATTTATCATAAAAACTGCCTGACACGATATCCAAGAAATCAATATAACTCAGAGCCATATATGTCGAATTCATTATTAAAATCGATCAATTAGAAACCGCTGCGCCTTTAGATGTCGCCACAGAGCATAAGTTCCGTTGCAGCAACAACAGCTCAATTCCATTTACAGCTCGTCAAAGATATCAGATTTAAACTCAATGTTTGGCTGACCTTTCAACCTATCGAGCTGTGATGCCGCCCTTGCCCTTGTCTTGAAAACGTGAATTTTTGAAGCTGGCTAAAACGCCCGCGGTTCTGGCCTCGCCAACAGCAGAGCAACATCTGCCGCACGCCGCCACGCTCCAACCATCAGATGGTTTCAGTTGCAGTGGCCATATCTAACCGCTAATTGGCCCGAGTCGTTGGCTATCAACATTTATTAGGCAGATCTACCAACTGGATTGGATTGGATTGGATTGCCAAACGAACTGTATTTACGCAAATACGACAACATTTTTGTGTGTGGCATGCAGAACTCGTTTTGGCTGCAACGTTTTTGCGTTCGTTACATAAAGTGCTCATAGCTGACTTACCGGGCGCAGTCACAGGACGAGGCTTTGACGTCTTTTGGCAGCTGTCTAACTACTCGCTTTATTGTTGTTTAATTTACATTTTATTGTTATGGTTTTCTCTGTTGTTTCTTTATGCCTTTTGTTGCATCACTGAGCAACGGCGGCTAACGGCAAAACAACAATAACACGTAGCTTTAGCTAATTTGCACGCGTTGCGTAGCGCCAGCAGCAAACATTTTGACTTTCTTGGCTCTCTAGAGACGCACGCATGTCGTGCCGTGCTCACGTGCTCACGACTCACACCTCACTCCTCACTCCTCACGACTCAAGCATTTAGTGTTTTGGGGCATTCCACACAGTTTCGTTGGCGCTTCGCAATGTTCTGCCTGAGCTGCTTGACACAATTCGGCTTGTCACATTCTGCAAAGTGAAAGGCAGCTGCAACAAAAACATTAATTTAATTAAATTATTACACAAACTATTTTTTTTTTTTTTTACATTTTTTTGCCACCAAAAATAAATCAATGCTAGGCAAGCTGACAGGCGACAAGGGGGCGATGGGGCCAGCATGTGTCTGCTGCTGGACGCATTATATAAAAGCGGGTAACATAACAACAAAGATCACATAAATTCGCATGTTAGCGAAACTCGTTGACTTCCTCGCCAGCAAGCAACAGTCCGCCCGCCCCCTCCAGCCATAGGCATGCCCCAACCACAATGCTAGCATTTGACAGAAATTATTTTTGTGGGTTTTTTTTTTATTTTTTATTTTTTATTTTGAGTATTTTTTGTTGCCGAGTCGCAGGTGCGCCCGTGTAGCAGGTGAACGAAAGTCAGCTAAACAGTCTTCCTGCTTAAAGCAGCAACAGCACAGCAACAATAACAAAAACAACAATAACAACAACAGCAACACACGCACACACACAAACAATTGAAATATGAGCTAGAGTGCTGTGCTGGCGCTATAAAATTATGTACGTTGAGTCCGGGAGTCTTTAGTTGGCACACTGTCCCAGTTTCGAATTTATCGTCGCTGTAATTGAGTGACAAAATGCAATTAAAAATAAAAATGTGAATAATACTCGCCGCACGAGCTGTAAGACACTTAAGCGCATGCAAAGTGTTGAAATGTTGGGCAAGGCGTGCAACGAAATACTCGTAGTGATTAAAGTTACCAAGAATCAACAAAGCCAAATTAAAGAGCCATTTTATACATATGACACCATGGCATTGAAAGCTAGCTCAAATATGTTAATAGGCGTGGCTCAGAGCATAGCCAAATCATGTTTTATTAATGCAAAACGAAATGTTTGATGGGAAAGCGGATATGTTCCATGAGCACTTATTTAGTTTTTATTTTTATATTATTAATATGCATAATTCCCTTTCAGATCATGCCCATATAAAGGCACAAAAGACTAAGGACACGAACTTGACTAAAAAAAAAAAAAAATAGCAAGGCCTGGCCTGAACAAAGCTTTTTCAACTCACTGTCCGCTTAGCAAGATTTTGTATTATTAAAGCCAATGATGTAAACTTGTTTATGTAACATCGCAACAAAAGACTTAGGACACGAACTGAACAACATGGTGTTCCTCCTGGTAATCTGGCTGCAGCCCGACTGCTTATTCGGCACATTCACTTTAATAAATCTGTCGATGAAATGTCAAATGTAAAATACGTGTGTGTTTGTGTGTGTGAGCTGTAAAAATGTTTGTTGATTTTATTGCTGCTTTGAGTTTTTTTTTTTTTAATGATTTTAGCTGGCTGGGTTTTTGTATCGAGACCATTCGATAGCCAAGAGCACAAAAACAAAAGAGCTTTTGGCGCAATCACAGCCACAACAGTCGATTGTCTAGCTGGCGCCTCACCTTGAGCTCAAAGCTGAGACAAAGGTGCCAGCAAACAAAAGCATCGGCATCGTCATCAGCAGTCTCCACACATTTGTGGCTCTGCTCGTGCTCGTGCTACACATCTGAGCATGGCTAAAAATTGAACCATTTAACAGTTGTGCATCCTTCTCTGTTCCATTGCAGTGTACGCTTTGCGCGGGACTGTGCTTGTCCAGCGCCCTGGGCCATCCAGAGACGCCAGCGAAATCTTCGGCCAGCGGCTATCCAAAGAAGGTGACCACGCTGAAGAAGCGACCAACCAAGACGCCCGGCACCATAGCGTTGAGCTCCTCATCCGCGTCTGGCAGCAGCCCGTCCACAACGAAGCCGAGCAAGCCACGCGTTAAGATCGCCACCAAGTCGACAGCAACGACAAAGACACCTTCGCTGACTGCCAGCTTTGGCAATTTGCCCGCCGATGATTTGGAGTTCATCAAGGAGTTGGACAAACAGTTCAAGCTGCACGGCAACAAGATCAAGATCAAAGTGGAGCGTGAGAACTCAACCAGCAGCAATGGCGGTGGCAAGAACAACAAGCGCACCATCGACGGCGAACTGGGGTCAGTGACACTTCTCCAACGTAGCGCCACAGTAAGGTGTTGCTGTGTGGAACCAGTTTGCTAAATTTTTTTCATTTACCTCTTTTTCTTTTGCCACTGTTTACACCGTTGAGAAAAACTAGGAGGAGAGGTTAGCTTCTGTCGTATTTCGAATGAGAGCTCGTTAGTCCTTATAGTAAGAGCAAGTTCTGAAACAAAACTAAATTTAAATATCCTTAATAGAAAGTTAAAATTATATATGCGTCGTATGTCTCTTTTATAATCACTAGTTTATTCTAATTTAACTCAATCGTATTGCAGAATCTGCAGAATAAATTTGAAAGACCTTCAGCTCATTAATTCTTATAGTGAGAGTTCTAAGACAAGGTTTGAGTTTTTTTTTTTTTTAATAAAAAAGAAATATATATTTATTATCTGGAATTTATTCCCCCTTTAACTCAATCTTATTTCAAAATCTATTCATTTTATCTATTAAACTCGATCTCATTCAGAACTCTTCAGCTCAATTATTCTTATAGTGAAAGCAAGTTGTGAAACATGTTTAAAGTTCTAGTTTTTTATATTTTCTGTCATTTTTTTCTTTTAACTTTTAATGATAAAAATTAATATATAAATATATATATAATCTGGAATTTTTACCAATTTAACTCGATCCGCAGAATCTGCGGAATATATTTTATGGGCCTTCAGCCAGTTATAAAATAAGCCTCAATTTTTTTTTTTCAGTATAAAAAAGATAAAAAAAAAGTATACATAAAATCTAAAATTCATTAATATAATATAAATTAATTATTATAATATAATATAATTTCAGAATATTTTTGAATGACGTTAATATTTATAATAAGAGCAAATTATAAAACAAGGCTATTTTCATATTTATATTTTTGGTCATTTTACACTCCATAAAAGATAATATAAAATATACATATAATCTGGAATTCATTCCAATTTAGCTCAGGTATTTGTATGACCCTGCACATAGCTAAAAAGTAATTGTAATAAGGCCCTGTCATAATAGTCTTCTATAAATAGCGAAGAATGCAATGCATATAACAATTATCTGTGACTGAAGTCGCAGTGCCACTTCCTCAACTGACATTTACAAGCTTATGGGAAAAAAGAGAACGTAAACGGGTATTTAGATTAGCACTCAAGAATTCATAACGAAAGTGAACACTGGAACCGGCCTTAAGACACACAATCCACCTTGTTGACCTATCTGATATTTTATGATTGATACTAAAATTCTGTTTCTTTACAGCTATGGCTATGCGCACCAGGGTTACGACTATACGCCGCCAAAGTTTATGTTCTATCCGTACTCGCAGCACGATATTCCCGCAACGGAATCACCTGATGTCTATGCTGGCTACTCGTCCGCGGACTACGAACAGCCGGGCACAACACAGGCTCAGCAGCAGCAGCCCATCCAGCATCAGCAGGTGACCAGCGTGACCATTGAGCCTTCCTATTCGTATGAGCTGAAGCCACAAACCAGCTATGAGGCACACCAGCCGGCCGCCGAGCAGCACGCGCATGCGGAACAGCCGCAGATTGACTTGCCACAGCCGCAGCATGAGCCAAGTGGGGCGGGAGGAGATGCCGCTGGTTATCAAGAGCCCGTGATAGTGCTACGCATACCTGGACCGGCCAAGTATGCAGCACATCTGCAAACGCTGCTGCAGCAATATCTGGAGATACGCGCCGCCCAGTATCTGCAGCTGCTGCAGGAGGCGGAACAGAGGAAGCAGCATCAGGGCGAGGCGCTGGCACCACAGTCCTATGCCACGGCCGAGCAGCACGAACCTGCGCAATATCATCCGGATGTCAGCTATGCCCATCAGGTGGCAGCCACGCCCCCGCCCATACAGTATGCGCCCATTGATGATGTCTACCAAAGCTACAAAGGCCGCCATCAGCAGGTGGCCCAGGCACCGCAGTACGAGCAGCCCGCTCCCGAGAGCTACTATGCGCCCACCGGCTACCATGAGCAGCCACAGTACTACTACGCCCAGCCGCAGCAGCAGCCGCAGTACGAGAGCAGCTATCAGCCACAGCTCTATCTGATTGCCATGGCACCGCAGACGCAATACGCTGAGCCCTCGGATCATCAGCACCAGCAGCCGCAGCAGCAGCCCATTTATGTGCCCGAACAGGATGCGCCGACGGCACCGGAGACAGAGTCATCTGGCCACGATCACGAGCTGCCCATCACCGAGAATAATCCACGGCCCACCCATACCAAGGTCATCTTCAATGCGCAGAACAGCGGTGCAGACTACTCATCGGGCAGGTATACGCTACCCTCCATACGGCCCTATGCTGAGGAGCACCAACAGCATTCACAGCAGCAGCAGCAGCAGGCGGAGAGCGGGCACACAGATGTGGCCGCCACAGCTGCCGACTATCAGCCATCCCATGAGCCCGCCGAGCCCGTGGGCATTACACAGCCGCCGTACAACTATCACGCTCACGGTCTGAAGATGTCGCGCCAACAGCGGCCGGGCAAGCGGGCAGCCAAGACGAACCAAACTCCAGATCACCAGCTGCAGCAGATACGTGAATACGTGCGGGAGAAGCTCGGCGCCGAGGTGGGCTCCGCCGTGGAGTACAAGACGACGCAGCTGCTCGAGGGCTAACTGCAGCTATTTGTTAATATTATTGTATAAAAATCATCGCTCTCTTGTGCTTGTTGTTGCCGAAAGGAAACTATCATTAGTATTTATTTTGTGAGCTTTCGCACCAGGTTGAATAACCAGCCAAAGCAGTTGGTTCAGCTCCAAAGGAGATTGCGCCAAGCAGCTCCTTGTCTGATCTTCATCAAATTCGAATTCATCTTCTTTTCATTTTACGCTCACCTTCATGCTCATGCCAGTTGTTTGTTTTACTATTGTAAATTCATTTAACTAATTGTAATTTTTTTTTTTTTTTCATTTTTTTGTTTCCCTCTTTGTGTATTGCCAGCAACAACAACAACAAATCGTGTTAAATATGTGCAATAATTAGCTTGTAATGTTATGTGCTTTTGAATTTATATATTTTTGCACGAATAAAATATGTGAAATAAATGAAGTCGGAGTGTTTCTTCATTGATGTAGTCGAAATAAAGCGGGATCTGTTTACAGTACAAGATTTGTATTTTTTATATTTATTTATTATTTTTTATTTTTATTTATTATTGAAAAAATTAAAAACAAAAATTAACATCCAAATTTAATGTTAAGAAATGAGAAGGAATTAGATTGAAGCGCCTGATTACAGTATTTAAATACTCACAGTCTCTTGTCTATCTGAAATGCTTAGACATTATTATTATTATTATATTACCAGCTACTGAGTTTGTAATATAAGAAATCTATGGATTTCGGATTGCCAGAAGACTTTTAGTGCTAAAGTACTCAACTCAATTCATAGCCCAGACTTAATAAATAAAATTAAACAAAGTATGTCTTCCATTCATAACTTGCTATTTACTTAAAGATAGATTTATTCTTGTTTCAGTACACCAATATATATTGTAGGCATCTTTTTCTTTATATCCAAAGCAGTGCTTAGCTTCTTAGTCTTATTCTCTTCCTAGTCCGCTTAATGTTGCATTTTGGTTGCCAGGTACTTCCTTGTCCAGGTTTTTCTTTTTTGTGTACTTGCTTCAACCATGTTCCTTGACTTGCTTCAGCATTTGGCTATGAATGGTAAACACTTTCTTCTCAATATGCACAGACTTGCTCAGCTGCATTATCTTATACCTTAGAGCGTGCTCAGCTTAATGTCTTTTCCCTGGATTAGCTAAAGTTATAATAGAGCATTCAGCATTCGCCTATGTATTGTATGCAAGTTTTTTTTTCCGTATCCAAAGCATCTTCTTCATCTCAACCTTGCACATTTCCAACAGAGCTTGCAGCAGCCTAGCTATTTCTATAAATATTACATCAATTGCAGGCTTTCTCTTGGTTAATTAATGTATGTGGTCTGCTGCAATTGAAGTAACGCCTAAAAGCATGCCACATTTCTGATTGCTGGCATGTTGCAGGCATGTGTGGCAAGTGCATCGCTGGCGCATTTAACACATATTTAATGCGGAATATTCAGCGCTAAATTCAAGTATATTATGCAATTCACAACGATCACCCGGAAGACACGCATAAAACCAATAAAGCTCAACACACAATAATATCAATTGAAAATTAATTTCTATTTTTTTTTTTTTTTTCATTTCAGATTGTTTGGTTTGGTGCGGTGTTAAATGCCAACCAAGTTTCAAATGCATGTTACACACAAAAAATACAAAATAGAAATTTAAGCAACTTGCGGCCAGACACGCAAATCAGCTGCCGAAACCAACAGGAAATACAAAATACCAAAAAACAACAAAGCAAAATATAGCAACGAAACTGATTTAACAGACCAATCAAATTAGAGTTAGCTTTTCAGTCAGCAAATTTGTGCTTCCATTTAAGTGTGACCGTTCGCCAACTGCAGTTGAAAGTCTTGAATGTGTTTCTCCTATGAAAAGACCTCCGATATAGTACAGAATAACTTTGGGACTCCAACACAAGTGCTTGCTCACTTCCTCCACTCCATTCCATTTCGTTTTACTTTTATCATACGAACTCATCATTAAGCGTAGCTAGCGATCTAGATCAAGCATAGGAGAGTGATCATATACAGAGCGACACTGCCGCTGCCACAGCTCAAACTCCAGCTTTCACTCTTATCATGCCTACTCGACTAAGTTAAGTTTCATTTAATTCATTCTTTTGCTGCCTTTCTTATATGCCTGCATTTAGCTTAGTTTTTACTTATCTTAAGCATGATTTTGTAACTGCCTTGCGGAGTCAGGGCTTCTGCTAAATAAACGGGGCGCATACGTAATTATTTTTTTAGATTCACTTGGAAAACACTTTCATAGAGATCTCCTCAGTAGTTAACCTGATATCTTGAGCCATTTTTGCGTATTTACTTTCCCAAAAGTTGCAGTTGAGAGCAACACTAGTTTTCTAGAATCGTTAATATTTTATTTATATTTATTTTATATTATTTCATGTAAATTTTCAAATACAACAAGAACAGACAGAGTTGAAGGATTAAGCACACAAATTCATGTACGTCATAAAAATAAAAAAAAATTATAAAATATACAAAATAAATTTATGAAATATATAAAAATATATATTAATAATATATATAAAAATATACATTTATAAAATATATACAAAATATAATGAAGAATAAAATGTTGAGATATGTATTTTATTATTCATTATATTTTATAAATATATTTTTTTCATGAGTTATAAATTATCAATATCCTCAATATTATTAAATCATAACTTGCACAGCTTCCCTGCTACTTCAGCAGCTGAAATCTAACAAATATTTATCGGTCACAACAGTCACTGATAACAGCTGCACTCTGCGTCTATAATTCCTATTGTTATTATATATTTAATTATAGTAGCAACATCTATTTAGTCTTCTTACAATTAAGCTAGCTGGTCAACTTTCACCCACTTCGATGGGGAATTTATGTGCGTTGGTCAGAGTGCCAGTTTAGCCTGTTGCCACAGCGCTTAAATGAGCTTACGTAAAAGCCAAGTATGTAAGCAAACAATTAGCATAATCAGCTGCCGTAATGGACGGCAAATTGTACCAATTTTTATAATTTTTCCTATGCAAATGCGGCAATGTCTGTGGCTGTTGCTGTTGCTATTGCTGTGGCTGCATCCCGACTTTCCAGTCGACGAAACATTATTAACGAAAAAATACACATTCGAAATATGCAACATTTGCAGCAAGAGGCGACAGCAACTTCCGCGCACGCGAAATTTGTTGCACTTCCAGATGTCTATCGGGGCAGATGCAGCTGCAATGCCAATTGCCGTTCAATTGGATGCCGACTCGCTGCCCTCTTCGCATGCCAGGCACACGACAGCCATCAAAATTGAAAGTGGATCGATTGGCCATTGCCGTCACGTTGAGCACAGCGCGGGCAGACAGCCAAGATAACGGACACTGCCCAGCCCAGTCCAGCCCAGCCCAACAATGCATGCCGACTGACCAGCTGAATTTCTCGCCGTTGTGGCATCATCAGCATGAGAGTCATGAGCCGTAAGCGCTTCCTTGGCGACAACACTACAGACCCCAAAAGAAAAGTCAAATGTTTAAGGCAATAATAGGCTCGTAAAGCCCATAAACTGTATAATGATCTAAATGCTGCCATAACAATGGACCCATAAAACACGGCAGCAACAACAATTCACTCACTCACTCGCTCGTCAGCAGCAGCAAATTAATAACTAAAGCCTCAGCCTGAAACACGTAACATTTTCCAACATTGTCCAAGCGTTGCAAGCGCCGTTGCTGCACAGTGCCACAAAGTGTGAGTTATGTGTATATAAGTAATCTATTATTATTTAGTATTGGTATTTGGATTGTTTGTCTAATTATGAAATTAAGGCAAGGACGAACTGTTGCCTATGATAATATGATTTATTTTTTTTTTTTTATTTTGTTTTTTTTAATATCTTTTTTTTATTTTTGTTCTTTTGAAAATATAATTGTAATCTTATGAGGCTATGTGCTAATAATTATATACTGTGGCTCGTGCAGCGGCATAGTATAACTTTGAAACCGTATTCCCGCCAAACCAGTAAAGATATCCAAAAAATTTAAATAAAGTCTTATTTATTAGTCATTCATTATTTATTAAGGCCCTTCATTTTTTTTTTTCTAATTAAAAAAAATAAGATTTTAAACTAAAGAAAACTAAACTAACAGGATTTTTCCATGTCACAGCTTATTTCGTGCACTGCACTTAACACTAAAAATTATCAACAATTTCTTAAATTAATATTTGGTATGACCTCCTTTATGTTTAATCATTTAATAATTTTTGGTGACTTCGCTGGAGATTTTTAGCCATTTTTCAAATAAGGCCGTTTTGAGGTAATTTTTATTAGATATTGATCTTTTCCGAATGGCCATGTAAAATATTGTATGTACATACTTTATTTCTAGGCTGAGGTAACTAAAAATAAATAAATATATATAATTATAAAAACAGTAATAATAATAATAATAATAATAATAATAATAATAATAATAATAATAATAATAATATTAATAACAATAATAATAATAATATTAATAATAATAATAATAATAATAATAATATAAAAATAATAATAATAATAATAATAATAATAATAATAATAATAATAATAATAATAATAATAATAATAATAATAATAATAATAATAAAGAATGTGAATAAATATAAAACAAAATTGTTAAAATTTGCACACAAATACATAAAACATAAAACTAGACCCACTGTGCACTGTCGCCTGCAGCAACGCGTAGCGTCGGCTCGCTGGCCGTTGCCGATGCCGCAGCTGTTGCCGCTATAACGCGCTTGCATCGCATTCACGTATTCGCATTGGCAAGGTTGTTGATCTTCCCATGTGGCATGCCCAGTTGCAGTCCCGTTTCTAGTTTGCCGACATGCGAATATTGTTATTGTTTTGTTTTTAGTTTTTTTTTTTTTTTTGGTGGAATTGCCGTTAAGTGTGGCACATGAATATCAATATAAATCAAAGCACAAGATGTCGACTGGGCGATGGGCCACAATGAACAATGAACCAAGCGAAAAACTTTAGCTAGCTTATTTATATTGACCGCAATCGAAATTGAAATCTTATATATATATGTATAAAGATATTATATTTTTTTTGTAAAAATCAAGTTAGTGCAGCAACTGTTGCTGCTGCTGTCCAAAAAGTCTGATAAATATCCTCATAAATTTTGTGCAACTCTTTTCTCTCTGTTAATTACAATGCACTTAATCAGTGGCCATGAAGCAAATGAAATTGAAACCTTAAAGCGCACAGACCAAGCCAAACCAAACAAAAACAATTCAAGATGTTTTTTTTTTTTTATTGCTTGCCTCGACTGCTCGTTGTGGTTGAGATGTGCTGCGGCCAGCTGCTGGCTCAGAGATGATTGCGCTTTTATCTGGGCAGCCCATTACAGCTGAAAAGTGTTTAATGGCTATTAGCCTGAGCTTCGTTACAAGATTTTTAGACAACATACATTTTTTGATTAACTGAATTATCTTTATAACAGTTAAAAGCTATCCCTAACTTGTTAGTAAAGCCTTGAGCAAACACCTTAAAAAAACTATAAAAATCTGCGCCAACATGACAACAAATTGTTTTTTGTCAACAAGCCTAAGATACATGAAAAAATTAAATGTTTTAAGTTAAGGTCATATGCGCCTAGGTTTATCTCAAGTTTTAGCTAAAATATGATTAATTTTGTCTATATTTATAAGGCTTGAGAGCACTCGAAGCCATTCAACATAATGTTAAAGACATTTTTGACAAATATTAAAATGTTAAAATGCTTCTTATAAACAAATATCAATTAAGAAGTTTTATGGCATCTGAATAAATATATATATATATATAATATACAAAAATAAAAAAATAAATTAAATCGGAGTTGTCAATAAATATATAGAGATAACTATAACAATAATAAGTAAATAATAAGTAAAGAACTGAATTAACTTGCATCTGTGTATTAGCATATAACAACTGCTTTAATTAAAAATTTGAATGTGTCTGCCAGCAGCTCCTGATTGCTCCAGCTGACTTTCCTATCGGGCGACAGACAATGACAGGCGCAATAATTTCATTGAACCGCATTTTCACTGCCGTTGCAATGAGTATGTATGTGTGTATGTGTGTGTATGTGTATGTGTATAGCTTATAGCTTAATTGGCCAAAACGAAATCAAAACTGTTGGCTGCAACCAGTTTGGCATTTGACATTTGATTTGTGTACGGCAGCTGCGCACGCGTCCCACCCGGCGTATGCGTTATGGCTAATTGTGATAACCAAACATATCACGCATACGAAGTGCGTTAAGTAGACGTTACAATTTGAATGTTTGGATCTGCTGATGGCGTTGAAGTTGCCGCGCAGTCGCTTGTTGTATTGAAAGCGACTGTCTTCGTGCCTCAACATTTTCCTCTCCTTCACTCATCGCTCTCGCTCTCGCTCTCTCTCTCTCTTTAATACTCTCTTTCTCTTTCTTTCTGTATCCCCCTCCCCCAATATATCTTTCTCTGGCGCATTTCTGTGCTTTCTTTGGCGCACACATTCGCATAAATTTTCCGCTGTGCCGGTAAACGTCATTATAAAAGCCTCGCCACGCCAGCTCGGCGCAAACAATTCAAATCCAGTAACTGACGCGAAATGATGTTCGCTATGGCAACGCGCTGTCGGTCCACCAAGAGCCTGCACCTGTGCCTCTGCCTGGCCGCGCTCATGCTGATTGTAAGTAATGCGATCGCTGGCAACGGCAACGTCAAGGATGCTCACACAGTTTGCTATCGTCATTTTTTTTTAATGTGTTTGTGCCACAAGTTTAAAAGTGATTTTTGCTCAATGAGAAGACGTTTTTGTGAATATTAAAATATGCATGCAAAACAGATGAAGAACAGCGTCTTAAACTCAAATGTTAAACGGAAAATATATCTCAAATAAAATGAAGACTCGAAACCGTAACTCAAAGAGCTCGAATGAATTAATAAATGACTATACTAAGAAAAATAAAAACATTATACCCTGTTTTCCCATTTTCAATGGGATCAGGGTATAAATATGCTATTACATAAATAAAAAATATAGACAGAGAAAGAACAGAATCTTTTCTGTAACAGAGTGATGTATTTAACTAAGTACATTTATATTTTATTATATGTATATATATATATATATATATATATATATATATATATAGTGTATTTCAGTAGACATTTCTTGAAAACTAAATTAGTACACATACAACTAAAAGTAATTTTACACAGCTTTGAAATCTAATCAAATTTCAAGAAATTTTCAACATTTCTTCGATTTGAATAAATAAGTTAATTGTAAGTAAAACCGATGCAATAGGAGTTTGGAGCTCGAAACAATCAATTAAGAATATTATGTTAGAATAAAAGTGCTCAACTAGCTGACAATTTTTTGTCTATACCACAATTTTCTCAAATATTATAAATTTAATATTAAATTTCAGCTTTATGTATATTAAAGAACTGTATATTTCATATATAATATATTTACTCAATCAATTTCATATATCATATATATTATATACATTATATATTTTCAGTATTATTAAAAATATGTATTATATATACAAAAATTGATATCAAATATATATATAATTATATTTTATATAATTGATATATTTAATACATACATATATATACATATATATTTTTTTTTACTTATAAAATACATATTTTTATGATTTTAAATTTATGCCTAAAAATGCATAAAAATAATATACAAAGAAAATAATAATTTCCATTAACAAAAATCATCTATAATTTAATCAATAATATATTAGTTAGAAATCAACAAACAAACAAAAAATTATATTACATTTTAATTGTAATGAATGAACATAAAAAGTCTTTTGGCCAGCCTAAAATGGGAATGTATAATTTAGCTAAAATTATATTGAAGCAACTGAGTCCCGTTTGGCTCAGCAAAAACAAAACAAGTTTAATTATCAGTTAGACTCGGCTAAGTAAATCAAAATGTGGCATTAAATATCCATTAGGACGGGGGCCATTAATCGCCAACAGGCACAAAGCAGCCAGCAATTGGAAAACAACTGCAATTGCAGAAAAATTGCGTGCCGAAAACATTTCATGTTTGGGCGTTAAAGAGCGCCGGCGCCAAACTTGGCTGCGGCTCCAACATCCAATGGCCTGGGCCAATGAACTTGCTGCGGACACAGCTTAAGCGCCACACCGCACACCCGGCATTAGCAGAAGCAGCAGCGAGGTAGCAGAGGTAGCAGCCGCAGCCGCAACGTTATGAGCCGTTCCCAATGTGAAAAACGGCGAAAGCGAATTGGTTAACTTTAATTAGTTTAATTACAAAATATAGATGTATATGTAATATATATATATATATATATATATTGCTGTGCGTCCAACTAACCATTAACTAAAGAAAATGGCCAGCTGAATGTAATCTTTGTATTCACATGCCCGCCAATTGACGCTGAACGACATCGAGCACCACAACAATTATTATTTAATTGTTGCTCCAATTTGCACGCACTCTCTCTCTCTCTCTTGCTCCCTCCCTCTCTCTCTTTTTGTCTCTCTCTATTTTAACTCTCTCCTACTTGCACTTTCAGCTCAGCGCGTGTAATGCACAGTCGCTGCCTCGCATGAGCCGCCGACCGATTGCTAAGACAAATGTGGACGAGTCCAGCGAGCGCAGCGCTGTGCCCGATCAGCTCGCTCAGGCCGCAGGTCGCGCTGATGGACCTGGACGCAACTATCCCCGACGTGGCGCTCCCATGCACACAAGGTCCAAGGACTCAAACGCAGGTAAAGCAACGTTTAGGTCTAACTTTTGAAGACCGCAAATCTCTAAGCCTCTTCCTCTCTCTCTCTCTCTTTCTCTCTCTCTCTCTCTTTCTCTCTCTGTCTATCTCTGTCACACTAATTAGACTATAGCTACGGGCAGCTAGAGCTGAATCTGATACGGCCCGAGCATGAGACGTCTTCGTTGCCGCCGCAGAACAAGCTGAATGCTTACTACAACAGCGGCATGAGCACAACAGCCAACTCCGTTGGCGCTGTCGCAACTGATCCGAGGCATGCGAAGTCGGGCATACTGGAGGACTCGGAGACCGCAGCGGAGTACGTGGCCAATGCCATGAAAATGGCCTATGGCACTAGGCTCAAGGAACAGCAGACGCCACTGCGCATTGGGGGCAACACGCAACGACCCTATATTCCCAGCTCAAGCTCCAGTTCCAGTTCCAGTTTCAGCGCCAGCTCCGAGCAGCAACAGCAACAGCAGCAGCAGCAGCAGCAGCTGCTGCAACAGCAACAGCAGCAGAAGCTCGACCAAGAAAAGGCTAAGCATGCCAAGGCGCAAGCTCAGGCCCAAGCGCAGGCAGCGCTGCTGGAGGCACAAATGCAAGCGGAGCTGCAGGCTCAGCTTGTGCAGCAGCAGGCGCTGCTTCTAGCCGAACAGCAGCGACAGCAACAGCAGCAGCCACAGCAGCCACAGCAGCAGCAACAGCAGCAACAGCAGCAATATCAGCAACAGCAGCAACAGCAACTACAACAACAACAACAACAACAATATCAGCCACTTCAACACTCAGTTGAAGCCACATACAATGCATCCACTCTGACGGCACCAGCGCCCGTCTATGAGAAGGAGTCGGTGCCACGCAACTATGAGCTTTACGAGACGGCCAGCCAGGCTGAGCCCGTTGGTGGCGATATCGAACGACTCTATCGCACAAAGTACTACAGCTATCCGGCACCGCAGCCGCAGTCGCAACTGCAACCACAGGCGCAGGTGTATCGCAACCTGGAGGACGAGGCGGAGGAGAAGGTGCGCCTCTCGGCGTCCACAGAAATACCCAAGGCGGAGATCATGAAGCAAATTGAGAAGTCTGTCATCAAGTACATGAAGGAGCTAGAGGCCGAGGGCAAGATTATAACCACGCCACAGGAACTGGCACCACCAGCCACTAAGACCTACTACAAGCTGTTGTCGCTGCCCGGCTCCAGCGTCGCCAGTGGCTCTAGCAGCTCCATTGCCAGCGACGAGAAACGCTACAGCAGCAGCACGGTGCGTCCTAAGTACAGCAGCCCGCCCTCAGTTGCTCAAGGCCGTCAGCCGGCGCAGTCCATACAGCAGCAGCACGGTCAATACCATGGCCAGCATCATCAGCTGAGCAAGCAAAACTCACATACGCTGAGCAAGCCACAGCGCTATCAATCCGAGACGGAAACCGCCTACCAGGCGCCAGATATTGCCTCCGACTCACTGGCGCCAAATGTGGAGTTCATCTACAAGATTAAGACGCGAGCGCCACTGCAGACAGCCACCGTGAAGACCGTCTCGAAGCCTTATACTCTGCCGCTGAAGAGCACTGCGGAGCACTTTGATCATGGCGCTGCTCTCAAGAACATCGAGGAGTTCGACTTGTCGCATGTGGTCACAACGCCAGAGCGCGAACAGGAGGAGCAGCGAGTCACGAGCAAGCCGCAAAAGCTATATTTCAACTCAGATATCTATCACGACATCAACTCGTTGCCCTACAAGGGAGAGAAGCTGCGTGGCAGCAGCAGCAGCAGCAACACTGGCGCCAGCAATATTCACTCCATTCCGGCTCAGGAGTATCGCCACAAGCTGAAGTCAGCCGCCGATCTGCATGCGGACTACAAGGGCTACTCCGGCTACTTTGCGGAGCCGATTTCCAGCAGCATGGAGCTGGCCGAGAAGAACCGAGAGCCGCCCAGTGGCCTTGGCCATGATGGCAGCGAGGAAGGCTATTCGCTGCCCTATCAGTATGTGCTAAAGAAGGAGCCGCTGTCCACCAAGTACGAGGAGGAGCGCGACAGCTGGGAGCAATCGATGCGTCTGGCCCACGGCAAGCTGGCCAACAATGGCGTCTACAAGACCAACAGCGGCAGCAGCTCGAGCAGTCTGGAATACGACAGCTACAGTCCCAAGTTCAACAACAATCCCGAGGGCTATGGCTATCAGCACACATACAAGACGCAGCTGATCCGTGGCGCTGGCACAGCCAGCTCTGGCAACAATGCCGCCGGCAAGCGCGGCAAGCGAGGCGGTGTCCCACATCCAGGCGCTGGCGGTGCCACGGGCAAGAAGCTGCTGCGTAGCAATGCCGGCTCCTCAACCCTTGGCGGCACCATCGGCGTGAATGGCAAACTGGTCAAGGATCTGGAGGCCAATCTGGCGCTGCGACCGCCACCCAAGAAATAGTCTGTTATTTAGTTTATTATATGAAAAATTTTTCTTAATACCGCATATAGCATGCCGTCGTTGTTGTTGTTGTTTTTTTTTTTTTAATTCTTTGCTTAGTTATTTATAGTTTGCTATTACAAATTATTTATTTAATGGACAGTTGCTGTTCATGCGGGGGGCGGGGTGGCTGAGAGGGGCAGTTGCAGCAACAGTTGCATTAAGCCAGAAAAGAAAATGCAATAAAAAAATATTACGAAAAAAAAAACAAATCAAACTGACTAAAGCTCTGACTAAGTAACTGATTAAAGCTCAGCAAGCACAAAAGCGAGCAATATAAACATGTGCAATAAAAGCTGCAGACTAGCAACTTCAGAGCTTTGAAAGCTGCTCAGACTCTTGTTAAGATAGTGAAGTTATTGTAAGCGAGCAGTATACTAAAAGCTTTAAAGCTTTTCAAGCACAATAACAGTTATACTCTGTGTGTCAAAGCTGCTTAAAGCGCAAAATATGCATTTAGTAAACGAGCTTGGCGAGCTTTTCAGCAGCTTTCACTTTTTCAAAACTTAACTCTAGCAGAAAATCAAATTTTTTTATCCACAGCCAGAGTGAAGGCTTCACACAGATACATATATACCTAATCTAGAGTTTTCTAACCAGCATATCAATAAATATACTGAACATCAATAAATTTACATGTGAATGTCTCTTATGCCTGAGAGCTTTCCGAATTCATTTTTTATATTTTAATATTGAAATAAAAGTCCCAATTTTATACGTATATTAATCCAAAAGTTTAATTTACTTTCCTTAAATATCTTCATTCTTGAAAAAAATGGTCTTAAGCTCTGTGCAATTTTCATCATTCAATTTAAATAAAAATAAAATTCATACGCATTGAGGTCTATTGTCAGTAATACTCTGGGCAAAATTTTATTTCACAAATATAATTATGTATAAAAAAACAAAGCCTTAAGACTAAATACAGATTTATGTATGGAATTGGCTCTCATCTGATAAGAGAAAATATTAAACATTATTTGGCAAAGAACGAATTATGAAGAGAGAATTTATGGACTCTATGCCTATTCGTGGTGAGAATAATGCTCGTAGTGCTCGGAATGATGCACTGGTTCCTCGTAATGTCCGTGCTCGTGCAAATGCGACTCGCTGTGGCTCTCCAGCACCAGGCCGTGGTTGTGATTGTGCTCGGTCTTGGGATGAAGGATCTTCAGCTTCTGCTTGGTGCCACCAATTTCGATGGGCTTCTTGATCAGATGTTGATCCTCGTGCTTAATGTAAACGGGCACCGCATGATAATGATGAAATTTGACGCTCTGATGCGATGTGGCATGCTTGTGATCCACCTCATGGTGCACCTCGGTCTCCTCATGTTCCGGCTCGTATTTGGCGTGCTCCTCATGCTCGTAATCGTGAATTTTCAACGCGCTGCTCAGAGCCAACAGAGCCAGGCACGGAAGCTAAGGCAAAGACACACACAACAACAACAACAAGAAAAAATTATTAACGTCATTAGACTTATACCAATTGGTAATTTAACACAAGGATTAAAGATTTTATGGTTTTTTTAATTTAATATCCTTCATTAAAAAATTTCAATAAATTTTTCATTTAATCCTTGAGTTATTTTGATAATTTATGAAAAATGTTTTCAGCTTACAACAAATTTCAGCATTTTTGCTTGTTGTTTTCGAATTAACACAAACGCGCACAAAACAAAAATAAACACACAACTTTTTCAAAATGAAACACTCGAAAAAAAATAGGGGTATGAAGTTTTGGGTAGCGCTGGAGTTGTGGACTCCTCGACGTTTCTGGGCTGAATGTGGCTTAACAGTTGAGACCAGATTCGATTTATACCCGAAAAGGTGATGTGCGCCCGCTGATACGAACTGGCTGCGAGCTAGTGAAATGTGCAACACAAGCAACAGCCAACAAGCAGCAAGCAACAACCATGACAACAATTGAGTAGCTGCGGCAACGAACTTCAAAATGGGCAACAACAACGATAGAAATTGAAGTCACAGTCGATGTCGTTAATGGCATATAAGATAAGTTGTCGTTCGCTGTATTTGTTGTTTTTTTTTTTTTTTTTTTTTTTTTCATTTTGCACAGACTCTCACATACACATGCGTGCGAAAGTCGTACAATTAAAAATTATTACGTATACGCCGCCTAGCCGTCACTCCATGCAGGCGAAAAAAGCCTGTTGTCAATTTTATTTTTTTCTCGGTGGTGTGTGTGTGTTTAGTTGGCGGCGGGTTAACCACCGCCGCCAACACTAACCGGTCGAGCGGTGCACAAATATGTAATGCAAGTGCAAGGTAATTGAACAAAATACAATAAAAATCATAGCCAAACACAAGAAAACATATACAAGTTGCCAGCACGATAACGGTTAGCAAAAGAAAGAAAATAAATATGAAAAAAACATTAATAAATTTAATCGAAAATAGTAGAAATGACGCCAATTAGCCGGATAGCGAGTGACATCGATACAGTAGCCAATTTCAATCTCGAATGGGACTTTCCACACGCTGGCAAACAAGTCCGTTTGGCATTTTGCATTGCTGACCGATAATCTTCCTGTAAGCATGAGATATATATTTATTTATGTATGCATATATATGTATATATTTATATATATATATACATTTATGCATGCATTTTGAACGTTTGTTGCATATCAGCTATTCTGCTTGCAACAGCAGCGATAACAATTGTTGCAAGCTTCGTCGTTTCGCTTCCTCATTCATCTAGCCACACCTAAAACAGCTCAAATGTAAATTTTAAGGCATTCGAATGCTTTAGAAATTGGTATATGATCGACAGCCGCTAATTATAGCGAGGCTTTGATGTTTAAAGACGTTAAACAAAAGGCATTGCAACAAGCTGCAACATAATGTGCATCTGTGGAAGGGTTTGGTAGTGAAAGGTTCAAAATGCCTAATGACCATTTAGCACATTTAGCTGTTCATAAATGAATTGATGTTTATGTAAATGCTTGCCCAATCTTATCGTGTCTCAACCATTGTCTAAGTACCTATGAAAGCGATTAAATCAGTTTCGTTGTGTTCCAATTATCACTTAAATGCACATTAAATACAATTTATAGCAATTAAAATACACTTCGATTAGATAATCATGCAGTGAATGGTTGTATTTGGCGCAGGAAGCTTAAGTTGCGAAAATTTCCCAAAAATAAAAGAAAAAATTTAATTAAAAAAAAACACGTTAAGAAATGTAGATTCAAACCGAAGTGTAAACGCGCTACAGCGTTGTAAACTGTTAGCCAAATAGTGCTGCTGTCACTATTTACTGTTACAATACCGTATGCTGGTGTGCAATAGTTTGCTTCTTTTTTTTTTTTGGGTTAGTATGCTTTCATCAGCCATATCAGCAACGCCGCGAGTAGTGCAAAAGTAAAAGTAAACTACTTTTCTACGCGGTGAGCCAATAAATTTGCATAACAAGCTGTAGCCACTATGGAAAAACTCGCTTGATGTAAAAGCCATTTTAATTAATAATTTAATAAGCGCTAAAGCTTTTATATAACTTCAATCCTCTTCCCATATCACAGGAAGTCGGTAAGTTTAAGCTTAAAAGCCGTTATCAAGAGCTACCACTTGTTGTATCCGCGAGCTATCGATTACTCGATTGCATTAAAACAGCTGTGATAAATGAAGAAGCGCGTTAGTGATGAGCAGCTTAGTTTAATATGAATAAGTTCCTGATGTTTCTGGTTCTAAGCTCCGAAAGCGGCTCCGTCAAACAAACCAGCTGCACATAAATAAATATTTACTTACTTAAATACTTACAAATTGAAGAAGGAAATGACACAAGACACCTTCAAAGGTCAATTAATCATTGTCTATAATTTGACAAGTCTAAAAAAGTAAATTAAAGAGTAAAGTAAAAGTAATTAAATTAAATTAATCGACTCGATGACAACTGGTGCAGTTCTATCGAAACAGCGCGCGACTCCTGAATTATAACTGTAAAATGTTTTGCATTGTTTTACAAAAACTTTGCGTGCCATGGATCTGGGCGATGTCAATCTTCAAACCCTACGTGTGCTAGGCGAGGGCTCCTTCGGGCGCGTCTTCTTATGCATAGAGCGCAATGGTCACAACGAGCGTAAGGTATGCGTCAAACGCATTATAGTGCGTAATCCAAAGACTGAGCTGCACCTCATCAAAGACGAGGTAATACTCACACATATCTATGTACAAAAGTGAAATAACAAATTGAGCTTTATAGATTTACATCATCTCTCAGCTGCAGCATCCACACATAGTGCAATTCATACGCTCGTTCATGCACTCCGGCACCGTTAACATTGTCATGGAATATGCACCAAATGGCACCATACGCGATGTCATCCAACAAATGAGTGAAACTGCAAATGGGCTGCTGGACAAACGGCGGCTGTTGCATTATTTTTGCGACATGATCTTGGGGTTGGAGTATCTGCACATACGGCACGTCATACATCGCGACATCAAGCCGGAGAACATGCTTCTAGATGCGAACGATCGCGTTAAATATGCCGACTTTGGCATTTCCAATGTGCATGTGCCGGCCAGCCAACAGCCTTGGCAGGTAATCGGCACACCGCTCTACATGGCACCGGAGATAATGTGCGGTGCCAAGTGTGACTTCAAGTCCGATATCTGGTCGCTGGGCCTAGTGCTATACGAGCTGTGCCTTGGCCGAAATCCGTTTCTATCCCTGCTCCGGCCAACTGATCCGTTCGAGCAAGTGCGCTGCGTTGTCAAGGTCATGGCACAGCCCAGGCTGGACTGTCAAGTAATCCGGCGACGCTACGAACCCATATGGGCACGTCTCTGTGAATTAATGGTTGTCTACAAGCCAGAGCAAAGAATTTGTCTGCCCGATTTGATCTGCATTGATCCCTGCATAACGCAGACGATTTACACGAGATATTTTAAATATGACTACTAATGATGCTACTCTAATATTAAGTGTAAGTGTAACAACCACCAACTCTTTGATGTGTTAATGTTATTTAGTGCTTGTTTGAGTTTGTATGCTGATTGTCTTCAACAATATTTGTATGTTTATTTCTAGAATAATATTATTTTACATGCTATAAGCAATAAATTGTAACAATAAATTAGATTTACGCCTTTCGCTGCTTAATCTTCATCTTAAGACTCTTCACCAGAGCGCTCTGCTGCAGCTGCTGCTTGGAGCGCTTCTTTGCTGGCAGCTCGGGCTCTTGCTGCATGTTCTGAGAACTGCGCCGCTTCAGCTTCTCGGAAATCAGCTGTTGCATGCCCTTGGTGGGCTTGTAGTGGGGATGAGTGGGATCAATGTTGAACTCGTGCGACTTGTAGACTGCATTAAAGCGCTCATCATTTAGATTGACCTGGAAGTTATCCTCCTCTTGCTGTTTGCCCTCATTGGTTTTCAATTTCTTCAGTTGCTTGCGTCGTTTGCGCTTGCTGCTGCTGTTGGTTGCCTGCTCATCCTTGAGGATTTTGGCCAGGCTGAAATGCTGCTTTGGCTGCTGCGCCCCCTCATCGTCGTCATCCAGCAGAAGCGCCAGTTGAGCCTCTGACTCTGAATCCGCGCCGTTGGTCGTTGGTTTATTAATTTTTTGCTTCTTCGATTTTGTGTTTTTATTTTGCTTGGGTTTCTCATAGTCACCGCTGGCAAACTCCTCGGCAAAGTAGGAATCGTTCATGTCAATGCCATCGGGTATGGAGTCGTTATCACTGCTCTGTGCCGCATCGGGATCAATGCCCTTGAGCTCCAGTTGCTTGCGGCGTCGCTGCTCCTTGCGCTGTTTATTCTTCTCGCTGCGCTTCTGCAGCACTTTTTCGATGGGCGTCAGCTGAGATTTATTGCTGCTGTTGGCTGCTTCTTTGGTGCTATTCTCCTCGGGTGCATCTATATTCCAGGACATTTCCATTTCATAATTTTTCTCTTTGGACTGCTGCTCCTGTGCGTTAATTTCAGCTAGCAGATTTTTATACTTTTCAATGCGCTCCTTTTGCTTGAGACCCTTAGATGGCTTCTTGGTGGCGGCAGTTTCCTCGACTTTATTTACCTGCTCAATATCAGTATCTTTTACTGATACATTCTGATCCTGATCTTCTACGTCTTCTTCCTCATCCTCCTCGCTGCTGTAGGCGACAATCTTGCGCAGCTCCATGTCACTCAGCTGATCCACCTTGCCGCTGGACAGCTTGTCGCCGAGTTCACGCCGCTCCAATGCTGTCTCATCCCAAGTTAGATCCACCTTTGCCTGCTGTAGCGCAGTCGTGGTAAACTGGCGCGGCTTGTAATTATTGGCATCCGGCAGCTCATAGCACTCATCTATGGGCACGTCTTCGGAGAAGTTAGTTTCATCTGGTATAAAACGCAGATCCACGCGCGTCGCAGAGCTCTCGTACTCAATTCCATCACACTCCTTGTATACCTTGTCCGCTGTAGTGACGCTGTCGCACTCAACGACAGCGTAGTAATAGCGTAAGCGATTTAGCTGGTATTGACGCAGTTTCTCCATGTGATAGTAGTCGCCTTCTTCGGCATCGCTGTTCTGCTCGCGTACCAGCTCCTCGTCGGAGCCCAGATCGCTTTCATGATTGATCTTGACAAGCTCTGTAGGGCCGTGCACATCCTCCTCGGCCATACGCGCCTTACCATACTCGGACGGATAGATCTTAACGCTGAGAATACTACCGCCGGGAGGCAGAAAAGAACTGAGCAAAACCATTAAATCTAGCGCACGTATGCGATCCCAGTCCATATTACACACAGCCAGACGTCGTGTTAACTCTTCAGTGCACTCCGCATCCATATCCAATTCACCCCAGACGTGATCAATTTGCAATTCTGGGCCTTCATCATCATCTGTGCTCTCTTCATCAGACGAAGAATCTGTCATTAAACGTCCTTCTCCGCGAGCATAATCTATGTTTGGATCTGTTAGACGCTCGCGTAAGCTCTCGGGTAGTTCGCTACCATCATCATCGCTATTCAGCTGCAGGATATCTTTATCATCGCGTACGATGGCCAACTCTTCGGCACGGCGCTGCTCGTCCTCGTTTGCATCTTTTATGTCTTTGTTTTCTTCATCTGAAGACTCATTATCATCAAGCTCGTAGAACTTGCGCAGATCTTCGGCATTGGTTTTATTTACAGGCCTGCCATACTTGTCCACGGTATACTTGACTTTAAACTTCTCATCGTTGAACATACCCTGGAAGCGCTTGTCGATCTTCACCTTGCGCTGCACCTTGGGTACGCCACGAAAACGCGGGTCAGTCAACAAATGTTGAAAACGCTCATCCTTCCATATTCCGGTTGCTTCGGAATCACCGTTTTGAGCATGTACAGAAGTCGAAGCATTCTCTTGCTTTTCAGACTTTGTTTTGGCCATTACGGATTTATCTCGCTGTTTTACCATTTTAGAAGTATTTAAATAGGCGACAAGACAGCAACACGTGCGTATGGATGTTCACAACATATCGATAAGTAAATATTTTTGAGTGCAGCACTGTAGGTTACACGATGATTTTTGTACGTCTATCGTCTTAACAAATACCGATAAAAATTATTTCAGTTTTGTATGCTTCGATACATTTCTGTTAACACTAATACCTGTTCCGGTGATATTTCGAAATAATTTAATTATACGCAATATAAAATAATCAGTTTTGAAATAACTTACAATTTTTTTCATAGAATTGTTTTTAATTTTCAACTATAATTGAAATTGTAATCCAGCATTTAAGACACATTTAAATTTGCCCGCTAATGGACAGGTAAGTCGTTATCGTGAGGCTTCGCAATAGCAACAATATGTTATCGATGACGAGCTGCAAAGCTATATATATATATATGTATCTATATGTATGAAAAGTGTTTTTATTTAACTTTTATACGCATTTGAAATATACGACTGCATTGTTTAATGGCACCGCTAAATAATAATGATCTACGCTGTAGCACTCGCCAGCTGTAAGTAAGCCATAGAGGCGCTACACATTGAATTCTGTCCAATCTGCTTGCGTGGATGCGCTATTAGATACCATAAACAGAAACAGAGACAGCAACAGCAACAAATACTCCGGCGTTGGATAACAATCAGTTTGTAACTACGATTGTCTTAGAACAGTTAATAATCAGTGCGTCTCATACAAAGGAATCCATACGATTCATTCGAAGTGCCATATAAAAGCAATAACAACAACAATACGATACTGTCAACGCTACTAGTGCGGGGGTGGCGGACGGCCAGCCGAAAACCATCAAAAGTATGAGTAATAACGTAGAAAGTAACGGCAATAGACGCACCGTTGATTGGCAACGTTTCGGTCTTGGTGGCGATGATGAAGGCGAGATAACGGTCGCAAACTTTCGTCAGCGCAGCAACAACAACACTGGTGGCTTTGTCGATTTGGGCAATGAGTATACGTACGCAGCTGGCGGACATCATGCGTCCGGCGCCAACGAAATCTTTGCCGGAGAGCAAGGCGACAAGCCATGGTAAGTGCATTTTTACACAATTTTGTCAAATAAAATCAGACTCTGATGTCATCGTCGCTCAACAGGTGGCGTTCGAACTTCTTGATCTCACAGCCAGTGCTGTTTGGCACATGGGACGGCGTCTTCACCTCTTGCCTGATCAATGTGTTTGGCGTCATCGTATTTCTACGCTCTGGCTGGATCGTTGCACAGGCTGGCATCATCAATGCAGTGCTCATCATTTTCTGCACTGTGGTCATTGCCCTGATTAGTGTTCTCTCGGCCATTGGCATCTGTGAGAGATGTCGCGTGGAAAGTGGCGGTGTTTATTTTCTCATTGCGCACACACTCGGCTCTCGTTTCGGTGGGGCACTCGGCCTGCTGTACTGTTTTGGACAGGCCGTTGGCTGTGCCCTCAATGTGATGGGCTTTGGCGAATCGATGGCTGGCCTGGTAGGTCTCGAGGACAACAAATGGGCCATTCGTGGCTTTGCAACAGCAGCTGTCCTACTGCTCGGCTGCATCAATGTGGCTGGCGTCAAGTGGGTGATCAAGCTGCAGTTCATTCTGCTGATGATATTACTCATATCTGCGCTGGATTTCATGGTGGGCAGTTTTGTGGGCGAGGATTCGGGTAAGCGCTAATATATACTTTCTTCTATTTTCATTAAATTACAATATATATTTTTGATATTTGGCAGAAAACGACTTCGATGGTTGGATGAGCGGAAATTTTGTGGAAAATCTTTGGCCAAAATATGAGCACGGATATTCGTGGTTTCAAGTCTTTGGTGTATTCTTCCCCACCGTCACTGGCGTCTTATCCGGCATCAATATGAGCGGCGATCTACGTGCTCCGTCCACAGACATTCCCAACGGCACCCTGGCCGCTTTTGGTACTTCGTAAGTCATTCGCGTATATATATATAGAATATATAAATTGACTCATTCTTTGCAGCACTTTCCTGTATTTAGTGTTTGTGCTATTTTTGGGTGCAACATGCAAGCGAGCAGTATTATACTCAGACTACATGATCTCTGTGAAGGTTTCGGCGGTACACTTTCTGCTGCTGGCTGGCATCTATGTGTCCAGCATGTCCTCCTGTCTAGGTGCCATGTACGGTACACCACGTGTTCTGCAGAGTATTGCTAAGGAGAGCGTAATACCTGGTATTGATGTGCTGGGCAAGGGTGTAAGTATATACCATAGTTCTCTCTCTCTCTCTCTCTCTCTGTCTCTCTATCTGCTGTTGCTTATTTCTCTCCCTTTTCATTGCATGCAGCGTGGTCCAAATAAGGTGCCCCTATACGCAATGGCCGTTGTGGCCTTGGTTACCGTAACCTTTATCATCGTTGGCGACATTAACTTTTTGGCGCCCATTGTAACGATGCCATTCCTGATGACATATGCTTGCATAGACTACGCGTATTTCGCACTGGCCCAAACCTTTGATATTCAGGAGCAGCGCGAGGAACGCTTTCGTATTCAGGCATCAAGTCCAAGCTATGAGACGCGTCGCTATGGCAGCGTCTCGGATGGAGGCAATGATCTGGATATGCTCTTTCCGGACCGCGTGCGGCACAAGAACCTGCAGAGTCCACAGAACTCACCGATGCATCAAGCGCAAACATTGCCAGCAGTGCCTTTGGAGAACATTGTAGATATCACTGAGTCAGCACCAAGTACTTCGTCTGGACAAGACACCACAGCAATGACGGACGGCACTGGTGTGACCGTCGATCCGTCAGCAGCGCAGGCTGGCACCGAAGTGGACGATGAGAACGAGCCCATTGCTCCGATTCGCCCGCCTATACATTCCAAGACGAAAAACTGGTACTCCGGCTTCTGCAATCGCTGGGCCTCATTGCTGGGCGTAAGTAGTTTATTATCTACCTTTTTAGAGCTTCACTTTGAATAAGTATTTCGGTTACAGGCGCTCACCAAGCTGCTGGTCATGCTGTTGGTGAACTGGTACTATGCCTTAACATGTTTTTTGGTCGTATTCGTTGTTTGGTTCTATGTGGGCACAGCTAATCCCGCCGTCAAGCCTGGCTTGACAGCAGAGTTCAACTTTTTTGGCTGGCTCAAGAGCGTTATTTTCCGCTGCTTTGGGTAAGACATTGAGATATGGTCAACATTTTGTGATTATTAAATATTCTTTTCATAGAAAACGAATGCACGAGTATGAGCAGATTGTTGTGACACCCTCTTGCCCGGGCGTTGATCTATCGCCCACACAATTGAATGAGCAGAACGAGGACTTCAGGCCGCGACCAAACTATCATCATTCTTCGGTAATAGAAGGTCGGCTGATAGACGATATCTAGACTTTTGGCCATGGGCCGTCCACAGTGGGAACATGGGTTAATGGGAAACGCGGCAAGCAATATTTTGAATGCATTTTGCTAGTACTAAACTAAATAAATTATAACATACAAATGTTAAGTGCAACACTGCAGCTAGTTATGTTAAATCCAGCACATGCATTTAGAAGCGATCTTCCCACGCACACAGACACACACACATACACACTCAAAGACCAACCCCAGCGCACATTGCAGCTTTAGCTATATTAAAATTACTTGTGTACTAAATATTTATTAATCGTAAGTTCAAGAATTCGATTTGCTTTTAATATGTTCCTTTCTTGTGTAAAATCATTTTGATAATTTCCTATTGTTTAATTCTATAGAGAGCCTGTAAAATTGTTGCTTAATAGATATGTTTCCGTATGTTTTGTATCGTCTCAAAGCACACACGTTCATAATTTATTTGAGGAAACATATGTGATAATGAGATAATAAGTAAAACAATCAAAAACAAAGAAGAAAACCAACAACAGCCCAAAACAAAGCAAAGGCAAATAGTTTTGAAAATTTGGCGTGTTCGCATTCAATGATACCACACAAAGGGAAAAATTATCAATGAAACTGATTTGATTGAACTACCTTATTTTATAAATATATGTGTCTGAACTCACACACACACACACACACATACACATACACAGTGAAAATTGATTAACCGTCGTCCGCAAGAGCCACAAAATCACAGCCAATTGAAGCCCAACATTTCAAATGCAAGACAAAAAAAAAATATAATAATTAAGCAATAACAATATGAAATCTATAAAATTCACACTCTATTACCACTAATATCTGCAATAACTACATTATTTATACAACAATGCATATATATGAATGTATCTACATATATATATGTGTGTGTGTATATATATAAATATATATTACTAGGTATATAATCAAATATTTAAGAAAATAATAACGGAACCCACATAAAACATTGCGCGTTATATTTCAAAAATATACAAAGCGTTTTACTTTTGGACGTACATACTTATATAGCATAAATTTAACTTAGTTATACAAAGAGCAAGTAACGCATTCATGAACAAAATAAAAAAACAAACAAAATCAATTTATATGTAATATCAATATTAACTGAAATGTGTACCGTTTGAACCGTTCAATAAACCAAAATAACGTTTATATTACAGTACATGAAACCCAATGAAATCTACAAAAATCCTGGACCATTTTGTAAAGGTATATTTTGTTTATTCGCAGTGTTTCGAATTGAGTCATCTTTGCAGCTAAACTTCTTTAATACAATCAGAGCCGCCAAAAATTTGAATTAAGACATGTATCGATTATTGTCGAAAAGCAAGTGGGAAAAATAACCGATGAGTGCTCGCGCAGCCCTGGTATGCAGTAACTGCAGCCCTATAACCTCAAATATTAGCCAGTAAAAGCAATATATAGTGGGGTTTTGTCATATTTCCAGCAAGTCTAACCACTGCAAGTACATGAGGTTGTCCCGATAACTCCAGCCCAACGCCATGAACACTCTAATGCGCCTCTCACCACAGCTCAACCACTTGCGCACGTATTGCATAAAACAATGCACCGTCGCCGGTACAGAAGCCGCTGCTCGAGGTTGGTAAACAATAGTAGTGAGTTCAAAGTTGTTCGTCTGGAATTAATGTAGGTCTGCCCACAGGTAAACTCAATTACGAGGAGTTCATTGGCGGCCGTCACCAACAAGCGCAACGCAGCATCGTGGTTCAGGTCAGCTCTGAAAAGTCATACACCGAATTGTATAACTATTGCAGTAGATTTGGACGCATTGTTACCGTGCAGCACTACTCCGTGCAAAATGAAGACGAGCTGCACTATATGCTGCTGGAGTATTCCAGTGCCGGTGAAGCAAACGCCGCAATCAGCTCAAGTGCCTACAATGCAGATCTTAGCGGCAGTAGCGCTAGCAATGGCGTTCCGGTTCGATCACCGTTCCTGTGGTTCAGAGCACCAGCTGCAGGCGCTGGCAGACGGGGACAAGCTAAATTGGCTACCAATCAAAAAGCGTTGGCGCTGCACACAATCGACGGCACGCGGTCAATGAACCACGAGACCATGCAAGAGCTGTTGCGTGGCGCCGCTAATATTGATCAACAATTGCATTTGCTGTACGAGCAGACGCGTTTGAATGAGCTGGGTGTACGTATGCGTTTTCTCGCTGCTCTGCAGGTGGAGCAGGCTATTTCGGGCATGTTTCCGGATGCACTAGCACAGCCATTTGGATCCTCTGTGAATGGCTTTGGCAAAATGGGCTGTGACTTGGATTTGATATTACGCTTCGATGGCAAGACTACGGCCACCAATCAGGACAGTGAACAGGAGGCATCGCGTCTTATCTACCACACAAAGGAAAACTTAAGCAATGGACGCTCGCAGACGCAACGACAAATGGAATGCGTTGGCGACATGCTGCATCTGTTTCTGCCCGGCGTCTGCCACGTACGGCGTATTCTACAGGCACGTGTACCCATTATTAAATACCATCACGAGCATCTCGATCTGGAGGTGGATCTGTCCATGAGCAACCTGTAAGTAGACGATACAAACTCTAACCCAATGCAAATTCTTCCATGATCCAAATCAAGATTAGTCAAGGGCAAGTCCCGGCAAATTTCCGGTATTTAACTTCGGTATATATTAATAATCAAGTAATCAATTAATTGTTGGAGCTTTAGTAGGCCAGAGTTGGCTTTATTCTGTTAGTTTATTAACGTACTTATTGTTCGAAATGAAAACTTAGGATCTATTAACGATGGGTACAACTCTTGGCATTCTGCACTCGCCCAGGTACTACTCGGCTGTTAAACTTAGCTAACTATATGGTTGCTTGGCGCTGGCTCTTAATGTCTGTAGTTGCTGGCCTGCTCCTCCTCCTTTTTGACGGCCTGGACCAGCACAAAGCTCATGACGCCACAGATAACCGATAGCATTGCCATTGTCATGGCCAATCCCACAATCCAGGCAGTTTTGCCCTCAAAGAACCAGGTCAGCTCGTCCACGCAGCCACTGAAGAAGGCGTTGCCGCTGACGGTGTCGCGACACGAGCTGGGCAACGGTTGTCGCAAATCCAAATAGTCCCACGGTCCGCTGGCGCCGCAGCAGCCAATATTCTCCTGGATCATGGTCAGCACATAGTTAGAGTAGGTATACTCGGACGTTGACACAAATCGTCGCAGCGACACATTCAGCAGCGGCTGCAGGCTCGAATTGATTGTGCTGTACTGCAGCAAGATTGCCGAGCCAGCGACTGTGGCAATAAAACCAAAGATCTGTGTGCCAATGAACACAAAGAGAGCCAGTGTGTTTTCCATAAGTGCGCTCAGGCAGCCCAAAAAGCTGATTGCCATCATGATTATGCTAACGGCAATCAGCACATAGACGCCAATGTAAAACGACTGCGCCTCCAGTATGCGCAGCCAATCATTGAAGCCCGGCTCGGCACGCAGCCAGACGGTCAAGGCGAACAGCGCCGTCGATATCATCCAGGCGATAATGTTGAAGCAGAAGAGCGTATACTTCACGCAACCGATTTGTTTCTCCAGCTGCTCATCGGCCGTTCCATAGCCAATGCCCATTGTGATTGCCTGCAAATGAAGAGATTTGACCAAATATAGTTACAAGTTTACTAGCCAGGGATTTGCTCCTTTTTACGCCTGATATCGCTCAGGTTACAATTAATAAGCGATGTTGAGTCAGCGCTAGTATAAAAATTAACCCATATTTCGCCCAACTCTTAATCATACGAGCTTCCACAGCCTGGCCTTATCAGCGCTCTGTTTAGCAAATAACGTTATCATTGGTTGGTCGGTTGGTTGGTTGGTTGGTTGGTTGGTTCATCGTTTGGTTTTCGTTGCTCCAACATGATTAATTTACTGTTTGATATTGCAACACTCATGAAATTTCAGAAGAAATTTGAATAAATATCAGTTTTCTGCTTTATTATTGCTCACATTTGTAATCAAAGAATATAAAAAATAAAAATAATATGAATAGGGTCAAATATTATGTTTGTTGGTTTCACAATATTAAAAAAAAAATGTCAATATTCTTGTTCTTGACAAAACACAATTTGTTGTTCACCTTTTAGATTGTTTATAACTCAAAAAAAAAAAAATGCAGTTGTATATAGATTTGATACACCGTTAGAGCGTAGTCTCAGCTCCGTTGGGTTCGTTCGTTGAAATCGTTTTGTAAGCTCTGAAGTCGTGCGCAATGACAGCAACCTGACCGAAACCAAAATTAAAAGACCTTATACTAGTATCTGCCACAGTTACAACAACGATGACAACATCCACAGTACAGTTTGGCGGAGGAGGCCCTGAGATAAGATTAGATACGGCCTAGGTATGCCAAAGCTTTTTGAGATAAGATTAGATAGAGCAACAGGTGCCGGATTGCCAAATGCCACATAACGGGCTAGTAGTGTCATCCCTTTTGCCCATGGAGCAGGTGAATCAGTTTAAAAATAAGTCTCCTCCCACTCACCCAATATGATTCACAATGTCGCCGTGGTGACGCCTATATTAATTACGGACAGAGTTGCTGATAAGACTAAGCCATATCCGGTCTGTGGAGTTGGTCAGTTTTCCGTATGAATGAGACGGCCTGCCACGCCCTGGCGCCACAATGCCAGGTGATTTCAATTGAAAACTTTGCAGCTTTAATGATTGAAAATAGAAAATTTGTTTTTATCATAACTCTCTGGATGCTGCTCAGTATTGTCTGCAGCATTTGTAGAGCTTCACAGATCCCGAGGCCTGATTTGTTTTGATTTATAGTTAATCAGTCAAATGTTTCGATATTCTCTTGTTTTAGCACTGGCTTCTTCATGTCCGAGCTGCTGTACATGTTCGGCGAGATAGATCCGCGCGTACGTCCGTTGACCTTTTGCGTGCGACGGTGGGCGCAGTCTTGCGGCTTGACCAATCCGTCGCCGGGACGCTGGATTACCAACTTCTCGCTCACCTGCCTGGTCATGTTCTTTCTGCAGCAGCTGCGTCAGCCCATTCTGCCCGCAATTGGAGCACTGGTGAAGGCAGCGAGCACAGCCGACATTCGAGTCACCGAGGATGGCATCAATTGTACGTTTGCGCGTGACCTGGACCGTGTGGGCTTTCAGAGCCGCAATGCGAGCAGCCTTAGCGAGCTGCTCTTGCAGTTCTTTGAGTTCTACTCACAGTTTGACTTTCACAATCGTGCCATATCGCTGAACGAGGGCCGACCTCTGGCCAAGCCGGATCACTCGGCCATGTACATTGTGAATCCGTTGGAGCAGCTGCTGAATGTGAGCAAAAATGTTAGCCTGGAGGAGTGCGAGCGACTGCGCATCGAAGTGCGCAATGCCGCCTGGATGCTCGAGTCGGAGGTGGAGAGCTCGACGCTCTCGGAAAGCGAACGGCGCGACCAATCCTGGGGTCTGCTCAATCTCTTCAAGAATCCCGAAAAATCTGTAATACGTCCCAACATGTTCTTCAAGCCGCGCATGGTCGAGGTCAGTGATCTGTTTGATAAATCCCAGATGGCAGCGATTGCACCGCCGGCCATCAACTACAAAAGTCCCACCGTGCGTCAGCAGGTGCAGAGCATCAAGGCAGCCGCGCGCAGCGAACTGAAGCAGCTGCGAGAGTCAAGCACGACGACGACGACGACGACGACAACGTCGTCTGCAGCTAAAACCAAACGCAGCAGGTGATAACCGGCGGCATTTCTCTAGACAAATCCCGGCTTAGTGTACATATATATACAAATAGAAAGTAACTCAACTCTGACTACATAATTTAGCTAACTAAATGTTGTTCATATTGTTAAGCGTTGCGCCCCATGCGGGCGTAGAGTGTACGTGCGGACCGAACTGGACAGCTGCCGCCCGAGCTATTCCCGTTCGCTCCACCTACCAGGGTTAAGTATTGTAGTTGTTTTTTATTAAATTAATAAAATTAAAAAAGTGTTAAAGTTAGTCACAATGTCTTGCAATGTCCGGGTGGCTGAATTGAAGCACTTCTTGGGCTTGTTGTGTATATTAAAAGCTGATATGATATAGTCTGCTACGGATTATTCTTCTATAAAGCTTTAACAACTGATGCAAAGTGAATAAAATGAAACATAAAAAGACCTAAATATGCATTCCATATAAGACTGCATCAAATATATATATTTATATATATTCTGCAGATATACATAAATCTGAATTGATTCATATTTTCATATTCATATTTTTATAATTGCTCAATTTATTCAGTTTTGTTTTCTATAGTTTTTTTTTGTTCTTTTTTGTAATTTTCTATAATTAGGGCAAAGTCTTGATCGTTAACAACACGCCTCATGCTATATATATATATATATAATTTTTTTTTTTTGTAATTTTTTTCGTTCAAGTTAATGTTCTCTCATTCCTTGTTGTTCAACTATGTTTGTAAATCTTTAAAATGCCACAAGTTAGCACGCGCAATTTGATTCAACATGTACGAGGGAAAGTATGTATGTATGTGCATAACAAGACACAATATATATAAATATTTATATCTGTTGTCAATGTATAATTATGTAAATGTTACGATATTTTGCGTGTCTGTACTTGTTTGTATGTGTGTGTGTATTTTCAGTTTTAATGCTCATATACATTTGTATTTGCTGTAGGTGTTTGATGTTGTTCGTTTTGTTTTTTTTTTTTTTTTTTTTTTTTAATAACATGTATATTCGTAAATAAATATGCATATTTTGTTTATCAGTTGATGTGTTGCTTCATGTTTAATGCTTATCGTTTTATCATTGTTACTCGTTTCTGTTTATGCGCTTTTAATTGTAATATCGTTTGTGTCTAATATACAAATATAATGCAACCGGTTATTGCTTCTGATTCTGTTCGCTTTTCCTATTTAGTCGTAATTATGTAAGTATCGCATGTATGTATGTAACATTTTATTACCATGTATTTATTTGTTGCTGTTGTTGTTACGCTGCTGTATTAGTTAATGTGTGTGTGTGTGTTTTTTTTTTTTGCCATACGCTTAAGTTATTTAAAATAATTTACATACAGTTAAAGAAATTTTAAGTTTTAAATCCTAGTTAATAGGTACAAAAAATTGTTTGTCATGCGCCATAATGAGAGAAAAATTAAACGACGACGCCTAATTCATACTTATATATATATATATATATATATATATATATATATTTATATACATATATATAAAGATGTAAAAAAAAAAAAAAACAAACAAGAGTCCTGTTCGTGTGGACAGTATGGAAGCCAGCCCAAGGCATTGTTGGGTGTTAACTATATAGTCGAAACAAGGCATCCTAAATAGAGCTCTCGTTTGGCGGCCATTAAACAATAATTTCAACGACATGATTCAACGATGCAGCGGCTCATCTAAACCAGAGCTTCAAGCGAAGCGCGTCGACGCCGTTTAAATAATAACGAAAAAGTCGTTTATCACGCACAAAACCCAAGTTCTCATACAGACGCAGCGCTGGTTCGTTACGCATCTCCGTTTCCAGCACCACTTCATCAGCATTGTCCGCTAGCATAGCCTGAAAGAGGACAACTTTAATATAGCTTATCGAATAACGCTAACGCAGTGATACGTACCTCAATGGCTTTGGTCACAAGCGTGGTACCTATTTTGAGCTTGCGATACTCTTTTCGTACCGCCAGCATCGCAATGTAGCCGCGTCTCACATTCATATGCATGTCCAGCTTGCATACGATGGCGCCCACATATTGATTATTGTGCGCAGCGAGGAAGCATAGTTTTGGCCAATTGTAGATGAAGTAGCGGTACGTGTATATTGAATATGGCTCGGACAGCTCTGCCTGTATCAGACGCATTATGTCCTGCAAAATAATGATGGTACATGATGATCCGTGCAACATGAATTGCCCATTCTACAATCACACTTACATGCATTTGATGCTCGGCTTCGTACTCTTTATAAACAATTTCATCGGCTGAAATGGCAGGTTGAAGCTGAAGCTCTGGTTGTTGTTGTTGTTGTTCTTGGGGCTGTTCCGCAGTGACGCCTGTGACGGCAGCTGCCGATGTCGAGGGCGCCTCATCCTGGCTACTGTCCTCAACTGTAATCTTAGCTGTGGCTGGTGTTGTGTGTGTGCTGTTGGCAGTGCTTATGTGACTTGTGGCTACCGCGGCTGTTAACGATGTTTCGTGCTCTCCACTTTCCGAATCCTCTATTGATACCTGTGACTTGTTGTTGTTTTTCGCTTTACTACTGCTGCTGCTGCTATTGTTGTTTTTACTATTGCGGTTGCTCGAGATGATGTTGTTCACATCGTTGTTATTGTTGCTGCTGTTGTTGTTATTGTTAATATGATTGTTGTTGTTGATGGCAGCGCTCTTATTGACGTCGCCATTGAAAGTGACTGCGGCAGGGGCCGATGCAGCTGTTACCTTTGACTCCCCTTTAACATGACCATTACACAGCTGCACCTGCTGCATAAGGTCATTGATTACAGACACTTCATTATCGGGCACAGAGTCGACGTGCCCATTGGAGTGGTGCACAACTGCCTTGACAATTGCCGTTCCATGTGCAGGTTTTGCGTCCGACTTTTGGGGCTGCTGTGTTTTCTTTTTGTTTCGATACTTTTTCTTGGAGGCCGCCGCAGTTGTCGCTGTGTCCGCCATGGCCACCCGAGTCGCCGCTGCTGAACGAAAGAAATACTTTAATTCCAAGCAGGAGGACACAGCTGAGTGCTCTGGTTGGCAAGGGTAAACACCGTTTTGTATGCTCACCTGCTCCTACTGTTGGTGCTACAATGTTCCAGCTATTGATGGGCTATGTCACCGTCGCTGGCGTGGAGTCAACGCACTTTAGGCAGATTTACCTTTATTTTTGGTTATATTTTCACAGTTGCAAGTTTTTCATTCACTCCCGCACACACACACACACACACACACACATACAAATTCAAGAGCGATGAGCGTTACTATCGTGAGTCTGAACAATCGCAGATATTTGAACGAGTCGCAGTTCCTCACTCATAAAGTCACGGCATCCAAATTTGTTTCTTTAAGCTCTTTACTGAAATAGAAATTGATATTTAGTAACAAGGAGCATTTAATTAGAAATATCATAACTATATTTTCTTAAGTGTTTCATAATAGCTGTCCGTCTGATAATATGTACTTCGTCATTTCTTGTTGTGACCGTAAGTTCAATATCGCGACACTTACCATCTCTATCACACACACACACACACACTCGGTCTTTTTGTAGAACTTTGTTCTCGTTCCGTTTATGGTGATTATTGTTCTTAAATCTTATACGTGTAAAGTGTTTAATAAGCTATCAAGCTATGCTTTATATGCAACATAATATGTATTTTATGTTACTAGTCCTTATTGCTTAGCTTATTATTTTTAATTATATTTGGTTATGAATAAATACACACATTCAAATGACCACATGTAACGCAGCCAACAGCTGACTTCGCATTTAAGGTTGTATAAGATTGTGTTACTCATCGATTGCTGCCGATATATATTCGTTTCGATTGTATTTTCTTGTAGGAAATTAAATCGAAAGTCCATGCTTGAAAGTTGGCGCCTTTTAATTTAATTTATTTATATGCGTATTCTAAAAACTTACAAAATGCAAATATAAAAATTATTTTGCATAAAAGTAAAATTAATATTTTTGTTTGACAAATAAAACATTTTATTGCTATAAGCAAAAATTATATATTTATATGCGTATATAATATATGTATTTTATTTTTCTTAAAAATTTTGATTGGTTTTGAGATTTATTTGCATTAAAATCTGAGGTGCAAACATAAAAGATATTTTAAATCTCTCATAAATAAAAGCGAATTCGAATTAAAAGCAACAATGTAACCTTCGCCTACATTTAAGCCAACAACCAGAAATCAAACAGATCGTAAATAATAAAAAAACTGATCGAAATATACCAAGATTAATGTCCAAACATAAAACTGTGATTAAATCTTAATTTGATTTCTGTCGCTGCGGCTTTTAAAAGTCGTTCATGCAAAGTGAATGCTCCGCTCAATCTTCTTCCTGTTCGATTCGTGGGTGCTGGACATGGGACAACCGCATGAAGCCAGCTTTGCATGCAGTCAGCGTTTCCAAGTTTTTCGAGTGTGCTTTTTATACCGTCGTCGGATCCGGAGCGGTCTTATGTAAGCAACGCACTGGCTGCTGCGGCTTCGGAGATTTTTATTTTAATTCGAATTTTAACTGAGCTGCGCTTAGCCAAAGCACAACAACAAAGATGAAACCTATAGAAAAACAAATAATACTCGCTGACGATTGAATACACTATATATATTTATCATTATTAAATTTTCAGTCTTAAAAGCTCTTAAAAAAATATTCATAAATAGTTGGAAGCTGGCAAATAATTTATTAAGTGTATTTTTATATTCTATTGACGAGTGTAATAAATGATATTTTCTCTTCAAATTGCTCAATATATTCATAATACCCATTTGACTAAATGGTTACAAAAGTACTCGACACTCACCGCAGGCCTTTCACTTGGACAACTGGAAAGCTAGGCAAACCCAAGCAAACCAAACCAAGCCAAATTCAACAAGCAAATAGACTGGACAAGTATATGAAGATGACACTAAACGAGTCTGGCGGGCAGACAGCGCGGTTGGGCGACTGAGCGTCTCGACGATGGCTTTTAAGTGCACTCCAATGCACACACAAAATTAAGCATACAATTTTTTAGACGACCTATGTTAATTGGCATCGTCTGTGACTTTGTCATTTGAAGCATGAGCTGTGCACCTGTCGGTCCGCTGATTGATTGGGTGCTGTTTATTTGGCCCTGTGAACGGGTTAAAAAGATCGCGTCGTAAAGTGAGCGACATCAATTCGACGCCCGCTAACAAAAGACTTAGGCAACGAACTTGGCATTGCTCGCCGCCTGTCGCTCTCCGCTTCTCGCTCGCTGTTGTTTCGGCTTGTTTTTGTTGTGAATACTTATCGCAGGAATTGGAGCACAATGCACGCAATG
Source organism: Drosophila mettleri (assembly GCA_035047625.1). Classification (NCBI taxonomy): domain Eukaryota; kingdom Metazoa; phylum Arthropoda; class Insecta; order Diptera; family Drosophilidae; genus Drosophila; species Drosophila mettleri. Next base: position 11,416,808 of record JAWNPI010000109.1, on the reverse strand, counting down.
CGTTCACATTAAGCAAACTGATGCAATGCCCCACTAAATTATGCCAAATTGTGTCATCAGCTCGCAGCACACGAAGGCACCCAGCACCGATGGCATTAGACTCTAGTGATTAGAAGCGTAGCGTGCGACTATTGCTTATGGATATCAAACGATTGGATAATATTGATGAGAAATTTGCATACGCCAATACATAATCGAAGCAGCGTCTCTCTGTTTGTTGTTTCACTTTTGAAATGGCCAAAAATTAGCAAAGTAAACAGCAAAGTCAAATAAAAGGCATGCGGAGAAAGTGAATGGCCGAGCAAAGTAAAAGCCAGAAAATAAGCAAAAACAATAACAAACAGCAACAACAAAAATAACAACAACAACAGGAGGTAAAACAGCCACCGAGCATGAGTGACAAGCCAACACCCGTCTCTTATCAAAGATGCAAATCTCCGTGCAGCGATTACGCAGACTCCGCCGCAATCCACTCCAACTAGACCTGGGCCAGGTTTTGTTTCATTTTGCGCACGAATGCTGCTAGCCAGATCGTAAAGCAATTTATGTTTTTTCTGTTTTTGTTTTTTTTTTTTTTTAGCAGCAACAACAGTCAACAACATTGGGACTGTCATGTCGCCGTTTTGTGTGGTGTCATTTTGCCGGCCCCTGTTGCAACTCATGTGCATGGGGCAAAGTCAACTCAAAAAGTCTCGGAAAATCCAAGCCACAGTCAGAGCATAGCGCTCACGCATGCAGCATAAAACGACATTTAACTTTGGCATCACTCAAGCGATTTTTAGTATACCCTGTAATTGTTAAATGTGCATAATAAAGTTTACCAAATAAATCGCATAGGCAACTGACTCTGATGATAGTATAGAGCTAGTTTGCATATATTAGAATAGTTGTTGTCATATTCTTACTTATTTACTGATTCAATATTTTTAAAAATTACTAAAAGTATATGCACATGAAACGAGAAAGAGAGAGAGAGAGAGAGGAAGGAAGAGGGAGATATACAAAGTTAGAGCGATGGTCAAAAATCAATTGCTAGAGATGTAAACCGAAAAGAAAGCAAGAGAGAAACTCTCTGTACCAGCCAGTCTCTCTCGCTCTCTCTTTCTTTCTCTCTCTCTTTCTCTCTCTCTTTCTAACTATCTTCTACTGACTCTCTCCTTCTTTCTCTCTGATTCGCTCTATATCACTCACAATCACTCATTCTGCAAAGAGCGAACACTTGCTATATCATCTATCTCCCTCCCCCAGTATTTAATATTGCCTTTCGCTGTGATTTTCATAAGCATAAAAGATAGTTTCATACAAATACTTTCTATCCTTATTAAACATTCAACGTACTTTTGCTATTAGCATTTTCCACAAACCAAAAATTTCAAATGAAAACCATTCAGAAATATAACCATGGTATCTGCTAGTTGAAGCAAATTCAAGTTTCTTCTTCTTGCAGAGTAAATTGCCGCGTCAGCGACAAATTGTGTCAAATGTTGTCACCAAAAGGCAACAAAGGGCAGACACGGTTCGGGCTTAAACGAACCGACGGGTAAACATCTTTAAAATTTTTATGATTTTATTGTATACAAGCAAAAATGTCAGGCGAAAATGGTAATGTTACAAATGTTTTACTTTTTTAGCTCGTTGCCAAAATCGTATTTAATTATTTCGAGCAAAAACGTGCCAGGCAACGCCAACGGCTGCGGCTGCGTCTGCGGGCGAGAAGCGTCGAGTCGCCGCCTATTGGGCAAGGGCAGGCAGCGTAGCGTTATGCAAAACTAGAAGAGCGCCAAAGTGGAGCAGAAAACGAAAACAAAAACAAAAGCACACACAAAACATAAAATGCTATAAGAAAAACGCTTAGAGGTGTTTTAAGCAAATATTGACACAAAATAAACAAATTACAGCAGTTTTTTTTAATGTGCTTCTATGGGTCTTAAATCATAATTTGAACCCTGGGTTAGGTCACATAAAACAAGCCTGGGAACATTTTGGTGACAGTTGAACAACACTTAAAAATGTTATATACTATATATGAGATAATAATAAATAATATTAAATACCTGTTACATTTTATATAAGAAATATATATAATTTGAATAAAAGTAAAAGGGATCCACTGGAGTAGCAGAGACTATAAATCGTTCAAGCTGATTACTACAGCACATGAGCTGCACTATGAGAACTATAATTATAAAATAAGTTTAATTCTAAATGGACTTTTGAATGAATAAAAAAATGTCTAAATGATATATGATATCTATCAAAGCTCAGCTTCAAAAAGGCATTATGCTCTTAAATCTAATTTTTAATGGGCTCAGAGTATAATAAGTAGAATATGCATATATTTATTTTTTTTTTAAATTTAAAAGAAAAAAATAATTTAAAAAGAAAAATAAATACTTTAGTAATGCAATAAAAAACAGATTAAATATATATATTATAATTAATATGTATTTTTAAATATAATATAATATTAATAAGATAATAATTATAATTTAATATCAATATGTAAAAAAGAAAAATAATAAATGAAAATGCTTCCAGCTTATCCCAGCTTGGCCCATCAAAGCTAACGCATCGAAATACAATGTACGAATTGATCCAGTTTGTGTAATGAGGAGCAATAGACTGAGCGCATCGTAAGCCTACACACAGTGCAATGGGATCAGCACATACATATATACTCATATATATATATACTCATATATAAACTTACATATATATCAACTCAATATGCACATATATTCATTATGCAATTATGGCATGGCCAAAGACAAATCCGAAACTGAAGCAGAGCAGAGCAAAGCAGAGCGAGGCAAGGCATAATACAATATAATCGCAATCAACTTCCAAATCAATTTCAGCCAGCAACTGGACTCAAGTGGAACTCCGTGGGCCCACCATGGAGCAAAAAGAGCGGACAGTGCGTGGCTGCATGCAGAGATGCGTTCGGCCAAAGTGAAATGGCAAGAGACGCAGATGCCGATGCAGATGCAGATGCAGTTAGAGTTGTAGCTGAAACCTGTATGCTAGAATGTCTAACATTGCTCTCTGACTCCTAGATCGGGCGCTGTTATGCTGCGCACAGGTGTCTTTGGTCAAGGTGAGCGAGCTGAGCAAAATATCAAAGAGCAATCATCGAGCAGCAGCAGCAGCAGCTATTGTATATTAAAAACTGAACTCCAAGATTCCATGGACCGCATCAGTTGCAGTTGCTTCTAGAGCAGCCCATTTAACGCTCTCTTTTGGGCACGCAATTCACCTGAGACAGTTAAATGACGCCGTCGTTGGCGCCGTTGGCAGCGGCAGCGACATAAGCAGCGACGGCCGCATTGTCAGCGTCAGTCCAACCCGTTCAGTACAATTCGAACGCTCATTGAAAATGGTCTGCAGGCCGCGCATGCGCCAAGCTAATAGCACCACGTTCACCTCCATATCGTAGTCGAGTTCGGTTTCGGAGTTGAAGTCGCGTGCTCAACATACTCTAAATATATATACATATATATATATAAATATATGTACACAAAATTTCATAGTTGAATTTGTATTTTTGTTGTTGTGATTTTAAGTTTTCTTGTGCTTGTGCAACGAGAGTTTAAGGCCTGAAAAAAAGTAAATTCAAATCGAAATAAGCAAATACAAAAAACAAAGTTGTGAAAAGATATCAATCTGAAGACGTGCCAAAGCCGAGGCGCCAAAAGTTTTGAAGAAAATGTAATTGAAAAATTGTTACTGTGTGTCGAAAATTAATGAGATTTTGATAAGGAAAATGCACGACGGGCATGACAAAATGACCTTGACACGGCACGAGGTGGCAAACACCTGATGTGTGCGGGTCGTCAGATGGGGGAAACGGAGACGCGGGCTGCCCATGCAGTATGCAAATAAGCCAAGCGTCTGTATCTGCTCCGATCGATACATGTTTTTATTTTTCTTTATCATAGCAATGCTTAACAATGGCAAACAGCAAATGTGGGCTGCCGGCCAGGGCGTGGCAGCACACAAATGTTTTTATCGTTGCTGCGGGCAATCAAACAATCGCCATCAGTGACTTGACTTGGCCATGATTTAAGTGTTAATATGACCGCAGCCAGCTCAAGCTGTGCTGAAAACCCCTTGACGATTGACGATTGATAGGTGTAAGGTCTGCATATCTACATATATAATTTATATGCCAGATAGAATCAATTTTGCACTCGACTTGAACCGAAAGAAAAGAAAAAAGATCAAAATGTATCTTGTTTTATTTGACCTACAAATTCTGGGCAGGCCAAAATAATTTGGTAGCGAGCATAGGATAATTGGTATTGAAAATGCTCTTCCGTTCACATTTTAATTAAATTTGTTATTTATTTATTTTATTTTTTTACTTTAAAAATGCTTACAAAAAAAAAAACAATTTGTTTTAATTTAATTTTTTTGATTACTAAATTGCATTATGTACTTATCTTGTTAGCTTGCTGTAGCTGCTCATTAAAAAAAGCTAGTTTAAGCCTTCAAGTTCAATGCGGCCTTAGCTCATGAAATCATTAGAGTTAACTGATAAAGCCGGGTCTGAGCTGAGCGCATTCCCAGCTCAATGCGGCCTTGGATTCAGAAATCATCAGTGTTAATTGATAAAGCCGGGTTCAACCTAAATACTGAAAGAAATCTTCATAAAAAAAAAAGAAAACAGAATTTATTATTCAGTTAACAAACAATTATTTACAAAGTCTTAGTTTGCCTAATGAATGACAACAACAACAACAACAGCAATAAAAGTTGTATGAAAGACAACAAACAATTACCACTGCTGACAGTGTAATAATTTTTACAAGGCAACGAAATGTCAACGCAACATTTGTCGTAACCTCTGATAACATAATTAAAGTAAAAATATTAACAAAATAAACGACATTAACAGCAATTTTACTAAGCAAAAGAAAACATTAAAAGCTCCGAGTGTTTCTGTTTCAGTTGTTTTCGTTTTTGTTTCTTTATTTTTATTTTTTTTTTGTGGCACAGGTGAAAGTGTTAAAAATAAAAAAAAAAAAGGGAAACAGCAATAAACTGACAAAACACATACATATAAGAAATCAATAATAAAATAAAATAAGGTACCAAAAGCCAATTGACTGGGTAAAAGTTGGCCAAAACAAAAATGCAAAAGGCAACAAAAATATATATGCTGCAGCTGAAAGCGTTAATGAAACTAGTCAAATATAGTTAGAGCTGATTATATGGAATAGTCGAACACAATGTGCATTTGCTGTGGCCAAAGCCGGCTGCACGTCTTGGCTGGCTCGGGTTTGGCCAAAAATAGGCGTTTCTTTTTCCTGGCCACCCAAAACAACATTCACTAAGTCATATGTAGGCAGAGCTTGCCACTTGGCGCTTAACTAGAATTTTGCAGCAACTGCAACCGCAGCGGCAGCAGCTTTAACTAATACTTGCAAATTTGCCATAAACTAAAAGCCAGTCCGGCTAGTAGGCTTGCAAAAGCAACAAAAACCCGTGTTAAAACCGCTACTGCTGCAAAAACTCAAAACTCAAGCCGAAAGCTTAAAGCAACAAAAGCATTTGTAACAAGTTGCAGTAAAAGTGGTGCGTATACGTTGTCCCGTCTCTTTTTAACTGGCTATCATCCCCGCTCTCTCTCTCTCTCTCTCTCGCTATCTCTCGCTCGCTCGCTCCCGCTGACTCACTTCATCTCTGTCACTTGACTAATGAAGCACATCGGCTTGAAGCTGATGAATTTTACGCGTCTTGTCGCCACTGACTAATTGACTAAAGTGAGAGCAGCCCACAGTCGGCAGTTAGCAGTTAGCAGCCCAGCGGCGCTTTCTCAACGCTTTGTACCGGAAATGGTAGCAGACGACCTTACTAGTTAGTCATAAAAAAAAAACAGCCATAAACCAAAAGCAAAATTATGCCAAAAGCAGCGAGTCTCAAGTCAAATTAATTAAAAGTTTTAGATTGCAATAGACTTTGTGCAGCCTCTTGGCCAGCTGGCAATTGCAGCAAGTTTGTGTCTTAATTCTTTTATTACAACAGATTTTCCGCTCGGCTTAAGCTTCAAATTAAGCTCATTTATTAAGATTTTAAGCTAGATTAACCACAGCTTAACGAGTTAAAAGCAATTGCAGCACATTATTGCATATATAACTGTCTAAAATCTTTTGTATTTCTATTATATAAATTTAAATTGTTATCTGCACTAATATATTTTATTATAATTTGATTATACGTTTTCTCCGCTAAATATCTGATCTCAATGCAAATCGATTTACAATGGAACTTTCTACCACATAAATTTCAATTTATTTAAAAGAGAAAAATTTTTATATATTCCACAAATCAATCTGAAGTCGATCTAATTCAGCTTCAAGAAAAATCTCACAAAATCCATATGCAATGCCATAAATTATGTGGATTTAACGATTCTTTGGTAGAAAACTAAAAGAAAAAAAATAAAAACAAAAACAAAAAAACTTTCTTCAAGTCGTCCAGGTGTTGATCAAGGGGTGCGGCATATGCATTTGATGTTTTATGTTTAGCCCGGTTAAATTTCACAAGAGCCAAACTGATTGCCGCGCCGAGTGCAGTGCATTGAGCAGAGCCTCGAAGAGCCATTAGAAATAGTTGAAGGTCACTTTAATTACCAACTAAATTACCAGAGTGCTCTTTTGCTCTTGATTAACACAGCTAATGAAGTGGTTCATCCATCTCCCCCTCTCCCTCTCTCTCTCTCTGTCTAGCTCTATCTCTTTCTCTTGGTTAGAAACAATGAACAATGGCAAAAGAAAAAAAAAACAAAGCTGCAAGTCAATTGGTGCTCAGCTTCAAACAACATTGTTGACTTCGCTGTTTGGCTCTGTTGTCGTTGGTAATGAGAGAGGTCAAGTGGGCTTTGTCGTCACGAAAGTTTGCATGCAAAAAAAGTTCAGGGCTAAAGCCACTGCAGCGCTGTGCAATGCCAGCTCTAATTGATCCATTATGTATTATGGCATTAACAAATCATTAACTCCTTAACATTGTAGTTGAGGCTCATAGAAATGTGAATAGAGTGCAAAAATACTGCAGTTTTGGAAGTTTTTTCGATATCAAATTATTTTTATTATCACAATTTTTATTTTGTACAATGTGGATGAGGTCCATAGAAATGAGACTAGAACGCAGCTTCGGAAGTTTTTTATTTAATATCAATTTATTTTTTTTTTAATAATTTATTTTGTTTAAAAAATTAATAACTGATTAACAATGTAGTTGGGGTCCATAGAGAAAGTTTTTTGTTTGTTATCAAATTATATTTATTTTAATAAATTATTAAAAAATTAATAACTGATAAACAATTTAGTTCAGGCTCATACAAATGTGACTAGAATGCAGATTTGGAAGCTTCTTTATTTTAAACTTCAACTATTTTTATTTTAATAATTTATTTTGCTTAAACAATTAATAATTGATTAACAATTTAGTTCAGGCTAATAGAAATGTGACTAGAATACAGATTTGGAAGCTTCTTTATTTTAAGTCAAATTATTAACTGATTAACAATTTAGTTCACCTGATAGAAATGTGTGATTTGGAAGTTTTTTTTTATTTTATATATTTTTAATTTGTTTATTTTTAGTCCATCTAATTTTCAAGTTACTCAAAACTCAATAAATCTTCATATCCAGCACCAAACTTACGCTTTCCATTAAAGGGCAGCTCTGTCAAAAATTAATTTAATTTAAGTTTTTAATAAACATCTAAAGCTCTCTCGTCTGATACTTTGCATAATTCTAAAGCTTTATCATGCCATTAGCCAAATTTTATTATATATTTTTTTTATTATTTATTTTATTTTATTTGTTTTTTTTTAACAAGTCAATAGCGTCAACTAGTGCTAATAGTATTTAAAACGTTTGCTGTTCGGCTAAATATTTTTCAGTCGTGTCAGAGTTGCTGGACCCTGGCAGCGCGACAATTTCACTTCCGTCTAATGCAATGTGTCAAGTTGAATAACAAAACGGAATATTAAAGAAAACTGAAAAGCAAAGAGGAAAATGAAATTAATATGTCAAACAATCATAACACGAAACGTTTTAATTTGTTTCGACTCATGCCACGCCTAGGACTAGGCCATTGTGATGGGCGGGGAGGAGGAGGAGGAGGAGGAGGAGGGGAGAGGAGGAAAGAGCTACAATAATAATATAAACCGTATAGTTTATAAACTTAATAACAATAACAAACAGCAAGCATAAAAATTACTTAACAGCAACTTAATTGTTACCACACACACACACACACATATATATACACACGCGCTCAGTCGACGTTGACGTCTAATGCGCTTCAGTGAAGTCAACGTCAGCGCTGACGTCTGCGTCGCCGGCAGATTGGAAATGCACTCACCAAAGATTGGCTCACTTTTTATGCTGTTGCTATTATGTCTGTTGCGGCAATTGTAACAAATTATTTGCGTTTTGATTGTAATAAAAAAAAAAAAAAAAAAAAAAAAAAAAACCAACTGTAGCTAGACACGCATAGCGACAGCGATTATAAAATTAAAATACATTTTTTTTTCTCGCTTCATTCACAATTGCAGTTTAATCGAATTTCGCAAAAATTGATATGCAAACAACATAAATTACGTATGCGACGCGTTGTACATGGCCGCAGTTAATTGTTATAGGAAATCGCAAAGACCATGCAAATATTTTTTATATATAAAAATAGATAAAGAAATCGGGCTAAAGCCATGCAAAAATAATTGCAATTGAGCTGCATATTAATAATAATAAATAAATATAAAAGCGGGAAAAATAACTAGTTGTTGGCGGGTCTTTGCATATTCATATAAAGTTAAGATCGAGTTTGTTCACACAGTGAGTCAAGAGCCAGGTAAACCCTTTTGAAGTCTGCAAGCCAATTTCTGTTAGTTTTACAATTTTTGTCATTATATCATTCACACTTATCATTAAGAGCGCGCCGCAAACTACTTACAATTGGCAGTCAGTCGAGCGACCATATATCATATTCTTCAGATCGAATGCCATACAATTTGCTCCGACTGTCAAGTGGATTTCCGCGCAGAGCGCTTGAGTGAAATGCATGGAAAATTTTGTTGACAAAAGTGACAGCCAGAAAGCAAAACAAGACGTCAAGTGTACCGATTTCTATAGCCATGAAATCATATTACAAAATCGAAAATCGAAAAAAAAAAACCAAAACGAGTAATTGAAAGGAAAATGTTTTCAATTATGAATAATGGAAATGAGGGAGGCGTTGCCGCAGCAATTGATAGACGAGTTTAGCTGAAATATGTCTATGATTTATTATGCGAAATATGATTGAAGCGCTGGCAGTTAGGATACAAGCGAGACAGAGATCCATGCTCTTGGGCGAAATGTGACGCAAGACTAATGTAGATGACGATCTGGTCTGTGTGCGGAACTGCTTTTTACGGTCCATTGCTATTTGGCTCTCTGGCTGGGCAGGCAAGTGCTTCGCTTGCCTATCGAAGCGTTTAATTTTCACTTAATTACCGTAGTTAAATCATAAATTAAGTGACTGCCGTAGAAAGCGACGACGACGACGACGAGAAATATTGCCGATCGTCTACGTGAACAGCTGCCGTTGACATGGTTACTGTCCAGCAGCGCCGCCGTTAGCCAAATGAACTGTTAGATAATCTTGTCAAAATGAATGTAAAAAAAAAAAAAAAAGAAAGAAAAAGAAATAGCCTCATAAAAAAAAAATTGACTCAGCTGACAGCAGCCGCAACGATTATGGCCTAAGCATTTGACTTGACGAACTAACCCGTCTACGTGCCGCGCATTCTAAATGGACTTGCTGCAATTGCACAACTGGAATTCGTATTGCAGCTGCCCCCTCCTCGGGCTATAACTGCAAATGGAACTCTAACAGCGGCTCTGTCACTCGGAGTCTCTGTGTGTCATTGCGACACGCTCCGTCATGATACGGCCAGTTGTTGTTGTTGTTGTTGTTGTTGTGCCGTCTTAGCCAGTTTTTGTTTCCTTTCAATCAACCTGGCCGCTATGTGGTCTCCACGACATGGTCTTCCTGAAAACCTAACAGCATTTCACATTCCACTAGATATTTCCATGACTGAATGCAAACGAGTTTTGTTTTTTTTTTTTTTTCGCGATTGTTCTCGACTCCGCAAAAAATGTTAATCAAATTCCTGAAACTTTCTCAACAGAATGGACAATTCAGGCCGCTTGAGAATTCGGCTGGCAGCGCTGCTGCTGCTGTTGGGTACAATTGCAGTGGACGCTTTGCCAACCATAAAGCAGCGGGGACAACTGGGCGCTGCCAATTATGTGCAGCAGCTGGACAAGAGTTACTTTCAGCCGCGCGAGGTGGAGCAAACCATTGACGAGGTGCAGAAAATATTGGCCAATGATCCAGCGCTGCCCCGGCTAACGCGGTAAGTTGATGATAATGATGATCATGATATTGCTGTTGATGATGATCATTATGGTGTTCCATTTGACAGCGGCGAAATCGAAGAGCTGTACGAGAAGGTCACACGCGAAGAGTACGAGAAGAGCATCGAGGCGGGCGACATGAGCCGTGCGGACAGCATGCGAGCTCTGATGCTGGTGCTGCCCTACAATACGGACAACAACACGGAGGAGAATCTGCAGGAGCTGTACACGCGGCCGCCCGTGACGCGCGTTATTGACGCCTATACGCCGCCGAATCCAATTAAATTCATAACGCCCGATCCCAATGCGATGCCGCGCAGCACGGTGCCCGGCGGCAATCCGGCTGTGGCTGCCACCACCTACAAGCCCATCTATAGCAGCCTGCAGAAGCAGCTGTTGCCGGCGCCAACAGCCACAACGTATCATCCGCCAGCGCCCGCACCCGTCATGTACCAGCTGACGCCGTCTCTGGGCAGGCCCAGCATGGACTTTCAGCCGGTCACGAATGGGGCGCACGGCTACGACTATGCCAAGGCGCAGGCGACGGCAGCGCCTCCGCGCGCTGCCGCCCAGACTGGTCAGCGCTTCAGCTCGCACTACAGCGCCAAGAACGCGCAGTTTTTGCGGAAGCCGGCGAGGCCGGCTCAGGGTCAGGCCATGGGTCACAGCAGCACAGTGAAGCCCGTGGCGGACATACTCGAGAGTCTGGGCATTGTGGGCGGCGCTGGTGCTGGTGCTGGTGCTGGTGCGCAGGGCTCGCACAAGCGCTACGCCATTGATGACTATTATCCGGCGGAGAGTGCACCGCAGCCGGTTGTCGCTGTGGCGGATTTGCGCGGACTGCAGGGCGCCCGCATACGACCCGATGCCTACTCCAACTTCAAGCCGCTCAACATTGGCGAGGAGCTGCGCGTCAAGCCCGAGGTCGAGGGCTATCTGACGCGCTTTGGCATTGTGAAGAAGTCGCCCAAGGCGCTAAAGAAATCCCAACCGACCGACACGGCCACCGAGGAGCCGACGGGCGCTCACACAGAGCTATCGACGGCCACGGCCAAGGTGCCGCAGAGCAATGCCGAGCTGGCCAAGCTGCTCGAAAATCTACAGGAGCTGGAGCGTTTGCAAACGAAGAGTGCACGAAAGCCGCCGAGCGCCAGCAGCAGCACCACAACGACGATCACAACCACGACGACAACAACCACAGCGGCGCCACCCACTTCGGTGCCGACGGCTCAGCTGATCACACATGGCGCACCGCTGCTCATTGAGCCCAAGAAGCCGCGTCGCCGCATCGATCCCAACATCGATATCAATTTCGCCAACGCGGACAACCAGCAGAAGCCAGCCACCGCCACGGATGAGCTGTCGAAGCTGCTGCAGAATTTGCAGGAATTGGAGAAGCTCAAGATCAATCCGGAGAACGTGCTGAAGACCACAAGTCCCGGCACTCAGGCGCTTAGCAATCGCTTTAGCGTCAGCGGCAGCACCACCACGCCACCCACGACAACCACCACCAGCACCACCACCGCCACGCCGGCCAGCAACGATGCGCGCGAGCTGCAGCTCATTCTGCGCCAGCTGCAGCAGCTGGAGCAGTCGAACAACGTGCGCAAGTCCACCACGACCAGCACCAGCACCACGGCTAGGCCGAAGCCAGCGCTGGGCTTCGGCTTGGGCTTCGATGCGGCCCAGGCGAACGGATTGGGCGCGACGGATCTGCTGCAGCTGCAGCGTTTGCTCAGCGACGACCGAGAGCTTGAGCGGCTCTATGAGCAGGCGCGCAATGGCAAGAAGGCGGCCAGAGTCAGCAGCACCACAAAGGCGACGACGACAACGACAACGACAACGTCGACAACACCACGTCCCACCAAGGCGGCCGCTGCCGTGGATCATGCACAGTTTGAGGCGCTGATAACGCGCGTGCAGCAGCTGGAGCAGCTGCAGCAGCCGCAGTCAACCACGCCGGGCTTCAGCACACGCAATGTGGCTGCCAGTGGGCTGGCCGCCAGCCTCAGCCTGCCCAGCAACGACTATGCCAAGCTGCAGCAGCTGGCGGGCACACAGCTGGCATTTGACCCGGAACTGGGTCACGTAGAGATCTCGACGGCTGCCTCAACGGGCAAGCAGCGACAGCGACCGCTCAGCAGCTTTGAGCGCAGCAATGGGCTGCTGCAGGATGTGCAGCCGCAGGACTATGTGCAGCTGCAGAAGCTGCTCAGCAAGGTGCAGGAGCTGGAGCGCGTGCAGCTGCAGGAGGCGCGTCCAACCACCAGCCATCAGCTGGTAACCGCCGCCTCCGTGCGCACCCAGAACGTGAAGAGCTTGAGCGGTGCACAGATTGTCTACGCACAGCCAGCGGCAGCGGCTGCGGTGTCTGAGCCCCAAATGAATCTCAAACTGGAGCTGCCGGTGTACCAGCAACCGAGCACATCGAACACAACGCCCATGCCGCAGGCAGCACACGATCTCAGCTCCAGTGAGGAGCTGCGTGAGTTCACCATGTCAAGGCCGGCAAATCCGCAAACGAACCAACAGCACGATCCGGACTACAAGCAGTTCCAGCAGTTCTTCAGCAGTCTGGAGGACACTGGCGAGCGCCAGAGCTATCAGCACATGCAGCCCATTTATAAGACGGTGACGGTCGCCCCGGCCACGGCCACGAGGGGCCAACAGCAGCAGCCAGTGGCACAAGCGGCAACGCCACGACCGACGCCGAAGCAATCCGATCTGGCCGAGTTGCAGAAATTGCTCTACAATACGCAGCAGCTGCAGAAACTGGGCGTGGCGCTGCCCAATGAGCTGTCCCAGCAGCTGGAGAGTCAATTCCAACCGAGCAGCAGCAGCAGCAGCACTACGACTAGCACCACAACATCGACAACAACAACAACAACAACAACGGCGGCACCACCCGCATCGCCATCACCCACACACGACTCATCCTCGCCAGCGGTATTCTCGCTGACCACCAGCAAGCCGGCATCGCCACGACCACCAAGACCCGATCCCACCACCGAGAGCAGCGTTGAGCTGCCCGTGTTCAGTGCCACGAAGATCATTGAGGCGGCCATTAAGCGGGCGGCCAATCGCATTGGCGTCTCCACCGAGCAGCCAATGAATCTGGCTGCGGGCGCTGGCTTCCGGCGACGCAGCGATGATGACATGGATGTAGCCGCCGAGGATGAGCAGGACGGCGTGCTCGATGGCGATCTGATGGCCGAGTTTAGTGAGCTCAACTATCAGCTGGCCAAGCCCGAGCCACAGGCCGAGCCCAGAGAGCAAGCGGAACTGGGTGACGACATTGGCGAGCTGCAGCGTCTCATTAGCAATCTGCAGCAGCTGCAGCAGCTCAACGTGAGCTTGGGCCAGACGAAGCCGGCTCAAACGCAATCGCAAGCGGATGCCAGCTATCTGCAGTCGCTGCCACCTGGCATCGATAGCTTCAAGCCACGCCGACAGAGCGTAGACAATAGCAGCAGCAGCACCACCACCACTAGCACCACTAGCACCACCAGCTCAACTCCAGTTGAGTCGGCTGATTCAGTTACAACGCAATCGCCCACACGCATCAGCCTGAACTTGGGTCTTGGCGATGACGACATCGCCTCGCCAGCGGGCAGCGATGGCGACGTGGCCATCAGCAGCACCACTGAGGCAAGCAGCTCCTCCTCGACCACGGAGGAGTCACGTAATGGCTCGCTGGATGATTTGGCCAATTCGTTTGGGCCCGATCCCGTCGCCCAGGAGCCACCGCCGCCCAAAAAGAAGAATGGCTTCTATTTTCTAGCCGATTGGAATTCGTTCCTTGAAGTCGGCGATGGCGATGATCAGGTGGTGGTGCGTCTCAGTCCCAAAATTGGCGATCCCCGTGACTTTCTGGCCGTCTAGGCTGCCGTCAGTGCTGTCAATTAGCCGGCCGTGTAAATAGTTCTTACCATAAACCTATAATATCTCTATCGTTATTGTGTCTGTGCGCGTTTTATTTATTTTAGTCACTGGTTTTTTTTTTTTTTTCGTCGTCCTCCGCCGCCTAAGGACCTCTATGCGGGTCGTAGTCATAAGTTGGGGCCTAAGCCTAAGTTCTAAGAGTCAATTACAAATGAGAAAAAAAATGAGTAGAGTTGGAATCTAAAGTTGTATTATTAAGAACAAATATTCTAGTTTAATAAAGAAGTGAAACTCGATATGTAACAGCTTAATATTCCTCGAAAAGGGGCAAAATTCAAAGAGGCAAAACAGACTCCTCGACTTTTATTGAATATAATTTATATTTGGCAAAATTTACAGGCGAGCACGCTCTTTTCTACTTTAAAAAGAAGTATACGATAGCAAAAAAGTGTGCTCGACTCGACTAGGGTATACCCTGAACCCTGCGAGGTGATTATCATTCAGATTACACAGCGGCAGCAGAAGTTGTGGTATGAGAATCTTCTAGACGGAGTTTTCGAATATAAAAAACCATCCCATATAAAATATATAAAGAAATATATAAACAAGAACTTTGTTGTGTTCATGTTTATATATTTCATGGTCGTCAAGCTGCGCCTCAAAAATATATGATCTTCATATATAATATTTGGTATACATCAATATGCCGTCAAAATTCCAAGTCTCGAGCCATTGTGGCTTATGAGAAAGCTGCGGACAAACAAAAGGACGGACAAACGGACGGACGGACGGACAAACGGATGGATAGACGCACAAGGTTATATCAACTCAGCTAGTCATAAACAATATACACTACTCACCTTTGGTTGGACGCACTCGTACTTTCATTTATTACCTTTGAGATACACTGCTCAAAAAAATTGTATTCTACAAAATCATTTTTTGTTTACATTTTGCTAAAACTGTTCAAATAGAATTACTTTTTTACACACCCTTTTTTTTGAGGTGTGTCAAGTCGCCTTCTGCCTGCTCGATGTCACAAATTCCATTTTCAAAAGGGTTCAGGCTTTTCGTATATTTATATTCAGTTTTGATTCAATTTTTTCCAAGTAAGCGTCGATTCAGCTGTCATGGAAACAGTGCCTAAGCTCGAAGCCCCCAACATCTGGCTCATTCAAGATTCAAAACTCGTACAGTTCACATCGAATTTTGAAAAATTTGTTTTTCTTACGTTTAATTTGTTAGTGAATTTTTTTCTTATATTTGGTAAAGCTTCAAAATGAAGAAAGCCACTAAGAAGAGTCCCAGAGGTATCAAAAGTGAAGCCGTGGTGCGTTTTGTCCGCAACCAGGAGGGGCCAGTGGCGTACGAAAGAATTACGCGTCACTTTCCCAGGTCATCAAGGCCTGAAGGAGAAGCTGAGCTAAATGAGATTCTGGAAAAGTCTATCAATGCTGGCCTCATTTGCCATTGCAATAATCAATTCTTTTCTGCAAAAATTGGAGATGTCTATGGAGATATGCTCGAATTAATGGAGTATACTGATCACTTATTTGATAACAGCACCGTTTCATTTACTAGCTGTGAGAGCTTGGATGAGCCTAAACCTCCACCCCCGCCCAAGGAGAAATACATGACCTTGGCTCGTGCTGGGGAGGAGGATGATGACGATGACGATGACGATGACGATGACGATGACTATGACGACGATGACGATGACGACGATGGCGAGGAGGAGGAGGAGAAGCAGCCGATAAACTCCTCGACGTCGTCAGTGGGATATGGCATTAAGTGCATTTACGACAAGAAGCGTGACTCATCAGCAAAATCTACGCAACCTAAAAAACGTCAGAAAAAAGCAAAGTCGTCGCAAAAGCATGCAAAGTGATTAAAAAATATTCAAATCGATTGGCTAGCTGCAAAGGCACAAGCGACAAATACCAAAGCACATTCCAAGTCTGGGCATACGCAAACGAAATTTTTATGTTTATAATAAATTTTAAGTGTTAAAAATTATTCAATAATCTGTGAAAATAAATATTGCATATAACTAAGAATTTTCCTATTCCTAATTGGCCACATGTCATATTAGAAAATATATTCGTCAGGATTTTTTGAATGGAACCCATAAGACTTTATGCTAAATACTATGTTATCAAAATTAAATACTATTAAATTCGTAATTAATTTCGAATTAAAATTATATCATTATTGACGACATTATTTATTGATGACATATATCACAGAACATGCTACGTAAAACCAAATAAAACCAAGTAACAAAAACTCTAGTCGAAACATCTCGACTAAGAGATACCCTCAATCCTTTGAGCTTATATATTAATCATTAAAAGAATATTTTATTTATTGATAGAAAACACATGCACACATATGGAAACTTAATTGTTAAAAAGTTTTTTTCTTGACATATGTAAATTCTTAATAAACATTTTCAGGGCATAATAACGACATTCAAATGTGGCTAATTGCCAAAGTTCAAGATTCTAGTATGATATATGGGATTAGTGAATTTTTGTGAATTAAAGGCGAAAAAGGCGTGGCACCTAAAATCAAAAGACAACAAAATATGCGTATTTATTATATCAATCCACAAACAAATTTTCGATAGTTATCGATCATAAGAAAATGGGATGAGTTATTGAAAGAACAAAAAATAAACTCGTATTTTTATATTTCAAGTCTCTAGCTTTTTTAGTTTACGAAATCCAATCGTTTACACAGACGGACGGACGGACGGACAGACGGATATTGCTAGTTCAACTCAGCTCGTCGAGCCGATCAAGAATATGTATACTTTTTGGGGTGTGGCACGCCTCCTTCTGTCTGTTACATACACTTGAAGAAAAACATTATACCCTGAAATTTCACTTTCAATGGATTCAGGGTATAACAAATTCCGAATCGAATTCAAATCTCATCGAAAATAGTAGGCCGTCAAATGGAAGTTACGCTGTTTTACGTAGCAACTGAGCTCTGTATTTTCATTATATTTAGTTGTGTAAAGAGATCAACATCTCGAAGAGAAGTTTTCTATATTTCTTTATTTTTCTAAAAGCGATTTAAAAAATTGTGAAAAATTACATTTAACAATTATTCTTGTTTGCCATGGGCGCTAGCAATACAAAGGTTCTTCGTGAGGAAGACAAAAATCGCGCATATTTGGTATTCTTGGAGCATTTCAGGATTACCCATGGCTTTCTAACCGATGATGAGATCGAATTTAATGCTGTTATGACATGGAACGCAATGTCGCTCGAACAGAAGCGCCAATTCCTGGTGAGTATTGCATAATTGATAACGACAGTCGCATGCTCTAATCTTTCCTCAGAATAAGGGGCCAGCTCAAGTCAAGACAACGAACAAATTGGCTCCAAGCCTTAAAATACGCAAGAAAACTACTTTGGCCAAGGTAAAAACCAAAGCAAAGCCAAATCTAAAGGCGCCATCGACTAGCGGCAAAATGCCGAAGCGTAGAAATAAATTGCAAAAGGCAGAGGATTCAAATGAAAGCGAAGAGGTAAGAAATGTTTTTATACATATCAAAGAAAATTAATTTAATTTCATATAATTTAATTTAATTTTGAAGTGCATTGTTAAGACCGAGCCAGAAGGCCCAGAGCAGGTAAGAAATGTTTTTATGCATATCCAAGAAAATTAATTTAATTTCATATAATTTTATTCAATTTTCAAGAACATTATTAAGACCGAGCCAGAAGGCCCAGAGCAGGTAAGAAATCTTTTATATGTAATCAAAGAAAATTAATTTAATTTCATATAATTTTATTCAATTTTCAAGAACATTATTAAGACCGAGCCAGAAGGCCCAGAGCAGGTAATAAATATTTTTATATCAAAGCAAATGAATTTAATTTAATTAAATTTAATTTAATTTTCAAGTTCATTGTTAAGACCGAGCCAGAAGGCCCAGAGCAGGTAATAAATATTTTTATTTGTAATCAAAGAAAATTAATTTAATTTCATTTAATTTCTTTTAATTTTCAAGTGCATTATTAAGACCGAGCCAGAAGCACCGGTGCGTCGTCGTGGCACTAAGCGCAAGGCCGCAGCGCACTCTGAGGAGAAAGCAAAGAAATCCACTGGCTCACAAGACTCTTAGGATGATATTCAGCTGGTGTGCCAGGAATAGTTTTTCAGTTCAAATTCGTTCAGTAATAATTAATTGATTTTTGGCGTAAGCCTCCAAGAATTTATAATGGCTATAAAAATTGTAAAAAAAAAAAAATAAATAAAAATTGCTGCTACAAAATTATTCCAGTTTTGGACATTCACTATATAATTATATAAATACATTTTATATAACAATTACTAATACAATACAGAATGTACGCTACACAATCTACAAGAATTGTTTAATTACAATGTAGCCATGGCTCGAGGAAACCCGGCAAGACCAGCTCATAGAAGTTGACGCGTCGCGTCTGAGCCACGGCCAACAAATAGAGCGCGCCCGGAGCACGTTTTAGGGGCAGGCGTAGAGCCAGCAGCTGCAGTATGGCCGGCTGCTCTGTTTCGTTATCCGCTTCGGTGTGGAACTGCGTGAATGGCACAAAGCCTTGGATGCCGCGATAAATAAACACGCGCACATGGCAACAGCCCTCGACAAAGGCCAACAGCGTCTCGTCACGAACGCGCAGAGCCGTTAGCTCGCGCGTCATCAGATCCGTTGCCAATGTCTGGAACAGCGTCCCATTGGCATAATGCAGCTGGATATGTGCGGCCGGCGCTGTGGATGGTGCGATGGGCGGTGCATCTGAAGCGACTGTGGTGAGGCGGGCGTACAGCAACCGAGCCTGCTGCTGAGGACCCACATATAGACGTATGGTCTCAACGGGCTGCCATTGCTGTTGCGGATGTTGCGGCAACATGTCGCGCACGTCTCGCGTCTCGGCTGTATTCAGGTCCAACTGCTGGGCTTCCTGCAGCTGCTCTTGCAGCGCAAACAAACATTCAATCACTGCGTGCAGCTGCATTGTGTCCCGGTCCACATTGGCGTTAATTTCCTCGGCGCTGCCAACGTTGGCCAGCAGCAGCACATCACGTATGGCGTGCGTCAGATGGACACCCAATGCGCGCTGATCCTGCAGCACTTGGCTATCGTTGGTCGACAGGCGTGTGTGTAGAGCATTTAGCTCCTCCACCACGGACCAAATCAGTTGAGCACTGCGCGCGGCCAGCACGCGCGCCGGACTATTCGGCAACGGCAGCGTGTCCGTGGGCAGCGAGGCAAATGCCTCAATTTCCGTCGTCTTTGCAGCGCGTCGCAGTTGGCGCATCAAACGCAAAAAGTCCTCCACCAGATGCTCGTCATCATAGAGATCGCTCTCGGGTATGCTCAGCTGCGTGATATTCACCTCGGTTTGCAGACGAAAGCTGAGATGCTGCAGCAGACGCCGTCGCAGTGTCTCGTACTGTTCTTGGCCAAGGGCCTGCGTTGAATCGAGATGTGGCCGCAAATGTGATTCAGTCGCCGGCCGGTTTAGATACTTAATGGCGTCCTGGTAGCTTGGCCGTTGCTGTCGCTGCTGTTGCTGTGCCTCATGCTTCTGCTGCAGCTGCTGTAGCTTACTGGCCGGCACACCCATGGGCTCAATATCAATATCGGCGCTGGTGCGCCAGCTTTGCAAATTTGCCAGGCTGCTACAATTCCAGCTGCGCTCCAATTGCTCCTCGCTCATCTCGTAGCTGGTCATGAAACTGAACTGGTCATTGCCATTGCCATTGGCGCTGGCATTGCGCAGCTGCAACACAGTAATATCATCGACGGGTCCACTCTCAAAGCTGCCAGCCTTTATATACTGCTCGCCGTTCCACCGATAGATGCTCGTCCAGCAGCCCACCTCGTTAAGCAGCAGATAGCACCCAGCACCCTGCGGCGTCGAGTGCAGCGCAAACACTCGTCGTATATCCGCTTGACCAGCGGCCTGCTGTAGCACAAAGCTGCGACGTAGCTGCTTCACCCGATACGGCCAACGGAGCAGACCAAAAAGTCTGGACAGACGCTTGCACAGCTGCTGATAGTGTTCTGCCCATTCGCTCTGGCGCCGATAAATCTCATGCGTTGTCTGCTCCGGAAGCGTTGGCTGCTTAACGCGCAGCCAGCGTACGCTCCAGTTACCGCTAATGATCTGAGTCGCGCGACCCTGCGCCCACAAGCTCCGCGCATGCCAGGCACTGAAGTTAAAGCCATTTATGTGCATGCGCGTGTGCAGCGCCGGCGCATGCAGCTGCGCAAAGTTGAGCGGCGTTTGCAGCACCAATTGGGCCTCGTGCAGCGTGGCCACATCACTCAGATTCAAATTCGTATCGCCATTGATGGGCGCAGTCGCTGACAATGAGCCAGTCACATCCACAGACTGTATGACCAGCGGCGTGCTCACACGCTGCGGCTGCGGCGCTCTTAACTGAAAGAGATAGGGAGAGGAAGAGAGAGAGAGAGAGAGAGAGAGAGAGAGGTTAAAGAGCTACACAGGCACAGCAGGTCTCAATGAGCCATTACCAGCAAAGTATTGGCATATTCCGCCGACAAATTGCGTCCATTCACAAGCCCGTCCAGCTGGATGTGTCCGCCAGCCAGATGCAGCTCCTTGGCGACCAGTGGAAAGCTAAGATTTTGCTGCGTATGCAGCGTAACGATATTGTCCAGGCTGATATCATTCAGCTGGCCAACCAGCAGCGCGTTGTTGTCCAGTGCGCCGCGACCGAAACGAATGGGAGCTATGGATGCATGGATTAGATGTCTCTCCTTCTATTGCAATAATATATACTCACTGGTCGCCTGCCAGTTGCGATCGACGCGCAGCGTGTCATGAATCCACTCAGTGATATTGCAGCCGTTGAGCAGTTCACCCTGCAGCACCAATTGGTCTAGCTGCAACTCGTGCATCTCGACGGGCGCCTCGAAGTGCACCGGCGACTGTAGCGTCACCTCCTGGTCGCCCTCAATGAAGATAAGCTGCTGCAGCAGTTGCTCAAGCTTTACGTCATTCAGTTCAATAATGTGAGCGCCGCCTTGGATATGCACGCGTCCCGTGAACACTTTGTGACCCGCGATGCGCAGTTGCGGCTCGCGCTTATCGATCAAGTCAGCAAAGAATTCTTGCAGCGGCTCCATACTTCGATTTCCCAAGTGGCCCAGTACCGTCAGCTCCTGTAGCTGTCTTTGGTATGGCAAGCGAATCAGTCCACGATGCACAAAAGCGCCCAGCTGCTCATCCCAGCGCAAATGGCTTTCCAAGTGCTCAATCGACTCTCCGTTCAAATCGCCGTGCAGCTCCAAGTGGTCGACATGAAGCCGTCCGTCCAAGCGCAGCTGGCCATCAAACTGCAAGGGCAGCAGCTTATTGGCCAGTCGATCGAAGGGCACACCGTTTAGGGCCTGCAGCTGCAGCGTATCGAGAACACTTACGGCGCCTGCAAAGCTCTTGGTGCCCACAATGAGCAGCTCGTGCACCGCATCGGAGCGAAAGACCACATCGTTGAGCAGTTCGGGTAGCAAATGTTCGTTGTAGCTGCCTTGAAGGTCTACATCGCTGGCGAAAATCGGTGCCTGCTGGAAGCGCCAGCGTGTGCGCAGCTTATTGGGTCGATCCAGCCAGACAACGTCGCGCTGCAGTTGCGCCATATTCCGACCATTGAGCGTGTCATCCACAAGCACAGCGCCACTAACGGCAATGTGCTTGACCTGCAGCTGTCCGTGAAGTATAAGCAATGGCAGCTCGTCCAGCTGACGCAAGAAGCCCAACAGCAGCTCGGCATTGATGCCCTGCAGCTGTGTTGCCTGCACGCCCATGGGCAATATTAACTCCTGCACCTGTACAGTGTCCAGCAGCGGCTCCTTCGATAGCAGCTCGCTGAGATTATGTCCATTTAGGTGACCAGCACCCAATATGCTATCCGCGACATCCAGTTGCTCGGCCTGCAGGCGTTCAAAGCGCGTCTGGCCGAGGTACAGTGGCTCGTTCAACGTTTGATAGCCGCTCGAGAGCGGCACGCCGTTCAGCATGTGCGTCACATTCAGCTGCGCCAATTGAGGGGCGTGAGCAAAATGAAGTCGTGTCGTTGGCGCCAGCAGCGGCGCGTCCACACGCAGCGCCTGCGCCATAAGCTGATCCAATCGAACGCCATCGTAGTCACCAGTGAGCTGCAGCTGATGGAAGTACACGTAGCCGTCCAGACTGCTCAGATTGTGAAGCGTTTGCTCCGTGTGCTTGGTTACAAACTGATCAATCGGAATCCCGTTCAGTGTGCCGTCCAGAACATGAGCATCCACTGGCAATACCAGCTGCTGCACGTGCTTCGCTCCTGTTACAAGCAGCTCGTCATTGGAATCCGCAGAACGCTGCACCAAGTCACCCAGCAGTGCATCAAAGCTGTTCCTATCCAGCTGTCCACGCAGCCGCAGGGGCCCATTGACAACCAGCTCGGCAAAGTGACAGGCGGCCAGAATATGCTGCGCATCAGTCAACATGGAATTCAAGGGCGCCTCCTCAAACTGACGTCCCTGGGCGCTGCCGTTGAGCTACCAAGTGGAAATAGTCAGTAATTGGCCTTAGAATTGATGATTTGACTTTACCTCGAGCTGCTCTGAGACTTCCAGCTGTGTAAAGGTAACCAAACCTGGCCAGTCCTGTGCATCGCTTAGTGTAATTGCATCCGTGGGATCGCATCCATTAATAGAGCCCGGAATGTCCACCATATTTGCAGCTAAAATGAATAATTCCAATGGATCAGAAATAGGTAATCGAGCTGTAACTAATTGCTGCACGTACACAAGGTTTGCGTAAACTGTTTGGGTGAGTTAACGATAGTTGTGGAGCTGCCCTGGGACCAGAGATAGTCGCCAGGAAAGCTCAGCTCATTAAGCGCGCTCAAATGCAGCGAATCCTCAAAGATAACAGCCTGAAAAAAATGCGCAGAAGTTAGAAAATATCGTAGCTAAACCTAAGCGAAGATCAACTTACGCCCGCCACCTGCAGCTGCGAGAGCTGCAGCGGTTCGTGACGCCAGACCAACTGTCGAATGAATTGGTTCCACTCCAGGCCATTGATATATTCGAAACTTAGATCGACGTCCAGCTGCAGGCGCTGTTGAGTGCTTGAGGGTAAGGATTCGGCTTGCTCAATTGACTGTGGCCGCATCAGCTCCAGGAGCCGTGTGTTAATCGAGCCATTGAACTCGAGTGTGGCATTCCGTACGTAGAATGGCGCATGGTTCAACTTCTCGATGTACAGCTCCTGAACTTCAACAATATCAAATTCCAGTTGCTCATAGTCATAGCGAAAGAGTTGCGGCTGACGCTTGATGCGTTCACCAGCCGTGTCCAGGATTTGTTGCTTCAGCAGGCGCATCTGCTGCAGAAGCTCATACAGATCCACAGCGGAGTCTTGCAACGTCCATGGTATTCCATTCACGTGCAGCGCATCCAAGGTGGCGCCCTCGCTGATAAGCACCGGCGTGTTTATCTCCTCGTAAAGAGTTAGCTCCGGCTGCACTTGATGCTCTGTTTGCAGCAGCAGCAGCAGCTGCTCGGCCAGATCGCTGCGCTTGTCCTGCTCATCTACCCATTGCTTCATGAAGTCGTGTATCTCCTGTAGGTCGTGCAGCTCGGAGTTGCGCGGCAGCAGCTGAGTGTGCAGTCGAAACAGTCCCGAGGGCGCCGCCTGTCGTGGCACCAGCAACAAAGGCGGCTGCATGTGACGCAACAGCACCGATCCCGTCAAGCCGGCATCGCGCTGCTCGTCCAGCATGCAGCCGGCGCCATAGAGCGTATGCGTGCCGAGCTCACAGGGCGCTGGCAAGCCGGCCTCGAAGGCTTCGCCATTCCAAACAAGCACCTCCAGCTGGATCAGCGTGTGCGTGTCGAAGGTCACACGATGCTGCACGAGCAGCAGCAGGTCATCCCGATAGGTGCGCACTGGCACTGGCAGAAATAGCTCGACCAGGCCAAAGTTCTGCCCCAGCAATGTCCTGGGCACCAGCTGACCCTGCACGTAGGCCAATATCTGTGGTCGCAAGCCACCCAAGGCCAGGTAGCTGTGGCCGCCCATTTGGAAGGCCGCTATGTCCACGATCTGAGGTGCATCCACACGTTGTCGCAGCTGCAACTGCAGGCCTGCATCCGGAGCCAGCTCGCGCATATTGTGGGCATAAATCAACGCCTCATCGGATTGGCCCACGGCTAGTAGCAAGTCGCGACCCGTGTCCTGCACGGCAAGTGCGGTTATGGTCTGCTCCAACTGCAGACGCTGCACAATCCAGAACTCCAAGCCATCCACATCGTAGGCATAAATGCTCAGCGTACGATTATGCGTCAGTGCCAGATACTCACGGTTGTCCACCGCAAACGGCAGCAGCTTGTCAATGTTGCTGCCCAGCGGCCAATGCCAAAACTGTGTCAGGCCATTAACTGCCTCTAGGCGATACCAGAGCAGCTGCTGCTGTGTGGCCAGCAGCACCAAGCTTTCCTGCAGCTGTGCCTGGCCGCTCCAGCGCTCGTAGCTGAGCAGCGCATCAATGCCCGCCGGCACGGACAATGGCTGCAGAGCGGCATAGCCGCGAAATTGTGCGCCTTCAGATAGAGCCTGTTGCTGAAAGAGTAGCACATCAACGCTTCGACGACCCAGTAGGAAGACGCTACCATTTTGTTGGAGCTGTAGCCAATGCGACACATCTGCTCCGAGCGTAAACTGTAGATCCTCCTCAATGCGGCTGAGCAAAAGCATTTCGCGCGTGCGTCGCTTGGACAGTTCCAGTCGATGTAACTGTGCCAAATCAATATCCAGCGGTGTGGCATCCACCACATTAACCTGATTGTCGGCCGACTCTTGACTGCTGCCCAACATTTCATTGCGGGCACTGCCCACGACCGCTTGCTTCTCGGTGTCATCTGTTTTGGCTTTTAAAGCTTCCTCCAGCTTGATAACTTCCTCGGTTTGGCCCTGCTTCGCGACTGCTTGATTGATCTCTGCACGCAGCGCCTCAGTTTCTTTCAATGTGGATTCGTTGACTATAACCTTGCTGGTCTTGGTATCAAAGTTTCCTTTTTTGGTCCATTCTGGCTGCACGACGACACCCTCCTATACAAATCACACGAATGATCTCAACGATGCTTAATTAATGGCTTTTCTACATACCGGTGCCGCTTCGCCTGCCTCGAAGGCGGCGTTCAGTTCACTGCGCAGCTTTTCTACCTGGTCACGCTGCTTCGACGTAAAGCTGGATGAGGTATCCTTGGATTTTTGGCCGCTGCTGCTGCTGCATACCGCACACAGCAACAGGCACAGCATCCAATTCATCTTCTTTGCTTTAATTTCGGCTTTCGGCTTTCAACATAAATTATACAAATCACAATATTAACAATTAACACGTGAGCAACACATTTTTTTCATATTTACAAAATTAACCGTTGCTTTGCTGAGCTGCCACCCAATGCATATCGCAAAAGTCTGGCAGCACTAAAAATTAAGCTGTAAATTCACCATTAAGTTGTCGACAAATAAATTATATAAAATTTTTTATTCCAAAAATTGCATATTTACGTTTTGCTAATGCTTTAACGAATTTTAAAAAGGAGCTGACTAAAATTATTGGACTTGTTCAGCACAAAAGGCGGCTTTTATTTTTTTTCTATTTAGCCTAGATACGAACCGCATTTTGAAAACAATTTAAATGCTGTAGGATCAACATTTTTTCACAAATTTTATTTATTGTATTTTTATATCAGTAGAATTAAATATTCGGCATCAGTGAAGTTCACACACTCTTTAATCTTCGAAGTGCAATATTTGTATTTTCGAACTTATGTATATTACTATCATCGCTAAAATCTATCGATTGGCAATACAGAAATAAAAAATGGCAATTTAACTAAATGCATATCATCATACAAAAATTAGCTATATCTTATAAATATATATTCATAAACGTATATGTATGTACATATATTTTTGTATATATAAATATTCAATCAAACAATGCAATCGGTAATAGGGCTTCACCTGGTGTTCAATTCAATAATTGAATAATCAAATCAACTTATCTGAAAATATTATGCATATTCTTATCAATCAATATACGTGTGTATGTATGTATGTATGTATATTAACATACATATGTATGTACATGCATGTTCCGCATCTTTTTTTTTTTTTGAATCGTCTAGAGGCCAAATTAAATGAGTTATGTCTGATTCTGTGAACTATAAACAGCGAGAGACGAATTACTCGGACCTGCTTCAGATTCAGATTGAGCCACATGTTGTGTATGACCGTTTGGCATCGACGTAAGCACCACATGACACTTGGCCACGCAGCGAGCAGCGGCCGCCAGGCGGGAACGGTGGGAATGAGCAAAGTGGTGCGCTCTTTTGCTCTGACGACTGTTGCTATCAGATATACGCACATAAGCGCAAACGCGTATACATACACGCTGACATATGTATATGTATGTACGCACACAGCAATAGCTGGCTAGCTGAGAGCGATGATTTGCAGCAAAGGTAGCAGCTGGTCGATCGAGCGCGTGTTCTCTCTGACTCTCCTTTGCTCAGTCGATTGGCTGTCTGCGCCGCTCTCAGTGCCCAAGTTGGGCAATCGGAACACCGGGCGCCGACTCAGCCCGCTCATTCGGTTAGTTCTTCAACGGAATTCAACGTTTTTTGACGTTTGTTCTTGTTGCACACACATACTCACAGCCAGAGCGCTGTGGTTTAAGCACCAACGGGCCACAAAAAGAAGATACGTTTTCTTCTCATGGTAATTGTTAAATAAAAACCAACTGCAAAAGAAAGTGAAACTAAAACAAAAAATAAAAAAAATATATATATATAGATATATATTTGTTTTATAATAATAAATAAAGTAAAATATAAGCTTGCTGAGCTGAAAATATTTCATGTGCACACACAACAAATTGTTGTTTAATATTTTTAAGTTTTGTGGCTCTCGACCTTTGCGAACTTAACGTCGTAACAGCGACAACAACAGCTAAAAATAATTAAACAGCGCATGTTTCACTAACTACACGAATATGTGTATGTGTGTGTGTGACGAGTGTGTATGCGTGTGTGTGTGTTGTCTTTGCTGCGGTTCAAGTTGAAAGCCCAACACATTAATTGCCCCAACGCCGTCTAATTGTCAACAGTTAAACAAGCTGATGTTGCTGCTTTTGTTGTTATTATTATATTATTATTTTTTTTTTTTTTTTGTTGCGTTTGCCAGTTGTAAATTATTCATATCAAACTGTTTGGCCTGCAAAAACATTTTCGAATTCGCATTTTTGCTCGTGTTTGGCGCGCGCACATCGCTCTCTTCTTTTGAGACTTTCTGCTGTGTGTGTGTGTATGTGCGTGTGTTTTTGTGTTTGTGTCTGTGTGTGCCTGTGTCTCAAAGTCTCGCATTTCCTGCACAGCGCCGGTAACGTCTCGCCCTTTTCCCCTTTGTCTTCATCATCGGCAGACAGACAAACTGAAACTGAAACAGAAACAGAAACAGTTGAGCTTGAGAAGTGTCGCGACGCACCGCAGCGCAACGCGACACTGACACTGCCCCAGACTCAAAGTCAGACTCGGAGACTCGGCGACGTAGACAAAGACGCTGACTGTGGCAGTTGTTTGTCCGTCCGGTCGTCGCTCTTTAACTGTCTCCGGGCTCCGACTTGCGCGCGTGCAAAATTGCTCGAAATAATCATCGATCGGATTTGCTGGCACTGCAAAAGGCGTTCCATTTACAGCGCTCACTGGCGCAACAGGTGAGAGCTCTCAATGCTGTTTTGTTTGCATTATGCTTAGGGGCGAAGTAGTTTATATAGAGTATCTTACAGACAAGATTAGATACAGCGAGGTCTTGCGTTAATTGCATTTGTATTCCACACACTATTTCGACTTTAGATTACTTTGTCTTTGCGAATAGATTCGTGACTTTGGCTATTTAGTTATACTCAAAATGAGTTCGGTTTATTTATTAACATTAAAACAAAATCATGTCTTGGTATCGCAAGTGAAAATAGATATCCGTAACCATCTAGGTAATAGGTCTATAGTTTCAAGAATCGAAAATTAAGTGATCGAAGACATAAAACTAAACAGAAATAGAAATACACAAAAAGGCAAGGAAGCTTTAGTTAGACTATAAAATACCCTGTAATTTAGGGCTGATGTTTTCCAACTAATTTAATTTAATTACATTTTTATTTAGAAACTCACTAAAAATAAAAATTTTATTCTGTGTTTAATAACGATTCAGATCGAAAAAAAAAATAAAATAAATTTCAAAACGTTCATATCAAGATCATCAAGCGCTCTTTGCTTGTTCCATACAATTTCCCAAAGCCAATATAGCCGTTTCGCCCTTTTTCAATGGGTATATTAATTAATTAAATTTTTATCTGCCGTTAACACAGTTTCTGCCGGTTGCATAATGCCAATACATTGGTTTAGAGTTAAGAGCATTTAAACAAAAATTGACCGCTTCTTTATAAACACCTGCAAAGGTGAGTCAGTGGAAGGTAGGTAGATCGAGAGAGTGAGAGAGAGAGAGAGAGAGAGAGGAGTGAGAGCGAGACGGCAGGGGTCGCAGTGTGCGAGTGCTCAGGTGAGTGAAGGCCATTAGGCCGTACGGTGGCGTGCCAAATACATGAGCGTCCATATTTCGTTCTTCCTCGCTTTGTGAACATTTCAAATTGCTAACTAAACAAACTCGAATCCCCACAGAACCCAACTCGAAACATATGGAAACAATGCTCGGTTCGTCAGGTTTTATTTTTTTTACGTAGACCAAATAGTTTTTTGAGCTGTTTGTTTATTTAATTAGCATTTATGTGCGGCCAAGGAGGTTAGTGTTCATGTGTGTGTGTGTGTGCCGCCCAGAGTGCGGCCGGGCAAACATGAAAGCAAAATACAAAATGAAAAAACAGCGACAAATTAAGAAGAAACTAGAAAATCAGAGACGCATTTCGTAAGGTGCACCACCCTGCACCACTTGGCACTGCCAGCATGTGTGCTGGTGTGGTGGCCTCTTAACGGGCGACAAAACCAATTGATGCTCCGTACAATGTCCAATTTATAAGCTGCACCGAGAGCTGAGCGGCTAAAATTAGATACCCGCCAGCTGCCGGCTGTCTGTCGACATTAGGTTCAATCTGCGCCTCTCCACCATCAGCGGCTCAAGTAACCGTGTTGAGTCTATGAATATCTTTAGTAATTGAGTATCTGAGCGTCTGAGTGTTTGAGTGTCTGTTGCTCTCTGCTGTGCGTGTCACAAAAATGTTTAGCTAATCCAAATAGACATTTGTGTGTATCTGTAGAATTCGTAGAAAATCTTTCGTCAGCTATGCTATAAACCACAAAAAGTTCATTATACAGTTTTAATGTTTATTTCTAAACACTTAGAGCATTGTAAGTTATTAAGTGCCTCTTACTCATAAGCGTTGCGAGAACTTACCCAAAAAAAGTGAAGAAGAAGAGTTCTACATATCTAATCTTTATAATATATAATCAGATATTTTTGGTATATATTTTATTTATGATATATATATATATATATATATATATATATATATAAAATAAAGAATATGAAAAAAAAAAAAAAAAAAAAAATATATATATATATATATATATATATATATATATATATATATATATATATATATATATATTTTTTTTTTTTTTTTTTTCATATTCTTTATTTTTGATATTTATTTTTTATACCCTGATCCCATTGAAAATGGGAAAAAAGGGTATAATATTTTTGTTAAAAGTATGTAACAGGCAGAAGGAGGCGTGCCACACCCCCAAAAGTATATATATTCTTGATCAGGACGACAAGACAAGTTGACTGAGCCCTGTCCGTCCGTCCGTCCGTCCGTATGTATGAACGCGTGGATCTCAGAACCTATAAGAGCTAGAGACTTGAATTTTTTTTTGTTAGGCGCGTATATTGGACGCGCATATCGAGTTTGTTTCAGAAAATCGATAACTATTCCTGAATATTTGTTATCGATTTAAAACCATATTAAAAATCAGTTATGATTTTTTATCTTAAGAGCTCCAAATTTCGCATGTAGCTTTATGTGTATTTTTACCAATTTCGGATTTTGTTACATTTGGATACCGGCCCCAAATTTCCCCACAATTTTGAAAATTATTTTC
Source organism: Drosophila mettleri (assembly GCA_035047625.1). NCBI lineage: Eukaryota > Metazoa > Arthropoda > Insecta > Diptera > Drosophilidae > Drosophila > Drosophila mettleri. The sequence goes on along the minus strand of JAWNPI010000109.1, from coordinate 11,386,328 downwards.
AGTTGCAATATATATGGTGTTTGGTCTTTTTGAAAACTACATCAATTATTTAAATCATATGGTGAAAGTTTCATCAAAATCCGTTGATAAACACAAAAGTTATTAAACAAAATGTTTGGCTAGATCAACAGCGATTGAACTGCAAAGCGCACACAGACCAGGTGGCGCTTATACATGTTCAATTTGTATACATGTGCACACATACATGCAAATGCTCGCGAACAAATTTTCTAAGAACCGCAATTGCCTTTGAGTTTGGGTCGAATTGTGTTCGAATTGTTTTTGCTACCTACTTCCAATTGCCGCTCGCCGCTGTGTGTCGCAGTCGCAGGCGCTGTGTGTCGCTGTGCGAATATGTTTTCGATTCTTCTTCTTTAATAGTAACGGAAAAATTCTTGTGAGCTTGCAAAAGTGTGCTGGTATAATCTTTGTGTCGAATTTGTTTGCATAATTCCTCTTTGATCGACATTCTTAGTACCATTGGCACATACTTAAGTTGCGTGATATGGTTGTACATACGAGTTATGGACTATATTAAGAAAACTAAGGGGGGGTGGGATTAGGGTATCCCCTAGTCGGGCGCGCCGACTAGAGTCTTCTTACTTGTTTTTATTTATTTTATTTTGTTAAAATATTTTTTATATTTAATTTAGAGTATTTCATGAGCATTATTAATTCGTGGCAAATTAACAATTTGCCATGGGCCACGCGCCAGTGAAACCCAGATCCAATTGAAAAATATTGAAATTGCAATCGCCTAACGTTTTGTTTTTAGTAGCGCTCCCCTATGCCCATTGGCTGGAATCGTGGACTTCCCCGCAACACAAGCGCCCAACACAATGCTGCAGCACACGATGACGAAGCGTAAAACGCTAATCATTGCCTGCTTTGGCATTGCACTGGGCCTCTGCATCGGCACCGTATTGAAAAACTATCGCGCATTGGAGATCGTAAAGCGCTGCAGCATGCGGCCCACGAATCTCAAATCGCCCAATGAAATCATTGGGCTAAACGATGAGGAGACCATTCAGAACTCTCAGCGCAATTTGGTCTTTGTGGGCGTGATGACTGCCAAGAACTTTATCGAGGGACGTGCGCGCGCTGTGTACGATACGTGGGGCAAGGAGGTGCCCGGTCGCATTGCCTTCTTCAGCTCGGAGGGCAGCTACTCGGACGAGTTGCCCGTGGTGGGGCTCAAGAATGTCGACGATCGATATCCGCCGCAGAAGAAATCGTTCATGATGCTGTATTACATGTTCGAGCATTATATAGATCGATTCGAGTGGTTCATTCGTGCGGACGATGATGTCTACATGGAGCCGGATAAGCTGGAGCGTTTTTTACGCTCCATCGATAGCTCGAAGCCGCAGTTCATCGGGCAGGCGGGCAAGGGCAATAGTGAGGAGTTCGGTCTGCTCTCCCTTGAGTTCGATGAGAACTTCTGCATGGGCGGCCCTGGCGTAATACTCAGCAGCGAGACGCTGCGCCGCGTGGCGCCACACATACCCACCTGCCTGAAAAATCTGTACAGCACACACGAGGACGTCGAAGTGGGGCGATGCGTGCAAAAATTTGCCGGAATACCCTGTACCTGGAACTACGAGGTGTGCTACAGAAAGCACTCACGTTGAGATCTGCATTAGTTACTGATTCGATATTCTCTATTGCAGATGCAGTACATATTGCGACACAATTCGAGTGGGCGGAACGCCTATACGGGCAAACTGAAGCGCAAGGAAATACATAATGCCATCACGCTGCATCCCATCAAGCAGGCGCCACTTATGTACCGCCTGCACTCCTACATCCAGGGCCTGAAGGCCGAGGAGCTGCGCCAAGAGTCGCTGCTGCTGCATCGCGACATCAAGCGCATGGCCAAGTATTTGGATGTGCCCGACGAGAGTACCTATATGCTGCCAAGTGTCTCGCCGGGTGCAGTCCCAGAAAAGGACACTGGCAAGCGGCACTTTGAGGATCACAATATTCTAGGTAAGTCAAGGTTATATATTCCTTTCAACCCTTTCAATAGCAATCGGTTCACATTTGAAACCAGTTTTAAATCGAATGCAAATGAACCAACTCCAATTCAAGTATCGATAACATTTATAGTGGTTCAACCAATCGATAGCTTTAAACGTTGTTTTTGAATACATAAAAGACAACACAGAAATTTACATTTTAAAAAGTTGGGTACTTCTAAGGGGGCTGCTCGCAGATTGTGATGCCTTCGCCAAGGCAGGCTGCATATGCCATCAGATGTGGTAACATATTTTGCTCCATGACGCCGCTGAATAGATGGGCTTGGGGTCCTAAGGCAAAGACAGCCACATCCTCGCCGGAATGCACGCCCTTCGCATGTATATAACTTGGTGTAAAGGATGCTAAACGAAAAGAGATGACATATATATATATATGTATACCCGAGAATGTTCAGCCACCCAAGACTGAATAACATTATTTACTTCTGCTTAGATTGGGTGCGGGATTCTGCCGTTTTCCTGCCTTATTGTGGCTCTGCCACTTGCCAATGGCATAGTTGAGTGTGCTATAGGGTATGCCCTCTTGGTCGCGTTGGCTGGGATCCAAGCCTAATATGGCTGTTCCTCGATTGGCATAGCCCGCCATGCTCAGCGTATGCGAATGATCCGCTGTAACAACAATCAACGTTTCATTCGGATTGGTTAGACGCATAGCCATCTCAATGGCTGCATCAAATTCAAGCATCTCGTCCAAAGCGTAGCCGGCCCGTGTCTCATGGTGTCCGTGATCGATGCGTCCGCCTTCGATAAACACAAAGTAGCCTTCCGGCTCCTGCTCCAGCCGCTGAATAGCTGCTTCTGTCATGTCACGGAGACGTGGCTGATCCTTGGGCGCAGCCAAATGGTATGCCATATGGCTATCACTAAAGATGCCCAAGAGGCTATCATTGGTGGCACTGCAGCCGCGCAGCTCGTTCAGCGTGGTGGCAAAACAGCCATTGGGATTCGCTGTCTGCCACTGCTCAAGCAGATCGCGCCCATCGCTGCGCTCGCTGGCAAACTTACCTAGGCCGCCGCCAAGTATTACATCCATATAACAACCCGGCGCATCTTCGATCAGCTGGCGGGCTATGTCCAACTCCTGTGAACGTCTTTGTACGTGTGCATAGCCAGCCGCCGGACTGGCATCCGTCACACGCGTGGTGGTCACAATGCCAGTGCCCTTGTCAGCGCTTTGAGCCCAATTGATGATTGACTGCACCCTGACACCTTCAGCACTTTGCCCAATGCTGCCATAGTTGGTCTTCACGCCCGTTAGACACGCCGTTGCCGCGCACGCCGAGTCCGCTGTCTGGCTGTCCGTGCAGTATGTTTTACTTAGACCTGAATAGGGGAACTGTTCCACGGCCAGTTGGCTCTCCTCGCCGCTGTAGCCAGCTTGCTGACCCTTGAGTATGCGTGCCGCGGTCAGCGTGGTAATAGATAATCCATCTCCCATTAGCATTATGACGTTCTTGGCCACACGAGTGTCGCTGCCACCCGCCTCACGAATACGTAGCAGACGCATGGCCAGCTGCTGCTGCGCCTGATCTATCCAATAGCTGGCATTACGCTCTTCTTCCATTGTTTTCGTATCCCTTTTGCTGCCATAAACCACAGCAATGCAGCAAATTACGGCCGTGGGCAACGCCAGGTGAGGCAAGTTTGTTAGCCACATGTTTTACATAAAAATCGTGTTGTGTTTGTTGATTGTAGAGAAATCTTTATGGAAATTTTGTCAAATTTTTGATTGGCACATCCTCCATTCCAGCCATGCCTACCTTATCGGCATTAAATTGTATTTAAATTCGGCTCTGATTCAAATGCAATTTCAATTGCATTCTAACAGAAAATTTCAAAATAATCGATTGCAGTTTCGTGTTTGAAATTTGCATCAGCTATCGATGTTGAACCTCGGCGATGAACGCGCATTTACAATCGTTATCGAATTTAATTTGCTGTTATCGACTGTTGCAGGCATTAGCCCCGAGCTGAATAAATTTGTGCCCGCGAGCACAGCGGATCTGCTGGACTGGTCGTTTATAGCGCGCAGCCTGTACTCGGCGGGCTCGGCGAATCCCAAGCAGAAAATTGACTCGGCGATGCGCGAAGGTCTCGAGGATGTCATAACGGAGGTAATGGAGAACATCAACTATTATTCGCGGCAACGTGGACGCGTTATTGAGTTTCGTGAACTGCTCTATGGCTACCATCGATTGGATGCATTGCATGGCCAGGATCTGATACTCGATCTGCTCTTGATCTATAAGAAATATCGTGGCAAAAAGATGACAGTGCCCGTGCGTCGACATCTGTACGTGCAGCGCGCCTTCACCGGCATCTTTGTCAAGGAGGTGGATGAGGACTTCTACAATGTGACGCTGCAGCAAAGTGAGTTTTCATTTCGTTGATCAACGTGCATTCGTGATTATTTGCATTCAGTAACGAAGGCATATTTGATTTAAGGCTTGTCCTCTGCAGGTCTCCTCGGCAGCTTGCTGCACAACGGAATGGCCCGTCTAAGCAGTCACTTTACCATGGCCAGCAATCTGTTGACACCGCCGCCGGACACCATTGTGTTTGTGCTGTCAATTGCCGGCCGCCTGGCCACCTTTCAGCGTTTCCTGTCCATCTATGAACGCGTCTGCCTTGTGGCTGCGCAGCACTGCGATCTGCTCGTCGTCATCTTCGGTCCGCCGGCTGAGCTGACCGATCACTTGCAGCAGCTAAACGAATTGCGAAGTCGCCATATCTACCAGCAGATCAACTACATACAGCGCAGTGGACAATTCTCGCGCGGCGTCGCTTTGGACATTGCCGCTCGCTCCTCGTACATACGCCAGCAGGATATTATTCTGTTCATTGATGTCGATATGGTGTTCAATGTGGAGACACTGCAGCGGGTGCGCATGCACACACAGCGCGGCCGACAGGTGTACCTGCCCATTGTGTTCAGCCAATACGATCCGAAGCGTCGCAATGGGGCTAGTGCCTCCGAGCAGGTGCCCATTGATGATGAGAATGGATACTTTCGGCAGTTTGGCTTTGGCATTTGTGCCATATACAAGTCGGATATACTGGACGACGACATCAATGGCTTTGATAAGGATATAACGGGCTGGGGCCTAGAAGATGTTAAATTTCTGGAGAAGATTGTGCGTGTTGGAACGCGTCAACATGGCTTTCTGTCCAATACGGCTGAGGTGCCGCTCGACTATAACGAGGCAGCCGAACAGTGGCGACGCCTCAGCGTCTTTCGTGCTCCAGATCCGACGCTGGTGCACATCTATCATGACATCAGCTGCGATGTGCAATTGGATCCGCCGCAGTACAACATGTGCCTGGGCACCAAGGCCAACTCGCTGGGCAGCACTCGCCTAATGGAGCAGCTGTTCCTCAACAATCGACAGAACATTGACTTTATAACCGAATTTAATCGACAGAAGCATCAGAGTAGATGATGCGATGGCGCCACCAAAATCATGGCATGTTCCACTATAGTATTATGTCTAATGTTTCCTATATGTGTGCATCTGTCTCTGTGTGTGTGTGTGTGTGTGTGTGTGAATGCCTGCCGGAATGCCAAATGAACACTCTCAAAAATTGCTGCATCATTATGAATAAGAGCGAGCAAGAAAGAGCGAGAGAGGTAGAGAGTAGAGGGAGCTATGCATGTGGCTTGCCCTAGCATCCAAACCCTTGCACAATTATTGGGTCTATCAACTGTCCATCTTGGCATCGACTAAAAACAACTTGTTCCTTAGTAAATAGTCTTTTTATTTTTGTTTATTTTAAGTTTTATTCTTTGCATCATTTGTTTGTAAATAAGTTTGTGACGCATTTTTTGGACATCTGTTCGTTCTGTAAACTAAGCCTAAATTATATAAATCTTAAACTAAGTTCATATCTATATTTGCATGCGTAAATGTGGCGGATTCATTGTTTTTCTGTCAGTTACTGTTAAAGCTCTTGTTCCATTTAAATTTAAATACGAAACATGCATTTAGTGTATGTCTTATCGAGGGCCACTAAATACATGTATTTATTGCAGTAAACATTTTATTGAGACTGCTTTGTGCAGCTTAGTCATAAGCCCTATTCGTATTTAGTTGATATGATATATGTATGTATGTTGTTAAGTTTACAAAAATATTTGTACATTAAATGCAAAAAAAAAAAGAAAAAAAACAAAACAAAACAAAACATATGGTAAACAAATGCTGTCTTGAAAAGTCTTCTTTTTTGCAGTCTTTACATATAGTCCACGGGCTGTATGCCGAGCAGCGCCAGCGCTGCATTCAGTACCTGGCGCACAGCCTTGACTAGATAGATGCGTGCATAGAGCACGGGCATCAAATTGGTGCGCTGCTGCACGAGTATTTGCTTGTTGCGATAGTAGCGACTAAATAGGCTAGCAAAGTCAACAATGTAATGGACGAGCAAATGGACTGCGCAGCGGCCCTGATCCAGGTCGAGTAGTGTCGATTCGACCATATCCGGAAAGGTGAGCAAAAAGCCATAGATCAAATTCCAGTCGAGCTGCATACAAACAAGAGATGAGCATTAATTCGTGTGTATATACGACGTCGTGTAGGGGTAAGCAGACCTCATCTTCGAGCACACTTAGATCGACATCCTCGATTGGCGGCAGAGGTTCATAGACGCCAGCATCCACGTGTGCGGAAAATGTGCGCAGCAGTGTCTCGACACGTGCTGAATTGTAGAGTATATAGTTGGCGCCCTTTGAGCTGCCCAAGCCGTTGCGCACCACAGTGGCGCTCGAGCTATGACGCACCTCGAACAGATCTACAATCACAGCGGCATGGCCAAGACGCTCCATCAAGCTCTCAAAGTCATCTCTCTTGGCGCAGTCGCGCACGCCATGACGATGCATGGCTATTAATAGCATATCATTGGAGCGCAGACTGAAAGAAAAAATGATGTCTAAATACAGTGAATAGATAATTGCATTGGATACTTACGCCATGTAGCTGCCGCTGGTCAACATTGTGGTAGTCTTTTTGGTTGGCTCTAGCACCGGGCCGCACAACATGCGAACACTTTTCTTGGCCTCAACGATTGAGGAGCGACGTGGTAAATTGTTACTCTCCACACTGACGACCAAAGTGTCATCGGTCTGATCCTGTGGATCAACCAAGCGCCAGTTGGAATATGCCAGCAGGCGACGCACAATGAGGCATAGCTGATTGGCGCGAAACTTATGCAGCTCATTGCTGTTGCCATCTTCCAGGCCTACGAATTTTTCACTGAGCGTAAGGCATAGAGTGGGCAAGATTTTGCCATCGTCCGATAGTTTCTTATGCTGGCCATAGCTGTCGCCATTAGTTAAAATAGATTTAAGGACATAGGCAATGATGGGAGCACGTTGGAAGCGCAAAGCGTAACGTTCCCTGCGAAGCTCACCAATAGATTGCAACGGGAATACCCATTTTTTGCTTTGCTCTATCAAATCCTCCTTAGACTTCCCATCGGACAGTATCTGCTGAGTTTCCATGCGCAATTGCATTCCATGCTTTTGGCAAAAACATTCCCAGTTTTGCCTATTCGCAGCAATGCTAAGATCTCCGCTTTCGATCAGGTTCGTGTTTTGATAGCGTATCAGTTCGCCACAGCGCAAGACACGTATGGCAATAGTATCCTTGGGATATATTGCGAAATGGTCAATCAATTGATGTGTTACCTCGGCTAATAGATTTTGCGACATGTTCCTGCAGTATTTCAAGGAATGCAGTCGAGCACTAAATGATAACGCCTTGAAACAGTTCAAATTTATGAAAGTTTTTACCCATAACTTTACATTTTTCTAAAACACACTTACCGCTTTTGATAGTTGAATAGAATTGAGCTTTCGTAGTTGCTTAAAATCTCACCGCCAGCTATGTGTTTTCAAAATATTTCATTTTATCATGCTTATCGATAGCAATTCACAATAGGCACACGAACAGACACATCTCTATATGACTATATCGTTTAACTCTTATCTTGTGGCTTATATATATTTAATTGGAATTTAAAGTGCGCTCGAATTTTATTTTTTAACTATTTGTGGGACTTAAAAATAATAATAATAATAAACAAATCCAAGCCATGACGTCACAAATTGTTTATCATTGTTATATCGATAGGAGCGCGATTAAAAAAACTATATATCAAACTATCGATAGTGTTTGACAAGAACTAACAACAAAAAAGAGCAACACTCACAATATAGACACAGAAAATATAGTATCTATATTTGTATATGATTCTACGTGTGTGTGCGTGTGGGGGCGTTATGTTTTTAGCACTCATAACAAACTTCAAGCAATGCCGCGTACTTTAGTCCCTGATTCGGGTCTTGTGGATCTAGGCGTTGTTTGCCTAATTTGTTTACGCGCAGAGCCTGGATATTGTTCAATTTATGGCCAGGATCTGGAGACACCTCACATGCAAATTGTGGATAAAATACGGAGTTGCAGTGCACTGCAGCTGGAGAAGCCTCAGCTCGCACAGTTGCCGGACAAGATCTGCCATGGATGCCGCAATGAGCTAAGCATCACCTATCGTTTCCAACAAAAATGCCTGGAGGCGCAAAAGGTATTCCAATCAGCAGTGGCGGCCACTTTACTTGTGGATGTGGATAAGCTGGAGCTGGAGAAAACACAGCATCTCAAGTTGCCATCCAGTCTCAGAGTTAAGCGCCTCGCTGCAAGGCCAGCCGCGAACAAAGTTAAGTATCACCAAGGCGATGTTGATGTCGAGAATGATGATGACGATGTTGTTGAAGACGATGATGTGGATACACTAACACTGATTCAGGCAGACAATGCAACAACAACACTGGTGCTGCAGGATGTGAACATCATCACCTCTGACAATGAGGATGAGAAGATGATTGCATTGGACGTGGATTGGGCCGCAGAGCAAACAGAGCAGCTGCAGCAGCAGGTGCACGAGCAGGAGCAGGAGCAGGAGCACGACCAGGAGCACGACCAGGAGCAGGAGCAAGAGCAGCAGCACGAGCAGGAGCAGCAATCAGATCAAGACAACGATCTGGACATGGATCAGGATTTTGTTCATGAGCAAGAATTGGAACATGAACAGGATCAGGACGATGATGATGACGACTATAAGATGCCCGATGAGGAGCATCTGACCACTCAAGCCACTCCGTGTGCACCAGCCAACAACAACAACAACAACAACAGCAGCAACAATAACAACAGCGGCAATAGAGACAACATAATCATCAATGTGGGCAGTGGCATACGCAATCGTCGTACCACAGAGCCCAAGATCTGCGACATCTGCGGCAACACATACAAGTATCAACATGCGCTCAATGCACACATGCGACGGCACAACAACGAGCGACCCTATCCCTGCGAGGTGTGCCAGAAGGCGTTCATTTCCAACGTGGAGCTGCGCCGGCACATGCGAGTCCACACTGGGCAAAAGCCCTACGGTTGCCATTACTGCGATCGTCGCTTCTCCGACTTTGGCAGCAGCAAGAAGCACGAGCGCATACACACCGGCGAGCGGCCGTACATCTGTGAGGTGTGCGGCAAGGGATTTGCGTATGCCCATGTGTTGTCCGTGCATCGGCGCATACACACGGGCAAGAAGCAGTTCCAGTGCACTCAGTGCGAGAAAGGATTCACCAAGAAGTCCTATTTGGCCACGCATTTAGCACAGCACGTTAGCCATCAGACCGAAGAGGAGGGGGCCACGGCAACGCTACATCGACGATTGCCTACGCGCAAGCGACAGCAGCAACAAAAGCAACACCAGCTGGAGCAACAACAACAACAACAGGAGGAGGAGGAGGAGGAGGAGCAGCAGCAGCATCAGCATCAGCCGCGAAGACAAGAGCAACAGCATTTGCATTACGCTGAACGGGATTTGGCCGTTGGAGACGACGATTCGTATGATGACGACAATGTCAGCGTTGGCATTGGCATGACCAACCTGAACCAGGCGGGCGGCGAGCAGACCAAAGTGCTGGAGGAGTGCATTGTCACAAACGATTTCATGTTTAACGATGACGACGCCAACGACACCGAGCAGAATCTGGATGATTACCATGACACGGAGCTGGATGAAAGCGAATTTCAGAATGTGCAACATGTGAAGGTGCCGTACGGGCTTGTCAGCGATCTGCTCGATGCCGACGAACTTGTCAGCGATACCAAATACTTGATGGAATAGTACACCTGCCCCGCCCCACCCAGCTCCGTCGACTCCCAACCCAATCCACGAACCCACCTCTAGGTCTTAAGCATGCATGCAAAACAAATTAGTATAGAGCTCATCAGCTGTGTAAATAAAGTCGAGTTGGCAACGGTTTCCAACATATATAACAAAAGAGAAAAGAAACGAAGAAAACAAAAACATATAATCTAATCCAGAATATGCTATGGACTGGATCGCAACTGTGTACACATTCGTGCTCCATATCGAATATTCCATAACAAATTCAAATATATTGTAAATTGTCGTTTGAAAAATTTCCTCAATTAGAAATTTTGTCAGACCAATCAGCCCCGGTATTTATACATAAATATATATATATATATATATATATATATATATATGAATACAATTTAAATTAGTATTTAATTACTTTTCGTTTTTAATTAGTTAGTTTTTATTTAATATTTAGTATTTGTATATTTGCTATATAAAAATTCGGACAATTGAGCTAACAACTTTAATTTATTTATTATTATTGTTATTATTATTATTATTATTATTTTTTTTTTTTTTTTCAAAAACAAGGGAAATTTTCGGTGTCGCTGCTGCTGCTGCTGCTGGCAGAGTTGAGGAAGATGAAAGATGAAATGCGAGTGATGAGCACGTTTTGTGAACCGGTTTGGTGGCGAGGTCAACGTTTTGGCCATCGCTGACCCGCGGGCCGCATCCGATGGCTAACAGAATTATTAACATAATTTATTTTTAAGCTATTGCAAAACTTCGCCCTAGACACGAAAAAATTGTTGAAAAAAAAAAAAAAAAAATAATGAAGAAATAAAAAAAAAATTTTGATGTCTTGTAGATTAAAGAACGTATGAAACACATAAATTACAGTTTGCCCATGGCGACAAGTTGGAACAATAAAACTTGAACATCAACAGACGCGCCGTCCTCTAGTCCTCAAAGGTAATGCGACCCGGGCCATGGTTCTTCATGTACCGCCTGTAGGCCTTGTAGCGCGGATTCTCGGCCAGTTTCTTTTTCATGTCCTCGTCCTGATCGGCCTTCCACGCGATAAAATTGTCGCGCTGCCACAGCTCCAGCTGCAGATACTCCTCGATCTGTTTGTCCTCTAGAGAATTGAATTGATGCTGACCCATGCCCATGTAGCTGCGTATCAAGTAGAGCTGCTGCTCTCTTCCGTATGGCTGTTTGAGCACCGTGTACCGCCAGAACCACAGCGCGTGCCACACAATGAAATTGAATAACGTGTACGGGCAGATGAGCAACTGAACCCAGAGCACATCCCACAGCGTCGGCTTCGCATAGCCGCCTTGCACGTCCATTTTCTCTTCGATAACCTTGCGTATTATGCGCTCGATTTCCTCCTTCTGTTCCGCTTTCGATAAGCTCTTCCGATTCTTTCCCTTACGATTGTGCACTCGCTCCTGGATCTCATCTCGAGCTATGTCCAGCGCCTTGTTACGATATTTGGGCACCGTCGCAATGTATTTGATGGCAGCATCGTAGCGCTGCCAGCCAGAGTAGTACTGGATCACAGAAATTATGGTGAGCGTGACCACAATCACCACGCGCACGTCCACTTTGGGCGCCACACGTCGTCGATAGTAGCGATAATAATGCGCATAGTAGGCATCCGGGTTATCCAGCATGTAGTCGTAGTCGGTGCGGGACTCCTCATCGCGCAGTATCTCGTAGGCAGTGGCCAATAGCTTAAATTGCTCCTCGGCTAGCGCCTTGGCCTCCTCGCCACGATGCAGATCGGGATGATGTTTGCGTGCCAACAGGCGATATGCCTTGCCGATCTCCGACTTTGAGGATTCACGCGTGACGCCCAGCACATCGTAACAGTTCTCTTTGCCACAGTATAGACCGTCAAGTAGGCCCAAGCACAACGTGGGCAAGATACTGACCAAAAGGCAGGTGTAAATCCAACTTTGGGACTGTCTGTGTGGCATTTTGTACGTGTGTGCGTGTGCCTGTGTGTCTGAGTTTGTATGTGTGGCAAGCAACAGCTGTTGCTTCTGGCTGCGGATCAGACTTTTTGACAGTTGTGCAGTTTTGTGCCCTTACGAGTGTGCTCGCCACTTTGTAACTAACTGCAAAGCCCCGTTCTTCGCGACGTTGCTTCTACGCTAGCGCTTAGAGGCTTTTGCCACTTTCACCTCAGCTTCTTAACGTTCTGAGTGGTTATTGTTGTTGTTATCTAGAGTTGTATTGATATACGAATGGAATCATACTGATTCCGCGATGGTTAACAGTGAACTAGTTCTTCTTTTTCACCGGCTAACAAGGGACTATGATTACTTTTACCTGTGTAGCTAAATGATAGGTCCAAATCTGTTTTGTACAAATAATTATACGATCAATATGGCAATCAAAAGGTTCTCTTTAAATTAATAATGGCGAAAAAAAAAAACAAAAATTTTGTGTTCATTAGGCAAAGCCTACAAGTTTGGGATATTAATAATAAAATAGTGTAATTTTAAAGGTGTAGCTGTGCAACAAAAACCATATCTATTTATGTACATATATTAGCAGGCAACGATTGATGTTCCGATAACTAAATCCTCAGACAAGTAATCGGCGTCTCGAAGATTAACAAGTGGGTGAAGAGCAATAAAAGGTGGCAATTGCTAAAATGTGAATAAAAACATAATACAATTTTAGTGAATATATAAAAATAAACTATTTATTATTTGTTAATTTATAAAAACAAATCATGGAGTTTTTAAGTAGCCTTGAAGATGTTAAGCAAACCCTTATAGAAAATACAGAGTATATAAAATCATTGGAAAATTGTAAGTATAGAAATTGAATTATGTTATCTTATGTTAAATATCTAATATACAAACTATTTTTTTCATCAAGGCTCTGATGAAAATTTTGCCGAAAGTGTGCGAAAATTGATGGATGAAACAATGAAGGATCGATTGAAGATTGGCGAACGTATTATTGCTTTGAAGACCAAATACAAACGCATAGATGCTGCTTTGCAAAATGCACCAATGGAATTCGAGACAATTGAAGAGTTAAATGAAAAATGTATGGAGCTATTGAACAAAGAAGATAAGAAGCGCATTAATGTCAAACAATCGGCAGAGTATAAAGAGTTTAAGCAAAAAATGGTTACCCCGTTTGCCAACTCGGTGGCGACAAACGTCGATGATGAGGATGTGGCCGAAATTATGGAACCAGGGGGTAAGGTTGTCTCAATGTTTGATCCCTGGTCGAAGGCATTAATGTTGAATCCTGTGCGAAACATTAAGTGTGGACATCACTACGAAAAAGAATCTGTTAATGCAATTATAAAAGACAATTGTAGTATACCCTGCCCAGTAGTGGGCTGTGCGAGTAAATGTTTTATTCAGCCTAACCATCTAGAGCCGGACATAGCACTGCGTGACAAAATAAGAGCGTATAAAGCCGAACAGGAATTACTCAATTCATCATCCGAAGAAGAATCTTAAGAGGAGATTGAAATAGTATAATAACATTTTAGAGCTTGTAATTAGGATATGCAAAAAAAATAAAAAAAAATTATTGAATGCAATTTTAAACTCAATGAAATGAAAATGAATATTCAAAATTAAGTCATTTCAATTATGGAAATAAATCGATAAGTCTTCAAATGTGTAATCGTTTTGTCACTCATTTCACGCTATGTGGCAACGCTGCGCACAGCTGTTTAGTCCAAAACAAATTGCAAATCTTTCGCACAGTACTTTGTTAGAGACTTGTGAAGCAAATGCGCATGCAGCGCTTAAACCATTGGGACGCTGAAATACAGCAGCCGGAGAAACAGCATCGCTTTTCGCTTTAACAGACCCAACTGTCTGGAAACAAAGCTGGCAATGATGCCGATGCCGATGTCCATGTTCGCATACACATACGATGTGGCCAGCCGCACTCACTCGATTGCTAAGACGTCGCATTATTTATATAATTCTAGTACTGCTGGCCATTCTTTACATATTCGGCAACCTCTTTGATCAGGTAAGTCGTACAATTAGAATTAGTTTCAATAATTGATTCTCACTATACTGTGTATTGCCCAACAGAAGGGAGCCTTTAGCGCTCTCCATTACGATGAATATAAGCCACAACGGACACGACCGTTGCTATGGAAGCAACAATTGCTGCCGCCCGAAGAACATCTCAATCGAACCAAAGATCCGGACTTACGTTGTCGCAATTCGGTACAGGGACGAAAGCTGTTGGCGGATGAGCGAGGCTTTGTATGCCTACGCGAGCAGATTTTGGTCAATGGCTGCTGCAACGTGGAGTTGCCTGGCATTAGCTATTATAGCTGCTACAGTTGTAATACCACATCGCACTGCTGCGGCGTCTATGAATACTGTGTCTCCTGTTGCCTCCATCCGAATAAACGCTCTCTGCTGGAGCAAGTGTTGCAGGCGCAAAATACACAAAAATATATCTATGCCAGCGTTGTGGATCATTTTGAGCTGTGCCTGGTCAAGTGTCGCACCAACTCACATTCTGTCGAGCACGAGAACAAGTACCGCAATGAGGCGACCAAATACTGTTACGGCACCACCGAAGCGCACGAGTCACAGCGCGAGGTAGCGCCCAGGGGCGGTCAGGGTTAGTCATAGGCTACAGAGACCGTGAGCAAACTCTATGTCATGTTTGATATGTAAACATAATGGACAGTGGCTTAGGCTGTCTAAACCAAGTGCAAATAGGTCAGATTGATTATAGGATTAAGTGGCACTGTGACAAATAGTTATTAGTTCAAATCGCCATGATGAGAGCAATGCCAAGCAGTTTGAGGCGTTTGCGCAGCGATAAATGCTCGATTTTTCGTTTTATCTCAGGTCTATGACATAAAATATAACTTTAGTTGCCAAGTACAAGAAAACCACACTTCTTCAGTCTGGGAGTTATGAACAATTTTGTAGAATTTATAATTATAGTTAATATATAGGTATGGGTTAAGATACTTCACCATGGATAATACTGTACATACACCTTTATAATTTATGTATAAATTTAGATGCAATTATTTTTGTGCTTTATTAAACGTAATTTATTTAAATCAAATCATTTTTTACTCATTGACACTTTTGGGAGTCGTATCAAAAACTATTCATGCTTAGCTATCAGCGGCTCCTCAAAAGCTTCGTTCTGATTGATCCCATAATGAATAATGCCGTCGCGCACGTAACCCCAGGCCATGCGCCGTGAAGTAAAGCCCACACCCACTTCGCCCTTGTGATCGATGACAATGGCGCCGCCAGTGCCGCCGATGCGTTCGGTCATCTTTTGGCATTCCTGCTTGGCGGCCGCTTGAGCGGTGAGTCCCTGCTGCTGTATGGCGCCCAGTATGCGCTGTGCCAGATTATATCGCATTATGGTTTCGCCATGGCCAGTGGTGGATACGCCGCCAACAGTATTATCCGCATAGGTGCCGCAGCCCAGCAGTGGAGTGTCACCAATGCGTCCCGGCCATTTGCCAGTGATGCCGCCGGTCGAAGTGCCCACCACAATTAGTCCGCTGGCATCCATGGCAACGGCGCCAACAGTATCGCCCTTTGGATCGGTGCGTGCATCATCTAGCTCGGTGCGCGCAAAGGTGGTGTCCAAG
The DNA here is from genome assembly GCA_035047625.1 of Drosophila mettleri. NCBI lineage: Eukaryota > Metazoa > Arthropoda > Insecta > Diptera > Drosophilidae > Drosophila > Drosophila mettleri. Next base: position 11,370,488 of record JAWNPI010000109.1, on the reverse strand, counting down.
CCTTGTGCTTCACGCTCCAAAAACTCACGTAATGCCTGCCGAGCACTGGCCGTGACAAGAGCGCCAGCCGGCAATTTCTCACTGCCAGTGCTGAGCGCCAACTCCTGGGCCGCCTGGCCGCCAAGGAAGACGTGACGTCGCTTCTCCATTAGTCGGCGTGCCACCGTAATCGGATGCATCACATCCGTCAGCAGTGTCACACAGCCCGCGCGCATTTCCCGCCCCTCCATAAAGCTGGCCTCCATCTCTACAGCGCCGGCGGTGTTGAGACAGGAGCCGTAGCCCGCATTGAACGACTCATCCAGCTCCATCGAACGCACAGCAGCCTCAACGGCATCGAGTGCACCGCTTGATGATGTCTCAGCATCTGTCGGCTCAAGATGCTTCCAAGCCGCTCGCAGCGCGTCCTTGATGCCCTTAAATTTGCCCTCAACGCGGGCATCCGTAATGTCCCCCGCTCCGCCATGTATCAACAGCACTGGGCGTGGCATTCTCTTGCCTCGAATTGTGCTCGCTCGATAGTGTCTGTCGCATCAACAAACAGCGATCAGATTCCCTTTGTGCTCTTCTTCTTGCTTCTTCTTTTTGCATTCGCTTATCTTTATTGAACCGCTTTTGTTTGCCGTTCGTGTTTCTTTTTAGGGTGGACCTGCTTCACGGCAGTCGCTCGACTTGCGACTTGCATTCGACTGCTTACAATCGCCAGCGAGAAGCTACTCGTAAGCAAGCAGTGCGCAGACATCATTTGAATCAATTGTCGTGAAGCTAATTGCTTGAAGCCTAAATAAAAAATATGCCTGGGCATGATTAAGCATTAAGTAGACAATTATAAGGATAGGAGAAAAAAGAGGCAGAGTTTGACAATGCATCTCAAGTGTTTTATATATATATTTTTTTTTATCGATTACCTATGCAACCCAGAATAATTTTAAATATAATTTTAAATCTTTCATGGATCGCGCCCCGTCTCGAACAGATGTTAATCAACTGAATTGTTGAGCAGAGTCAATAGCATTTGCATATGCAAGAATAATGCAATAAATATGCGCTCAAGCTCAATGCAAAATTTTAATTGTAAAAAAAAAATTACTTGCTTTGACAAAATTTAAATTTTTAATGAATTTTAATTTCTAATTAATAGCACGTTAATTATGAATAATCCTGAACAAATTTTTGATCATTATGATTTTTGTTTGTTTTTCTATATTTAAAAAAAAAATGAAATAATAAAGGATATCGAATAAGAAAATCTATGCTTTATGCTTATGCTTTCTTAATTATTTTTATGTTTTTACATACATTTAAAATTAATTTTTAATGCATAACACGTTAATTATGAATAATCCTGAACAAATTTTCGATCATTATGATTTATGTTTATTTTTCTATATTTAAAAAAAAATGAAATAATAAAGGATATCGAATAAGAAAATCTAAGCTTGTGGCGTCGCAGATGCTTTCTACGGCTTGTTACATATATAAAAAAAAGAATAAAATTATTTTTAATTATACCCTGATCCCATTGAAAATGGGAAAACAGGGTATAATGTTTTTGTTAAAAGTATGTAACAGGCAGAAGGAGGCGTGCCACACCCCCAAAAGTATATATATTCTTGATCAGGACGACAAGACAAGTTGATTGAGCCCTGTCCGTCTGTCTGTCCGTCCGTCCGTCCGTATGTATGAACGCGTCGATCTCAGAACCTATATGAGCTAGAGACTTGAATTTTTTTTTGTTAGGCGCGAATATAGTAGCGCATATCGAGTTTGTTTCAGAAAATCGATAACTATTCCTGAATATTTGTTATCGATTTAAAACCATATGAAAAATCAGTTATGATTTTTTATCTTTTTTATCTTAGGAGCTAAAGTCTCCAAATTTGCATGTAGCTTTATGTATATTTTTACCAATTTCTGTTTTTGTTACATTTGGATACCGGCCCCAAATTTCCCCACAATATTGAAAATTATTTTCAGTTGCAATATATATGGTGTTTGGTCTTTTTAAAAACTACATCAATTATTTAAATCATATGGTGAAAGTTTCATCAAAATCCGTTGATAAACACAAAAGTTATTAAACAAAACGTTTGGCTAGATCAACAGCGATTGAACTGCAAAGCGCACACAGACCAGCTGGCGCTTATACATGTTCATTATGTATACATGTGCACACATACATGCAAATGCTCGCGAACAAATTTTCTAAGAACCGCAGTTGTCTTTGAGTTTGGGTCGAATTGTGTTTGAATTGTTTTTGCCACCTACTTCCAATTGCCGCTCGTCGCTGTGTGTCGCAGTCGCAGGCGCTGTGTGTCGCTGTGCGAATATATTTTCGATCTTCATCTAATATAGTAACGGAAAAATTCTTGTGAGCTTGCAAAAGTGTGCTGGTATAATCTTTGTGTCGAATTTGTTTGCATGATACCTCTTTGATCGACATTCTTAGTACCATTGGCATAGATTTAAGTCGCGTGCTATGGTTGTACATGCGAGTTATGGACAATATTAGAAAACTAAGAGCGGGTGGGATTAGGGTATCCCCTAGTCGGGCGCGCCGACTAGAGTTTTCTTACTTGGTTTTTACATGCATTTACAGCATTCAAAAAGTCTGCTTAGTTAATACACGCCATTTGACCTATATACTAACAGCAGACCTTGTCTCTTCGCACTTAGGAGAGGACGTTTCTTAAGATCCTGCCCAATTCGAATTAAGTCTTATTATGATCTATTATTTTTTTTTTTATATGTTGCAAAAATAATCTTCGAGGATCAAATCTTCCCGCTACGAGTTCCGTTCGATTTGAAATAATAAATGAAATTTACAAAGCTGAACAGTTTTTCATCATCGAAGTAGGCTTTTGATTGGGACATGTCAAATTTGACTTTAGTGAATCGGGGTAGCCATTTAATTTTACCTAGTCATCTTTCTGGACATCAAACCAGTCAGTCACTCTCAGTGTCAAAAACAAAAAACTTACACATTTTTTTCTGAAAAAAAAATTTTTTTCCAACTCTCAAATTCAATTAACTGCAATGGAGGCTACAAATCTCGCGACAACTGAAGAATCGAATGCATTGAATGCATCGAATGCTGTAGGCCCAACATCCGTTTCGGTGGGCACACAAACTGAGGAAATGAAAATGAGCAGCTTGGAGAGTGTGCCGCCGCCACGGAAAATCACTCGTCCCGATGCTGTATATCAGCGCACCAAGCCATGGTCGGAGGCCACAATTGATGCGATCGTCGAGACGGACAAGTGCAACACCAGGAATAAGGCATGCCAGACTGTGAAGACTGGAATCAAGCGTCCATCGGCCGGCTGCCAAATGGAAAACTTGCGTGCCGTTATGCTAAAACGACGCAAGGTGGCCATCGATGTGGATCGTCGTCGTCTCGAACATCTATTGGGGCTAATCAATGCTGATCCACCACCGCCGTGGCGTACTGCCTCGCTGATGTGGCTCGAAGTGGACAAATTGGAGAGACGCATTGAGGAGTTCGAGAAGGCCAACTCGGAGCAGATCTAATTTTAATTTAATTAATGTTGCGCAGAGTCCTTAGTATCTATGGACATAAATATGGATAAATATGTATATATGTATATATATATATATATATATATTACAAATATATAGATATATATTTTCGCATTAATCGTTTAATGCATTCGCTATTGAAACGGCGATGGGCGCTCGTTCTTAATTGGCTTTCAGGCGTTGCGGTCATTTTTCCATGTGGCTGCACTTTTTGCATGACTCTGTCCTGGTCCATGGTGGCCCATGGTGCTGCTGCTTAACACTGTTGACATGGTAAATGCAGCGAGGCGTGCACATTGCGAGGGGCGTGCAGTCGCTTTAAGGCTGCTCACTTCTCTGCATTTGACGAATTGTCCCGCTGCGTCGCGTTTGAAATAACCTCAAGGCACAAAGCTTGCCGATATGATATCGAGCCACCATCCAGCACCAACAGCAGTGGGTAGGTGGGTAAGTGGTTGTTGGTGGTGTTTTGTGCCCGACTAGACTTTGGTCATTTGGCATTGCGTGCTGGGTTTCTTTGATGCAGCCTGCTGTTTATTCAGAGCGCCAAACAGACTCAGGCCAATTGCATTTGAACACCCAACGAGGACAGCAACTCGAATAGCCTCCTCCATTGAGGAGGCTGCCGACGCTGGCTTGCATGTACTTATATCCCACTTGTGCATATATTTGCATTGCTCGGGGTGTCGACACTGACTGCGCTTTTCAACAACAACAACAATGGGTCGCATAAATACAACCCACACATACACTTACACACAAGCCTGCATGTGTGTGTGTGTGTGTGTGCATGTATGCACGCTTATGGCTCATTCATGAAGCGATGCTTCATTTGCAATGCGCTAAACTTTTGTTGCCGTTGCCGTTGCCTGAGTTGAAGCCAATCTACATCAAAGCTGAGAATCCTGCACGTTTATGAATGGACATGCATGCAGCCATGGTGCATGGTGCATGGTGCATGGTGCATGGTGCATGGTGCATGGTACATGCTACATGCTGCTTGGTACTTGGTACATGGTGTCTACTTATAAGCCGTGTCATCGTGTGCAACAATTCGTACAATCCAATCGCACATTTGTACATCCCGATTAAGGTATGTTTACCCACTGGGGCAGGGGGACTAAAGGTCAATCTGCATTGATTCAAATGCAGGGCATTAGACAGTGGGGCGAGGTTGGGCGAAATATAAAAAGGCATTTAGAAATGCCATTGTTTTTTCATAGGGCTTTCATAGTATGTGTTAGATTTTTATTTCGACATTACATATGTATATGTAGAAGAAAAATGTTCATGTCATGACATTTGACATTTGACTTTTCGATTATTATAAATTCGTATAAATATATAAAAATGCCAAATTTGAGCAAATAAAGTTTATTATAATAAAACAAACAAATAAAAGTTTATTATAATAATTAAAAATTTATAATAATTATAAAAATCATATATAATCAAAAAACCACAATTTAGAAGCCGACGAGTGAGTCAGCAAGCGCCAATGTTTCATTTAAATTTCTATTCAATACAATACAATAAGCCAGCGTGTCTTACGAGGAGGATTGTCAAGAGAAATGTTCCTTGTGTGTTTGTTCCTCGATGAATGGTAAAATCTCATTTTATGTCTGCACGAGATACACAATATATTGCTGCTCATCCATAACATAAGGAGCTGTTGTGCCTTAAGAGAGGCGGACAGGCGAACGAACAGACGAAAGAACGAACGGACGGACGGACAGGCGGACGGGCGGATGGACAGACGGACGCACGGTGCTAGATCGACTCTGAATATATAAACACTTTCTGCCTGTTAAATATGTTTCAACATAACTAACTCTGATTATCCAATTTTAAAAACTTCGGAGTCTATTGGGTCTATCTAAAATTGATCTATCTAAAATTGATTGTCATGCATATAGACGGACGTAAAGATGAGGGGAGAAACAAACAGACAGACGGCCGCACGGTGCTAGATCGACTCAGAATATATAAACACTTTCTGCCTATGTTTTAACATAACTAACTCTGATTATCCAATTTTAAAAACTTCGGAGTCTATTGGGTCTATCTAAAATTGATCTATCTAAAATTGATTGTCACGCATAAAGAAGATTTACCAGTTAGAAAATGTTGTAAATTATCAAAATGCATGGAACTATATAGTTTTGCGGTCAATTGCTGCTCTGCAAAATAATATGAACATGAAATGCGAAAGAAAAACAGAAGTTACTTTAAAAATGGAATTTTTATTTTAAATTTAATTTAAATTTTCAAATTCCGCATAAAAAGAAAGTTGTTGAATTTATATAAAAACGAAATTGTGAACACAAAAAAAAAAAAAAATGATTTCAATCAAAGGCATCTCTTGGAAGTTAAGCAAGTCAAAGTCGAAACTGGACAAATATGTTGACTGCTCAGATTTCGTTTCATGCCCAAGAACTCTGACAGTTTTTTTCTATGAATTCGTGTTCGGGCTGCTGCGAGCCCATTCAAAAGTTAACCACGATTTGGGGATTTGCGGGGAATGCTTTCAATTGCAATTTATTATTAAATTTGATGTACAATTTGACAGTCATAATAAAAAATCTAATTGAGAAGCATGACCTCATGGCCCTTGTGAGGCAGCCAAAGACAAGTGTCCACTCATATGGACACGCATGGAGCTCATTACGGTGTGTAAATCATGTTTGCATTTGCATTTGCATTTCATAATAATCACATAATTTTGCAATTTATTGTTTATAACAAATTTATCTGTGGTTTTCGCTCGCTCACTCAATTGCAATTTGACTAAACGATGCGTGCTGATATCAAAACTGTGGCCACATTGCGTATGCGTAATTCAGTGAACACACATATAATAGGCGAGTGGGCAGTTGTTTGAGTAAATGTGTAATTAAGCTGCCATCAGACGATGGTGCTTCAGCTACAATAAGGATTGCTCAGAAATATTTAGAGCTCTCAATTAATTTGTTTTTTTTTTACTTAACTATTTTCAAATTTATTTCTTGTATGATGCATAGACGTCTTTAAAATAAAATCGATTTCGCTGCTAAGGTTGGAGGAGCCTGGCCGCATCATTACCAGCATCGAAATCTGAATTTTTGCCATTGCGACAAGGTGGGGCCACGCCCAAGACAATGAATGCGTAAATCTGTCACAATTAATACCTTTAATCGGGCTCACGCGGCACGCGCGAAGTCAATGGCAACTTCCTGACGGAGTTGCTGCTGGGGCGGCAGGTGGTGGCGTGAGTATAGCAGAGGGCGCGTCGAGAGCACTGGGTGGCACATCCGGCACCCCAGTTGCTCAGCCATATACATCGTTGCCAGCTGATAATATGGGTGGCTGCCTCGCAATAAGTTCTTCGCGCTCTTGTCAACATGCTGTTGCAATTGCCAAGTGAGTTGGGCGACCATTAAAGCCATGTTAATCGATTTTCTGTTGCTTTACAAGGCATCATAGCAATCAAAATCAAGCCACGCCACCCACTCCCCGAGCTGCTGCCAGTCACAAAGTAGAAAATAATCAGCATGGGCCAAAGAGTTCTTTGCCATTGGAGCGTTCTGGCACTAAGCGCAAGGTAACAACTACTCGTGGGGCAATTGCGAGTCCCGTAGACAGCGATTCAAATGCTTCTGGCCAAAGGCCATAATATAGCAGCCGGCTCTCAAGAAATTAATCATTCGATTAAAGCTCATTAATGAGTGTTGGCAGCCATTAAGATGCATCGATGCGGAATTCGCTCGAGTACAGCTTCAGTCCGTCTAATGTGCAAACACACTCACTGTGTGTGTATGTATGTGTATATATATTCACTCAAAGAGTGCCTCCTTTCGACAATTAGTTATTTCCAGCAGAGAGAGGAAGAGCCGGAGAGAGAAGGAGAGAGACTGTCATCGTGTGCACTATATATGGTATATATTATATATATATATATATATATATATATATATATATATATATATATATATATATCTGGTATTTTTGTATGGATGTCGTTCAACTCTGTAACTGCCTTTTTGCCTTTTTTGTCTGTATTATATTTTTAAAACATACGCTTCTATGCGATTCTCATGAACTTCAAGCTTCAACTTCGTAGATTCTTTTTTGTATTTTTTTTTCTCTCTCTTTTCGCTCTTTTCTCCATCATTCTATATTTCAATCTATCACTTCATCTCTCATTGTCTTTCATTTTATATGTTTGCTTTCTATTCAAACTCATCATCTTTTAATGCTTTTCTTTCTTTAATTATTCACCCTATTTCTCTTTCTCTCTTTTTTTCCTTCTCCCAATATCTTTCAGTTCATCTCTTATTATTTCTCTGCTTCCGCCATTTTTTCAAACTCATCATCTCTCCTTGCTTCTCTCTCTTTATTTTATTCACTCTATTTCTCTCTCTTTTTCTTTTTGTTTCATCTCTTTCTCTTCATCTATAATTTTTCTCCTTAATCTGTCTTCTTCTTTTCTGCCTCCTCCCTTTTTAAACTCATCATCTCTCTCACTCTCGCGTTTCTATTTCTATTACTTTGACTCTTTTTGTCTCTTTTTTCCTTTTTTCTTTCTCTGTATATCTTTCACTTGATCTCTCACCTTCTCTGTCTTTCTCTCTCTTTCTCTCTCTCTCTCTTTTTCTCTGCTTTGTTCGTTCTATTTATTTATCTCTTCTGGTCTTTCTCACTTTATTTTCTATTATTTTGCCCCTTTTTTCCCCCCCTCTCTCTCCCTCTCTCCTTTACTCTCTCTCTCCCTCTTCCCTTCTCATTTCTCTCCATAACCTTCCTAGTTGCTCTTCTTCTTATTATCTTATTTCATTAATCTTTCTTCCTCCAGCCGTCGCGCCGAGCCATTTCCACTTGTTTCTCAAATTACAAAATGTGTGCCAAAATTATTGCGCTCATAAATGAGAATTTTGGTTAATTATATTTGCATAACTTAAGGTTTTTGGGGCAGCAAAAGCGCTGCACTGTCAGGCGCGCACCAAACACACTTTTTAACTGTTCTCATATTTGAAGTAATTTCTTCAAATGCTTCATCAAGCTGTTTATTTGATTTAACGCTAAGTCATCTCTACCTTAGCATATCTCTATCCCTCTCTCTCTCTCTCTCTCTCTCTCTCTCTCTCTCTCTCTCTCTATGTATCTCTCTCCCACTCTCTTGCTCGCTGAGTGTGCTTCTTATGCTACACGTACGCACATTCCGCAACTGCACTAAATTACGGAAACTCTCTCCGTACAACTCCTTCAGTCTGAATGCCACGACCCCATAGCAACTGTTTAAAGTGTTTTAGTATTACTGTTGGCGTTGCTAAGCCAAAAACTAACTTACACCTAACTAAATGACAAAGTTTTGCGACTCACGGCTGCACAGACACACACACACGCACACAAACAAACAAATATATATATATTAAGCTGGCGAGCGGAGGGGCAAGTGCGGATGGCGGTAATTTAAGGCAAACATTTCTTTCTATGCATAGGTGAGCGTGCCCTGTGTGTGTGTGTTGGTGTGTTGGTTAGCTGGTGGTGTAAATGTGTGTTACCACATGGGCGCCAAAAGGCACGCGCTGCAAATACACATACTTACTGACACACACTCACACACACACACACACATACACACCCACGAGCGCACACAAAGTTGGTTAAAGAAAAAAACCACAAATACACACACACACACACACGCACTCAAACACACACACACATATGGCTGACTGTTGGGTTTTTTTGTACTCTATGTGGCGGCGAGCTTGTGGGGCATATTTAGATTTGGCATACATGATCCGTTTTAAACAATAAATAATATATTTATGCAATTATGCATGTTCATGGATAGCCGAAAAAACAGCGATTTAAATGTATTTTTAATTCAGTTTGTCGTTCTGGCCGTGGCCAGCTCATGTTCAGCCTTTGCTACCTTCGGCCATGTCTAATTATGTATATTAGAAATTATTTATATTATATATACAATTTGTTTGCGGTTTGCCCAACTGGGTTGCTTTCGGCTTATGTTTTTAGTTAGTTAAATTTGAATATTGATTTGGCTTTGCCTAAGGAATTCATGCATTTGCCTTGAGTAAATCGAGAGATTAATTGAAATCACAGATCTGAACATGCAGAAACAAACGAATGCATTTGGCTATCGATTTGGGTGGGTAGCTAGAGGATATGGGATGATATTTGAAAATTTGTATTAATCTAAGCTAAGCAACAACTATACAGGTTATCTATAGCTGCTAGAACTACATTATTGTATAATAGATAATACATAATACATATTTAAGCATGTATAAACAATTAGGGTAATTCTTTGTAATAGAAAGTGCTTTTATAGAATATGGCTTTCCATGAGAAAAAAATATCTTACTGATTATAATTATTATTATTATTATTACAAATTATTAGATTTGCAATGCCATATTTAAGTATTAATTTACAGTGTATATTACTGATTGATAATGCAACTTTATCTCAATTGTTTGCTTTCTAAGTTTTCCTGCCTTTTATTGTTTTAGCAATAAAAATAATCATTTATTATTTTTACATCAAACAGAGTCAAGTAACTCCTAAGGCTTAAACTCAAATGTTGATCAAATTCAATTTTTGTAAATTTTACTTGTTAGGATATTTTGGGATTAACTATTGTATTTTTTTTTTTTTTATTAATTTCTTTAATTTTAATCATCCCAAATTTATTTCTTTTCTCTTTATTTTATTATTTTCTATTTTAGCAATAACAATAATCCATTTTTTATATTTACATCAAACAGGGTAAAATAATAATAACTCAAATGTTGATAAAACTCTATTTTTTTCTTATTTTATAAGAATATTTTGCGATTTATTATTTTTAATTTTTATTAATTTCGTTAATTTCAATTAATCTACATTCTTTACTTTATATTTATATTTACATCAAAAACAGGGTAAAATAATCCCTTAGGCTTAAACTCAAATATTGATAAAACTCCTTTTTTATTTTATATGAATATTTTAGGATTTATTATTATTATTATTTTTTTTTATTAATTTCTTTAATTTAATTAATCCACTTTCTTTACTTGCCACTTTATTCTATATTTTATTATTTTATCGATGATACAAATCCATTTATTACAGGCAGGGTGAAATAACCCCTTAAATTTAAACTAAAATGTTAATAAAATTCTATTCCATACTTTTTGTTACTTAAAATAGCATTGTACGTTTTATTATTGTTTTTAATTTTATTAATTTCCTTAATATTAAATAAATCCAAAATTCTTAAATTTACACTTTATTCTACCTTTAATTATTTATTCTATACTTATTTTATTGTAGAATGAATTATTATTATTATTTTTTTTTTTCCATAATCAACCCAAAATTATTAGAAGACCCATATAATAGTAGAGCATTTCACAGGGTACTCAAAGTCGAGCTCAGTGCACTGCTCACATTCCTAACGATTTGTTTTTTTATATTTTGCGTGCTGGCTACTACTTTTGCCACTACTTAAACCACATAAGCGAATGCGAATGCGAATGTGGATGCCACAGCGAGTGCGAGTGTGAGTGTGAGTGTGAGTGTGGTTGTGAGTGCGAATGTGAGTGTGAGTGCGAGTGCGAGTATGGGTGCGAGTGCGAGTATGTGAGATTCTGCTGGCCGTGAACGTGTCGTGCGTTTGCCAGTTACCGTAACAGTTAGCGCCGCTGCCGCTGACGCTGCTGCTGCTGCCCCCTGCTGGTGGCAGCATGTTGGACATAGCTATCTTTTTTTTTATCCTTCACGTTGTATCTTGTTATTGCAATTGTTGCTGTTGCCGTAGTTTTGTTTTGGTTTTTGTTGCCAACTGACACAGGTCGCGGCGCTGCGGCCCGCCCACATTCAGTTGTAACTGGCATTTTACACATTTACAAGTTGGCACTTTATATTGCATAATATTACCACGTACATGCGCCACCTTTACCTTTTTTTACGAGTCACACCTGTGTGGATGTGTGTCGGTGTGCGTGTGCAAAGTAATTCAATAATTACGCTCTTGACATCATATTCGTATTACTTTTTTGTCACTTGTGCGCAATGTGAGTGTGTGAGTGTGTGCGTGTGTGCGTGTGTGTGTGTGTGTGTGTGTGTGTGTGTGTGGGCGGAGCAGGTGCATGCGTGTGTGCCTTGACGAGTGGCTGGAGAGTTGCGGCTTAAAAACTCACACGCCGCTTAACAATTAACCCACTTTGCCACGCCTACACGCACGTGACATTGAGGAAGCTGATGAAGAAGAAGAGTAGAAGCTGTCGCGTCCTGTATCCGTATCTCTATCTATATCTATATCTATATCTATATCTATATCTATATCTATATCTATATCTATATCTATATCTATATCTATATCTATATCTATATCTATATCTATATCTATATCTATATCTATATCTATATCTATATCTATATCTATATCTATATCTATATCTATATCTATATCTATATCTATATCTATATCTATATCTATATCTATATCTATATCTATATCTATATCTATATCTATATCTATATCTATATCTATATCTATATCTATATCTATATCTATATCTATATCTATATCTATATCTATATCTATATCTATATCTATATCTATATCTATATCTATATCTATATCTATATCTATATCTATATCTATATCTATATCTATATCTATATCTATATCTATATCTATATCTATATCTATATCTATATCTATATCTATATCTATATCTATATCTATATCTATATCTATATCTATATCTATATCTATATCTATATCTATATCTATATCTATATCTATATCTATATCTATATCTATATCTATATCTATATCTATATCTATATCTATATCTATATCTATATCTATATCTATATCTATATCTATATCTATTTCTATATCTATATCTATATCTATATCTATATCTATATCTATATCTATCTATACAAATATATGTATCTTAATTTAAATTTATTTTTACCTAAGTATCTGTCTAACCTTATCTTCAGACAGCTAGGAAGTTCGTATCTCCGATGCAAGCATAAATACCACCAACAAATTTTCAATTACTTGTTTGGGATAATATTTTCGGAAAATGCAATTTGTCCGACTAACTTTATTCATTCATTTTGAGCTGAAGTTGGCGAAAAACACACACTAACACAAACACACAAGCTCCCACACACACACACACACACACACATACACACGCTCACGCAAGTACTCTGGCACTTGTTCCAAGCAAACAGAAGCAATGAATGCGCTTTCATGTCCCATTTTTATGTATATATATATATATATATATATATATATATATACATATATACATATATACATATATATGTAGTTGTGTGCGTGTGCCTTATGTATTTGAGTGTGTGAAATGCGCGTGTTTGCTTGTGTTTGTAGTTTCGTTTCAAAAAACAAAACTTTTGCAAAGCGATGCGAGCGCACATCGTGAACTCTCTGGAAAATGTTTGCCAAACGTTATGTTACCCTGTAATTTGGCAATACGGTTACCATGATCCCAGAAAGCAACATTACGACACTATTTTTACCAAAATTGCTTTGTCCATTCACAAAATACCTAATTAAAATCAAAAAAAGTTTCCTCCATGTGCAACACACATAATGTTGTTTGTCGCTCGCTGCGTGTGTGAGTGGGTGTGCGTGTGGGTGTGCGTGTGGGTGTGGGTGTGAGCATGTGAGCTGGTGGCTGAGTGGTGCAGTGTGGTATTACACAGTCACCTGCGATGTCGCCCTCATCATCCGCGTGGCATCTTCTCTTTGACGCTTTGCACGTGTTTTTCTCCCGGTTGAAATTGTAAAAGTTTTGTCGGATTTTTTACTTTTTGTTTTATTATTTTTTTTCTTTTTTATGTTTGTTTGTTACCCGCCGACCTTTGGGCGCTGCCCTCGGTGCCGTCGCGTCTAATTTCGGTTTTAAATACATGGTCATAGTTGTAGTTGATTTCGCTGGCAAAAGTTGGGATTGCGAATTTCCAGCTACTCGACTGAGTAATGAATGCAGTTTCGCCTCGCGGCGTCCAGGCCGCACGCGGTATCAGTCACGATAGTATCGAGAGCTGCAACTTCATAATTTCAATCACATTTCAAAAAAAAAAAAATATCACTTGTTTAAAAAAAAAAATGTTGTATTTATTAATACAGAGAATATATATATTAAAACTAAGAACAATTTGTTACAATTTTGCTTACAGTCTACAAAAGTTGTCGAAAGTAAAGAGATAAAAATAGAAAAAAAAAAAATATATAATAATAAAAGAGTTTTGCACTGTGCATCATCGTGACGTGCATTTGTGGACGAAATTAATGAGAGTTTGGAACAGATAATGAACATTTAAGTATGGAACGACGACCAGATAGAAAAAGTGGATTCACATAGTTGGAGGATAGATATAGTGAGGAAGCAGGTATCATTTTAGATAAATGGGTTGACAAACGGCTCTACTTTCTTTGCTCGGCATCATCTTCCTCTTCGGTTTCGGCCTTGTTGACGGGGAAGTTGTAGTTGTCACGGCCCGAGATACCCGTACCGCCGGCATCGCCCAGCCAGGGATAAACGTTGGGGCACTCGCGGCACGTCTCCATGTAGCGAGTGTCTGTCAGATTCTGTTCGGGTATCTTGAAGGGCAACGCGCATGTTTGCCAAATGTTGCACGGCTTGGGCGCAACGGCTACGCTCTTGTCACATTTCCACGACTCGATCTGGTTGACATCGCGCAGCTCCTTGGGCTCGGTCATATATTGCAACATCTGGGTGACGGTAAGGATGTAGACGTCGGGTCTGTAAGTGAGCAAAAAAAAAAAAATAACGATTAGTTTTTCGATAGAGATCGTTGCTTAAAATATAACGATTAAAATATGTCTTTCAATAAAATTCAGATCAATGTTCGATTCATTAAATTGCAATAACTGAATCATCAGTTATTACCGATAATTTATTGATTCAATTGAAGATAATTAAATAAAAGGATCGATTGATCATTTTTGATTTGCATATAGATAGTTGTGAGAGTACTGATCGATAGCTTTTATCGATTAATGAAGGTTATAGCTATAATCGATTCACTTTCATTTCTATCCATTCATTTATTGATACATGCTCTTATCCATTCACTTATCGATATAATTGCAGCCAATTGTTTCGATTGCTATTCAACCAATCGATTGAGCAAATATGATTACGCACGCAAATTGCGAGAAATTGCTACGAATACTTTGTGGAACGGCCTAAAACTTGTTTAACCGGGAACCGTCCATACAACGAACAGTTTCACATTCGCACTAAATAGCCTCTCGCAGGTGTCGAACAATTGGATGATGGCAAAAAGAAAATTTTACGGATTTCCACTGTTCCACAGTCAAATGGTTTTCCCCACTCACTCACTCCGTCTCTCTCTCTCATTTGGTTTCTGTTTGGCAGCTTGGCAGGCGGCAGGCGGCAGGCGGCAGGCGGCTAGCGGCAAGCGGCGGGCGGCGGGCGGGCGTTTCATCATTCTAGCACGCATTTTCAAGCATCTCATGCAAACAGTTTAACGCCTGGGCCAGGCTTCTGCTTCCGGTGCCGTGCCTGTTCCTGCTTCTGCTTCTGCTTCCTACTCCTGCTCCGGCTTTGGCTTTCTGCCACATCTACAGCTGTGAGCTCAATGTTGAAAGTCATTCACACTAATTAAAAACTTCGTACAATTGTGCGAGAAATAGTTTTGCAGCAGCTGCTATTCAGTTTAGCTTTGGCTCAACCCGCTCAGCTGCGCCCCAGACCCGTTTTAGTCTTCAATCTTATTTAGCAATTGGCTCACACCTACATAGATAGACACCGGCACATAGTCCGAAGAGTGATCATAATGGCAGCGAACTGCACACGACCAACTTCTGTCTCAGTTCCACAACATGCAGATGAGTTATTGGGAGAGTTAAGCGAATGCGAGTGCGAAAGAGCTCAACCCACCTAACTGCCTGCCCTGCCCACCTGCCTGCCTATCTGCAGTATAATGCAATGTTGCATCAACGTGTGAGCTGCCTCCCATGCCAAATGATATTCCAGTGGCAACTTTAATTCACTCCAAAAACATGTTTTCAGCTTAAGTTTTAGCAAAAGCGATTAGCTGAGTTGCCTCAACCTAAGTTCAGTTCATAAACCACTTAAGATTAAGTTTTGTGTGAAGAAATTCGTTTTTATTGCTTCACTATAATTTTGTATTGTTTTATATAGTTAAATTAAGCTGTTGAATTCAAAACTTGACTAGAAACTTGGAATTGTTTTGAGCTTCGTGGAGCGCCATAAGTCTTATTATTATTTTCTATAGCTTTTGAATCGTATTTCCATATGCTATATTCATACCACGATCAATGAATATGTTACCAATTCCTGCTCAAGTGTGGGGATGTTGTTTTCGAGAGAGAGAAAAAACTTGGTTAATAACTCTCATTATCTGGTCTCTCTCCTTTCCCATATATCCCATTGTGGTATGTGAAAAGCATTCGCTTGGCTCAATTAGGTTTGAAATTATGAGAGCTTGTATTTTGATTTCATTAAAAATGACATAAAAAATAATGCTGATATAAAATGGGAATTATAATGGTGCACGCTTGATGGCCGCTGGTCCCATGGGTGGTTGGGTCGCCTCGCTCAGTGGCGCATGCAGCATTTGTAGCCAGCCAACCCGATGCCAGGCCAAATACCCATCCGAATGCGTGGGGCAATGCTGACAAAGTGCGATGCTATCAGCACATAACTTCATTATGGAAGTTTTGTGCCCCTGCCGCCAGTATACATAGTATATGCTTGTGGCACTTTGATGCCGCATCCTGCCATCAGCCATCTAGCCACCCGGTCGCTACAACCTGAACCACCCAATGCGGCCACGCTTTGGCCATGTAACGCTGTCTGTGTCTGTGTGTCTCTGTGTTAGCGCTCGTGTTGTTTTTGTGCGTTTTAACATGGCTTTTAGTTAGCTACGGTCCAGGCGCTTTGCCCCGCTCGGCCTGCTTATTGTTTTCTTTGCCAGCTCCTCTGAGTGCCCTAGCCCTAGCCCTGAGCCGTGTGCCCTAAGAGCGCAGAGCTCGATCTGGCACTGCCACGGCTCCGGCTGCTGCTGCTGCTGCTGTTGTGCCTGCGCAGATATTTTTTAAAATGAAAGTTTAACAAAATTAAACTTTTCTCATTAAAACGTGCGATTTTTTTTTCTTTTTTATTTTTTGTTGCCGCCTTTGCTGGTGCTGCTCCTCTTTTTGCTCTGACCGCAGCGTCGCCATTGTTGGACATTGGCTGAGATTCGGGATACCGTCGAGAGCTGTGCATATGGTTGACTGACTGCCTGGCTGCCGGAGTGATGTGAAGCGAGTGCGCGGCATCAACCTGTTCCAGATAGACGCGACCGCTGTCCGTGTCGGGCCATCAATGTGGCCACCAACATGTGCCCTCCATTGGATGCCACGGACTAGCAGCATATGCCGCTTGTTCAAGCAATTTTTATAGCGATTGCCAATATTGTTGTTGCTCTTGTTGTTGGCATTGGCGTTGGCGTTGGCGTTGGCGTTGTCGATGGTGGTGTTGGTGGTGTTGCTGCTGCTTCTGTTGCTGTTGCTTTTGCGTTTTCCATCTACTCGTTTTGTTTCGCATCTCTCGATTTTCTCGCTTTTCTTGTTTTTTTTTTGCTGCTTTTTTTTAATTGAATATAAAACTTGCCAGCGGCAATCGGAAGCTCACTGCAGGAAACGCCAGCTGCCCATGTGTGTGTGTGTGTATGTGTGCGGGTGTGTGGGTGTGAGTGGGTGTATGTGCCTGCCTGCCAAAGTTGGCTTTCAATTAAGAAAACACCAACAACAAAGAGCCAGAGCTGAGAAATACATTTATGAAAAATTAAAAGCCTCGTGCGTAGATAACAAAATCGCACACGAGCCTGCTCCATAAGAGTTCGCCACTTTAAAGTAATCCAAATCGAGAGAGAGAGGGAGCAGCTCAGGTCAGGCAATATCTAACGTACTTTCAAATCAACAGCATTAAGAAGTTTAATTTTTAAATTATATCTATATGCCGGAGATGGGATTATTATTTGGATAGAGCTTATCGATAGTTATATCGGCATTAGAGACTGTGACTGAACGATTCTGTTTAGTGAATGCTAAAATTGAGTATGTCTCTGACGAGGGTTGCCAGATGGGTGAGATTGTGGTGGTATAAAAAGCACAATGATATACATACATATATATATATATATATATATACATACATTATTGTATGATTTATATATACACTCGACAGCATAATTCTACGTACAGCAGAAAAAAAAATTTTTTTTTGTGTTCAGTTGGCTCTAGAATCTACCATAATGCACTTATCGGAATAATTCCTTTTTTATAGTATTTTTCGCTTATTTAACTACCTATTTGCATTTTTATTTTTCCCAAAATAATAATATTTATATTAAAAAACAATGTTAACAAAAAACCTTACAGGAAAGTGACGCAGCAAAAGTCTACGTACACAACAATTATACTGCGTACAACGCCGAGTTTTGGCAAGAACCGTTAGATTTTTTTACGGTTTTTCCTTTGTTTTATGAGTCTAGACTGTGCTATGGAATTTTCCATTGCCACGAAAACAATTATGTACATGGTTTATCAAGAAGAGTAAGGGGAAGGGGATCTGTGTATGAAGTTCGAAAACTTATACTAAAACACCGGTTAGAGGGCTAATCCTGTCGAGAAATTTGACAATTCTTAGTGAGAATACATTCCTCATGCCAAGAGGCTTACGACAAATTATGTGTCGTCTGACTTTATATTGTTAAAGCCCCGATCTGGCCGACTTTAAGCGTTGACAGCTGGAGAAAAAAAACGTATTGTCCAACTGGTGACTTCAATTCCGAGAATAACCAAGCGACAAGAACGGGTTGAAGTTGAAGAAAGATTAGCCGAATCTGTTTCCCATGATACCATTCGGTGTTCATGGTCATGTTGGTCGTTCCGGCCGGTTATCATGCTAGTGTTGCTGATTGGAAACCGCACAAATCAGAGGTCAGTATAAAACAGCGTATGGATTTCCAAATGACCACTTTTGTGAGCCGCCAAGCTACTGGAACAGGGTCATTTTATCAGAGGAGAGCATGTTCTGCATATTGGATATAAATGGAAGGAAGTTATTATGGAGAAAACACGGAGTAGCCTTAGAAAGTGAAAATGTACTTTAGGCCGTTAAGCATAAAGGAAGAGGTATCGTGGTATGGAGGTGTATGGCGGCCAATGGAGTTGGTAATCTGGTGTTTATATAATCGACAATGGACCATAAGGACTATATCAAGATCCTAAATGAAAATTTACACCAAAGTGCCCGGAAATTGAGGATTGAGGATGACTATTGCTTTCAACAAGATAATGATCCGAAGCAAACAGCCCACAATGAAAGGCTGTGGTTGTTATATATCGCCAAAAATCAACTTAGATCGCCTCCCCAATCGCCAGACCTGAATCCTATTAATCATCTGTGGGATTTATACGAGCGTAGGATTAGGCAGCGTACTATAATCTCCAAAAATATGCTAAAGGAGGTCCTCATGGACGAATGGAGCAAAATAACGGCAGAGGAGACTCGAAAGCTGGTGGATTCAATGCCTCGACGCCTGGAAGAAGTTATAAAAGGAAATGGATATCCAACAAAATATTAAAATGTAATGGATCCCCTAAAAAGAGCCGATGAATTGTTGTGTACGTAGACTTTTGCTGCGTCACTTTCCTGTAAGGTTTTTTGTTAACATTGTTTTTTAATATAAATATTATTATTTTGGGAAAAATAAAAATGCAAATAGGTAGTTAAATAAGCGAAAAATACTATAAAAAAGGAATTATTCCGATAAGTGCATTATGGTAGATTCTAGAGCCAACGGAACACAAAAAAAATTTTTTTTTTCTGCTGTACGTAGAATTATGCTGTCGAGTGTATATATAGATATATATACATATTATTACATTATTGTATTATTATATTGTCACTTACAATTCGAGTGCCCAGTCTAGGAATTTGTGTAGTCCATTTTCCAGTGGCTTGGTCTGGAACCAATTGGTGTGGAAGGGCATCATATAGGGCGCTTTGTTCTGTTCGTAGTAGCGCGAAAAGTCCTCCTGCAGCCACTCGAACACCTCGTTCTCATCCAGATTGTGCAGCACACATTGATCCATGTAGGGGCAATGGCCGCCCTCAAAGCCCTCCACATAATGCGTATTCAGTGGCACCTCCCAGACGCCGGGGAAAGTGCGCGACGGACAGGTGCCGCTCTTGCACTCATGCGAGATCTTGAAGTCCAGCGTATAGGGCCACACGGGCACTGGCACTGGCGGCACGGTTATCGAGCTGTCGTAAATATAGCCAAAGTCTTCCAAAACCTATTAACAAACAATTTCAAACATTTCGAGTTTAAGCTGAATGCATAATGTTTATCTGAGAGAGGGCCGTAATATAATAAAGCGCTCGCTTAAGTTGCCTTATCTTGATTATTTCATTGGGGCCGCAAGCGCTCAATGTCGCCATTATCCATTCATCAGCCACAGCCACAGCCACAGCCACACTAGTAGCATTGTGGGCCTCTCAAGCTGTCACGCCCTTTGGCCCAGCGCGAAAACGTCAGGTGCTTGGCCCATTATGTTGATATGATATTGATATGATTTAAAATTCAACTAGATTTGGCCACCCCCCCAACATGATGATGATGATGATGATGGCAATAATGCTGATAGCTTGTGGCTGGGTGAGCCAATGCATTATCGTCGTCTGTGTTATGACATTGATGTGTCTTGTCGTCGTGTCAAGTGTTAATTATGCGGCGACTGCATGAGCTCGTTGAGGCTTATTTAGAAAATTTCAAATTAAACAAAACTTGGCTTAAGCGAGTGACAAGAGAAGTACTTCTCTCTTATGCTCTTCTATCAGTTGATTGAATTTAAAGTCTATAAAACTCGAATAGCTCTCGTAGAGTGGTACTTTTCAGCTAGCAATTTCTACTACTTCTAGTACAGCCGATAATTGCCAATCAATTATGTGCATTTGAGCTGTGGCTGCTAGCAAAATGTATTAGTAATAAACGCGCATGTATGTGTGCGCGCGTGTGTGTGTGTGCCCACTCACCTTGTATTGGGTATTGCGTCCAGGCTTCAGGAACGGAGCACGCATGCCAACCACATCGTTCACGGACACATTCGCAAAATGACGTAGAATTTCACGCATGCCAATCATTTCGCCCACCCACTCCTCGTAGCCCTTGTCCTGGAGCCCCAGCTGCTGTGAGACGCTCTCGGTTGCAATTTCGTGACCGGCAAAGCCCAGATGCTGGATTTGTTGATAGTTGCTGCAAAACAAATAGACAGCAGATATGTGAATGGCAATTAAGTGATGTTCCTGCTCGATGGCAAAAGAAGGCAAACAATTAAATCAAATAGACCCCATAAAAGGAGCACTTAATGAAGGGTCAATGGTCCAACCGGGTCCTCAATCAATATTATCAGCATGTACTCATACCCTTGCACACACACACACACACACATACACACAGACGTCTTGCCGGCCAAATACAATTGAATCTCAGTATTTTTCTTTTTGTTTATTTTTTTTTTTTTTTTTTTTTTTTTTTTTTTTTAGTATTTTCCAGAAGCTTATTTAAATTCTCTTTAACTGGAAACACTTGGCTGCCCGAGGCTTAAGTGCCTTCAAATTGATGCCAAATTCATTTAGAAAACTTTGCCTGCAGAATATGCGTAATAAGTTAAACAATAACTGAATATATATTATATTTTTGCAGTTCCTTAAAGTCTTGAGCCTTACATACCCTGCGCACACAGCTTTAAAGAGCCAACCCATCTATGGCCATGCATCAATTCAATTTAATAACTGAATTATTTGGCTTCATTTGATTTATTGAATCAACCTCAAATTCCACATTTAATTTAGCTTTCGTTTGTGCACCGTACGGGGTATCTAGCCGTTTGTTTCTCTAGTTGGCCATGCGCAACATTTTCGAATTACTCAGAAAATGCTAATAAAACAAAAAATGCTCACACTTGATGAACAAACACAAAGAGCATCCTTCCTGTCGACCCCTCCCCTTCCCTTTCCACCCCACAACCGACAATCTCAAATAATTTAGTAGGAGGCGAAAGACTCATAGCTGCTGGCCAGGTGCTGCAAAACTTGCCACAATGGGCTGCAAGCAGTTTTTTGAATTTCAAAGCCGTCCGACGGCTCACTTCAGCTCTTGCCAATTAGAACAAATTTTACAATTGTAGCGCCCAAACAAAACACAAAGCGTCGAAGGCAGCACAAAAAACGGCACAAACACACACATACACACACACACACACACAATGAGGGAAGGGCGCAGCTCCAAGGAAATCCTTGCAAAGCAACACCGAATTCTATGCTTCTTTCGCAGCCGCACCTCAAGCAGAGCAAAAGCACAAAGAAACCAATTGATTCTGCTACTATTTTACCATAACTAGCAATAAGAACTACTAAATGAACGTGGAATACCCTTAGTGGCTCTGCTAGAATTTTAATTTACTCGAAATCGTACTAATGAAACTGCAATTTATATGAACTACTACTACTTCGCTGCATGCTAATAATATATCATTGAGTTCTGCTACTAATTACTTAAATACTACTAAAAATGTTTTTACTTATCTACTACTAATACTAAACCTACTTTAGCTTAGCCGGTTACTAATTAAACTTCTCCCACTTATACTACCCCTACTACTAATAAGACTACTACCACCAATACTACTCCTATTACTAATACTAATCTTACTACTTATAATATTAGTAGTGCAACATAACAACTCCTACTGTTGCTACTAAATTCTACTACTACTATATATTTCTACTACTAAATACTACTACGACTATATTACTACTACTAAAAATACCAATACTACTGTATGTTGCTACTACTACTACTATATTGCTACTACTACGACTATATTGCTACTACTACGACTATATTGCTACTACTGAATACTGTTGCAACTACTGCTACTATATTGCTACTACTACGACTATATTGCTACTACTAAATACTACTACTACTATATATTGCTACTACTAAATACTGTTGCTACTACTACTACTATATACTACTACGACTATATTACTAGTACTAAATACTAATAATACTAGATACTACTACTATATATTGCTGCTACTAAATACTACTAATAGTATATATTACTACTATGAAATACTTCTACTACTATAAATTACTACTACTGAATACTAACTACAACTACTACTATATTACTACTACTAAATACTAATTGGGTACTACTATTTCAACTTCTACTAATTTTATTTTACTACTACATAATACTACTTTACTATTACTATTTTTACTTCTCTAATATTATTTTATTATTTCTTAATAATACTTTACTACTACTCTATACAGCTACTTAATACCACCCTACTACTATCGTTTCTACTGCTACTACTATTAGATACTACTATTACTATATAAGACTACTAAATACTATTTTAGTCTTCCCATATCTACTTCCTACTACTATTTCTACTGCTGCTACAATTACTATATACGACTATTGAATACTACCCTATTACAAGTATTTCTTCTACTACTATATACTACTCCCAATTACTACCATATATTACTATATTTTACTACCATCTAATTTAACTACTACTACTACTACTATATACAGCTAATACTACTTCTACTCCCACTACTACAATACTTAAGTACTACTATTATTATTATTAATTTAACTCCCACGCCTTTTGTAATTGGCAAATTACTAATAAATACTTTTCTGCAACTGATGATGACGAGACCGACGGCTCTCGTTGAACTCTTCAAGAATGCGCTATGCACTGCGCCCTCAAAGAGTATTTCGGCAAACAGCAACTTGGGCAGTGAAAAGTTGAGACAGAAACTATGCATGCAGCAACGTAAAATGCGTCAGTTCTCTGGAGCACAAGCAACAAATATAATTGTTCGTATGTGTGCATGTGTGTGTGTGTGTGTGTGTGAAATAAATTTCTTAACGGGGCGGGGCGTGGCAGTAGGCAGGCAAGAAATTTACTGTGCGCAAATAGTTTTTGGATAAAAGTAAAACAAAACAAAACAAAAAAAAAATGTAAATAAAATTATGAATGTTTTTTGTGAGTCGCTCTTTGTTAGCAGAAAACAAAAAGGGGAATTACGAATGCATATGTATATATATGCGTATATATTTATATATGTATTTAACAACGAATATACTATGTGTAAAACAAAAAAAAAAAAAAAAAAAAATTCATGTATATTTATTAAACATTTCACACAGTCGGCAGCGGGCGGGCGCTTGAATTTGACTGTCTGCTACTCTTTTTGCGTGCGTGTGTGTGTGTGCGCGAGTTTGCGTATGTGTGTGTGTGTGTGTGTGTGTGTGGGAGGCGTCGACAATGCTGGGCCAAACTACTATCTGACATCGTCAAAAAGTTCATGCAAAAATGTGGAAATGTGAAAAGTTGTTGAAAAGCACGGGCACACACACACACACGCACACAGAGACAGAGAGCGAGCGAAACACTTGAATGGGCGGAGGCGGGCAGCTCGGTTGGTGTTGACAATAAGCGTTGCACATGTATGCGCAGGGAGTGTGTGAGGTAGATTTATTGCATGACATTTCAATTGTTAGACAAACAGCTGGACGAGAACTGAGCTGGGCTATAACTACAACCAGAAGCTGCACTTGTAGTCAAGGCCGAAAGACGCTGACAAAATAAAAGCAACACACACACACACACACACATATACAGTGTGGCAAGTGCCGTCGAGGCGTGGCAGTGCCCCAAATCTTCTATTTCTTTTACTGTTGCGTAGGCGTCAGATGCCAACGTAGGTGAGAGGCACAAAATGTTAGCAGCAATTAACACTGTAAGGGAAGGCACACACACACACACACACACACACACATAGAGTAAAAGATGCAAAGCAAGTGCTCAAAATAACTAGGGACACACCACACGCCCACACACCGCCCACACACCACCCACACCCACATGCAGTGTGACATTTGATGAATTTCCTTTTGGCCTTGTCGCGAGTGTCAGGCGACAAATGCAGTTTGCGTCGGGCAACTGTAGCCTGGCCTCGGCAGTGGCCCTCGTTCCTGTGACCATTGTTTATGACAATGCTCATACGCAACGTTGCACCGGACAAAATGCCAAACGAGTCACGCCCAGTCGCTTGAGTGTGCCAGCGTGTGCGAATGGGTTTTTATTGCCTCAGCCCATTTGCCGTGGCTTTTAGTTTTCTCTCTTTTGCCTTTATTTCTGTTCATTTTCTTCTTCTTCTGCTGCTGTTGTTGCTGCTGCTGCTGCTGCTTCTTCTTCTTCTTCTTGTTCTTCTTTTCTTCTTTTAAATTCGGTACGCCAGTCTAGTCATTTTTCTTTAATAGCCCATACAAAGGCAAATACGCACACACACACATATATACATATATATATATATATGTATGTATTTATATGCATAGGTATATGTGGAGTGTGTGTGTGTGTGTGTGTTGAGTGGTTTGGCCTCTGCTCTGCTCTGCGGCTGCTAACAAGTTCAATTTGCATTTAAAAAGGGAGAAACACATGTAATCTCAACGATTAGAAATTGTTAGCATTGAGCAGCACAAGCACGCACCCACCCACTAACACACACACACACACACACACACACACACACTTGTCTGAGCATATATGCACACAGATATAGTGAATAAATGAATAACGTTTGTGCACCAAAATGTTTTTGCCACCAGCTGCTTGAGGGTGGAGCGAGAAATCTTTTGAAATTTCAGCTCGAGCAAAATAAATATTATTATAAATACAAGATTAAAATTAGCATTATTTGAACACGTTCGAATTATTTTTATATATAAAATTTCTCAAACAAAATGAATGAAAATCTGAGCTTAGCTGATGGAGTATATTTCACTTAAGTGAAATATAAACATTTATTTTAGTAATCAAATTTGTTAAATATATAGTAAATAAGGCAATGAAATTAGGGCACATGAGTGCATCCATAAAATAGAAAATCTATTTAGCTCTGAGCTCGACCCAGTTCATGGCTCGAAATCTTACGCCCATTTAAATTTAAGCAAGTGTATGTAATATTGCTGTGCATGTTTAAAAATTGAGAAGTGTTTTTACAATTCATTAAAAATTTATTAAATAGAAATGGAAATTCTAAAAAAAAAAATACAAATAAATAAATAATTAAAAAAAAAAAAAAAACAAACAAATTGAAAATAAATAAAAAAAAAACTTAATTGAATTCAGAATTTGCTTCACCTGTTGCAATTTAGATATTTGAGCTGCTGGCAAAAGTTTTAGCTTGAGGATAATTGTTGTAATTTATAAAAATTGCTTGAAGTTCGTATTTAAGCATAAATATTAATGATTTATTACATAAATTAAGATAACAAAGAGATGTGCTCAAGGATTTGGAAGTTAAGAAATAAAATATATATAATAGAGAATTGATTGACAAAAAAAAGTAATACAAATAAAAAATGTAAATTAAAAAAAAAAAATGGTTTATAATATTCATTCAGACTTGACAAAAATGATATAACTCTCTTGTAATTTAACATTTTTTAAATTTAATAGTGGTAACTCTACGAGCAGCCGTCGCTGGCGGCATACTATTTGCAACACACACACACAAACATATTTTTCTTCAATTTGTGCCTGGTAGTTGGCAGCTTAGTGCGGCTCAGGTCTGGGCCCAAAATGTGTGCAATGACCGCATGCAGCAATTTCTTTTAATGTGCTTTTAAAAGCCAAATCTACAGGTTCCATCCAAGCCCGAGTGGAGCTCGTTGTTGCCGTTGCTGCTGCTGCTGCTGCAGTTTATCCAAAAACCACTTCCCCAGCCCCAGCGCACCACCACGCCTCTACGCCTCCATGCCCCACGCCCACATACCCCCACATTGGACACATTTTTCCTAGCAATGAGCTTTTGTTTTTATTATGCCTTGCACCAAAAACTAACTTAATTTGCATGCAGCATATTGTGCGTGCAGAAGTGTGTGCGTGGGTGTGTGCGGGTGTGTTTGTACTGCCATGACTGTGTGCCTAACGAGTTTGTTTCAGCTTGCAGCAGGCATAAAAATATATGAACAAAAAACAAGGAAAAAACGCATAAGGAGCCCGAGAATCAGAAACGCCCTTCAAAACAACAAGCAGCTGTAAGCTTAAGTCTCTCGTTTTCAATAAAGCTCTTCGACCGAGCCATGCCGAGCCGCACACGCATAAGGAATATGGGGGGGGAGGGGTAAAAAAAAATTAGGAAAAACGAATAAAAAGAAAAAGAAAGCAAAAGCAAAAGCAAAGGCAAAGGCAACAAGACAAAAGTGAAAATACACAAGGCAAAGGGTGCAGGATGCGTCCGCCTGTTCACATAGAAAAGTTATGGCTAGCTTGCTGGCCTCGACTTGGCTTGGCTGGGCTTTGCTCAACTGCCGGGCCATGATCGTTGTTGTTATCAACACCAGTTGGCCAGTGACAGCAGCAACAAAAACATAAACAACAACAACAACAACAACAAGTGCCAAAGCTTTAAGATCTGGTTAGAGGAGCAGGGGCAAACGGCCGTTCGTTTTGTTGTTTTGTGTGCTTCGCTGGATGCGGTAGTTATTACCAAGAACGACTAATAAAAGTAGACAACTAAAAACAGAAAGTACACACCCAAATACACACACACACACACATACGTATGAGAGTGCGCACACTTGGTAAAAAACAAGGTCTAGTGCAGCGTGCTTAAGCTTGTCGAGAGCTGCCACTTGAAATGTATACTCAGAGATATGCTAGAAACAAGAATATGTATAAATAAATAAATATATATATATATATTATATAACATATATATAGGGAATATATTATATAAATACACAATTTCAGCTGGTCTAATTGTCAAATCTATTAGCTGATAAATATAGAATTAATTTACATTGTGGACTAACTGCACCTTTGCTGGGTTCTGCCATTTAATACCCTCCCCCCCAACACACACACACACACACACATGCCCACGCAACTGGAATGGGCACCTGCAAGAGCTGTTAAAGTGTCGTTGGGCTGTTGTCATAGTCATTGTCAACGTTGTCGTTATCTTTATTTCACATCAACGACATTGTCATCATCATCATCATCATCAGCAGCAGGCCAAGCCCAGCAAAGCCAAGCCACGGCGTGGCATGGCATGGCATGGCATGGCAGAAGCAAACCAGATCAGGCCAGGACCAAGCCTCATCATCATTGTCGGCAACAGCTATTGCTGCAGCAACAACAGAAGCAGCAGCAGCAGCAGCAGCAGCAGCAATTGCCGTAGCAGCAACAGCAACATCAATGCCTTCATCAACAATTTGCAGCAACAGCAACAAAAAGAAAAAGAATGAAAGGAAAAACAGGCAGGAGTTGAAAACGCAACACATACACATACACACAAACATACACAAAAAAAGCACTTTAACGCACACTCGCATAGCTGAATGTTGTATAGGTGAACACACACGCACACACACACACATTCGATGAGCAGCGCCTGAAATTTGAGAATTCGGATATTAATGTTACGGGTATTTTGCAACAAAATTCTAGTACACTTAGCAGCGCAACAGAGTTTGTATTGAAAGCTCGGCAATTACGCTAAAGATGTGACGTAGTTGGTTGATAAGAATACCTGTTAAGGATACGAGGCATATCACTGTAATGCTCTCGATTGTTAAACTGTCTTCGCCAGATTTGTCAGCTGTTCAAGCAATGTCTAAGCAATATGTTCATTGCCGAAGAGATCAATTCAAGTGCTTAGATGTAAGGCAATGTTAATGAGTTGAAAAGTATTCTTTTCAGATATATTAAAGATGAAAAAACTAATGAAAATATTATTATTTATATATTACGTGTATTACAGTACTGTAAACTATAGTTATTTATCGATAGATGCAGAATGCCATCGATACTTAATTATAGTGCCATCAATCGATGCTTAAGCTCATCAATAGAAAAAGAAGAGAGTATTAAAAGGGAGAGAGCGAGAGCTTATTGTGCACTATCGAAAGATACTGAATGTCATCGATACTTACTATAGTGCCAGCGATCGATACCTAAGGCCATCAATACAAAAAGAAGAAGACAGAATAGTATAAAAGTAGGAAGAAAAGGCAACTGGCCGCAGTTTCAATAGATGATTTAAATAAAAGTGAAAATAAAGACACTTCACTTTAAAATGCAAAAGCAGTCTCTATATGCAGCTTTATCTTAAATTGATGGAATTGTATTAAATATTTGAAGTGTTCTCGCTTTTCAAGATTTCTGAGCAATTACGCTAAGTTTGTTTTTTGGCTAACTGTTAGAAAATGTTAAATAATTAGTTTTTTTCGCATAAGAATAGAGTCCATTGCGTGTACGCAATGTGTGCCGCAGGTACAGGAGTTGGCGAAAAGAAAACAGTTTAAGCAAATTAAAGCAAAAATATGCATAAATGAAAATGAAAAGTTATGCAGCCGCATTTCCTCGCTGATGCAGCTTGGCTGCGTTACGCGCAAAGCAATTTCTTTACAGCTGCCTCTTGATGGAAACTTAAACTTGCGAGGCGCGTCGTGTGGCCGCTGCTTGTTGTTGCTGCTGCCGCTGCTGCTGCTGCTGTTGCTGCTGCTGCTGCTGCTGCCTGCCGCCCCGTCAGTATGTATGGTGGTGTTTTAGCGTTTGTGTGCGGGCGTGCCGAAGGTCGGTGCTGTGGCCCCCGGGTGGAGATTCGGGTTGGGGTTGAGGCAGACAGCTGCTCAAAAGTTGTTCGGGTCATTTAAAAAGTTTAAAGCCAAAACTGGCGGCAGTATTAGCATTAAAAATGGCAACGTGTCTGTCGCTGACGTTTTGCGCGGCGGCTGTTAGAAGTGGAAATCTGCCTACCAGCTGGACCAAGTCGCGGCGCATAAAAACGAGAGTGCTGCACAGTGGGCAGCCATTAAGCGAATTAAAAATCAACTGAAAGCTAATTATTTGTATTCATAAATTGTTATCGAAATGGAAAGTATCAGCTGATCAGCCTAGCTCAGTTGGTAAATATCGAGAAATTGTTAAGAGATTTAGAGCAGGCTAGATATATTGATTTTTGAGTAAAATAAACTATTGCATCGATTTTTGCCCACTGTGCGCTAACTGTGCTGTAGCATCCAGCCATACGGCCTACGGCCTGTGAATTTGGATCAGGTCTACCCATGGTTAGGCAAAGCTGGCCAACCGCTGCTCAGCGATATTAACATCAAGCGTCAAGGTAAATAAAAATTAACTTTTGTGAAGATGGCATGCAGGCTATATACACACACATATATATATGTATATATATGTGTGTGTATGTGTGATTTGGCTTCTCTCTGTGTGTGTGTGGGTGTGGGTGAGGCCACCAAAAAGTTCTAAACATGACAGGCCCGACATGGCAGGTAAGCAGGTGGGCGTGGCTGGGCATAGCCCTTGGCAAAGTTGCTTATTTACTTGGATATTAAACAGATTTTGGCTGCGACCGGCCACTCTCTGGGGCATTATCGATGCAGAGCATTATGGAAATTTAAAATGTGTTGATTACATGTGCCGCCTCCACAAATCTCCAATCCCCAACGCCCACGCAGTTCAGTTGGGTTAAGCTGCTCCTGGCGACAGTGCTCGTTATTTAATTGCTTGCGGCTCTAGTTGCGTCTTTTGTGGATTATGAGGTCAAGCGGCTTTAGCCAGCTAATGAAAACTAATCTTGAACGCAACACGCACAAATCTATACTCAAACACAGAGACAGAGACAGAGACAGAGATAGAAACAGAGACAGACACTGCAAATGCCACTCAGAGTGATCTGTGGCCTGTGGTTTAGCACCAGTGTAAAGTGGGTCAAGTTATGCCTGTTTCCTTCTAGTTGCTGTGGCCAAAGCTGCCACGGCCATGAGGTCAAGCTGTGGGCCTCAGCTCTGTTTTCATCGACTTCTTTGAAGGCATCAAATATGCAATAAACAAATGATTTGACGCCTCTCGCCTGTGCGGTCAATGGACCGCTCCTGCCTCCAGTTCAGTCAATTAACTTCATTTCCTTTGGCCAGCTAGCAATGCATTTGCCCACCTGCTGGCTCGCTCCATAGATACGCACTGCAAGACCTAATAATAAAGAGCATATTGGCTTGGCTTGGCTTGAGCTCTATGCATTTTTGTGGCTTTCCGGATGAGGCATCATAAAGGCGTATATTATTGTTGCTCTAGTGGACAAGGGGCCGGCCTGGCATACAACTTCTAGTAAAGAGGCTGTTCTATTGATATATAGCAAGCTGATGCTTCGCTAGTGCTTATATAAAAATATTGTCGGCCTGATTAATAGATGTCTGCCTGGGTGTGAGCATTTGTTGCAGGCTCGGCTTTGGTTGATGCTTGGCGGCCACCGTCGATTCGCATTTCATGCTCTCAGCTCAGCAATCAGTTGTATTGTTCGCATACAAAAAAAAAAAAAAAAAACACAGTCGAGCAAAGTTTTTGCATTCGGCAAATTCGCTTAGCGTGCGCGACTCAATTTCAGCGGAAGCGGAAACGGAAATGGAGGCGGTTATGTGTAAGCGCTCACAGAAGTCGCTCATGTTTATTCAGCGAATGCAGCAACTGTCTGGAGCATCACACACCTACACATCTCTACACACACAAACACACATGCACACACACACACACACACACACAGGGGAGCGGGAATTGGCTTGAAGATTTGCGGCTGGAGCGAGTTTTTAGTATATTGTTAACAAGTAAAATGAAAACGTAAATGTTTGAAAATTAGATTTGGCCCGAGACGCTTTTGTTTAGGGCTGTTCCGAGTTGGCCTGGCCAGCAACAGAAATACATATATATATATATATCTCAATGTGTGTGTGTGTGCATTAGTTGCTGTGTGTGCACTGAGGTGTTGCCTAGTTTGTGGCTTGTTAGTTAGTTAAAAGTTTTTGCGTGCAATTAAAATGCTGCGCAAAAAGTTTGCTTCAACATTGTTCTTAATTTTTTCTTGGCTTTTGTTCTTTTTGTTCTTTTTTTTTTTTTTATTTGAAATTTTTCTTTTCTTTTTTTTTTGTTTTTTTTTCAGTTTGCCAAAGCTAAATACAAATGAACAGAATTGTCTCCATCTGCTGCGCCTGTTCCTATCTGAGCGCGCGTGTCTCTGTGTGTGTTTCTTCAAACTGTCTGTTAGTCGCAGTCGCAGTCGCAGTCGCAGTCTGAGTCGAAAAGTGTACAAGTCCTCTGGCAATTGCCTGATTGTTTCCTTAGCCGCAGCAGCCTCGTATAGCAAGAAAGTTCGTTATCAGTGACATTTTGGCGAACAAATAGCAAACAGCTCACAGTTTGCAGCTTTCAATGCTCAGCCGACAGCTCTCAGCTCACAGCCGACAGCTCCCAGCTCCCAGCTCCCAGCTCCCAGCTCTCAACTCGCAGTTGCCATGCACGTGGCTGCCATGACAACTCGAATGCATATGCCAAGCAGCTCGAGTCCCAAACGGACTCAAACTGAGACCAAACTCTTTGCCTTTTGACTTTATTGCGCGAAAAACGGATTAGGAATGGCTAATTAAGTGGCTGCCAATTAAATTTTTGTATAATATGCATAAAAGAACCTTAATAAGAGCTGAATTAAGATTTATATATATATAAAAAAAAAGACTAAAGTAAAGTTAAAGTGAATCTATCACTTTGTTATCTGCAGCTGTGCGAGGCTCTTTCGAGATCAAGTCGAGCTCGCTCTATGTGCGCAGATAAATGCAATACAAATTTATTGCTTTAGAGAGGAGATTTCATTACTTTGACTTTCAGAATGCTCAAAGAACTTTAACAAAATTAAATTTATTTTCCTTTCAGCTCTGGCTCATGGCATATATATATATATATATATTTAGTTTTATTAAAGCAGGAAATTGCAGAAAATCGTTTCTGTCATTCATAAATAGTTCAGCATAAATTCCTGTCAGATATCTTTTTTTTTTTTTATTTTTGATATGGCACACACACACACACACAGAGGGAGAGAGTGATATTAAGAGACATATAGAAAGTGGAAGATGACTGCACACAAAACTAATTGCCTCAATAGACGTAAACAAAAAAAGCGCTGCATACTTTGGAGCGCGGCGAATGCCAACTGACTGGAAGCTTGAAGTTCTGCATGCCAAATCAAAATCATCATCATCGTTATTACTGGCATCATCATCGTTATTCAGCCCGCAGCGGTTGGTAAAAAATCTTAACAAAATAAGCTGAAGAGTTGCGAAGCGCATTAAATCATTTCCGCACTAAAGAGCTCAGCGGCAGCAGTTGGTGGGTGGCGGGGGCGTCGCCTCTTCTTGTGGCAAGTTGTGAGTGCGACTGTTGCAGCTTACCACTATTTATGTGCTGTGTTGCTGCTGCTTTTTGTTGCAAGCCCAAAAAAACGAATGCAACAAAAATAAAATAAAAAAAAAAAACCAAAAAAAAAAAAAAGAGAGAAAAGAAAAGAAAAACGAAATGAATGGGGAATGAATGATAAGTGTGTCTCTTTTTCTTTTGCCAGCAAAAGCATAAAAATGATTTGCCCCAAAAGTACATAAGTGTGCATCTATGTATGTATGTAGGCATAAATATATATATACACACACACACACACACACACGTTTGCTTTGGCGTATTCATGTGTGTGCATGTGTAACATATTCAGGCAATTACTGCCATTCAGCGCATTTCAATTCAACTTCGAAACTGCCGCCATATCGCATAGTTATATATATATACATATATATATATATATATACCTATAAAAACATATACACCTATGTGTATACATAGCATATAGCCATCTCGCTCGGCGACTGCTGATTCCTCGCCTTCTGCGTCTTTTACTGTGGCAAAGTAGAAAAAAGCTTTTAAACTTCACTCAAGATTTTTGCTGTTCACGCTCGGTTCGCAAATTTTTTGACTGTTGCCGCTTACTTAGTTCTTTAACGTGCTCTGCACAGTGCTCAAAAAGTAGTGACTCTCTTCATATTTCCTTGTTTTTTTTTTTTAAAGATTTTAGCTGAATCTTTAAAATGTATAATTTCGTATGCTGGTGTTGTATATTTTGAAAATATCTGAATATACTTCGATGGCATACATGGGAACCTTAACTTTGAATTTTTACTCTTTGAACAAGAAATAATTAAAAATGTTTAAAATATATAAGTCTTATATTCTTGGGTTTCGTATATGGCCACCTTAAATTTAAAATTTTTTCTTCAAACATATTTAAAATTTTTTAAATTAATTAATTAACAAAAAAAAAAAAACAATAATTTGTAAGTTCTTAAGTTGCATGTATGGTCGCCTTAAAATTTATTTTTAGTTTTTTAAAAAGAAATAAAAACCTTTTTTGCAAATAATATATAAAAATATTGAAATAATTTTGATTTAATATTGGCATATACGATAACTTTAAATATAAAACAAATAATAATTTGGCTTACAATATTTTTCTAAACTGCTGTGCTATGAAAATAATTTGCTCAGTCTAAACTGGCCTTAGAGGCCATAAGCTAATTTTAGAATCCAACAAGACCTTATTCACCGCCCTAGACTCAATTTTATTTTTTTTTTTACTTTTATTATACGCATTCATCACCTGACGAGCGAGCATGGCGGAGATATCAAAAGGAGAGCGATCATGGGCAGAGCGACGCTCTTGCTGCTTCCAGTAATAATTTCTTAATGTAGGCTCACTTCACTTAGTTAATCAAATGTCTTAACAATAATAAGCGAATAATTTTGCTTAAGTGATGAATATGGTCACCTTAAATTGAAACATTTATTGCAATATATTACAAAGGAACAAATTTTAATATTTAGCCAAATTTCAGTTATATTTTTGTAAGTCATAATTTGGCCATTTGGCCCACTGTCGAATGCTATTTTTGGCTGTTGTGTCTTTATCTACAACTGCCGCTTCATATTCTATGGCAACTACTGCATCTGCATCTGCTTCTTGTTGGGACTTTACTTTGTTGTATGTGCGCTGTCCTATGTGTGCATGCGTGTGTGTGTGTGTGTGTGTGTGTGTGAGCTTTGCGATGTACCGTTTTTATAAGTCTGCCAAAATGTAGTTCATATATTTTGGCGAAAATTCGTTTTGCAGTTGACATAACTTTGTCAGCCCCAATTTATCAACAACAATTAGTAGAGCAGAGGCTGACTGACTTGGCTGACTGACAGACTGACGTCTGGCAAGAGCTGGGACTGGGATTGGGGCTGGGGCCGGGGGCCGGGGTTTTTTTGGGGCGTGGTAAGTATGTGACAAGTATTTTCCACAACGATGCACAAAACTTTGCCCGTACGACATGAGGCGACTGCGCTCGCAACGTGCTGCTGCAGACACTGCAACATTAGCAACATGGTGAGCATATGCGTAATATTGCCAAAAATAATAATTTATATATATATATATATATATATATATATGATTTACTGTGATTGTGTCAAGTGTAAAATGGATAAATCTGTCATGGCTATGCAATAGTTACCTGTACTCGTGCGACAGGAAGAAGGTGCCGCGAATGTTGCAGCCATTGGGATTCTTGCGTTTGCCGTTGAATATTTTCTGATAATGATCGTAGTTGTTCAGATTGACGGCGCCATCAAAAGTTAGCATGATAATTTGCGGTATCTGTAACGGGAGATAAACAGGTAAAGTTAATAAAGCTGTGGACTAGGCCGAAGGGGCCCGATGAGCTCTGAGCGGGCAAAGGGCGCTCAGTTATGTGTGTGGGCGTGGCCTGTGCATGTATGCGGTGCAATTAGAGAAGCGCTAACCTCAAAATCAGCCGCGCATGTATTGGCATTGAATGGCTCAAAAGTAGCAGCAGCAGCAGCAGCAGCAGCAGCAGCAGCAGCAGCCGTAACTACTCTAATTGAAGGTTTTGCATTTGACGTTTGTTTTTGCTGTCTGCGTTGCGCCTGGCTGACTCTTGACTCGCTGGCGTATGCGACGACTTGCAACTTGGGCATTTAACATAATTAGTGGGCAATCGGTTAACCAGATTTCCACATTTCTACACGATCTTTAACAGCCAAACGAAAATCAAATTAATTTCAAATCATTCGCAACGACTATCAATAAAGTAACGTCAACAGCAGCAACAGCCGCAGCCGCAGCAGCAGCAGCAGCAGCAGCAGCAGCAGCAATAAGTTTAACGAGTGCTAAAGCACAGCAATTCCATTACAAAAATTGCCACCCCACAGTCGTATTGAAATCCCGTAGGGCGACGGCTCTGTTTGTCGTCGCCGTCGCCCGAAAGAAGCTTGCAACACTTTAAGTGCAATTCCATAATCAAAGACCAATGCAAGTGCTAACCCAAAAGAAATGACGCGCCATAAAAGCAGGCAGCAGACACACAAATGCTGCTGTGCTGTGCCCGAGCACAACGAATCTCAAATGCGCTGCAATTGAGCTAGAGACAGGAGAAATTTAAGCTAAAAAGAAAGCGCTGAGCAGGCGTTAACAACTGCATAATACTCTGGCAAGCATTGAAGCTGGCAGAATGTGGCCAAGTGTGGCCCTAGCAGTCTGTTGCTGTCGTAGCACACTTTATATAGAATAGGATCTGTATCGTGCACCATAGAGCAGATCTCGACTTGGTTTATTTGTAGAGAAACTCAATGATAATCGATCTATAGAAGATACAGACTTAAGCTCATGATTTGCCAAGCTGCAAGCTGAGAAGAGGCAAGATCTGATGAAAATTAAAAAAAATATATATGACATGAAAAGTGTGAGAGAGACAGAAATATAAACAAAGAGACAGAAAGAGAGAGAGAGAGAGTGAGATAGAGAGACATTAAAAAAGAGTAATATAAAGAGAGAGATTGAGAGAGACAGAGATATTGAGAGATTGAGTGATAGAGAGTGAGTGAGAGAGAGTGAGTGAGGGAATGCGTGAGAGCGATACAGTGAATGATTAAGAGAAAGAGAGAGAGAGAGAGAGAGAGGGAGAGTGGGATTAAGTGAGTGATAGGTAATAAGTGAGATAGTGAGAAAGATAGAGAGAGAGAGAGAGAGAGAGAGTGAGAGAGAGAGAGAGAGAGAGAGTGAGAGAGAGAGCTTATGATTAATTTAGAAAGAGAGAGAAAATGTGAGAGTTAGAGTGTGAATGATTAAGAGAGAGAGAGAGAGATAGAGAGTGAGAGAGAGAGAGAGATAGAGAGTGAGAGCTAATCAAGCCACAAGTCGCACACTGCACAAAGCCAATACACTCGAAATACGTCAAATTATAAAAAAAAAGCCTGAGAAATCGATCCCCAAGCAAAGTTTGCTCTTTGCTGTGATCTGCTTGGCTTGCCGTTCATTTGTTGCCCGGCTGGTCGGGCAAGCTAATGTGCTCGGTGGTGGGCGGGCGAAAATAATGAAATGAAAATCGAATGCGATCAGCATAAAGCAGCATGCGAATGGCAATGGCTGCTGACGAGGTAGCAGCAGCCGAAATGCATTTCGCACTGAGCTGCACATAAAGAGGTGTGGCACGGGCAGCGGCACTTAACGCTCATTGTTGAACACATAAAAAGGATTATTGTACAAATTCAATATTAATGTGGGGTCCAACGAGCAAGCGAGCCTTAACCTCAGCCCAGCGACTGCAACAGTCGACCGACGGCAATTGACCCCAGCTTTATCTAACCCAACAGCTGCCATCATGCCATATTTGAGCTCGTCCCTATTTCAGTGCCGCCCGCAGCCAGCTGGAGCTACCAACTACGCCTCTTTCGTCGCTGCGTCTGCAGCTGAGCTGGCAAAATTATGCAGAGGCGTGAAACACTCGTAAGCATCGAACGGTGGTCAGCTTAAGTGCGGCAAGGATAACTGATGATTATGAGTATAACAATGATGATGATGATGATGACGTTGTTGGCAACTGCTGCCATTGGAATTGAAATTTGCTCTTTGATTTGACAGAGTTCGTTTTCGTTGAGTTGCGTAGGGTCCTTATATTGCCTTTGCTCCAGCTCTA
The DNA here is from genome assembly GCA_035047625.1 of Drosophila mettleri. Taxonomy (NCBI): domain Eukaryota; kingdom Metazoa; phylum Arthropoda; class Insecta; order Diptera; family Drosophilidae; genus Drosophila; species Drosophila mettleri. Next base: position 11,332,873 of record JAWNPI010000109.1, on the reverse strand, counting down.
GCTCCAGCTCCAGCTCCTGCGCTCGCCCCCTTATTGAAAGGCATATTTCAAAAGCCGTTTCCGCTAAAATGAGTGCAAATCAACTGCAGCTTGCAGCTTCTCTGCTCGCTCACTCTATCTCTCGCTCTGTCTCTGAGTCCCTCATCTCATTGAATTATGAAGTAAAAATATTATTGCAAATATAATGAATGTGCGACAGACAAAAAAAAAAAAAAAAAAAAAAAAAGGAGCAGAAAATGGAGGAAAACAAAAAAATGAGAAGAAAAAAAAAAATGAAATTTAAAGTTTGCCGCTTTGTTGGCTGAAGCTGGAAAATATTGATGTGATTGTGACAGTTAAAGAACTTGATATATAAATAGAGCTGCAGTTGAGCTACTGTGCTTAGGCGGCACGCTGCGTATACGTAATTTGCCTTTAAGAATCCGGTTTTGTGCTTTTAAAATCGCACATATATCCATATGATGCAGACAGACGATGTCTGTGTGTCTGTGGGTCTGGCTGTGGCCCAGCTCGCACTGGCACTCGATGTGTACGTTGATAATTTCTGCTTAATGCGACTCAAGTTTGCACTTCAGTCTTTGAGCAAATATGACAGACAGACGGCAGTTGACAAGCACCTTTGCCTGAGAGACAGAAGTTTGCCAGGCGAGCTCGTTGAGCGCTACCAAATGGATGATAGATGGGTTTTTCATGCTGTTCAAGTGCCTCAAAGAGACAGAGAGTGAGAGAGTGTATGAGAGTGAGAGAGAGAGTGAGAGAGAGAGAGAGAGAGAGATATTCTTCGAGTAGTAGAACTGGGCTTGGGCTGCGAATTTGCATAGCTTAGTTGCTCAATCGCGGCGACAATTGAACGGCTCATTGATTGAGTGATTGCAGCTGCGCATAAATGCAGCACCCTTGAACGGCGCCCCACCATCAAACCGTACTACCCTCCCGCCCCCTCTCACCCACCATCTCAATTCGAAGAAGCTCTCTGCAAAGTTTTTGTTGACACTGTGTGCCATCTTTTTCAGTTTTCTTTTTCATTTACTTTGCCAGCTCAAATCAAATTGGATTCGCATTCAAATTGAGCAAAGCGTTTTATTTAACGCAACGTGCCCCTTAATGCCGCCCAAGCGCCCCACTCAAAATACTGCTGGGATAGGCTTGGCAGCTTCTTGGCATTTTTATGCCCTCTAAATAGGCAAATGTCTGCAAGCGAGTTGCATCGATAAGTCAGTCGCCCTGTAATGGCAGCTATGTTTATCGAAACTTGATTTTCGCATTCTGTGCGCTGAGCTGCCAGAGGAGCTCATGACCTGCTGAAGGACATAGTTAGTTGATGTTTGAGCTTACTTGAAACAATTTCCATTACGTTTTGCTTAGCGGAAATGGAGCGCTAAGCGCTAAGTGAAGGCGCTGCCAATGCGGCGTATGTGTAATATCCAACATAGCTCAAACGATTTGCTAAAGATATAGGCTAAATGTGCGCACAAATTAACCGCCTGTTTGCGGTTAATTGAGATGGTATTAATTATAATTATGTGCATACACACACACACACACACACACGCACGCACGCATACAAATAGGCTGTCAGAAATTGAAATCGTTTTGTTGGGCGGCTGTGGAAACACATGTAAGCGCTAATAACACTTAAATAAGCATCCGGATCACTCGCACAACCCCTTAAACAAAGGACAACATGGCGCATTATGTTGAGTTGGGTAGATATAGCGACAGTCACCCACGCACACACACACGCACACACACACGCACATACACGCACCCACAGACACATTTCAATTTCGAAATTAAGTGGCTCACTTGCGATTTGTTTGTGTTTGTGTTTGCGTTTGCGTTTGTATTTGTGTATTTGTATATTTGCGTTGTGCGTTCTTCGTTCTGCGTTTTGCGTTTTGCATTTATGTTGAAAATCGGCCGACTATGTCGACGTCGCTGCCAACGCTGGCATCGCTGTCGCCACATAAACTTCCGCTGCTCGCTGCCAGTATTTGACTTATGCTACACTATACTAAAGTCGACAGCACACAATTTGTCAAGCCATTGGCAACGGCCGCTCAGATATTAATCATTTAATGTATATATAATCATTTAATAGTAAGTTAATTGCCCATTAGCCTTGCTTACTGCGACCAATTTTAAAAAATAATAATTTAATACTATTTTATTTTTGACTTTTTAATAATTTAATATAGATAATATATAATAATATATTCTATAATTTTTTTTTGTATTTTTAATAATTTAATATTTGATTTTTAATAATTATATAAGATACTTATATATAATGTAATATATATTTGAATGCCTCTTAAATAATTTTATATAAAAATGGCAGTGTTAAACTCATATATAAATTATAATTATACATTTCATTTGTCTTATTGCAATTTATATTATTTTATTGAATTTATTTAGCTTACATTTGCCTTAATTAAGAGCTGAATTAGCACTTAAAACTGTCAGTTACTCTGAAAGCTGAACAAGTTTAATAAGTGCTTCCCATATATAATATATATATTATATTATATATATTTTTGTTGTATATTATATGCATTATATTATATTATATAATATATATGCCCATATATATATATATATAAATATCGGCCCCCACTCTCTAAATGATTTTCCAGTGTGTGGCTTTTTTATCTTTTCATGTTTCTTCTTTGTACTGAATCAATCACAATTTCAGTCGCTTTTATATGTCACCTGAATGCATTAAATGTCCCAGGTGATATTTCACTCAGCAACATTCGAAGACACGTACAGCACTAACTATATCTGTCTCACTCTCTTTCAGCTTTCGCATATCTAGGCGCGTGCTGCCTGTCCGCGTAATGTTCCCATGACAACTCTGTACATGTTCTCAGCCTTAGGCCGTAAATAGCGCTCTAAGACCTTAGAGTATCGCGCCTTATTATATAGCAATATATATATATAGCAATATATATATATATATATATATATATATATATATATATATATATATATATATATATATATATATATATATATATATATATTTGTAGGGTATTTGTTTATATGTTTAGTTTTTGTAAATGAACGTATTTATGTGCGTGGTTTTGTTGTTTTCTGGCATTGCTTTTATCGTGTATGCGAAACCACAACTAATGTGCACTTCAAACTGTCTGTCAATTGGTAGCCCACACGCACACACACACAGATACAGACACAGACACACACACACGTATAGAGGAACACTAAATCAAATACACACTCACACACACCCAGTCAGACAAAGGAGCTGGCATTATTTTTATTCATGTCTAAAACTGATAATGCATATGCAAAACCGACTTTAAACAGCACAAAGCCATTAAAATTTGTATTGTATTATTAATAAATATATAACTGTTATTGATTATGCATATGTATATATATTTATTATGTATTAATATATATATATATATATATATATATATATTATACTGTCTTAAGTTTCCATGCTATCCATTTGGAAATCAAATAGAGTTTTATTGTCTTTCAGGCTTGTGTGTGCTCGCGCTATTAATCTTTGATTTATGCACACAAAAATCTTTTAATTTGGCCTCATATCAATCAGTTTATTTATATGCCATTAGCCAAATGGAATGTAACTCTATATGTCTTCAAATTAACAAATTCTTATATATAAACATAGCGACCTTTGTGCACATTGCGCATTCGCCCTGTTGTTCGCACATTGCAAAAAAAAAAAAAAATAAGAAAAAATTAAATTTCACGGAGTTTTATGAGCTCTTCGGTTCTTTTTTTTTAATTTTTGTTTTTGTTATTTATTTTTTGTATGCTTGCTAACGTAAAGCACATAACTCTTGGGCAAATAAACAAACCGAAGTTATTAAACAGGATATTCGAATCAAGAGGAACAGCAGCAGCAGTAGCAACGAGAATAGCAACAACTGCGAGAGACTGTGACAACAATGAGCAACGAATGGGACAGCGACAACAACAAATGGCAAAGACAGCAGAACAATTTCCTTATGCAAAGCAGCGATAACAGCAGCCGAATGCAAATACACAGATTTATGGCCAAGCCGAAGCCGAAGCCAAACTTAACAACATACAGATACATGCATACATACAGATACAACTACATACTACTAGTGCTACACCTGGCTTGCTGCCGTGCCTCTGCCACTGCCTTTGCCTCTGTCTGTGCCTCTGCCTCTGCCTCTGCCTGTGCTGTGTGCCGTAAAAATAAAAGCTGTCAATGCACTTGAAATTTATCACCTTGCAAATTAACACTTAAGGGTAACAAAACAGAAAGAAACAGAGCATATACATACATATATATCTATGGGGGCTGGATGAGTGAGCTAAGTGCTGTCCAATAACCTTCAATGAAATGGGCTAGGGGTAGGGGGAGGAGAGGGGGATGGGGATGGTGGTTTGCTGCACGTACCTTTTCGGCCTCCAGATCGCCGGGTATTTGGGTGCCGTCCTTCGAGCAGAAGCAATAGGGCAGCTGGCAGGCGCCCGTGTCGCAGCGCTGAGCGGTATCTGCGGGCGCATCCGTTGCCGGTGCTGGTGCTGCAATAAGAACAAGAAATCGAAACTGATTACAAAAACGACGTCTATTGAATGAGACAGAGAGAGAGAGAGAGAGAGAGAGCAGGAGAAAGGGATAATGACAGCAGGCCTGTTGCGCAAATTACTTCGGAAATTATTTAAAGTCTATTTGGTTATGTGAGCACAATTGTGCAGCTGACAATCGATGGACCACGCCCAGAGTTTTGCTCTTGCTGGCTGCCACCTGGCAAGACAATCACCGAGAGCAGCATGTCGAAAGTTAAAAGTCAACAAAATAACACAATGCAATACAAATATCAATAAGGCAGGCAGCCATGCCAGCCATGCCAGCCAAACAACGTACGAAATGTGCAAGAAACAAGTTAAAAGAAAGTTAACAACGAGCGCAGAAGGGTGAGCGCCGTTGCCTGGCTGTGTGCGAGCGAGCAGGCAATACAAATAGCCAAAGGTTAAATCCTGGCCAGCCCCAAACATAGCCAACTGCCAACCCAAAATATTGGAAAAAAAAAAACCGTTAGAGCCAGCTTTTGGCACAGTTATTTGCATATGTGGGAGTTGGGCGTGACAGCTTTGTGGTTGTATATATATATATATATATATATATATATGTATGTGTGTGTGTATGTGTGTCTGTGTCTGTGTGTTTGGCTAGAACTCAATGGAATTCAATTGGTATTTCTTTTTCTCTTTGCTGCTGCTGCCTTCGTTGTTGTTGTTGTTGTTGTTGTTATTGTTTTTGTATTGTGATCGAGTAAACAAATTCGCTTAAAGTCCACAAAACAAAAGGTTGCCCATGCAGATGTGTTTATAAAACAAAGCCAGGCACGAAGCCAACAGGTAAAACCGGCATTAGTCATGCACTGGGTCAGCGATGCTCGATGCTGCCACGCCCACGGGCACAGTTATTGCCTTGCAGGGGCGGGCAATAATCCACTTCATACACGCAGTCGAGTCAGTCAGTCAGTGAGTCAGTGGCCAATGCTGAGCCTCAAGGATCGAGTCTCATCTAACCGCGGGCAATCGATATGCTTCCACAGCTTCCATAAATTTGGCTAAATTAAAAATAATTATTTATTGTCTCTTGGGCGAAACTTTGGCACTGGCACTGGCATTGGCTTTGGCTTTGGCTTTGGTTTTGCCTTTAGGCCGTGTTTGCCACGTCAAGCTTGCTTTCTATGGCGTATGCCGAGTCCATTGGCAGCATCATCAATCAATTTAAAGTGGACTAATGCCGCTTCCCAATGCCAAATGCAAAACAAACTAATGATGTCAAAAACTTTTTCCACTTCCAGCATTTTTGCACAGCAGCTCTCTCCTTCTCTCTTTCCCTCTCTCTCTCCCTCCGTCACTCTCCCAAAGAGGTGCTGTCAGCCAATTTACATTCAGCACAAATGCTGCGCTGTATACGTTAAGTACTCAAGCCTCAGTTGCTAAGCGAAAGTCGCGCAACAAACAATTCGATTTAATTACAATAGTCGACTGCTCCTGCCACGCCCACGCTTAAGCTTACAACAAAATAATCACACAGCTGCATAACGGCTTTAGAGTAAATAAAAGTAAAAAAAAAAAATAAAACGCATACGAATGAAACTTAAACTCTGAACGGTTATTGGATGGACTACTTGAAAGTTGACAGCTTTTGCTTCGATTGATTGTATCTATAGAGATCATAAATGAGTGTGACGAAGACACAATTTAAGGGTATTACGATCTGGTATATATGTATACTCAATGAAATCAGAGAGACGAAAGAGATTGAGATACGTTTGCCTATTATGACTTGAAAGAGAGAGAGACTGGAGAGAAATTGAGATAGAGATCATAAAGAGTTTAATGGAGAGACCATTTTGAGCGTAGAATATGCATATATATGGAATTGTTACATAGTATTTCAAACTGATATATATAATATATATATATATATATATATATATATATATATATATATATATTATATATATATATATATATATATATATCAAAGAGCTGCAGCGCATGGCTTTGACTCAGATACATAGGCCAAATCTGAGTCAAAGCCATGCGCTGCAGCTCTTTGCTCATTATATATATATATATATATATATATGGCTGTTTTTTTTTATGGCTTAGCTATAGCATGGGATAACAGTAAATAAAAGCAGAAACAGCTACAACAACAATAACAGCAGCAGGCGATTGAAACTAGTGCAAAACAAACAGCATCAATGTTAATAGTCACAAAATAATAAACAGTGTAATGCGAGCAGATGCCATAAATATGAATGAGTTTAAATTGAGGCCTGAATATTGATGTGCGTCTGTGTGTGTGTGTGACATGAGCTGCATATATTAAACTTTAATTCACACACATGCAGATACAGATATAGAGAGATAGAAAGAGAGACGCTTGAGGCGAGTACGTTTCCGGTGGCGCCTTGAAGTATGCCATTTGGCTTTGGTCTACCCAAATTGTTGCCTTGTGTGCAGCTGGTGCCACGCCCACAGCTGATCGAATCAGCACAGCAAGTGGAAAATCTATGGGAAAACTAATATAAATGCATCGATGCTATCAATGCTGGAAAATATGTATTTTGCGGTCACATCATAAATAACAGCAATGCCAAATGAAATGCTTGGCTATTAATTGGCCCGGACGGCACACTGGGACAAGGGAATTGCTTAGAGGTTGGGCACACTGTGCAATCAACATAAATTCACACACACACACACACACACTGATGCACATATGCGCCCAACGTCTACTGTCCAACACCTCTCAAAAAAATAAATGCATACAATTTTATTATTTCAAAAAAGTTATTTGCCAAATTTGCGCACTCGAGCATGTGTCTGTGTGTGTGTGTGTGTGTGTGTGCGCCTTGGACACAGTTATTCAATAAAATGTAATAAACACTTTTAGTAACTTTGTCTTATGCATTTCGCACTGGCTGCGACAGTGGCAATGCAAAGCTGAGCTGAGCTGAACTGAACTGAACTGAGCTGAGCTGGACTGGGCTGGGCACAGACGTTGCGTATACGTAATGCGGTACAGTTTGGGGCATATTTGTGTAGCTGCTCGGCTGTCTTTGTTGCTGCTGGTGATGTTGTCGTTGCTGCCGCTGCTGTTGTGTAAGCAATATTGAAATGCTGTCATTGAGCGTGCTCACTGAATTATGAAATTGAAAACTATTCAGTGCAAAATTGCTTCGAATTTTACCAGCTCGTGTGAGTTTTCTGCACACAACACTATAGCGAATAAATAAATGTATATACATATATGTGGATGTGTGTGCGTGTGTGTGTGTGTGTGTGTTTTTTTTTCAGTCAGTTGCTTGGACGCGCTCTGTCAATCGTTTTGGGCCAAGTTGGCGGCCAGTCAGACAGTCAACGAGTCAGCTCTAGTCAAATACTCCTTTGGCCAAGCGACTGGCAGCTGCTTGGCCAAAATGGAATTTGGTAAGCAAATTTTATTGAATTTGCCCCAGCCAACCCATCCCCCAGCCATCCCTGCACCCGAAAAGTGGCTTAGATATTTTAATTTGTGTCTGGCAATAACAAAACAGTGTATCAAATCCAAACAAAATGGAATAAAATCGCATTTATATGCACATTGTATTGCATACACGTTGTGTGCTGCCTTAGCCTCAGCCTTGCCCCGGCCATGCACACACACATATGTCCCCCCCCTCACTCTCTCTCTCTCTCTCTCTCTCTCTCTCTGTGTGTGTGTAATGAAAAGCAGCCACTTTTTGCTTATTTATTTGGGACATTTGCTGTCACAATTTCAAATTCATTTTGGGTCTTGCAATGCGTCGTAAGCAATTCGTCAGCTGAGACTTTTGACAAGGACGTGGCTGTTAGCAGGGTGCGGGGTGTGAACTGTGGAGTGTGGCAAGTGTGCGGCTAGGGGCCGTGCCGGGTTGAGGGCTTTGGGTTTTATTTTTTTTTTTTTTTCTGTGTTTTTGTTTGGGGCGGGAGCAGGCAGCCATGCTTCTGCTGCTTAGTTTAGAGCTCATAATCCCCGGGTTGGCTTACGTAGCTGCCATCTGGTTTGCAAATTAAAGTGCTAGACGATTAGAGACAATCAGTCAGATCTTCCAAGAGGCTGCCTTGAATGAGTCGCATACAATTTGCAACATTATTATAAACAGGTTAAACACAATCTCTGAGTGGAATCACTCAATAGAGACTTGAGACTTGAGAAAAGGGAAAATGGGAAAATTCATGGCAAGCTGGAGTCTCCCCAGCTGAAATCGCTTTGACTTTGGCAACAGTTTATGCCGGATGTAGTTTATTTGGCCCAAACAGGTGCTCCTCAGTGAGCCTACTTGTTAGTCGGGAATACACTAAGTCTGCTGAGGTGTATTCTCATTATTCATTTGGGTTACTTTGGATTAATTAAAATTCTGTTCAACAATTAACTCGAAGCTGTTTCAGTGTTAAGTGCGTTAACAAAGGCCAAGTTACATACATACTCTAAATGGCTAGAAATAACAAAATTCAAGAAGAAGACAAAGGCAGAGCGCTTAGTCATATATTATAGTTTAGCATGTTAAAAAAAAAAAAAAATAAAAATAAATAAGCTACAAACGTTATATTAGTATATGCCACGCTTTGTTGCGCTCACTCACTCACTCACTTACTCTCTCGCTCACTCTCTAGCGGTGTGTGTGGCGTCAGCAAAAAGCGCACAGAGCTTTGACCTAATCTCTGCTGCAATATTTTTCCTCGTGCCTTGCTAGACTTTGGCTTAAGCATTGCGGCTGTCAAGGCAAGGGGCAGGGCCAAGAGCTAACTCTATGCTTGCGCGCGTATTTGTGTGTGTGTATGTGTCATTTATGTTATTACTTTTCTACTCCAACATATATATATGTATATATATATATATACACATACATACACACACATACTCACACACACTTGCGCTGACTCGCTGTCGCCGTCACAGTCAGAGCAAAGAGCTATTTATATGAGACAACATTCCAGTTGGTATTACGCAAATCCCAAATGCTTTAGCTGTCGTAGCTTTCTTCCAAGCGGTTTCCTTCCGACAACGACGGCTAACTGCGCCGGCGACGGCGACTGCGACGTCGACGGCAGCTGCGTTGCTGACTAGTGCAAAAGTGCGTGCTTGCATTTGAGCGATGTGTCATTGTGTGTGTGAGAGTGTGAGAGTCTGAGTCGCCCTGTGTGTGTGTGTGTGAGTGTGTGAAAAAAATTCTTTACTAGTTTTGACTACATTTTGAGTTTTATATCTTTTTTTTTTCTCATCACTTGCAAAATTGTTTTTAATGCTGAATTAATTAATATTTAAATAAAAATATTAATTAAATAAAATTGTTTGATATGCCCAGACAAGAAACTGGCACGATTCGGCAATTATTTCTCTGAGTGCACTTCATCATCTCTATACATGATTTTTTGCAGTGTTTTTCGCCTTGCACATGCATTGTCTTGCGCCTGTAGGTTAGGTAGACAATCCCACGCACACACATCTTATATATATATATATATATATATGTATGTATATAAGGCTGGTGGCTAAATCTGAACTGTAAGCTCTGCTGTCTCGCACACTCTAGCTGCCGTGGCACTTGGTTATTCTTAAACGGTCGCGTTTGTGCTCCATTTGAAGTGGCCTCGTTTGGGTCTGGGTGAGAGGCTGAGTGAGGCAGCAGGCACTTGGCATTTATCATGCGAACGAACTGTGAGCCGCACTGTCTGGCTCACCTTTGGCCAAGTTGGCCAAGTTATTGTCATCGAGCGGGTGGACTGCGATCTTTTGGTAAATGTTTCAGTTTCTGCCATTGGGCCATAAATGAATTATGCGACATTTACTCAAAATTGTTTCCTAATGCATAACACACATCCGGTGGTCGAATGCCTTGCAGTGTCTCTCAATTGCACTTGTGTTCGGTTCCCTCTCTCTCTCTCTCTCTCTCTCTCTCTCTCGCTCTCTATCTGGTTGGTAAGCCTGTCACATTCAGAAGCTTATCCCAAATGGCTTCGTATGCGGCGGCTGCTGCTGCCAGTGCTACCACCACTGCTGCTTGGTATTTCTAATAGAACGCCCAATTCTATTTTGAGCTTCTAATAAATTTGCTGGTGCTCTGCAGTTTTAGCCATGTAATTTTTGGCCATTCTCTCTTTTCGGCTTCGAGTGCTTTGTGTCTGGCCTCTGAGTCGAAGTTCGGCTTTTATTTAAGTTAACAACTTTGGTTTTGCAAACTTCAAATCGTTTAACAAACCGCTTGGCATTCGCCACAAAACCCGCACACTCTCTCTGGATCTTTCTCTATCTCTGTTTCTCTCTATCTCTATCTCTATCTCTATCTCTTTCTCTGTCTGGCCTGCACTTACAACTTTCTGGGTTGCTTGATTTATGGCGCACTTTCAATTGTTTCCTTAGCTAAAAACATTCCCATGGCTATTTGTAGACAACATCAGGACTGCCAAACATTACATTGACACTGTAAGCTGTGCAGTCTGTCTGTCCGTCCATCTGTCTGTCTGTCAGTCTATCAGTCTGTCTCGCTGTCGTCTTGCCCTCGGGCAAATATTATCTGTGTGTGCTTTTATTAATCGCAGTCCGGGTAGCTTAGACATAACTTCATCACTTACTTGTTGGCAGCGGTCCGCACTTGGCTTCATCCTTAAACGTGCAGAACTTTTGCAGATCGTCGAAGTAGAGCCCAGAGGGACAACGATTCAAATACGGATAGCCATCGACACACTGCAGCCATATAAACGAGTCAAGTTTAGGACACTTTTGATCTGCCAATTCATTTAACTTACCTGATAGAAGCGACGGCAGGTCACAGGATCAGCGTAGTTGCCGTTGGCAATGTGCGAGGGGCACGTGAACTCGTCCTTCTCCTTGTTTTGTGCTGCAAGCATTAAGTAAACTCTTTGTAATTAATCTTAAAAAAAAAGCACAAAATATAGTTGCAACTAAAAACTGTCTTCATGCCTGATGATTTCAACAAACACGTGACATTCACGTTTTACTTTTTCAATTAAAAGTTTCAGTTGCTTGGAAAAATACTTGAGATTTTATTTATGCGTCGCTTAAGGCAAAATTCAAAGGCTGTTTTTGCTCGAATAATCCAACAATGTACAAATATTATTGATTTAAATAATTGTTCAATATGTTAGCTTTGACTGCTCTTGCTTGCATAACTTTTAAGTGACATTTTATTGGTCTGTGGTCAGGTTTATGATTTGAATTAATATATTTTATCTAGAGCTTAAATTGATAAAAGCTGCTGAGCCATTGGTCAGTGCATGTATTTAAATATATATAGACATAAAAAATATATATAATTTGGAGACGGTTAAAAGTTTTGTTTTTTGATAATAGATAAGAGTGAATCGATTCGTGTGAACTCAGCTATCTCATAAGCCATAAGCTCTACTCACTACACTCTACTACACTCTTGTATATTGAGTATACGCAGCCTTCGATAATAATCGATAATTTACCTTTGTTTTTTAAGCATAGTTTGAAGACTATTCACGATATTAACTTGCATTTTACTATAGAAAATTACTTTAAATGAATACGCATATTTTGTATATTTTAGATGTTGGATACCAACCGCCTCACAGCCATCTCTTCTCCCTAGTTTGAAAAAAAAAGTATTTCAAATACTAGGAATTTGAGTTTTCGCAAATAAATACACAGAAAATTTATTTTCGGAAAATGTTGTATAACAACTGCAACTAGAAGAAAACTTATTCAGTTTCCATAGAGCAGTCGCTGCTGCAGCTCCTGCGCTGCCTTTGCGTAAACTGTGCGGCAAGCAGAGCGCAGTTCAGCTGACTGCAATTTCCATATTGGCAGTTGGCTAATTGGCAACATGGCCTTAACGGTACTAAAGAGTTAGGTGCATTTAAATGCGAGCCTATTAATTGTCAAATGCTAACGAGAACGAAAACTGCAAACAGTCTGAACAAACAACAATAAATGATAATCGTTTATTTTATAATTATGTGCGCTGTTTTTGTTATTGTGTTTGGCTTTTTAACTTTTTGTTTGTTTTGTAATTATTTTCAATTCCACTGTTTTTTTTTTTTTTTGTATTTTTTGCTTGTGAAAATTGGAATCAATGCTTCAAAGGCCGTTTGACGCTTTGACATTTAAAAAAAAAAGCAAGCCAAAACCACAAAAGAGACAAAGAGGGACAGCAGAGCGAGAGAGAGAGAGAGAGAGATATTTAAATAATATTAAAAAATAGTCAGACAATAGCAAAAAGCGTTTTAAATAAATAAATATGCGATACATAAATTATAATTAAATGGCGGCATTCATTTGATTAACTTAAACTGCACAGAATTAAACAGCGGCCGCACCCACAAAAGTGGGCGTGCAGTGGTCGAGTGCTGCATGTAATGAATATAAATTTGCTAACAGCATTAGATTAATGCAATGCGTCTAAACGACAACAACAAGAGCAAAACAAGATAAAGAGGGAGAGGAGAGAGAGGGGGAGAGAGAGTGAGAGAGGCAGAGGCAGAGAGTATGTGTGTACATCCTGTCTCGGCGTTTATTAATAAAGCCCATCTATTTAGGACTTATACTAATTAAATGCGCGCTATATTTTTGGGCTTTGTTGCGCATACACGCCGCATGCGTGCGATTATAATTATAATTGGCATCATTATGGCTTTTATTGAAAATGCATTGTCCGCTGAGCGTGATATTCGATTAATGGCATTGGCTGCCGTGGCAATTGCCAATTATTTGTTAGCCATGCTCCGCGCACCATTTATGCAATTGCCGTGCGTAATCCAGAAGCCCTGCGCCTGCAACTATGCAAAGATTGTTGCACGACGCGCGATTAGCGATTAGCGTCGCGATTGGCCCTTTGTGTAAATTATAAATTAGGCTCTTTTGATGCGTTAATGAGACCGCGCTGTCAATGCCGAGTGCGGCTTCTGCATTGCATAAGAGCGCCACCTAACGAGTGCGCTTATCGCCTTCCTGGGCCGCTTGACGTTTGCGTTTATTATGAATTCATTTCGCACATATTTTATTCGGCTTTTGCAGTTCTTTGTTTGCCAAGCATAAAAAATGTGCTCTTGTAGTTGTCGCTTTTTGTTTGCTCGTATATATTTATTTTTGTACAACAAAATGCTTTTGCCTCAGCTACAGGCCGGCCGCGCGCTCCAGCGCCCATTCGAATGCGTTCGATATTGATTTTGTATGAATTTCGTTATAAGTGCACACAAAACAAAAAAGCGCCAAAAAAAAAAAAAAAACACAACACAACACTGCATATATTATTTAAGTAAATAAAACATATATATATATATATATATATATATATATATATATATATATATATATATATATATGTATATATATATAGTTGTGCCCGTTAAAGGGCATCTTAAATTTTGCAGCCTTCATATGCCAACTGTGTGACAAAGCGACAAAAAAAAACTCTAAATTATTACTAAGTCCACAAAAAAAAACAAAAAAAAAAAATAATTTGCAAATAAATACAGTTAATTTGAATGCATTATGTTTAAATAAAAATTCATAAAAAAAATATGCAAAAGCTGCTGACTACATAATACTCTGTTCATAGCATGTATGGGCAGAGCTCTACTCTATCCTGAAGGTCGCCAAATATTGATTGATCTTTATCATTTTCAATTCAAGTTTTATATATAATATATAGGCAAATCTCAAAAAAAAAAAAAAAACCAATTAATATGCTCAACATCCGCTTTGTGAGCAGAGCATGAAAACCTGAACAGCAGAAGGAAACACATTTCCATATAATTATTATAGCTAATTAATATTTATTAACCATTTCATGGGCGTCGTTGTGGCCAGCGGCAAGGAGCTCAAGTCGAAGAGTGCTAATAAAAGAATTAGGCAAATTTTTTTTTTTTTTTTTTTTACATATTCAAAAATACAAATTTATGCCAAAGAGACGAGACATCAGACGAAATAGAAAATAAAATCTGATTTTTATGATGACTTAGAATTCTTTTGAGCATTTCAAAACTATTTCTCTTAATCTAAAGATTCACAATATTTTTTCTATGTGCAACACATAAAATACGCCAAGTTGATAGGCCTGTTTTGGAGATACCCTTTATTTGTTTTTGAATTCTTTATTGACTCCCAGTGAAAGAAGCTTTGCAGCTGTCCCTGGCCTTGTTTATTGGCCATGCAACATGCGGCCGTGGTTGCTGCTGCAGGGCAAAATAAAAACCAAAAAAAAAAAACAAAAAAATTATTGTAAATTTATTAAAAAAGGCATAAGGCCAATTACGCTGGCCTTGTTTTTTACCTTTAATTAAGAAATTGCCAATGCGAAAAATAATAATTAAAAATAAGCCCCACCAGAAGCGTCCGAAGGATCGCTGCTTGGCGTAGGGCTGGCAGGCAGCTCTTATTAGTTGAGGGGCATTATAAAGAAAACCATAAATTGTCTACCGCAGCGGCAGTCGGTGGCCAAATACCCTGTAACCGTATCAGACGTGCTGGACAAGCAGGTAGTATAATACTGCTATAAATAAATATATATTTAATAAATTGAATTTATACAGCGAGCTGACACAGGTGAGCATATACATATACACATAATTACAGGGTATTTTCTTGTATTTTTCTTTGGTGAATTTAAGCAGCTTGCAAAAAAGCGCCAAAAACCTGGCGAAGGCTTGAAAAATGGGCAAACTTTATTTTATGCACGCCTCGATAATGGCATTCCACTTTAACTTGTGCACACACACATACACATACACACATAACTGTTTGTGTACAAACACGCAGACCCATATATACATATATATAAATATATATGTGTATGTGAACATAAATATATATATTTATGTGCATTTTTGCTGTTTTATTGTTGTTGTTATAGCGCGGCGCCTGTTGATGTTGATTTTTCGCTGATGCACATAATTTATTTAACATTTTGCGGGAATTTAAGGCCGGCTGATGCAAGTGTTGCTAGCTGCTTGCAGGACGCGCGCCGGGGCGAGCACTGAAATTCAATTTGCCCTTAAGTTGCCTTTCAATCAGTGCTACAACAACAACAACAACAACAACAATTTGTGTACAAAATGTAAAAATAATTAGCAAAATTTTGCTGCTATTTTTGCATATAAATATAAATTTAATTTTCAAATTTTCAATTAATTCTTATAATTAATAAATATATTTATATATGTAATTTTCTTTTTATTTTTTTTTTATTTGCAGTAAGCGTAGTGTATCAACTGTTTCGTTGTGAGGCAAGACACATTTAAGGCTTTTGTTTTTTATTTATCGCCAGTCAAAGACAAAAAGAAAGAAGGAAAGGCAAAAAAAAACAAAAAGAAAGAACGAAAGAAAAAAAAAAAAAACAATTATAACAACAATCACTGAAATTTTAACATTTTAAGTATATGTTCATCTCACTCTCGCGCACTCTCGCTCCCCCTCCCTCATCCTGTGCACGAAAATGAATGCCGAAACGGACGAGAAGGCAATAAATTGCACAACTGATATATGAATATGAATGAAAATTGCAATGCAGTCGCAGTTGCAGTTGCAATTAGCTGCTCGCGAGGTGCGTTCGATAACTTTCGAGTATAAACGGCCTGTGCTTTTATATATATCTATATATATATATATATATATATATTTATTCACTTAAAAAATGCTTTATGTATCCAAATACAGCAGCCCACTTACAACACAGCACTCTCTCCCTCACTCTCTCGCTGTCTTACTCACACTCTGCGACTGCTTGGCTTGCGCCCTTTCTCTGCGTCACTTTCTCTGCGCGTCTTGGACTGTCTTTTTGCCTGGGGCATGCCAACTGTTTGTATTTGGTAAAACGTTTTCTGCTTTTTATCCGTTGGCATTTTCAAGTAATTTTTCACGCATTTCTGTGGCTGCTTTGCGCCTCATTTTTCATCACGCGCATGTGTGTGTGCCTGGGTGTGTGTGTGTGTGTGTGTGTGTGTTAAGCTGCTTAAATGTTTTTGCCACTTCTTTTTGTAGCATTGTTTTTTCCTCTTGCTGTTGTTGTTGTTGTTGCATTTACAACACTTAAATTGTAAATAATTCCGATTTGGTTGCCCAGACTCCAGCTGAAACCTCAGTCCTTTGAGTCCTCGCCAGCCTGCTCTGCAGTGTGTAATGGCCAAAGCCACTTGCCTTTGTCAACAAATTTGCGTTTAAATGGCTCATGTGCCGCAAGCCGTCCGCCCGTCCGCCCGTTCGCCCGTTCGCCCGCCCGCCTATCCGTTCGTCTGCCAGCCGGTTTGACAGTCGGTTTGTCGGCTCATCTCGGTTGTCTTGTTTGTTGACGCAGCCTTTGCAATTCGTTTTAATGTATTTTTAAATTATGTTTATTTTTTTAACGCATTAAGTGGGCCACACGAACGAGAAGGAGCGAGTGTGAGCAGGGGGGGGGGGGGGATGTGGAGAGTGGGAGCCCAGCAAATTGACAGACTAGTGAAAAGTTCTCCGAGATTCTTATTAACATACTAACATTATTCTTGGCATAAAGCTTCATTAAAGCGCCACGGCCCGCTGGCTTTGGCAAATAAGTTAATGGGATTAACGCTCTCAGCCATTTGGCATGCCTCTTAGCACATTGCATACCAATACGAGTTTCAATACGGCTTTATTTTTCTGAATACTCGAAGCATCAGATTATTTTCTCAATTGAATGTGGCTTTTCGCTCACTCTCTCATTTACTCTCTCTCTCTCTCTTTTTTTCTATCCATCTATCTCTTTCTGCACAATTATCTTTATCAATGAAAAGTGCTTCGATATAGATATCGAATCTGTAGCAAACTTCTCTTTAGCTCAAGAGACCAACTCTTGGCTCTAGCGTATTTCCGAATCTCTAGTCTAGAAGCTTGCTGTCACAGTTGAGAGCTTCGGCGGCTGGCTTCAGTGTTTGGGTTACAACTGATTCAATTCGTTGGGGTTTTCTTTCATTTTATTATTATTATTATTATTATTATTATTGAATTCATTATGCAACGGTCGAATGAACGGAGTCTGAGGTCTGGTTTCGATTGACAGCAATTTCAATGCTATGACATAAAATCAATGTCACAATCGGATTGCGCTGGGCAGTTGCATAAATGTTGGCTGTTGCCTGTTATGCACTGGGTCCATTGTTGTTCAATGTCGATTGTTGGCCAGATTTCGGTGTAAGGCGATATTTACATACAAAAAGTACATAATTAATGGGAACGGGTTTGGCTATCGCTTATAATCGCATGAAAGTGAAATCGCTAGAAGAAATTTTCATGCGAGAAGAAAGGTGATATGGCTAATCTGATGATTATCATCATCATCATCATTGTCATACGAATTAAGGCTGAATGAGCGGGGAGAGTTTAGCAGCTGCTGACGGGAATCCTGTGTGGATGACGTAGCAAAATATGGAAAACAGTTGAAGTTGACCATGAAAATGCCCAAAGCCAAATTGCCCAGAGCCAATGCAGATATACGCTGGTATTTGCATATTCATAAGCCCAGTTTCATACACAGATGTATGCGCATACGGAGCGCGTAGCGGCAGTCGATGATGTTAATGTGTGCCGTTGGCGAAATGTTAATTAAGCCAACTGGAAACCCAGTTGAAGTCAAGCGAGCGAGCGAGCGAGCAAAAGCAGCCGCTAATCAAGTTGGAGGTCAGCATTGGAGCACGCACATTACGTAAGGATCGTCATCGGCACCAATGCTCCCCACAGACCGATAGAGATAGCGAGAGTGAGTAGAGAGAGGGAGAGAGAGAGAGAGAGCGAGCAAAACTGCTGAGACAAGCAGACGCAAAGAAAAGTGAAACCGGCTAAATTTCCAGTTTTGTTTTTTTTTTTTTTCTTGTTAACTTTTTTTGTTACATCCACATCTCTGTATATATATACACTCTTGTGGCTTACGTCGCTGGAGAGGGAGCCCAGGCATCCAGGACAGTTGACCTTGCGGGCCTTTCAGGTGACAAAGAGCAAAAACCAGTTGGAAAACCCATTTATGATAAGAGCAAAAGTCAATGAAATGCCAGCCATGTTACCTAATTCGACGTCGTCGAGCCAAAATTAAACAAGAAATACGAGTACGAGCACAACAGTGCCAGGAAGACAAAGACACACACACACACACACAGAGGGAGACATCATATGCACAGGGGAAGACCAAGACCATTTGCAATTGGCAACGTCAACACTTTTTCTCCAAAGCACAGAAAAAAAATATTAAAAAAAAAAAACAAAAAAAAAAAAAAAAAACTAAATAAATAAATTCATAAAACAAATGCAATAAAGTGAGCAAGAAAACAACTATTAACATTTATGGCCAACACGAATGCGGAAGCGTGTTCATTGCTTGTGTCGCTTGTTGCGTGTCATATTTGTTGCATATTTTCTTATTTATTTATTTATTATTTGTTGGTTTTGTGGGCCAGCGAGAAGCCTACTTACCATGAACGCCAACAGCGATCAGCAGCGCTGCAAACAGACAATGCTGCAGCATCTTGAGGTCTCCACACCGAATTTACCGATACACTGACACTTGGCCAAAAAAATTAGCTCTGTGAGACAGAGAGAGAGAGTGTGAGACCGAGAGTGTGAGAGAAAGAGACGGACCGAAGGAGAGAGACGTCCGCAACGCGCAAATGCAAACCGCCAACTGAACGCAGACAGCGCCAAAGAAATTGCAAGAAGCCAACTTAAGTTCAAGTCTCGTTCAACGGGCTGCCGAGCGACGATCAACGATCAGCGATCAGCGATCAACGTTAACTGAGACGCGGGCAACGGACAGCAAGCAGCGAGCAGCGAGCAGGGAGCAGCGCACAGCGCACAGCGAACAGCGGATGGGGTAACTGGGAGCTGAGCGAGCTGTGAGCTTGACTTAACTTATTCTCAATTCACTTTCATTTCAACTGGTTCGACGATGACGGCCAAAAGAGTCGAACAGCCGGTTTGAGCGGCGGCGGCGGCGGCGGCGGCGCATGCGCGCGCATTTCAATGAGCCGCAGGGCAGAGCCCTAATCGACCGGCTCCACACAGATCTGATTATCGCATTATAGATACACCTACTCGCCTACGTGTGCCTATCAACAGTTAAAAATAGTCACACAATCGACTTCATTCGAGAACTCGGCCATAATATAGCAACAATTGTGATTCCCTGGGCGTGTCCCACCCGGTTTCTCCAAGGCACACGTTCCGCATAGCAATGGAATGGCATGGCATTAAGCACATATTACAGTTAACACTAGATTGTTCTACAACTGTATTTCGATACAGACCGCATACAAATCGTTGCATTACCCAAAGAACTTATGCAGCTGATTGCATAATTTATGAAAACTTTGGCTCTGCTTTGGAAGTTTCTGGCCCGAACGCACACGACTTTATATGTGAGTTGGCAATGAGGCAGTGCATGAATGTCTTGCCTGACTTATTGAGCTGGCTTTTCAGAACTCGAAGTAGTTGACATCATTTAAATTGTTTAATAAATCAGCAGTCAATGCGAAGTTTCCAAGGAAATGAAATAAGTAATATAATTTATGAAGTTGACTATTATTTAAGCTCAATTAAAAAGCAAAATAAATGGTTAGCTGAACGACTAAATAAATAAATAAATGTAATGAAATATATAAAATAAATAAAGTATATAAAATATATAAAGTAAATAAAATAAATAACATAAATAAAATAAAAATAATTGAAACAAATAAACGTAATAAAATAAATAATAAAATTGAGCCGCAGGTGGAGTAGAAGCTGAGTGTCGCTCTGTCTATGATCGCTCTCCGAGCGCGCTTGATGATGAATACAATAAAAGTAGAATAAAATTAAATCTAGAGCAGTTAAAAGCACTTGAATTGCAGCCCAACAGATGCTTTTTTTCTGGGATCTGTTTGGAGTGGGGCGGACGTATTGCATAAGGATGATCGCAGATCGATTGCAAATCGTTGCAGATATCAAACTTTAAGACTTTGATCCTCTAAAGAACTTTTGGTTCTTAAGTGAATATCTGAAATAAACAAAATAAAAGTCTATGACCCGAGTATGCAGTAGAGTTAGCTATAAATTAAAACATGGACTTAATACAAGTGGCAGTGGCGCAAAACCTAATCAAAATTTATTCTCATTAATATATTATTATGAATTTATTTTGTAAGTTTATGAAATGAATAATTATTAAATACACTAATCTATCGATATTAACATTATAACATTAACAGACAGCAAAAGTCTTGATTGAATTATATGAATATGTTTTTCATTTATAAATGCAGATAACTCGTAAGCTACAAGAGTTTTATTATTTATTGAACATTTCAAATCCTTAGCATTTGCCCTTACATTGCTCATTCAGCATATCAACGCTTTATGGGCATTTACCACGCCCCCTGCTGCCGTCTGTTACATACGTTTTCAATAAAACATGATTACCCTTTTAGCCATTTTGCCATCAAATGAAACGGACTTTAAAGTCATCAGCCCAAGTTCTGTTATTGACATACACACACACACATATTATATATATTTATATATGTTTCCGATTCTCGAATTTGATATCAGGAACCGCATGGCACTCATGATGTCATCCGGCATGGTAAATCAAGAGTCAACTGGTCGTGGAACTGGTCAAACAGAAATGCAGAAACTCAATTTTGATGAAGCTAAAACGCTTTCGATTTTCTTGGAAATGTCAATAGAACTTGAATTCATTTTGAAGTTGTTTTTGGCACAGTCTAATATATGTGTATGTATGTGTGTGTGTGTGCCAGTATTTTTTTTATGTTTTATGTTTTCTTTTTTGTTTTTTTGCTTCGATTTGGTGGGGTTTTATTTCATTTGGCATTAATTGATGTTATCTTGTTTTAGTTCATTTCGCTGCGTGCATGTTTAAAATTTGTGATGGGTGCTCATTCATTTAAATTTAAAATACAAAATACATAAGCGTATTATACACGTGCTAACATATATATATCAGATATATATATGTATATATATATATATATATATATATATATATATAACTCTCTGCCAATCTGTATGTGAATACGAATGAAGTCTGCACGTTTATCAGGCGGCAACAAATTCTCTGCGGGCTTATTTCATTTATTATATTCGTTGTTGTTGTTGTTGTTGTTATTGCTGTTGCTGTTGCTACTGCTGCTGCTGTTGTTGTTGTTGTTGTCGTTTTATTTGTCCTCTTCCATCAATATAATATATGTGCTTTGTTTTTCAGCGCATAATCTCGACGTGTCTGTTTATTTTTGTTTTTGATATTTTTCTTCTATTTGAAATTTGAAATTTGAAATTGAACAGCATTGGACGAGTCAGTTTGTTATGTTATTGTTTTAATATTTATTGGTAAGCCCGTGCGATCAATGAACCGAAACGTATAAGTTAGAACAACGCGCATTGCAAATTCAATCAGAGACTCAACAGATGCATTAAATAAATGGATAAGAGCGCGCCGACAGTAGTCATCATCAAATGCCCACATTGATTGAGACCAAAGCTCGTATAACTAAACAAAGCATGTATATGTTATAGATGTTATGTATGCTATATCTATAGAAATAAAAAAATATAAAAAAAATAAAATATAAATATGTGTATATATATATATATATATACATAAACTTGTACAAACTAAATGAAAGTTTGACGCTTGCCAACTGTTTGAAAAATGGAAACCTCCACGGACTGTTTGTATAGTTGAGTATTTTATTTTTAATATATATATATACATATATATATATATATATATATATATAATATACATGTATACATTTATATATAACTTCTTTTATTCTCCTTTTTTTGGCTTACATGAATATTCATATATTTATTTGACTGCAGACAGACAACACAGCACACAGCACACAGCCACAGTCACAGCACGCATGCATATGCCGAGCACAAAATTTTTGGGCATTTAAACCAATAAATATGTAAATTTTTCATAAATTTAATTAAATTCACCACAAAAGCTGCGTCTTTATCATCCACAGCAGCAGCAGCGACGCAGCGACGTTGACTGCAGGGAAAGTTTTAACCCATTCCTATGCCCCCATTTCCCCACTACCTCTGCCCCTGCCCCACACCCACACACAGACACACACCAACAAATAAAAAATGCCAAAAAGTGTAAAAAGAAAACTGAAGACAAAATAAACATAAAAAATAAAAAAATGGAGATGAGAAAGAAAGCAAGAAGCAGCAGAGAAATAGTGCGCGAGTAGTTGGCAGAGAGAATGAGAGAAGTAGAGAACT
The DNA here is from genome assembly GCA_035047625.1 of Drosophila mettleri. Classification (NCBI taxonomy): domain Eukaryota; kingdom Metazoa; phylum Arthropoda; class Insecta; order Diptera; family Drosophilidae; genus Drosophila; species Drosophila mettleri. The sequence goes on along the minus strand of JAWNPI010000109.1, from coordinate 11,310,066 downwards.
TTTACTGCATGGCATAAAAGATCTATGAGCTTTGTTGGAAATCAGGAGAGAAAAAACAAAAAAAAAAATGGGCGAAAATAAGATGAAATAAAAGTTGAGAATTGTATGCAAATCTATCTATTGCACGACTTGGCCAGATCCCGAGTCAGGTGCCAGATGCTTGACTGACTTACTGACTCACTGACTGACTGACTGGCTGGTTGGGTGGTTGGGTGGTTGGGTGGTTGGGTGGTCGGTCGTCGCTGGCTTAGTTGAGTGAGTGAATGGCTGGCGGTTTGCTTGCTTGGTTAACTCAAACTTGTGAAACTTGGAGGATTCGCGGCCGATGATAAATGAAAATTTGTCAGAGAATTTAACGATTTGACTGACAAAGGCATTTCATAGTTTTGTTTATATGAACGTGGCAACAACAACAACAACAACAACAACAAGAGCAACGGCAACTATAGTTGGCAACACAATATGGCATATCACAGGTTCGGGCGGGGGGCTGGGCGGCATTTGTGATGGATGAGCGCACTTAAACAAAAAGAAATGAAATGACAAAGGCGAGCAAAACGCAAGTGAGCGGACATGGAAATTAAAAGCAGCTGAAAGGACATCGCATGTCCCTCTACCAGCTACCAGCTACCAGCTGCCAACTGGCGACTGGCAACTGGCAACTGACAACCGGGCAGACTACATTCACCCGACACTAGAATGGACATGGGGCATGGCCACGTGACTCTTTGAGCTGCTGCCACAACAGAATGAAAGAGGCTGCCGTTGCCGTTGCCGTTGCTGCTGCCGCTGCCGCTGTCGCTGCTGCTGCTGCTGCTGCTGTTGTTGATGCCCATAGTAAGCACTCACAGTGGCTGGGACATTTTCAATTAACACTTATTCAATTTTCCAGTGATTTTGGCCTTTTGTCTGCAACCACAGAGGACATATCCGATTAATAAGCCAGCGACAGCCAGCAAATCTGAGCAAAAGTTATGTCAGCCCATTAATGAGTAGACAGCGCCAAACAGCTACAAGATTTGTGAATATAATTGCAAATCCAAATATGATTTCAATGCACAAGTAGTTGAACACTTTTTGAGAGAGACTACGACTGTAGAAAGGGGGAGGGAGAGGGAGATGAAGAGAGAGAGAGAATGAGAATGAGTATGAGTATGAGAATGAGTATGAGTATGAGAATGAGTATGAGAATGAGAATGATTAACAATAAGAGAAGAAAGAGAATTAGATTGATAATGAGAAGGATTAACAATAAGCCAAAGCAGAAGTAAGTATCTAGTAAGATATCAACAATCCATAGACATAGCTATTCATGTATATCTTACTCCGACAGGCTCCTGCTTCAGTCTTCATTTAATACTAATTTAGTTTCATTTCATATATGATTTTCTTTTACTATGCATATATTTAAAAAAATGTTTATATTCATTTATTTAAAATAATCAATAATAATTAACATTAACATAGAAAAGTAGCTTTATTTAAGTAGCTTGTGGGACGGCCTTAAAGCATTGTTTGTTCACGCTTCTTTTTGCTGAGGCAGCTCTATTGCTACAGCACTCAACTCTGCAGAGCTCCACCAAGACTGTGTCTGCGAAGCAGCTGAATTAACTCAGCCAGGCAGCCTGCGACTTCAGCATGGAGCACACAAGGTTATTCGCTCTGATAGAATGGACTAGTAATTGCAACAGTTGACGCCTCTCCTTCAGGAACCGTCCACATTCAAATAAAATGCGTTTGGCGTCTTCCATCCAGCAGACATCAGGTATGTACACTCATGTGTAGCATGTAATTTTGATATTGAAATAGATTTGTGGAAATGCACTTTAAATGCATAATATTTCTAATTGATTTTGGCGCAATTGAAAGCTGGGTCGGGGCTGTGGAAGGAAATGCTGTTTTGATAGGCAGGTGATGGATGAGTTGTGATTAGCGGGATGCTGGATAAACGGGGCGAGCGGGTAAGCAGGTTAGTGGATAATGGTAATGGTAACTGGGCGGCAATTGTGATATTGAATAGGAAATAAAATAAAAGCAAGGCTACAATTTTGGCATGCAAATCGAAATGAAATTGAAGCTGCGACGAGCCCGGCGGCAGCAGCGACCAGCAAACAATATGCAACAAATAAAAATGAAACAAGCAGAGCAGCCATAACAACAACAACAACAACAACAACAACAACAACAAATGACTAAGAACAAATAGCAGCAGCAGCTACAATAACAACAACAACTAAACAACAACAACTAAACAAGAGCAGCTCAAATTGCAAATGCTGGCAGCGGATTTGAATGTTACGGGCGTAAATTCTGGCAAATCAGGCACATTAATTATGACGAATTTCGCGAGCGGTTGGGCAGCCGTTGGTGCATTGGTGGCCAGTGGCCATGTTGCGTGTTGTAAAATTGAAATTGGATTGGAAATATTTGCACGAAATTCCAATTTCAATTTTCAATTGACGCGGCGTGCGACGCCACGTAGGTTAGGGCACGCAAATGGAAGATTGCTTCGCTAGGGGGGGGCGGTGGGGCGATGGGGCGATGGGGCGGCCGAATGGCGGCTCAAATAATACATGGTCAGCGACCAGCGACCAGTGGCCATCGGCCAGTGGCCATTGGCCGGACCCCAGCTCTGTTGCTGATGCGGACGGCAGCACCTTTGCCAACTGCAAATTTCAACTGCCATTTTCCTGCTTCACTCAATTACAGGCCTTTTGTGTCCATTCGATTGTCTGGCCAAAAGTGCAGGCCGTAACTGAAACCAAGTCCGTAACCGAATCATTCTACAAATTGTCCCAGCATACATGTATCTGTATCTGTGTGTGTGTGTGTGTGTGTGTGTGTGGCTGTTGCCCGCTGGCTGTTTGTTTGCGGCCAGGTGCCCGAACCTGAACTGAAGTGAAGTGAAAAGAACTGCCAACAATAACAGCGATCATGAAATGCGCATTGCGCGCATGATGAACGCTGGCACGCGTGCTGCCCGTCGTCGTTGTCGTGTTCTTCTTCTACTGCTTTCTCGTCTTCTCCGGCTGTAGATTTATGGCTGGCCCGAGATGGGCATGGCAGCAAGGACAGCAATGGCAGCAGGCGAACTGCTTTATTTGCATCCATTAAAAATTTGCATAAGTACACACACACACACACACACAGCGCACAGTGTTCACCTGTTAATGCTAGATTAAGTGGGGCATATTGATCAGCTGCATATCCTATGAAAAGCTTATTGCCCCATTGGTCAATTCTATTATAAGCAAAGCTGGCATCACTTGAAATTTTCATAACTATATAAATACGATAAATATATATTTATATATATTTATATATATATATATTTATTCAACTTGAAATTTGTATAAAATTATATTGTTTTTTTTATTTTACTTTCTTTCTATTACTTTGTTTGAGCGCCTCGTAATCCATTTTGACTACATTCAAATACGCTGCTTCAGTTCGCCTCGCATACTGCGTACTTTCTGATGGGCACTTATAATTAAATTCGGAAAAAAAAGCAACAACATTTTTGTATTCAAAATAAATTATTTAATACAAATAAAAAGTTTTTCGATTTATTTTGGTGTTTTGTTCGGCCATATAATTCACTTTAGCTGGGGCGCAGCTCGCAGTCGCCGTTCGCTGGGGGCCGCAGGTGCATGGATATGATTCGGTTGGGGCGCATAAATTTATTGTTGGGCGCGTAAATTTCACAGCATTCGATGTGGCAATGAGCGTGCAGAGTGAGCCTGGTCCGTCTAGCAGCCGCATTTTTTTTTGTTTTCTTTTCTTTTTTTTTTTTTTTTCGGACAATGCCAATCATTGGCCAAGCGAGACTTTGCTGTAGCTGGAAATGGAGTTGTGGCCGTGGCCGGAGTTCAGGATTTGAGATTGCTGAGCAGCCTACGCTGCTTCCGTTGTGTTTGTTTGTCGCGAGCAGAAGATGAAGAAGAAGAATAAAAAAAAAAAGAAAAAAAAAAACAAAATTAAATGAACTCAAAATGAAAATGGCCTTTCACATCTAGTTATTGAATGGGGGTCGGCTGGCTGACCAGAGCACTCGAGTGGGCGGGGGGCAGCGGAAGCAAATGACTTGAAGCGTTTTACACCTGAAATGATTTCATTTTGAGGACATGCTGCCTGCCTGCCTGCCTGCTCGGCCCAGGTCCTGGCCCTGGTTGGTTGTCCTTAAAGCGACATTTTTGTTTGCTCAATTTCGGTGGCGATGGCAGGTGCATGAAATAAAAAGTGACAACAAATATTGTTACGCCTGGCGCCTCGAGCGTTTTGTCCACGGCCACCCACGCGGTGTCAGTGTCTGGTCTGGTGCCTGGAACGGTCCGTTCTGTTCCGTTGCGTTGCGGTGCGCTGCGTTCCGTTCCGTTCCATGCTGTTTTGACTAATGCTCAGAAAATTGGCCAAATTTTCATTTTGCCGCCAAGCGCGTCTGCTCGTCAAACTCAGCCAGCGCCACGCCCTGCAACTAATGGAACCGAAGCTTACCTTGCTTGTAAGCAAATATTTACCTCTGAAACAAAGTAAGTAAGTTGCCAGCCTTTATGCCGTCGCCATCGCCATCGCCATCGCCATTGCCATCGCCCTTGCACACGCCCACGTCATCGCCCTCGCCAGCCCATGTTAAGCTGTATGCGGATTATCAAAGCAAACAACAGACTTACCTTCAGCAGCTCGGATCCTCGGCAACTTCGTCCTTCCGGCTCGTCTGGCTGACTACCTAAACCCTTTTCGGACGTCAAGCAGATGCTCAAACTCTGACGTCACATTTGCCTCCTACAGTCTATCCAGTTGAGCGTGTATCGAAGCTTAATACTATTTGCAGCTTACCGAAGGTGTCAGCATGTAAAGGAATAGGCGTGGGGCAGAGAAAGTGAGAATAAAAAATAGAGAGCGCTGGAGCGAGAGAAAGAGAGAGACGGAGATAGATAGATAATGGTGAAGAGATAAGGAACGGGAGAGGCAAATATGCAGATAAATAGCGAAAGTTAGTGTGAGGGATGGAGAGAAAACGAGAGTGTGAAAAACAGTGAGAGAGCGAGAGAGAGAGAGAGAGAGAGAGAGAGAGGTGGAGTGAGATAAAGCATAGTGTAAATATAGGAAAAGGGAGAATGACATATGCAGTAAAGTTATACAATAACAGGGAGAGCGAGAGAGAGAACTAGAGTATAAGAGTATGCGAAGCATAAAGAGAAAGAAAAAGTAATAATAGAGTAGAGATGAAAAAGCGATATGGAAACATACAGATAAGGAGGGAACAACAGCTTGAGAATGAGAGAAAAAGCTAAAGAGAGGACAGAGTTAAAAATAAAGTATTGATTTTGAAAGAGAAATAAAGACAGGGAAAATATGATAAAGCGCATGAGGAAAATAGCGATCGTTAGAGTGTAAAGCACAAAGTATTAAGGGGAGAAGGGGAAAATGAGATAAGAAAAAATAGACACGAATAAAAAGATATAAAAGTATAAAGAGAAGAAGAAGAACAAGAATAAATATATAAAGAGAGTAGGATATTATGAACAGAGGGAAATAGAAAGTGAGAGATTCAAGTATAGATAAAAAAACAGTGTAATAGAGAGTCAGAAGTAGTAATAGAGTAAGGCAGAGAAGTGGCCTAAATGAAAAGGACTTAAAAATACAGCTGGAGAGAGAAAAAAATTATAGTAGAGTGAGTAAAAAAAAAGATAAACTAAAAAAAGTAGTACATAAAATAAAATAAGATAGAGATGGAGAGAGAGAGAGAGAGAGCTTAAGAGAGCTATATGGAAGTGAAAGCTGAGAGAAATGTGAAAAAGAAATCAGATTTTCAACTCAATAATTCTCGTATTCAAATTTGCATCGATACAAGTCTCTTCTCCTAAGAGCGTAGGCAAATATTGAGCACAGTTGAAGGACCTTGGCCATTGTTGTCATTTAATTAAGAAATGATGTTTGCACTCGTTTTGCATGTCTGATTCAATTATGAATTGAGTGCAGCTGTCTAGGAGCTGTGAATAATGTATTTATGCGGGGGGGCGGGAGTGGGAGAGCTAAGCCAACCGCTAATTGGCCAACAATGGTGTGTGGCCTGAACGTTTTGGGTAAACAAAGGACATCTTAATGGCTCCACTTGCGGCAATGTATCACATAATGATCCATTTTGCAGGCGACATCAATCAAATCGAAACCAATCGACATCAGCCGCAGCCACAACAATTGGTATAAATATTAATTTTGTTATCATTGTTGCTGGCAGCAAGTGAATAAGCAATGCGCTTATTTCAAATGTATGAAAGTGAATGCCATAAAAGTTATATATCTAAATGAATGAAGTAATAAAACTAAATAGCATCAGACGCAATTTTTTTTTTGTTTCCGTTTTTCTCCTTGTCTCGTCTGCTGATGGCCAAAGTGCCAACAAAACGAGCACAACTTGTCTCTGCTTCAGCATCGGAGCGTGTGGCAACTGTGTGTCCATGTGTGAGTCTGTGTGTGTGTGCGTTTGTTTGTGCGTTAAGTGTGTGTATTCTTGCACTAAAGACTAATTAAGTTTTCATGGCCATGAGTCCCGGGCGCTGCTTTGGTCAGCCCCTGTTAAGTTCGTCGTCAGTTTGCTCGTTGAATGAATGAATGGTCAACTTGATTAATTTGAGGCAGCTAGACAAGCATTAATAATCCGGTTAAAGTGTGGGTAACACACACACACACATACACATACCACCACGAATGTAAACACACTTAAGCAGAGCTTGTGGCTGGAGAAAAAACAAAAATAAGGACGACAGCAACAGCAACAGCAACAAAAAATTGCCGCAGTAAACACAAACTAAGTATAAAAGTCAAAACAAAGCCACAAAGTGTTGGTAACACACACTCACACACACACACACACACACACACACACATGGCGAAAGGATGACAGGGAGAGAGAAAGAGAGGGAGAGTGAGGGGGGCATGGCAGGACGTGTGTCCCCTTACGCCGACATGTGTTGTTTATCGCTTCAGCAGCGCCATGAAGTATGCAACATTTTATTTAACTCAAATACTTTAACTAGCGCCAAAAGGGGGGACAGCAATGAAAATGCAATTGGGCTTTAGTCTATCTTAAGCACCATTTGCGTGGTGTTCGCGTGATATACGAGCCATAAACGAGGCCAAAGGACACAAGAGTCTCCCCAGTCCCACCCAGCCTTGAACACCCAACGCCCAACTATCCACAAAACAAACTAGCTGCTTAGTGTGGACGGCTGAGCAACCCCCAGACACTACTTGCCTACTGGGCACGACGTCACTCGCGACGTGTGAGGTCAGGTTCATAAGTAAGTCAATAAGTCAGTTGGTTAATGACAACAACAACAGCAACAACAACAACAACAATAACAAACAACTTGCTGAGCAAGAGCAACAGCATCCCTAGCATTTGTTAGCTCCATAGCCAAGTCAAGCAGCAACACCAGCCCACCAGGCAGCCACCCAAGCGAGGGGAAATTCTCTCACATTTGTTTCGTTTGTCAGCGCCTTTGCTCTCAGCTCTCAGCGCTTAGCAACATTTGATGCCAGCAACACGGGCAGAAGCTAGAAGCCAAAAGTGTGAATCAGTTTTTAATTACCCAATTTTAATATTCTTTTTATGTATATATATAAATGTATATGCATATATATATGTACATATATGTGGATAAATTGATATAATTATAATATAATAAAACTTCACTTCAGCCAACTAAGCAATACGCTTTCTATAAGGACTTCGTGATTCATGGCTAACCAATTGGGATTCTGTGACTAGATGCCCCCATGTGCTCGTAGTACTCCGACGCTAAATTTGCGAAATTGACTATAAGCAGTCTATCCACTCTATAGAATATTATGGGTCTCTGCTTGCCTTCTGCATCTATCTAATCAATATGCTAATCAGTCTTAAAGCAGTCAGCTTTTGCTAGCTACAGTTCTTTTATCAATCAATCATTCAAAACGTTAGTTAGTCAAACGTGCAACAGTAAAACAGTTCCACAATCAATCATCATTTAGTTTGCCATCTTAACAATCCATCAAGCAATCAATATGATGACCAATCAGTCAAAAAGTTAGACAACTTATAATTCAGCCTATCTGCTAGTAGGCTAATCAGTTTGCCGATCAATTCAAAGTCAGTTCAACAATCAACATAGTCATGATCAATCAAATCAATCAGTGAGTCAATCACTCAGTTAGTCTGGAATAAGTAATTAATTAACAGTATGAATTAATATTTACCCCAATTACAGCTCATCAGACAGTTCAGTCAATCAATCAGCCTAATTCACTCAACCAGCTAGTCAAGCACAAATTGTCATTTCTAGAATTAATAGTCAACCAGCCAGTCATGTATGCCAATTACAGATAATCTGACAGCTAACCGTCGTCAAGCCAATCAATAAATCAATCACTTAATAACTTTAACGGTCAAATACTGTATACGCCAGTTAGTCATTTAATAAAACAGTAGAACAATCATTTCGCCGTTTAATCATTTATCAATCATCAATCAATTCACTCACTCACTCCAAGCACAAATTTTCATTTCTGTCGCATAAACCTTCATTGGCCGAAAGCTAACTGCTATAGTTAAGCACTTGTATAGCATTCAGCTTTTGCTTGACTTACGCTGATCAAGCAGCTGGCAGGCAAGGTGAGTGTGGACAAACGCTTTGCGTGCAATAGCAATAAGCAAATGTCCCAGGCCGTGCGCTGGCCGGGCAATTCTCTCTTTGCTGAATCTGTGCGTTGGGGAAATTATTGCAAAGGGCAACGAAAAGGCGAAATCATCTTTTGTAATTTGTTTGCATTATGCAAAGTGCGGCTAACTGAATTATCGTTAGCTGGCTGCTCTGGCATCCTTGGCAGCTGCACTTCCTTTCTTTGTTGGAGTCTTTTTCAGCGCTTGCCCGTCCCGTGCCTTCCTGCTGCTGACTTTTTCTTTGTCTTTGCTTTTTCAATGAGCAATGCGCCGCAGTCAATTTGATGAATTTTTCACAAATTCCATCTTAACGTCAAATTGGCCAACGGGATAGGTTCTCGTTTATTTTTTATGCTTTTCTTGTTTCGGCTCTCTTTCAATCTCTCTCGCTCTCTCTCTTCTCTGTCTTACTTTGTGCTTTACTTTTTCACTTGTGCCTTCTTTTGTGCCAGCGAAAAGCCCATTCGCAGCCAACGGCCAACACCCTCGCAGCGCCGCCCCGGCTCTGATTCATCGTGAAACCGCTTGAGCGTCAAGTGATTGATGCATTGCGCTTGTAAATTTGATGGCGCGTTGGTTTGCGGATGAAGCAGGTCGTCGGTTTTTCGGGCCAGAAGAGTGGGCGCCGCTCGCTCAGTAGCAAGTCATGGTCCAGAATTGTGTGTTGAGCACGGGCATTTGGGTGCCGCAGCCTGGTCCAGCAACAGTACCAGCAGCAGCAGCAGCAGCACCATCGACAGCGGCAGCGGCATCGGCGGCTCCGCTCGCTGCATTTGCCAACTCAAACAGTTACTGCGGCTTGGCGGGGTATGCAAAGTGCGCGAAATTGACTTTGCTTTTGCGGGCGCTGACAGTGGCATTGCCGGCTGCTGGTTGCGTCCTGGTTGAGATGGTTGGGATTGTTGGTTGGCTGCTTGGCAGCTGCGCGAATGATGAATGGAAAATGCGAAAATTTGTAAGGCAAAGGCGCAGCAGAGAGCGAGAACGAGAGCGAGCGAGAGAGTGGGCCAAAAGAAATTGTGAAATCTTAGTTGAAATTATTATAAATTAATGGCTATCCTTGTGACCCAGTTACCCGAATGTTTCGAAATAAGCAGCCACTGGAGCTGGCGGTGGTGCACAGCCACAGCTGTGGTCTAGTGGTGCGCGGGGCGCGGGGCGAGGGCCGCAGACGGGCCACTGCATAGTTCATTGAGAAGAAAGGAAGCTGCAGAGCTACAGCTGCCATACACACGTCCACACAGCACATCCTTTAAGCATGGGTGTGCGTGTGTGCGGGTGTGTGTGTGTGTGTGTGTGTGTAAGGACGTGTGTGCGTAGTGGAACTGTCGTCCTGGTTTGACAGTTGCATTTTTAATGCTGGCCATAATTAAGTTTCTGCAACAGCAGCAAATGCAGCCCGAGCCAGCTTAGGGACAAAATATCATTAGCTGGCGCACTGCGCTCGTGTCCCAGCAGTGCATCCTACTGCGGCGGCACTACTTTTGAGCCGCTCGCACAATGCCAGCCCCATTAGCCTAGTCCTCCCCCAACCCATCATCGATGTTGACCAGCGTGTGCGGCTAAAACTTCTGCATCTGCGAAGTCTGTAGGTAAAACAAAGCATTAAATATTCACGCACTGGCAAATGAGTACCACAACAATCCTTTGTCTGGGGACCATTGTAGGCCGCCCGATGGCCCAAGGATAAGCGGAAATTGATTTCGAAGCAATGCCAGTTTGCATGTGATTAATACATTCATGTTGAATTTGCAAATCGAATTATTTATTAAAAAAAATGGACAAATTTCAACGAAAGTGAAGAGAGCAGGAAAATTGTTAGAGAGGAGAAGAATTAAGATTTCCAACATATTTGTATGACTATAAGAAAGGTAGAAAGATGGGATAGATAGATAAATGGATAAATAGATAGATATTGATAGACAGATGGATACTAAAATTAATAAAAATATAGTCTGATAGCAGCTAGAAAGATATATGATATGTGATAGACAGATAATTAAATAAATAGATGAATGGATAAGTAGATAAATACATAGAAAGAAGGATAATTGATAAATTATAGAATACATGGATATTAATGTAAATAAATATATATAGATTGATAGATAGAAAGATATAGGTAGACAGACGGAGAAAAAAAAATAAAAATATATGCTGATAGACAACTAGACAGATAAATAAATAAATAGATGAATGGATAAATGGATGAATAGATAAATACATAGAAAGAAGAATAATTGATAAATTATAGAATACATGGATATTAATGTAAATAAATATATATAGATTAATAGATAGAAAGATAGGTAGACAGACGGAGAAAAAAAAAAAAAAATATATGCTGATAGACAACGAGACAGATAGTTTATATATGATAGACAGATAAATAAATAAATAGATGAATGGATAAATGGATGAATAGATAAATACATAGAAAGAAGAATAATTGATATATTATAACATAGATGGATATATGACATGTAGATAAATATATGCAGATTGATATATAGGTAGATACATAGATAGAAAGAGAGATAGATAAATGTAAAGATGGATATATAAATGCCTATGTAGATGGATAGATAGATAGAATGATGAATATATATGTATGTAGATAGCTAGATAGATAGTTAGTTAGACAGTAAAATATATAGATATATATAAATAGATTGATCAATAGATAGACAAACAGATAAATCGAGCGAAAGCTAGAAGGATAGCTGGATAGGCATATATACATAAAAATTGAGATGGATAGATAGACAGATAGATAAATCGAACGGTAGATAGACAGATAGATCGTTTATTAAATATCTAAATGAATTAAAATATATTTCCATAGAAGATGTATGTATGTATACATAGATTTAGATAGATTTATTTACATATTATACTATATATTATATATATATATATATATATATATATATATATATATATATATATATATATATATATATATATATATATGTATATATATATATATATATATATATATATATATTATAAAGAAGAAGCAGAAAGATGTTCCATAGATAATGCATATATGTATATATACATTTAGATAGATTAATGTAGATGCATAATTCTACAATTTTATTACAAATTTCAAAGTATTTTTTTCTTGTTTTTGCAAATCTGGAAAATATATTATTACTTTTGAATTATTATTTATTGTTATTTCCTATAAAATGTAAAAATAAAAATTCCAAAAATCTGTGCAAAAAATGTCTCAGTTATTTTTATGTTTCAAAATTCACACAACTGAGATAAAAATATAACAAAAAGTCCATAAACGTGTGTGCACTTAGTGCTATAAATAGGTAATATGTGCGGCGTAGAAAATGTGGGAGTTTTATCTGGTGTGGCAGGTCACTGACTTTCAGATGCGTTAATTCCTATGGCAGGCAGCGTGCTGTGGTAGCTGGTCAATGTGTCAAAGGCGATATGTTGATAAAGATTGTTTTACTTGACGTTTTGCTGAATATGGCAGAGTTTCATGGAATATGCAAATGTTGTTGCTGCCGCTGTCGCTGCTGTTGCTGCCTTGTCATCTGTTAACAATAAATGCAACTACGAGCTGCTAGTGAATCCGATGGCCTAAAGCCGGCAGCGTAGCCGGCAACAAGCTAAAAAAAGACAAGGCGACGCGCGCGTGGCACATGTCAAAAGCGAGGGGAAATTGTTAAACAAACAGCAAACAGACGCAGACGCAGCGTGAAAATAAATTGAACAGCTCAGCGAAGCGTCACTGACCTACGCGCACACGTGAGCAACAGCAATAGCAACAGCAGCAGCAACAACAACAACAACAACAACAACAACAACAACAACAACAACAACAACAACAACAACATGCGGCAGCAGCAACAGAAATAGCCAAAGCAAAAAGCTGCCCCCGCAGCGTGAATTTCAAATTTCCCAGTCGGCAACATTTTGTCTGTCGGCTGGCGATGTTGCTGCAACAAGCACACAAGGCACGAAGTGGCGCCACAGTTCGGGTCGCAGTGCGCTCGCTCGTGTGCCACATGCGTCTGTATTGGATGCTGTACAGTGTACACGTTCGGTCTGAGGGCCGGCCGATTGCCGTCTCAATTCTTCAGCTTCAGTCTTTGCGCGATTTTCAGCCGCTGCGGTCCAGCCACTGAGCCACTCTGCATGCCGTTCAACGTGTTGATAGTCGTACGTGCATCTGCGTATCTCTGCGGTACAAACGCTTTGGCGTAATATTTTGGCAGCGCGTGTGCGGTGGCAGCCACTTACCGACTGCTCCACAATCATTGGCATATTTTCGATTTGCAATTTATATCATTTTCTTACGCCTTTTTCCTTGACTTTCATAAATCTTTTTTTTTTTTTTTTTTTTCGCCGACTATTTTTTTTTTTTCACCCGGAGCGCGAACAAATTTGTTGTAATTTTTTTTTTGTTGTTGTTGTTGTTGTGACAACGCGTGTGGTAAGATTCCGAAGCGCGCTTTTTGGCGCACGTTGCGCCTTGCCCAGTGAGTGAACTGCAAACGTAAACAGTTATCAAGTGCCCCAAATAAACAGAAAGAGAAACAGCAACAATAGCAGCGCCTGGTGGCATCCGTGCGGGTAAGCCTTGGTTCCCCAGCTAACAAAAGCCCCAAATCTTGACGACCCCAAAAAACCGCTGAAATTATATCAATTAAGAGTCGTGTGACCCCATTGGGAGTGGGTGGCCGGCCATAGATAGCATTTGCTGATAATGCGAAATAATCATCGCTTAACATTTGCCGGCAGTCGACTTTGACATCGAAACTACATTAGACATTGTGACACAAGCCTGGCTGGAGGGCAGAGTGAAACACGTATTTAGTATAGGCAATGTATTTCGTTAATTGTGCACAATTATTGCAATTGTTTCTTATTGTTCTGTGTTCATTAATTCAATTAAAATTTTACTTTAATTTTACACTTGTTGCGAAACAGAAACAGAAACATATTTACAAATATGTTTGCCGACGATTATTATGCCTTTATATAATTTGTATTTATTTAATTATGTTATTTCAATTTTTTTTTTGTTTTTTTTTTTTTTAGCAAACAATTTCAATAAATTGTAATCTAATGTAAAGCAGCAATTATTCAATTTTAATTACAATCCAGAAATCAATTCATTTGCCAGCTAGAGAATTAATGTTCAAATAATTAAGTTGCTCACAAAACATGTGAACTCATTCATAAGCCGCATTAAAAAATTGTTAATTAAAAGATAACTTCTTAAGTCAATTCGAGTTCAGCTGATACTTAATCAGAGTTCGTAGTTGAAGCGGTATTTCTTTGCCGAGGGCTGATATGAGATACATTTCTGAAGCAGCAGCCGCTGCGTGTTGGCCTTCAGAAACTCTGCACGAAGTGAAGCTGGAGCTAAAGAGAAAAAAAAAAATAAAAAAATAAATATATATAAAAAATAAGCACTCGGGCTAAAAAGCTGGCAAAAAATGACTACAAATGGATATACAAATGGAAATGCAGAAAGTGCAGCAGCAGCTGAAGCAGCAGCATCAAAAGCCAACGGAAATGGACAGTAAATAAATGTTTACAATTTTTCTGTTGCGCCTGCCTTAGTTGGGTATCATTTCTTTTAGTTTTTTGTTTGCCTTTGGCACATAAATATTCCGGAAATTGTGTAGCCGCTGGCAAAATAATGGCCAAGGCACTGATGCTGCTGCTGCTGCTGCTGCTGCGGGTGGGCCCATGGCGAGCGTGGCCAAATCAGAGCTTACTGTGAAGCACAAGAAATGAGTATATGAATAATGTGCTAAGCACTCGCAGCTGCTGCCGTCTTTGCTGCTCAGACAAGCAAATTTCATTACTGCCAGCGATACGCTGCTCTTATTTCTTGAATTCTTTGTATAACTTTCGTTCATTTTATACCTATTAAATAGAATTCTGTATGCTCGCACCCGGCTGCCCTACTTCACCTAAAAGCCGCTGTGTTGCTCATTCCATTCATTGAGTTCGTTGATCGCCAAATGGCCTTCGCTTAATTGCTCGCTCAGTTAGTCAGACAATTCAGTTCATCATTAAGTCAGTCTAGTTTAGGCCATCTAATAAGTAAATTAGTCAGTAAGTCAATCTTTTTAGCCAATTTACCAAACGCCTCATCAGTTAATCAATCAATCAGTAATCTGCCTGTCAGACTCAATCAGGATCAGTTTATGAAAGATCAATCACTCAAACAGAAAATAAATACATATCTCAATCAATTTACATATATATACGAAACAATTAAACAGTCACACAATCAATCAATCAATCAATCAGATATTTCATTCAATCAATGACTTCATCGGGCAAAGAGTACATCAATCAGACACTTAGTGAATACGTCAGATGGTATAACAGACAGTCATTAGATAGTTCATTAGGCAATCCTCAGTCATGACTCCGTCAATCACTCAATCAGCTCATAAATCAATTTCTCAATCAGGCAATATATAAATTAATTCATCCGTCAATCAGTTAACTAATTTCTCATACAGCCGATCAGTCAATCTACTACATATGCCAGTCAATCACTTGATACCTCCATCATTCAGTCAATCCATCTAACTGATGGATCAATCAGCCAATATATCAGTCGTTCAAGCAATGATTTCCCCTGGCAGTCAATCCACATCAATCAATTTGATAGCCATGAGCCAAGCAGCCCAACAGCCATCCTCCACAATCTCGCAGTCAGGTCTCAAGTTAGTTGCGCATTAAATAAGTGAGGCAGTTGAAACAAATGTTAAATACAGCTGCGTATTTCAAGTGCCGTTGCTATTTATGCAGCCTGCGTGAAATATGTATAAATATATACGTAAGTTTATTTATGTATAAAATATTTATAATTTAAGAGAAAAATAAGAATTGTACTTGAATGCAGCAGCAGCAGCTTTCGAGAGACAAGTAGTGCAATTACTGCATAAGGTACTTATAACGAGCCAGTGCTGCTGCTGCTGCAGTTTCTGATGGTGATGCTGTTACTGCCAACTGGCAACTGGTAACTGGCAACTGGCAGTAGGCTCTGTTCCCGTTACTCATGCCCGGCCTCCACCTCCGCTCTGCAGCTGAGGGTCACTTTGTTGCCGAGCGCTCAGCCCAGGCGCTGTACTAATTTAAGGCAATTATTTGTGCCACCCGCTGCACAGTGAGCCTGAAAGTCAGAGAAAAAGAGATAAAATGTATCCATATATATATGTGTATATATATATATATATATATATATATATATATAGATATATATATAAATATGATACCTACTATATGGATTCTATGCATTTAAATGTGCACAGATTGTTTTGCCTAAGGCTTTAACGATTGCAATTGAATTTAAGCTAAGATTTATGTTTAATGGAAATAAACTCGGCTAAAGAAAAAATTATTTTTCAAATTTTCAAATTAATTTTTCGACATCAGAGATTATGAGTTTGATACCACATAAAAATAATATATATATATTTATGGCTTTATTAAAAGTATATGATATACATATATATTAATTACAATAAAATATATATATAAATATTTAATATAATAAAAATATATATATACATTAAATATAATAATATATATATATATATATATATATATATATATATATATATATATATATATATATATATATTAAATTTAATAAAATATAAATATGAAATATATTAAAAAATATTATGCAATTATTTTTTTATTTATTTTGAAACTATTTTCTTTTGGTTTTTATCATTGAATGTCTTTTAGTTTCTTATTCAATTTATTAGTGCAGCCTAAACAAATTTTCAACTTCTCTCTTAAGTCTCTCTTAATATTATATATATTATATATTTATAAATTGCAATTATTTCTCTTGGTATATGCGATCAGTTTATAAGAATCAAGTCTAATTAGAATTTGATTTGATATTTTTATTTTCTTTAGAGATGCACTTGAATTATGTTAAGCAAATTCAATTTCAACTACTCCCGCTCTCTCCGTCTCGCTCGCTGTCTCTCATTCCTTTTCACTTTGTCTCTTCCTCGCCTTTACACTTTTAAGAAACTTCAAGGATAATCGCTTGTTCTGCTTGACTTTGCCCAGGCCCTATTTTGTGGGGTGTGGCCTCCTGCCCGCCGCTCACAATTCGCATATTTATTCATATTAATTTGTGCTCGCCCGTGTAAGTGGGTGTGCGGGTGAGGGTGCGGGTGTGGATGTGGATGCGCGCAGAGTTTTCGTCTAAGGCTCAGGCTCAGCATTCAGTCAGTCATTTGCAGTGTCCGTTGCCATTTAGTGCACTTATTCATTAAAAAACAGAAGAGGAAAATAGGCGCAGCGGCAGCGGCGGGGGCTGGGGGCGTACAAGAAAATGGAGACCATTGCGAAACAAGAGTGAAAATGAATGAAATAAAAAATGTAAACATACACAAGTGCAATGCAAATTAAAGCAGACAGCAAAGTGGCTGCTCCTGTACGCTCGTGCAGGACAAGTGGCGCAAGCGGCGGTGGCGGTGGCGGTGCGGTGGCGATGGTGTGGGAAAGGGGCAGCGGAATGCTGGCGGTGGGGCAAATGTGGCCAACGCCGACTGATGCCATGGCGAAAGTTAGATGGAAACAATGAGCAAAGCAGAAGGGATTGTGGGCGATGGAGTGGGTGGCATAGGGGGCCATGGGTGTTGTATGGCGTGGTTGAGGCACGGTAGCAAGTCCTTGCCAACGCGAAGAGGCAATTCATTAGCTTTAATTTAGGTAAATGTCCTTGGTCCTTGTGGTGGTGCCTCTTGTGGCGAACGTTGCAAATGCAACTAAAATGTTGCGGTTACCTCCATTTTCATTTGCTTACCACATTTGCTTATATATGTATGTGTGTGTGTGTGTGTGTGTTTTATGAGTGTGCTCGTTATGCTTTCTCTGGCAGCTCACTTAATATTTAAAGCCATCAAAAGTCGCCCGAGTGGCACATTCTGCTGCAGCTCCTGCTGCCGAAATTACCCAATTAACAAATTAAATTGCATTTCATTTGATTTACGTGCATTAGGCATTAATATTATGTCTAATGCAATTTGATAGACATCGCATCGGCATTGGCAATATTTCAACTCAGGCGATTTTTTTCACATTGATCGCAGTAGCCGAGCTGATTTTGAGCTCAGTTTGTAGCTCACATCGAGACGTTAGGCTCATTCCAGCATCGACAGCATCATCAATATTAGTGAATAAAACAAAAACCAAAAAAAAAAAAAATAATTATTTTACGTACAAATTCTCTCCCTCTGGAATTTCCAATTTTCGATTTTTGCATTTTCTTGCGTGAGTATTTGGGGACCGCAGTGTGATCGTATCTGACATTGAATACATTCAGTTCAGCGATACGATGTCGAAGCCATCGAGAAAGAAGGTTCTGGAGCATTTTAGCTGCCTGAGCCGATTCGCCGCCAACAAAAATGATATCGAGTATCTGTTGCCAAAGAAGGACAATCTCACCGACATTATTTTCCATGAGTTTGCCAATAGGCTCTATCCGGATGTCATTTTCGTGCTGGGCAACGAATCATTTGGCTGCCATGGCACAGTGCTGCGTTTCTTCAGCGAAATATATGCCCAACATTTGCCCACGGGCATGATCGTCAGCCTGCCAGCCGACAAGGTAACATCATTTGGCTTTAACCTGGCCTACGAGTCAATGCTATCATCAGAACTGATTTGCCCGCGTGGCAGACTGTTGGAGCTGCTCCAAGCTGGCCACTTCCTGTACATGCCGAATATCGTCTCCAATGTGTTCAGGTGCTTGTGCGATAAGGATATCTACAATGAGACGGATGCGCTGCAAACGTACTTTGAGGCAAAGGCCGCCAAGAAGATGGGTCTCGCCCGTCTGATGATGGGCTGTGTGCGCAAATATTTCTTGCCGCTTATCTGCACGGCCGAGTATCGAGAGATGACCTTGGGCTGCGTATGCAAGCTGCTCTCATCCGATACCCTGGCCGTCCAGCACGAGCTGGAGGTGTTCTACGCCGCCATCTATTGGATCTATTCCAACTACGATGCACGTAAGAAGCACGTGGCCCAAGTGCTCAAATCGGTGCGTTTCGTGATAATGCCGTCGGTAATGCTGCTCAATATGGCGGTGCGTCTGCACGAGATGGCGCCCATCATTGCCGACGAGCTGATGCCCCTGTTGCATGCGGCCATGCTGTTTCAGCAGAAGGCGGACATGGGCATGCCGGTCGAGCAGACTATTGATGTAGGGCATCGCTGGTGGATCATCGATCCGGATTGCCCCTATAAAACCGAGTATACGCCGAACAACGGGGACTGGATGTTCACTCCAGTTGACTTCATCACCTATCTGGGTAAGCTGGACAGCGCTGAGCTGTTTCTCGGTCGCATTCGTGAAAATGAATTTGCGCCAAGAAAACCTAGAATATGATTACAGTTTGTGGTTTGTGGTTGATTGAATATAAATAAATAAATGCTGGAGCCCTTGCACTGGAGTCAACTGTGGCTACGCGTCCTGGTCATGGCTGTTGCTCTCAGCATCTAATCTGTAGCGCTCAATTACCTTGACAACGTCATGCGGCATCAGAATCCGCTTAAATGTCGATTGCAGTTTACATTTCCAGTCGAGCAGCGCCGGCAGCAGCAACGTGCAACGTGCAACAACGTGCAACAACCGTTGATTCAGCGTCGCCTCAGCTGTCCAATTTGTGTGTGCGGTGCATGAGCCGTGACATTGGCATTCCTTCAGGCTGGTGGAGGCACTCAGTGGTGTGCCCTAAGCCCCTCCTCCCACTCCCACTCCCACTCTCCCTCTCCCTCTCTCTCTCTCTGTCACTGTCTCTGCCTCTGTCTCTTTCGGTATCCAGCAGAAATAAATCATGCGAGGCCGAGCTGCAACGTCTGCCTAATTAGATAATGTCAGCAGCACGCAGCGCGTCATTTTCTGTACAGGATCTGGGCCTACGCTGGCCGAGCTGCTCTGCCCTCTGGCGAGTGTGTGTGTGTGTGTATGCATATTCTTGACCCCAATTAAATTTAAATCATTTGAGTGCTTCCAAAGTAAAACTAATTGCTTTTGCTTGCCTTACCCTTGCCTTGTGCCCCTTGCCCCCTTTAGTCCAGGCTCAACCCTTGCCCCCCCCGCCAACTCACAATGAAGCAGCCTTTGCCATTGTCTCGAGTAGCCCATTCATATTAACTCGTTGTTGTTGTTGTTGCTCAATTTGCCGGAGCAATTTCCAATTGCCATGCGCTTGTGTAAATCTTGCGAATGTTAAGTGCCACAACAACAGCTCCTCTTGTTGCTGTTGCTGTTGCTTGTTGTTGTAAAAAAGTTGCTGCTTGCTCTTGTTTTAATTCAATTTGTCAGACCGCAAATAAATAGACACTTAAATGCCGCAGCGTCTGCATCCGCCCGGCACAAAATGTTATTACAATTTTTTCCCCCCCCTGTTTCTTTCTGATGCTCTTTTATTTCTTCTTCTTTATTATTATTTTTTTTCTTTGTTTGTCTGCGACGAATCAGTCTGCATATTAATGCGTCTCTGGACGCACATTAATGCATTGGATAATGAATAGCTGACAGAGAGAGAGAGAGAGAGAGAGAGAGAGAGAGAGAGAGAGAGAGAGGGAGAGAAAGTGAGTGAGAGTGTGTGTGAGAGCGAGAGGGGACTACACATGTACGTGCCTGGACATGACATGCAATCATTTTAACCCCAATGACCCCAATAAGTCAGGGCTGCCTTAGAAAGTTTCTCTTTCAATGCCATTAAGCAGACACACACACACACAGGCATCATTTTGCCTCTCGTTTTTTTGTTGTTGTTGTTGTTGCCATTGTTGCGCCACGCCCTGGCTGCTGTGTGCTGGCCGCCCACTTTAATGGGAAGTTAAGTTTGCTCAAATCGCATTTTAGCTGCAGCTCGTGCTCGGCCAGACACTTGTTGCACTTGAGGCCACGTGCCGCTTGCAGCGGCTCAAATCGAATCATTTTCCAGTTGACCTGACCTCAGCAAATTAGCCAAATAATTAATTATGAAAATTCCTTGGCGAGCTAAGCGGCTCTTGGGGCATGCAGCAAATGCTGCCACCAGAATGTCTTTAATAAATTTATCGTGTATAGCAATTAGTATGTTGTGCCATATGTGTGTGCCTCAGTCTCTGTGTGTGTGTGTGTGCGGGGACAGAGACCCAAAAGTTTACAATGCCTCAGATATATGTATTCAAATATATATGCAAAAAGCCCAACTCATGTGTTGCGCCTAAAACAGGGCAAACATTTGTTGCCTGATTACTTTTAAATTATTTTGTGGCATCATTTCTGTGGCTCTGCGCCAGGCACAACACTACAACAACAACAACAACAATGTACACCCAACCCACACACACACACAGCCGAATCGGAGGCTACGGCTGAGGCAGAGCCTGGCATGCATAATCATAAATAAAAGACGCGCGAGGGTCTGCGCGGCCGGGTTGAGCGGGGGTGGAGCCGGAGCCGGAGCATGCCAAAAGGGCCAGGATGACAGAGCTGCTGGAGGGGCATAGAAAAAGCTTTGGGGGCTTTTGTTGAAAATGGCAGCACACACACACACACACACACAGACACACAGGCACACACACACACACACATGTGCGTAGGGGTAAACAGGATACGAGCAGGACACGCTGCGGCTGCTTTGCAAAAGGCGCCCAAGCATCTGCTTTATGGCTAAGGCTGCTCTTTGAGGCGCCTCACATTATGATATGCTTAAACAGCACAAAACTGTTTAATTATTTATGGATGCTTCCCTTTGTCGTGGGGCACGACGCCGTGCCACATAACGTAACGCAACGCAACGCAACAGAACGGAACCCATTTCAGCTGGCAATCAGTGAGGCATGTGTGCTGCTTGATGCAAAATCTTTGCACGCCAATCTTGTCGCTTCAGTTAAATTAGCAAATCACTTAACCACTGTGCACAGTGGATCAAGGGATCACGACGCGGCGCCGCACGCCAGCTTATCGTCAGCAGATCAAAGCCATAGATCGCAGCAGCCGGCAACAATGGCAAACAACTGTTGGCCATCCATTTGGGACAGGCTTACAAAATGCTTAACATAAAACGCATCTCATGCAACCTTTTTCGGTTTGCTTGCCCATAAAACTATATATATATATATATATATATATATATGCTTCTATAGCTCAGTTAAGCCAACACATATGGGGGTGTGCGTGTGCGCAAATTAATGAGCTTCTTTGTAAGGCTAGGTTTAATATAATAAAACAAAACGCAAACCCAAGGCGACCTTAAAAAGAAAAAAAAACAACGAGCAAGAACAAAAACAAGATTTCTTTCAGTAATACGGCAAAGGGATATAGCACACACATACACACACACACACACACACGCACACACACTCACCCACACACACATGTCACACATGCTCTTATCTGTCTGCTGTTGCTCGCTCTCGCATTCCCTTGATTAACTCTGACCACTTCAGCTCTGCAGCGTTTCGAAATTAAATACAAAACTTGAATTTAATTAAATAATTGAATTGCATCAAATTGTCATTTAGTTAATATTTATTAAATATAAATATATATATATATATATATATATATATATATATATATATATATATATAAATTCGATTTGCATTTAATTATGCTGCGCATAAACAGAAACTCTTTAGATTCATTTTCCATGCCATTTATTTCAGGAATCTCTTTATTTGATATTAGAAACGCTGCTCAAGTGCTGCATACGCACTTTAGGTATTTTTCAATTCATTTATGGCTCACTCAACTAAATAAGATGAGAATTGAATTGCTAATTGAGTGCTGCTGCTGCTGCTGTTGTTTGACTCTGCTCAAAGGCCATGGGCCATGTACAGGGTATCTGCAGCGGCAGCCACTGCTCTCAGCTTGCTACATTTTTTATGCTTTGTTTATTATCTATTTTTCTCGAATGAAACGCAACGAGCGAGTCGTCCGTTAATCGATTATCATTATTACATGTCGTTATTAAATGTTTGCCGATTGCACTTCACTCGACTGCAATCGGGCCCCATCTCATGCAGCGACTCGACACAATTAGATAAATACATTTTTATCGACCTTACGCATGAGTTGAGCTATAAATAATAAATAAATGAAATTGTCAAACTGTAGCAGACTCCTGGCTACCCTGGACAGGAGTCCACATATTGTTCATATCTGAGCAGAATAGAATAGAACCGAAACGGAGCTGAGCTTGGCTGAGCTGAGAACGTGAGCCGTATGCAAGCTGCAAATCGATTCGATTGACTAACAGGTTTTAGTAATAATCTCATACTGAACTGAAACTCAATCAATTCATAACACAGCAAAAGTAATAATAGCCCCGTGCTGCCTGCATTCTCGTTGAAAAAAAAAAATTCATTTGACATTGATTGAATTCTCTGGTTATATTTTATCAAATGAAAGAAATTTCAGCACGCGCGCTTCGATTCCCTTTCATTTGGCAATGGCAATTTCAAATGCGAATTTTCAAATATTTGCGCACACACACACACACAGCCAGTGTTGTTATTGTGGGGAGGCGGATGGGGCGAGGGGGCGGTGAAGTGGCGCGGGGTTGACGTAAATACGGCTAGTTGTAAATAATTAGAAGATAACGGTTTTAATGCAAACAATGCAACAAAACACGGCATACACACATACAAGCATTGGCAACGGCCATGCACGACTAACAGATGCCCTCTACAAATGCAGAAGATCGACTAACTGTATATATACAAATATGTGCTTAACTAGCAAGCGCTTATCGATGACATTTGCTTTAAGCACTTATCAATTGTTGTTAACTAGCAATCGTCTATCGATAACAATTGCTCTGAGCTCTTATCGATTGTTGGGACAATATTATATGTGCTTAACCGACAATCGTCAATCGATAACATCTGCTTTAAGCACTTATCGATGGTTGTTAGCTAGCAATCGTCTATCGATAACAATTGCTCTGAGCACTTATCGATTGTTGGAGCACACAAGAGACTCACCGAACTAATATAGCCCATTTCGAGCTCGCTATCAATTCGTTTGGGGCATTAAAATAAATAAATAAATAACATGTCTATTATGTGCTATCAAACTGCAGCGAATGCCTGAAACAATTAGATGTGGGCGGTCACATTGCGGTTACAAGGCTGCCGAAGAGAGTGGGGGAGGGAGAGAGAGGGCGAGGGCGAGTGGGATGGTTGAGCATTAGAGTTGGGGTCCCGGGGCTTAGTCCATACGACTATTTGGCCACTATAGCTAATCAGCGTCGAGTAAGCAGCTTAAATATAATATAAGCTGAAAAAAAGTACGCAATATGCTTGTGTGTGTGTGCGAGTGTGTGTGTGTGTGTGTGTTCGTATCTGCTGCAGCGATTTGCGGTCAAATTATGTTTAGAACATTGTTATTATTAAATGTGCAAATGCGACAAGCAAATTGTTTAACGAAGCAGAGGGGCAGCCGAGGGACTCAAACCAACTGTCACGAACATAGATACAAAAAGTAAATACATATATAAATATATATATGTACATATAAAATTGCATGTAAATAAATAATATATTCATTACATATGCAACAAATAAATGAAGCACACGATAATGCCATATAGTTGACAGGCGATTTAGGCCAAGTTTATAGCAGCAGCAACAACAATAGAATACATTGGCCGTGTGTTCAATCGCATCATTTCGAGCTCTCAATTATTCATTCATTTACCTATACCTTCTGCACCTTTACCTCTACTTTTACCTCGCATCAAAGCAAATCTCTGGCTTAATATGAAGTGATTCGCATTATCAAAGTGAAGATGTTCAGTGCAACTGATTGGGATTTGCGCAATTTGTGCTGGCAAATTGCAAGGTGAAAATGTTGCCTTTGAGGCTAATAACAATATGATTGGACAGCTGCAACATTGCAAATGGATTGTCCAGCTGCCCGGCAGGTCAACGAAATGTTATTCATAATTAAGGCATTTAATGAAGAGGCCACTCGGATGACTTTAAGGCTCGGCCCAGCTGATGTCAGATCTCATAAATGAGCGTGCATGCCATCTTGGCCATCTAATTACCAGTTAGACTGAACTTGGACAGATCGGCAAACTAAACTCAGTCAGCCTGAGCCAAGTTGGGCCCAGCAAATATATACAGAAATGGCGCATTTGATTGAAGCTGGGTAAAAGTAGAAATTTATGCACAATTAAAGTGGCAGCGGGCGGCGGGCGACGGGTGGCGGGCGGCGGGCAGCGGGCGGCTGAGGTGAGTTTTGTAAACTTACAATTTTGGAATAGTTTGCAACGGTTGCAAGTGCACTGAACCAGCACACTGAGTGCTTGAGCAGGCCAGGCATGAAAGGAAACGCATTTGGATTTGGTTAGAAAATGCTTTATTCAGCTGCAGCTGAAAGCACTTTCATAGATTATTTCGTTTTCGTTTTCGTTTTCGTTTTTCGTTTCTTTTCGAGCCCAACTCAATTTTCTGTAGAAATTAACTAGATGCAGTTGCGCTCGCAATTGAGCACAAGTTGATACAGCTGATACAATGGCTGTGCATCAGAGAGATTAAATTATTGAAATGTCTATGCCCAAATGCCACGCCCAGAACACACAAACATCATCGATGCCCATATACATACATACATACATATATATATATATATATATATATATCTATATGTATCGATGCAAACATTTCCGGCTCAAAACGCTAAAATGTCACGTCGATGCTGTAATGTTGCTGTTGATGAAGCCCAACTTCTGATGCCTGTCAATCAGCAGAAATTGAGGGTTGCTATTGCAGTCGCTGCTGCTGCTGCTGGTGTCTAACATGTCGTGTCGTTGCCCTGGGTTAGCAGCCTGGCAAATATGTGTGTCAACTGGCAGTTGATGCCATTGACGCGGCAGCAATGCAGCTGCAATTGCAGCCGCCAGTTGTAGCTGCCAAGTGTGAGTTGTGGCTTTTAAACCTCTTCCGATAAAATTCCTTGCATAATTTTTAAATGAAAATCAACTACAACACTTAAGCAGAGACAGTCTGGCCAACCAGCCAGCCAGCCAGCCAGCCAGGCAGTCTTCCTTCAATAGTAGTAAAAGAGCTTCAAGTATGTGGCACATCAAGTGCTTTTCCACAGCCATTTTCCAATAAGTTTGTCGCTTAACTGTGCCACCCCAGCTCCACTTGCACACCACTCGCTCTCGCTCTCTGTCTCACTCTCTGTCTCACTCTCTGTCCCCCTCTCCCTCTCTGCCGGTTTCTCTTCCTGTTTTACCATCTTCTTTACGCTTTGGCTGATCAGCCTGTAGGCCCTCGTAAGTATGCTAAGTTTTTTTTGCGCCACGTCGGCGCCTTGCCAAATGACAGAGTGTAAATCTAAGTGGCTCAAATGTGTCGACTATTAGCCCCATTGCCCCGCCCCGCACCGCCCCGGCGCGCCCCTGCCCATTCGCACATTCCGCATGTCGATAGCAATGCGGAAGCGATTTTTGAAGCTCTGCACGTTCTCAGCGTGTTCTCGGCTTTGCGGCCATTTTCTCGCAACTTTCTCGTGCACAGCCCCCCTGTCTCTCTCCCTCTCACTCGCTCTGGGCTCCTTCTTGTCCTCCTCCTCCTCCTTTTTTTTTTTTTTTCATTCCCGCTTCATTGTTTTATTTGTTTGCGCCGCTGCTTTTGCACTTATTGCTGCCGCTGTTGTCGCTGGCGCTGGCGCTGGCGCTGCTGTTGCTGTTGCAGCTGTCGCTGCCACTTTTCAATGCATTTTCATTTATTATGCAAATTGAAGTTTCCAAGCCGCGAGCGCAGAATACAAAGAAAAAATTATTTGCACAAGCAGCTTGTGTTATTTTTCAAACTAGCCTGCCACCGATTCCCGCCGGCCCGGCCTGGCCCAGCCACGCCCCGCTCCGCCTCGGCGCCGCCCACTTGCGCAAACTAATTTGACATTGAAATTATGTGTAAAGTGTTTGTTGAGCAAAAAATGGAGAGGTGAAAAAAAAAAAAAAAACCTAAGCAACGGCCAACAAATACATTGCATAAGATAACTCAATTGGCCCACTCGATGGAGTTGCCATAAAAAGGCCAAAGTTGCCGTTTCAGTTAAGCTCACAGCCAGGAGGAGCTCTTTAAGGCGCCCTCTTAAGCTGGGATAATTATGCGCTGCTTGACTATATGCAGCAAGAACTTGATTTTGTCTCAACTGATAAAGGTCGAGGATTCAGAAAAGCTTTCTTATGAGATAATTATTAGATATTTAGCCATAAATTAAAATCTTAACTAAGTTAGATAAAGTTATTTTAAAAACAATTTGATATTTAACTATGAGCAGGTACTATTTGATCGTATCTCAACAAATGCAGGTCCTTGAAAAACTCACTTATGTTAAGGTAATTATTAGATATTTAGGTATATCTAGCCAGTACTTGATCGTCTAGTAATTCTCAACTAATTCAGGCACAGCTATTTAAGAAACTGTCTCATGCTGAGACAATTAGTTGTAGCGAGTAGTTGATCAGCTAATTGAACTGAGCTCTGTAATGCTCAGATAATTATAAGATAAATCACTATATGCAACTCCCACTATATCGTCTTGTAATTCTCAAATAATTCTGGCAGAGATTTGAGGTGCTCTCTTATGCTAAAATGATTGTTTTCATTTATCTAAAAATTGTCTAATGCTCAACTAATTCAGGCAGAGCTCTTTAAGGTGCTCTGTTCTATGACGGCAACAATTATATTTATTACTATACAACTTGATTGTTTTGCAATTCTCAACTAATTTAGATTTAAGAAACTTCCTTATGCTGACATCACACTTGGATATTTAACTATAACCATATACTACTTGATCGTATCTCAAGATCTCCCTTATATTAAGGCAACAATTATGAATCTAACTATAAGCAGCTACTACTTGATCATCGTGTAATTTTTGACTAATTCAGGCTGAGCTCTTTGAAAATCTCTCGTATGTTAAGGTAATTGTTAGATATCAAACTATATGCAACCTCCAGTTGATCGTCGTTCTCGATTAATTCAGTTATATTTGTTTAATAAACTCTCTTATGCTGAGATAACAAGTAAATGTCTAAATACATACAGCAAGTAGTTGATCATATCTCAGCTAATTAAGCTCAGCTCTCTTATGCAGTATAATTATTAGATGCAACCTCTACTTGATCGTATTGTAAATCTCAAATAATATAAGCAGATACTCTCAACCAAGTCAGGCAGAGATAAAAAATCACTCTCTTATATTAAGGGAAAAATTATATATCCTACTATATGCAGTTACTACTTGATCGTCTTGCTATTCACAGCAAATGCAGGCAGATTATTCTGCCATTTAATACTCATGAGATTATTGAATTATATTACAATTATTATTTGATGTGATTTTAGGCGGCAGTCAGGTGCAGTAGTCACCTGGGTGCTTATTTATTCATTAAAAGTCAACTTGAAGCGCGATTCGCAATTCCATTTAAAGTTGATTCTTTTGGCGCTCATTTCAGTTCGCTTTGAATCATTGCCAGATGTGGCGCCTAATATCGACATTATGTCAAAGCGTTGTGATTTATGGCTCAGCACTCACACTCACACACACACGCACACACACACAGTTTTACACACCCAAACCAAGCCACCCAGTCGCCCACCTTAATGGGCATTATTATGAAAAATCAAATTATCACTGATTGCTGGTAAAGATGCAGGCGGCTGGGCGGCTGGGCGCTTGGGCGCTTGGGCGCCTGGGTGATTGGGTGACTGGGTGGCAGGACGTGCCTGGTCACGTGACTGGCCATGTTTATGATCGGCTATCAGTTTAATGGCTTGAATCAATGAGTTCATGGCCTCGCTCTGTCGTCTTGCTTAGGCCGGCTTTGGCCGTGCCACGGCAGTTGGCCACAGAAAGAGCTTGCCTTATATTTGTGCAACAAATTTAATCAGTTGCACGTTGCACGCCACTCATTGCGCTGTGGCTCTGTGCCTGACCATTATTTTCGCTTCCATTTGGCCTGCACTTAGCTGCTGCACTCTCTCGCTCTCTCTCTCGCTCTCTCTCTCTCCTTTCACTGGCTCCCAAATGTTTCGTCTGGCTGTGGCAGCCAAAAATAGCCCAGACTAGCCTAGTCGATGCGCTGGCATAAATAGGCAGCTCCAGACACGCAACGCTGCCACCCAGTTGGAGTCGTCGTCATTAGATGTGTACACATTTGCCATTTAGCATCTAGCCAGCAAGCAGCAGCCAGCAGCCAGCAGCCGGCTAACAGCTACCATTTCAATTTGCCATTTTTAGCAAACAGCAAATGGCGCGTGGGTGGCTGCGTGAGGGGCTGCGCCGTCTGCAACTTCGATTGAGGCGACACAGACACATGTGGCAATGACACATGCTCTCATCTTTAACAAACAACTTTTGACTTTGCTGGATTTAAATATTGAATGCGGCTCATTAATCAATTTTAATTGATGAATTTCGAATGCAACTTTGGGCAAGTCTAATTGTAAGATTGATACGCAGTCTAGAGGCCATCCGTATAAGCTCGTTATTGCAGTGAAGTCTCGGGTCCTGGCAGGTTTCAAGGTTTTGCAATCAACTCATGCAAATATCGCACAGGCAAAACACAATATATATATGAATATATATGTATGTATGTATGTATGTATGTAAATATATTTACATATTGAGTCAAAACTTTACTCGGCTGCCAAATCGAATAAGACAATTCATTCGCTTGAGATAATCGAATTCGCATCTGTGGGCTTATTGCCCGCTGGCATTGTTTACAGCCATTTGAATTGTAAACGAACCATGTGAATTTCTATTACAAAGTTTCTTGGGGCCACAACATGAATGAGAACGTAAAGATTGCGACCGAACCGAACATTGACATATTGAATCGGGCATATTGAATAATTGAAGCCATCTCGTGAACGGCCAACTTTCGCCGTAGATACAATTCAATTCCAGTTATAGAAGCATAAGTGATTTCTTCTATTACTTTTTAGCCTTGGGCTTTCGCCAGAGATATAGAAACATCTCTGCCTAATTGTGTTAGAATATGTCACACACACAGAGAGAGAGAGAGCGAGAGAGAGGAGAGAGAGAGAGAGAGGGACACTAACACGCAGCGAACTTAATGCCGCCTGCACAGACACTAAATGCAAATCTTCAAATTACATGTGTATTTATTTCGGCCCATAAGCCAAGCGAACGGAGGGAGCACAAAGACGTCCCGATAGAAGCCAAACCAAAACCGAAACCAAAACCAGAAGCCAGAAGCCAGATCTTCTCGTGCCAGGCCGACGACATCGTTGACGTTTTGGAATGTAATTTTAGCCTGGGGGAGCCCAAAACTGGCAAAACTCGCAAAGTTTTATAGAAAACCAGAGACAGGGAGAGAAAAAAAACTAGCTGCCAGCTGGACTATCAAATACCCTGCACATGCAAAGGAGGAATAAAGTAGAGAGAAGAAATAACTGTGGGAAAAGTTGTGAGCTCGAGCTGAGACTTCTTCATTCCAACCTGTGATACCTTACTCATGAAATTTACAGGGTATTTGTGCTCTTTTACAGCCAGCGAGGAAAATGCAACAGTTTAGAAAAAAAGAAAAAAACGAACTGTGCACGAATGTCAAAACAGCGGCTACAAAACGTGCATGTGTGCATGTATGCATGTGTGCATGTGTGCGCTATTCATACCATATGCATGGCAATTGCAGAGAGCATATCACTGGAATTCTAATTTGCAAGCGAAATTGAACGGAAATGGCAATTTTCAAAGTGAAATGCGACGAAAAGTTGCGACAGCTGCAAATGTTTTCGCTGCCCCAAAAGACGACTTGGCCGGGAAGGGGGTAGGGGAGAGGGCATTCGGGCAGCGCTTGGATCGAAACTAGCGTCGATCGGCGTCAGCGAAAGTGAACTGATGATTGTTTAATAAAGCACTACTAGGCACTAACTAACGCCACGCCAGCCAGCTAGCCAGCTAGCCAGCCATCAGGCATTTTTACAACTCATTTAACAAGGCATTGCCGAGGGCGAAAAATAAAAAAAAAATAAGTAAGGAAAAGCACATTAACCGCAAGCCCAACGATGATGACGACAATGAGCCAAGCGCTGGCAGCAGCTTGTGGCAGCCAGCAGACACAGTCATCCACACACACACACATACACAGAAGCAATTTGAATATTCGACTTCATTAAATAAGCGCGCTTCAGAAAACGCTTTCGCTCTCGCCCCGCTGTTGTTGTTGTTGTTGTTGTTGTTTTTTCTTTTCTTTCGCCTGTCTGCCCCGGCTCATCTGTTTTGCCACTTCATCGTGCTGGTCAGTGGAGCAGCTGTCTAGCAATTTATCAGGCAAGGGTCTCTCTCTTTCTATCTCTATCCCTCTCTTTCTATCCCACTCTCCCTCTCCCGCTCCATAGCCCCAAGTCGACCGCATGCCAAGCTGCCACAGCGGCTAGGCCGAGCTCGTGCCACTGCTGTTGGTGGTGCTTCTAATCTGCGTCTTGTTGGCAACAGATTGAAATTTATTACGCATAAATCTAGGCATTCATTTGCACCTGACCAGGCTGCAAGGTTGACACGAACGCGCCGCTATGCAAACTATTTGTGGAAGCAACAGTTTAGCGACTCCATGGCAGCAACGGAGGGGCCATTGGGGGGCGGACTGTGGGGGGGGGGCATACTTGTGGGTTTCGCTTGTCAGGATGGCAATTGGTAGCTTTGCTGCTTCGCCGCTACGTACACAGGTGACAATCGTTGGCAGCCACGGCCACGAGGCGTTGGCTGGGGCGCAGCCAGCGGCAGCTGGAGCTGATACGTGCCGCAATGTGCGTGATTGCCAGCCAGTGGGGAGGGGGGCAGAGGCGCGCGGGCGGCAGTAGAGATTGCTGGCTCATTGGCACAAATAGATTTTCATTTCATTTTGTTGCTGCTCCAGTTTAGAGCCTTTGAAATTCGAGGCCGAAGACGTGCAGCAAATGCCAAACGAAGTCGTCGATACATGGGCATGGACATGGGCATGGGCATGGGCATGGGCACAAGGACACAAGGATTCACGCATCAAAATAAAACTGGAATGCGCACTGGAAGCAAACGAGCTGGCAGCAGCAAGGCTTGATAAACAAAAATGGAGAGGCGCAAGACAGCTAAATGGATGGACAGATGGCCGGACCGAGTGGCAGGGGGGGGCGGGCGAGTCAACGCACACTGACTTTAGTCCTTTAGCTTAGTCAGCAGAGCAATACTCATATTCGTATTCTCAGTGACACACACACACGATGAGTGGAGCCGTGCACTGACATTTTAGAAGTTCAATATAGAAGGAATCGACACACACAAAGGCAAGGCAAGACGCCACGCCAGCAATCAGACAAAGACTTTGGGAAGATGCACATATGACAGCCAGCACAGTGTATGCGAGAAGTGTACGTTCAGCCACAGAAGCTTTCAAATATTTTAAATAAATAAATAAGGGAAATAAATAAATAAGGGAAATAAATAAATAATATAAATAAAAAATATAAATAATAATTAAATAAAACATAAACTCTAAGAAAAGAAGCAAACTGAGTTAAAGCACATACTTTTCGCACTCGCTGTGTCTAGCTGTCGCTAGTTAGCCGTGATAAAATATTTTGATTGTTCGCATAAATAAATCTTTTTATTTGTGTTTTAAAATGTGTGAAACGTGCCAGAGCATTGACTTATGCGGCGCACTGTGCCGCCTCTGTGCTCGCAGTCAAATCATCAATTTGCATGGATAAAAAGCTGTTTTCATAGCCCGGACTCGCATTTATGTTTTGTTTTTCATAATTTTTTTGTTTTTTTTTGTTTTTTGCCTTTCTGCTCTGCTATGTGTCTTGGCTCCTCTATTTGCGTGGACTATTTGCAGTGCCTTTATAGTTTTTTGCTCTCGTGTTTGACTTGGCGCATGTTATTTTGCTTTAGCCCCCGCTGCTGGGCGGCTGCCTTTGCATATCGCTAAAAACTTCTTCACTCACTGAAGAGACAGCTCACAAATGACACTAATACTATCACATGTCTGGCCAAGCAGCTACTCAGAGTCTCTCTCTCTCTCTCTCTCTCTCTCTCTTCCTATTATAATCTGTGTTGTTCTCAATGCTTGGCAAATACTTGAGAGTCGCTTCAATTCATCATTTATTATATTATCTGGCGATAGATGTGATATTAAATACATTTTAAATCCGAGTTCAGTGAGTTGGAAAATCAGCTTGTCGCACCAAAAAAAAAAAAAAACAGAAATGAAAAGCTCAAGGTAAATGGACCAAGGAACAATGAGCGATGAGCGAGCTGCAGTCACAGCGACAGATTGTCTTAATATTTCGAGCAATGATCATTGTGATAATAGTAATAATCCGATTAGAGTATTTAAGTTTTCGTATAAAAAGAATTTTCCCCAGTTTTTTTTTTTTTTCTCTCTCTCGCTCTGTCGTCGGCCCTAATGTTGTCTGTGTGTGTGTGTGTGTGTGTGTTGCTTCGTTGTTGTGTGTGACCTTCGTTACGTGTTTGGCAAGTTCATTTTTAGCGCGTAAAACCAGCTCGGAGCAGCAGCAGAGGCAGCCAAATAAACACAGTGTTTGCTCAAGTAGTTGCAAGTGACGCTGAGTGCTTGTGAAGTCCTCCCGACACACCAGCAGCGCCCCGATGTGTGAATGTGTGTAGCTGAAGTGTGTATGCGTGTCTGTGGCACACGCGCCCCATTATATGCTTTATGTGCTTTATTATATGGCGCGCGCGCACACACACACACACACACAAAAAATACACATATAAGCAACTGTATATGTGTGTGTGTGTGTGAGTGTTTGACAAAACTTATTGTATGACACTGAGCATCAACGCCCCTCACATGTGTATGCATAAAAAGCGACTGCCTGTTTCCTACCTAATTTGGCAACATTGCGAATTTCTTCATTTTTCATGCATGCTAATGTTGAATATTTTGACAGCCACACAGGAGAGAGTGTGTGCGTGCGTGTGTGTGTGTGTGTGTGTGTGTGCGGGTGTGTACAGTTATCAGTAAATATTATGTGCACATTCTTGAAGCACTTTCCTGCCTTGTCCTTACACCAGCCGAATGAATTATAAATGCTTTCACACATATTTGCAGTTAATTAAGTATATGGCCACACGCTGTGTGTGTGTGTGTGTGCATCATTTTGGGCCCCACTGTAGCATTAAAAGAATATTTTCCTGCCCAATGCAGTTGTCTGTAATTATAATCTGCTTAAGAGCTTCTGCTCCATAATACAAATATATTTAAATGCTCTTTCTGACTGATTGACTGATTAATTTGGGATCAAAGCGAGCCTAAGGCCCTGCCGGCGCTACCTTTGCCATTCAATAAATATATATAGTATATATGTATTTATATATATATAAATTTCCAA
The DNA here is from genome assembly GCA_035047625.1 of Drosophila mettleri. Classification (NCBI taxonomy): domain Eukaryota; kingdom Metazoa; phylum Arthropoda; class Insecta; order Diptera; family Drosophilidae; genus Drosophila; species Drosophila mettleri. The sequence goes on along the minus strand of JAWNPI010000109.1, from coordinate 11,275,946 downwards.
TTATAAACTTAATTGAATTACAGCAATAATAATAGTACATGGCCAATTTGGTTTGTTTTGGAAGCGTCACCAAGCGACAGAGAGAGGGGAAGAGAGAGAATTGAGTTTATTTGGGCTGAGACAATTAGAGTAATTAATGAGGACATGCTTTGATCTCGAGAGCTGTTCAAATCAATGCTCAGCTTGTCAGCTGCAGTGCCGACAAATAATTGATGTGGCTAAGAAATGCATGCTCCTTGATATCCATTGCCAATTAGCAGTTGTTTGTCTATTGCACTGGGACTCGTCTTGATTTCACTTTGTCTTGCCAAGTGAAGTGGGCTCCGTGGCCAGGCTGGGTCGACTGTGACAAAGCGAGGCAGGCATCACTTTCATTACGAATGGCCTTGACACGCGTTGATGCCACATGCTACATGCCACATGCCGTATGCCATCGGCCGCATGCCATGTGCCACCTGCCACCTGCCACCTGCCACCTGCCACCTGCCACCTGGCAAGCTGCAACTTTGATCCATTTCTAATCAAATTCAATAAAGATGCATTACAATTGCGCATAAATTTGAGTCGCAATGGAAATCGAAATGGATGCATTGAAGGTCCTGCATAAATGCATGGACAAACTAACAAATTCATGCATATGCAATGCAGCATATGAGTTTCTATCCCGTTAAACCCCACCCAACAGTCCGCCCACCCGCGCTCATGTTTGAAGTGGCGTAACATTGGTAGACGCGGTTAATTCGAGTTTTGCTCAGAGCAGCGTATTGCGGTGCTTTAGCTGCAAAGAGGGAATGAAAGAGAGAGAGAGAGAGAGAGAGAGAGAAAAAGGTAGAGCAGAGGTAGAGCATGGCCAGAGCTGGAGCCGCGGGGCTGGCGCCTCTCAGCGGTTGCATGCAGCTCATAAATATACAGCGACACCGCCACATTGCACCGTGTGCGTGTTTGTGTTCGAGTTTGATCAAACAAGATGGCGGGCGCATAAGCAAATACACACACACACACACACACACGCACGCATGCATGCATGCATATGCATGAGCACACATGCAAGTCAATGTTGATGTTATATGTGAGTGAAAGTGAAGTGAAGTGCGTCGCTGCGGGTAGAGTGGGTCAGGCCGGTGGTGGGTGGCCATAGGTGGTGCGGTCTGGATGGTTTTGCGGTTGGGCTTTGCAATTGCATTTGTCGCCTGCAAACAAGCGATGCGGCCCACGAAGCAGCTTTTGATTTGCATAATCTCGGTTTAATGTTGCTGCCGCTGCCGCTGCCGCTGCTCTTGTTCTTCTTCTTATATTTGTTTTTCTTTTTCATTTTTTTGTTCTTTCTTTTGGCTTGTTATTGTTGTTGGAATTTGGGAGGGAAACACTAGCGATTCACAAGCCCTGCAAATGCAATTGAATTTGGCTTCATCGCGACTTGTGAGCTGCTTGTCGAACTACTGGCAAATCGCATGTGTAGCTGCCAGGCGCTCAGTCACGGCTTACAAGCAGACTAAGAACTGGGCCAATATGCCACACACACACACACACACAGAGTGAGAATGTCGATAAAATGCTAGCAGCAATCGGTATAAGAAGCAACAAGAGATAAACAGATAACTTAAACTTGGCCAAAATCAAAGAGAGAAAGAGAGAGAGAGAGAGAGAGATAGATAAGTGGGCGTGGGTAAATTTTAAATAAGATTACAGATTCGGTATACAGACAGGCTATAGTCTAGATAAGAAAGCAAATATATATATATTTATGTAACTGTAGAAATTCTCTTTCAGCTCATTGGAGCTGGCTGCACTTGCATATTTTTTGTGCAACTTGCCACATTTCGGGTGCAGCAGGTGCTTGTGTCAAGCATATTGCTGCCGCTTATCCCACGGGAATTAAGAGCATGTTATCCTTAACACGCGCTGGCGCTTCCTTGTTACAAGTGCTGCAATTGTTGTTGTTGTTGTTGCTTACCTGCCGCTTGTTTGCATTTGACTTGTGATGCCCTATACCCATTAAAAGTGCTTAAGGTGGGCATATAGATATATAGATATAGATATAGATATATTAATAATATATATTCTATATTATATTATTATATAATATATAATATATATTTTATTTTTATATAATATATATTATATATTATTTATTACATATTATATACTATATATTATATATATATTCCCATGCCCATATCTATGTCTAGGGTAATTGTCAGCTGTGCACTTCCCACTGCCGCTATCACAGCTCTTAGTTAAGTACTTTTGGCTACCAGGCGAAGGCTAAGTCGATCTAAGGATTCAGCTTTCGGGCGAGTAGCACGTCAAATGCGTAACAAGAATTATTACCACATTTTTGCTCGCTCGAAGCAGCACGAGTTTCGGCAGAGATCCCGTCTGTCTGTCGGCTTCCTCGCAGCCGCTGGCCAAGCTTAGCGCCGCTGGCAGATTTGCACGTTGCGTTTGTCATGGCCATGCCGAGCGCTCGCTGCCGTCGCTGGCCTGGCCCAGCGGGCTGTGAGTTTTTTTTCTTTTATTTTCTTTTTGGGTAGCGTCTCACGGCATGCAAATTGCGCGTCGCCTTCTGCGCTCGTTGGCCATGTTTGGGGCAGCATAAGGTTTTGGTGCTACCGTAGCGTGTTGCGCTATACCTTCGTACCTCTTTCAGGGTCCACTGGCTGGGTCGTGTCGCTCATACGCCGCGTTGCACACACAAAGCACTAAAAAGCTGGCAACGCTGAAAAACGCACAGCGCAAAATGGAAAATGGAAAATGGAAAAGCGAGCACCGCAAACAGCTAAGGGCTGCAAGGCGTTAGATCTGACGAGCGCAACCAGCGGCACTCCACACTCCTCACTCTCTCTCTCTCGCTCCCTCTCTATTCTGTGTGTTATTCCACTCCTTTTTTGTTTCTTCTACTGCCTGTTTTTCGTGTTTTTTGTTTTTTTTTTTTTTGTTTTTAATTTTCTTGCTACAGGTTAAGCGGCCCTTGGCTTTTGGCTCAATGTATTTACCTTTGCGCCGTGGCCGGGCCCATCCCGCTCCTCCTCCCCACTCTTTGCTCTCTTTGTTTTTCGACTTGGTTTTTTGTTTAACAAAGAACGTGGCTGATACAATTGCAGTGCAACAACGACAACAGCAACAGCAACAGCAACAGCAACAGCAACAACAGCAACAACAACAACAACAATATCAATACACAGAACGAACACACAAAAAACTGAAGAACAACAACAATATTAATAACAACAGAATGAAAAAGTGGGCGTGGCATGGCTGAAAGAGGCAAGCGGACTGAAAAACACAAAGCATCGGATTGATTGAATTTCGAATTTTTAAGCACTTTGGCCACACGGCCAAAATTTCGTTAGCCAAATTGCAAAAGGCGAGTGCACAGAACCGAAAATTGCACAGCAACAAAAGTAAAATGAGAGCAAAATAAACAGATTTAATTCATAAAGGAAAAAAAAAAAAACACATCAACTCGCAAAAGGCAACAAAATACAATAAAAATATAACAGCATTAAAGTGGTCTCAAGATGACTGCTTCAAAAGGTTTTGGAGCAGCTGAGCTGGGCTGAGAGAGATGCCGAGCCAACCGACAGAAATATACAAATAAATAATGATTGACAATATGCAGATAAACAGATATTAGATAGGTAGATACTTGAATAATGCACAGATAAGTAGAAGAAGAAGATTTCGCTAAGCCAAGCGTCTGTCAATGCAACGATAAGACATCATTGCCATACAGAAATGATACGAGCAGCGGGTCGACGTGTAAGCTATTATAGTATCTGACGGTAGATATATATATTGTATATTTATATATATATATATATTAAATACATTTTAAGTCAGAGTTCAGTGAGTTGGAAAATCAGCTTGTCACACCAAAACTCAAGGTCAATGAGCAATGAGCGATGAGCAGCGAGCACGATTCCCACTTAGCATCAGTCAGTGCGACACTTGGCAGAGCTGAGAATGAAAATTGTAATAATAATATTTTGACTAAATATAATAGTGAGCACTCATCATCTCTCTCTCTCTCTCTCTCTCTCTTTCTCTCTGTCTCCCTCTATCTTTCTTTCTGTTTTTCTTTATTTCCCTCTCTCTCTATCTCTCTCTGTGTAATAATTTTGCATAGATATAAAAATAGTGCCTATTTCTATTATCCATTAAATCTTATTCGACTTGAGCTGAAGAATAAAAGTGGTATATTAAGCTGACAATACCCAATAGAAGTTGCTGATGTCGATGTGCTGGATGCTGGCAACTCAGAGCCGTTCTTCTGCTCATTGCAAACTGCTCAGTTAGTCTTCCTCTCCTCTCATTCTCATATTGGGGATTACTCTGACTCTGTGCTATCTTATCTGTTACTCTACCACTCATAGCTTAGCACTCTGTGCTCTTTACTCTTTGCAGTCTGAAGAGTGAGTGCTTCTTTTCTAGGAGATGAATCTCATTCTCTGCTTTCTTAGCAGTCATTCTTGCTCTCATCTCATATGAACTTAATCTTAGCTTATTTTATTCCTTTGTTCGATTGATCTCAAATCTCTAAACAAATTAATAAATAATAATTAAAAACAAATATTTAAGCAATACAAGGCAACGTTTAATTGGCATTCGAATAAACATCTTGAGCTGAGCTTAAATTAACAAGTTGCAATAAGTTTAAGTATTGGCTGCAATAAATTTCTATAAATATCAAATTTAATGAATATATTATACTCGGCACTGGCTCAGTGCAGACTTAGCTGCAGCTTATGGAAAGCCTGACAAAAATGTGAAATATAACAAGTTCTCGTTCTACTTTCATTGCAGGACGCTTAAGGTAATTGACTAAGTGAAGGACAATAAGGACTTGAAGCTATTTTATGTGCATGTATGGCTGCACAGATGAGTGGCAGAAAAAAAAAGGCCAACAGTGGCAAGTCGGTTCAGCTAAAGCAAACGAAGCTCAAGCGATGCAATGATGTTGACCAAGAGCCTAGCTATCAGCTAACACACAGAGAGAGAGAGAGAGAGAGAAAAAAAAGAGAAAGAGAGATGAGAGAGAGAGAGAGCTGAAAAAGTGGCACACAATGCGAAACAAAAGGCAAATGTGGCAAAAACTCTGAAGAGGACTCGTGCATATTGAATTACGCGACAAGTGCAAGCAAGTTTGAGGCTTTTTAAACTGTTTATGCTTCAATGGGTGAGTGGCTGGGGCTTGAGTGGCAGCCGGGCTGTTGCATGTCTGTCTGTCCGCCCGTCCGCCCGTCCGCCCGTCCGCCTGTCCACCCGGCCATTAGTGTGAGTGCGTAGTGAATGCGACTAAGTGAGTGTATGAGCGCCATTATTTTGTTATAACAATGGTAAAGTTTTTGAGCAGCTGCCTGCGAGCGTCGAGCAGCAGCAATAGCAGCAACAGCACCAGCAGTAGCAGGCGGCTTCACCTAAACGAACAGCTCCCTATAACTGCAGCAAACACTTAACACAATCAATACACACTTATTCACACTCACACACACACTCACACACATACACACACTCGCATATGCTGTGAAAATGAGTAAAGGAAAATGAGTTAATGGAAATTCTTAGCAACTATTGTGATTTGACAGCAGCGTGTAAACTTGAGCACAAAAGACGCCGCCAATGCTGCCACAGCCGCCGCATCAGCAGAGCCCGTCTTCCGCCTTCCGCCTTCCGTCTTACGTCTGCCATCGCCCACTGGCATCGTCGACACTCAGCGAATGCTGTTAAAGTGTTGAGCAACTGCACAAAGGCGACCAAAAACTGACAATTTAAAGAAAATTGCAAAGGAAACTCCCTAAAAGCAAGCCAGCGTTCATGTGGGAGGCCAGAGTGGGGCCCCAGTGGGGGCATGCTCCCAACTTAGGACATATATATATATGTATATATATATATATATATATATGTATTTGCTTTGTGTGCCGTTTGAAAGAGCGGCTAAAAAAGACATGCAACAACAACAACAACAAAAACAACAACAAAGGAAAGAAAATCCAACTTCAACTTAACTTCAAAAATAATGAGTGGCAAAGGAAGTGCTAAGATGAGTAGTTCGAGAGCTAAAAAGAAATACGCACAGAGACTACAAACACACACACACAGACACACCCACAGACACACATGGCCTGTGTGTGTTGTGTTGCTTCATTTAAAACGCTTGAAATGCTGTGAGAACTCCCAATACACAAACGCATCATTATCCACAGCCAAAGAGATTAAGAGCGACAGACAGAGACAGAAACAGAGACAGGAAAAGAGGCTGCGATTATCGAAATTGGAGGCTTCACTGTACCGCTGTGAGCTTCGTCTATTTTCGTTACGGCTCACAGCACGACCACAGATGGCGCCACCTTTTGCTGCCGTCCAACATTATTCAACATCAAAGAAAAGCGAAGAAAAACCGCAGCGTTCGCCTGACACTTGCTTCTTTAATAAGTGCCACAAAATATTGCCGAAAAGTGCTCGTCCCTAGTTGAGATTGAGCATTGCACATACCCTGTAATTTGGCTCTGCGTATGACATAAGCTAAGTTTTGAATGAAACTCTTTCAGTATTAAATTGAATAACAAAATTAAAGTATTTAATTAAAATCTCCATTTATCACTAGCAAGTCAGGCTGGCAGACCTTAAGGCAGTCCTGATAACAGGCCTGAATTTGAAAGTAATTTCAGCTTTATGCACATAGCCTAGCCATGCCAGTATTTATTGACGTATTTATATACTCAACTCCATGTTATTTTCTTCGACGCCTAATTTTTATGCTCTTTTACTGGGTTTGGCACAATACCCATTAAAAATAGGATTTTAGGGTATATTGGAATTTTTAATATAAAATAGCCAATAAAATAAATAAATACCTGATACTTGAAGACGATAAGCTGAGACGACTTAACCAAGTTCATTTGTCGTCGCTGCTGATCGTTGCTCTATCAATATGGTGGCGCATATAGCAGACGCGATCGAGTCAGGCAACATCTCAGACAACTTTAAATTTTTATTTTTTACTTTCATTCATAATTTTATTTTTACATATATCTAAAATCAAAGGAGTTCAGTCAAACAACCTGATCGCTTGCCGCTCAGGGTATCTGCTAGGCAGGCATCCCTGCCGTTAGCTTTCTTGCTGGTTTCTTTTTTGTTTTAGTTGCACTTCACTTCAGTGCGCCTGTAAATACTTATTAGGTATGGCCACGCCCATTGCTACATCATATTCGGAACGGTCTCTGAGGGCGGGGGTTGCCTTTGATTAATGATCGATGGCGTCGCTGGCGGTGCCATAAAGACGCCTTGGAAAAACTATGTGGAAATGCGGTTAGTTTTCCCAGCCCGACTGGACTGGTCTGGCCTGGCCTGGCCTGGCATGGACTAGCATGCCCGGCATGCCCTGCTATCGGCATTGCAATTTGCCTGAACATCTCCATCTTATCGCCCCACTCAATTAAGCGGGCGCGAAATAAATTTATCTAAATTATCGGCGTTATCTGCGGCGCGTTATTAAAATCTAACGCAGACAACATCTGCTCCAGCGCACGCCCATCCCCATTGGGGGCTATCGCACTTGCCCTCCATCTATCTCACTCACTCCCGCCCTGCTATTCTACCGCTTTCCCACACTCTCACTTCAGTTATCCACTTGTTCATTTCGTTTTTGGTCTTCGCCTCGTGCTCGTTCTTGTCAACACCATCTTGGCATTGTGGGCTTTTGCTTTTTAACGAGAAATTATGGTGGCATTGTTATTGTTATTGGTGTTGTTGTTGTCGTTGCCACGATGCCATCAAAAGGCCAGTGGGCCAAAGTGGAGGTGGGGGTGGAGGTGGAGGTGGAGGTGGAGTGGAGAGGGTGGCATGGGTCTGGGCCTGGGCCAAAGGCTGGGGCGAAATGCGCGTCTTTTATGACTTCCGTTTGGCTAAAATGCCGCATTGGGGCCGGGGCCAAGCGGAGTCCCAGCGGCGACTGCAGCTCAACATTTTGACTCCATGCTCGAGTGCGTCGCTTGCCCCATTGTTCCGCCAGTCGGCGGCGACCCACCGCAGACGTCGCTGCGTCTGTTTGGCAAAATAAAACTAACAAACAAAATCGTAATGAAAAGCACAATAAACTGTCAGTTTAAATATGAGCGACGCTCTCTGCTGTCTGCACTCGGGCTGCGTCTCAGTCGCAATCTCTGTCTCGGTCTCAGAGCTCACGGCGGGCGCCAGGTCTTCACGCCCACAGCTGCCTATGACTACAGCGCCACTTCATTGTCGTGCCATGGACATCCTTAAACAGCAGCCTCAAGTGGCGTGTGCATTGCATTCCAGCAGCACTAGCTCCGTTCCATGCTCCGTCTCTTTCGCACTATCTGTGGCTCTGCGTGAGCTTGTCGCTACTTAGCCACGCCAGTCCCAGTGGAACCCAGTGCACAGCCAGCTGGCGCTCAGCACGGCTTGGTTTTGCTCTAAAAGTATTTAGCTCTCAGCACTGCTGAATGCATTCACAATTAAGTCAAACAAAAATTGCATTAAGTTCGAAGCAACGCTCGATCGACTTGACTAAATTCCGCAATTGTTTGCACGCTTCAAGAAATGTGTCGAAATTTATTCATGGCTGGAATAAATGAAAATTAAGCTGCTCAAGCTCTTAAGTTCTGCTCAGCATGAGCACAATAAATCTTAGTTAAAGATTTCACTCCCTTAGCTCAAGATCTGGCAGCTTCTATGAAAGCGAATTCAATTTGTTGCGGCTTCAATTGCCATATTAAAGTAATATCATTTAAGGCCTTAAGATGCGACCAAGCTTTTTTAATAGCTATTTTAATTAGTCTGCTCATTGAATACATTTCATGTCATATGCTGTCTCGAGCTCTCGAGCTCTCGAGCAATGCATTTCATGTGCTTCTCGGCCGCTTCTGTTGCTCGAAAGTTGTTTTATAATTGCGCATTTCGACAATTCATAAGATTTGTGTCTCCTCCTATTGAGTGCATTAACATAAATAGCGACGCTCTTAGTGGGCATAAAACTTTGCCCATTGGCAACTTTTTGCGCTGACCGCCGAGCGAACTGCCTCTGCTCGGATCATAGTTGGCAATAAAAATAAGCTAAAATGCCATATAATAACAATAAGAGAAATAATAATAATAATAATAATAATAATAATAACAAGGACGCCCGCTGCGGTTATGGGCTCTGTCAGCGCCAAATGCTGCGAAGTAATTAAATAGCTCCAACTACAGCAGGAGCAACTAGAGCAAAAAACTAGACATGAAAATTAAAAGTAATGAAACCAGCAGCCAGCGAAAGCAAACTTCATTTCACGGAGACTATGAGTGTCTGTATGTGTGTGTGTGTGTGTGTATGTGTGTGTGCGGCTTGAAATGCAAGAGTGTATTTGACTAAAGTTTTGTACAACTTTTGTTTAAGCAACGACAGAAATTTACACAGCTTAAGTTAATTGTATTTCAATACAGAACAGACTTGATTACTTTTAGAATTTCGTCTATTTTAATTAGGCAGAGCCTAAAGCTTGAAGGATTATTGAAATTGATCAGAAACGGCTTTGACAAATTTCACTTCACTTATGGGATTTCATTATCTCAATTAATGATATTAATATTAATAAAATGATTAATAATATTAATAAAATTATGTACTCAACATAGGCAAGATATTCCTTGTCTCTTAGCAGCACTTTCTAATACGATCAATGATCTAATTTGTTTTCAACGAAGAAATGTATTCATTCGGCATTCGTTTCATTCCCAATAAGACTTTTCTTCATGTTACCCCCTGTCAATAATTCCTATTAGCATTTGAGTAAACAGACACTGAGATCAGTTAACAGTTGGATTATCAAAAGATTATTCATTTTCTCTCTGCATGATTCTTTTTAAGTAAATGAATTAAAATATATTAATTTCTCTCGCTGCTCACACTCCATTTATCTATGATCTAAAATATTTAAATATTCTCTCCGTTCACTCTTTCATTCTATCAATGATCAGAAAAAATATTATTTTTCTCTGCTCACATTTTAAATTTATAATCTAATCAAATTTTTAATTTATTTAATAATTTTTTAATTCATTTATTAACAATGATCTAAAATATCTTGGTTTCTTCCATGCATACTCTCTTTTTAGATCAGATATAAAAAATACATTATTTTCCACTCTGCTCACTTTAACATTTTAGTTAAGTGATCTAAATGATTTTCTCATTCTCTCAGCTGACTGTTATAATATCAATGAACTAAAAGATATTCATGTTATCTCTGCTCACTTCTTGGATCAACTAACGACAATACCAATTGGCTCACTCGCTTTCTCTCACTCTGACTCTGCTTTTATTTATATTAATAGTTTAAAATGTATTCATATACTCTAAACTTTTTTCTCTCTGATTACTAGTCTTTAAGATATTCATTTTCTCTCTGTTCACTCGATCAATGAACTATTATATATATATGCATTTTCTATCTATTTTCTATACTTTGAATTAGTCTCTAAAATTTATTGATTAGTTCTCTTAAAAACTCTTTTTTTTAAAGATTTCTCTCTGCTCACCCTTTCTTTAGATCATTGATCTAAAATGTTTTCAAATTCCCTCCGCTCACTCTCTTTTTAGATCAATGACCTAAAAGATATTAATTTTCTCAATGAACTAAAAGATGCAAATATTTCTCACTGCTCACTCTCTTTTTCTTTAGATCCATACATCTTTTGCTTTGAAAACAAAACTCAATTTGCAAAGGCCATAAAAATGTCTTTAGTATACATATCTGCTTGCTTGTGCTCTCACTCCAATCTAATGAGAATTTATATTTCATCGTTAAGCGAGACGAGTTCTCGCAAATATTTGTTCAATTATGCTTAAGCATAGCCATGCATATAGCATCTATATATATATATATATATATATATATATATATATATATATATATTATCTATGTATCTGTCTATATAAAGAGGGTAATCATATCAAGTTTGTTGCGGCCATCGCCTTGTTTTGTAGCTCTTCGCATAGTAAATTAAAAATTATGTAGTTTTTGGTGGTGTTTGTGTGGCTTTTGCCCACGACAATGTTGTTCGAATAAATTACGAAATAAGGCAACAGCACTGTCTGTGTGTGTGTGTGTGTGTGTGTGTAAGGGTGTGTGCAGGCTATAAATCTCAACGCCTCAGTCTTGGTTCATTTGCAGCAGTAAATGTTTGAAAAGCCAACAGCAATTAAAAATGGCAAATGCCGAAGGACATAAAAATGCAGCTAGCACTCGCTAAGACCGCTCGCTGGCTTTCCCATACGGCATTGCTCATTTGGCGACACACACACACACAGCTGACAGCTAACAGCTAACACACTAACTTGGGCAACTGTGTTGCCCAGTGGATCGTCGTAAATGGAGATAAAACTAGAAAATCGCATAATATGCATAATGCAGCTGGAGTGCTGCTAGCTGCAATGGCTCTGTAAAATGTTGTGTTAATTTTTATACGTAAGCTCTCAAGCTGCTGCTGCGGCTGCCGCAAAACATGCCACATGTAGCTTATACATGACCTCAAATCAAACTTGTTGCAGCAGCTCATAAAACTTGTTGCCTTTAATTAAGTCTCTTAGTGCGAGCTGCATGCCAACAGGAAATTTTTAATATATAAGTGTTAAACTTAACTTTGCAAAACTTTGGGTAACATGTGAAAATGTGAGCTCGATGCGTTCGCGCATGAAAAGCTTATTAACTATGCGTATACGTAATATTCATGACGCATGCAGCAGGCGAGAGAGAGAGAGAGAGAGAGAGAGGGGCCATATCATATTAATGCAATTTTCATTTGCGCTTTCTCTCATTTACTTACTCCCCATCTCACACACACTCTCTCTCTGTCTCTCTGTCTCTCTGTCTCTCTCTCTCTCTCTCTCTCTCTCTCTTTTCTCCCCTTTCCATAACTTAAAGTACTTGCATTGACATCAGACTTTAATGCCATGCAGGGACAAGCTGTAGAAATCAGCGCAAAATGTTTCAGATGTCACACAAACTGCACAGCCCCTCACCTGCTGTCGCCACAATCAGAGCTCCAGCCGCCCTGCACCCTTATACCCTTAGTTAAATAAGCCGGGCAGCAACCGCAGCACAACGATTAAAATTCAACACAACAATTTTCTCAATTTATGGCGCTACATAACTTTGAGACTCAATAAAAAAGAAAAAAAAAAACAACGACTCTGGGTGAGTGGGATCCAGTGGCAGACTGGGCGCGGCTGGTCGCTGCGGCATTGCCCCCAAGCCGATGAGTGTTATAAAACCAAATGATTCTATTAAAATGAGATTTGTGCCATTCATGCGTAAATCAATCTGCTTTCATGTTGCTGCTGTCCTTGTTAACGTTGTTCGTCTTTCGCTTTTGGCCAGCGCCAGCCACCCACTCAGCCAGCCAACCAGCCAACCAGCCAGCCGCCAGCCAGGCAGTTCTTTGAGTCATAAATTATTTTCGCCTACCTTGTTGCTAACAAAATTGTTGAAGGCATCAATAAAATATTCATTGCTTGTTTATTGAATGTAATTTAACAACAGTTAACCCGCTCAGCAGCGCTGACGGTAAAAAGGCAACCGCCGGCAACCGGCCACCGGCCACCGGCCGCCAATTCTAACCCGACATGCATAATGGCGGCTAGCTGGCTCGGAGTGTGTGTTATCCCTGCCACCGAAGGGATCTATTACGTGGTATTTAATCAGATTTTTTACGACCGGCCGACAATAAAAATGTAAATAGACACCAAAGGATTGCCCCAGCAATGTTGTTCTTGTTTCCGTTCATTTTTTGTTTTATTATTTATTTCCATTTGTTGTTGTTGTTGCTGCTGTTTTTGCTTTTTTATGGCTGCCCGAAGTGCTAGTCGCACAGCCACATGGCACAGACTGGCTAGCTGTCTAGCTGGGGCTAGCTCCTTCGGCTGACTGACTGAGTGACTGATGCTTGGCCTGCGACTGGCCAGTTAAGTTTTCTGCTACGTTTAACGCCGTTGCCCTTAAGCGGTTCATTTTCCGCTGGATCCGCTTTTATGGCATATGCCATTGATGCGCATAAAAAATATTGTTTTATGAATGCCCGAGTGCCAGACGCTGGCCGTCCAGCGCTTAAGTGAATAAATATATATATATTTATATATATTGATATCAATTTACGTATATTGCTTCATCGATGGACGTAATCAGTCAGACATTTTATTTATTAATTCATTTGACTCGCAGCTCCTTCAATTATGCGAAAATTTCAGCATTTCAAAGCGAGCGGTCCACGGATACCAGCCCGCGGACAAACAACCAGCCACGCCCCTTTTGGGCGGACTGGCTGTCCGCTTATCCGGTTGTCCGTCTGCCCGCGAGCACCCAATTTGTTAAGTGTCAGTTGCCAGGCTGCACAGCTCACCTGGTTGACAATTTGTTTGAGAAGCGTTCAAAGGAAACTTTCATAGAACAGGGCTTAAATGCAATACCCTAGCCAACTAATTGACGAGGGTAGCTGCGTGCTTAAGCAGGCATGCGTCATTGACGGCTAAATTGTTCCATGAAAATATGTAGTGTGCCCGCTGCCGTTTGGGACATCAACTTGACATGATGCCATTACTTTGCATATGACGGCTGTCAGGATCAGCACGCGCTGTACCTTTGCTGTTTGCACACTGTCAAGTATAATTAATTATTTTGAGTAGAAAACTCTTTGTGAAGTTTCGAGGCTAACTTTTCCAATAGACGGGCTAATAAATATTGACGCAATTAACGCAATTCACGATTTTCCCTATATTTTCCATAGAATTTCAATTGACTGCGAAATGCCGCGAGTTGCCGCCGTGCTTCAATTACAGTTCATAAATTTAAATATAAATATGACGACTCGCTGAAAGGCAGTCCAGTTTAATTGATAGTATTATTATGAATTACAGGTAGACCAATAAAATTGTATGGACTTCAGCTGAAATGTACCCAATTTAAGACGAGCTCCTATACAAATAGTCACGGTTGGCCTCCCCTCACAGCTTTAAGCAAATTTATCGTGTATTCCAATCAGAATGACAATTCAATTTTCATACCAATCAGAATTTAAAATGCTCGCATCGATTTCTAATTTCTTTGTTTTTGGGTCACGACAACAGCGTTCGCAGCTGCGAAACAGCTGCAATGACTTCGTTCCATTCCATGCCATTCCGTTCCGCAGTCCAACACATGTCTCGGCATTGCCGCACAGATAAAACATTAAGCGGCGTGACTAACTGTACACACAACCAGATTAGCCGAGCGTCCGTGCTGCCGACTTCCAACGCACACATGTTCTCGTCGCCTCTCTAGCTCACACTCTCGCCCTCCCTCTCTGTGCTGCAGCTTGCTTTATGTGCCGCCTTTGCAAATGGATAGAAAAGAAGAGACACAAAATAATACGTTACATAAATATAACTGTAACATTTCGTGTGCTACATTTTTGCTGTCCCGTTGCCTTGTTTTCGCTTTGATTGCTACGTGTTGCCCGCACTTTGAACAACGTCACCAGCCGCCCCACGCCTCGTCTCGCCCCTCCCGCGCGACTTCAACAGCAACAGCATCGCATGCAGGCAAATTGGATTTTCATGCATACTTGGTCACACGCGCGCTTCCCCTTAAAAGGCCTCAGCCATGGATGCCATGGACGTAGCCTTAGCATTTCACCGTTAGCTCAGCTTGGCGCCAGTTTCCAGCTGCCACGCCCATGGGCACTGCCAAAGCGTAAGGCAATGCGAAAGCCAATGCCAAAGCCAAAGCCAACGCCAACGCCAACGCCAACGCCAACGCCAACTCTTCTCGCCTTGTGCTAAACGTTGTTATCTGCCTTATTCGCTATCATCTTTAGTCCGTTATACGTTGCTCGTCCGTCGTCCGTCGTCCGTCGTCTGTCTGCTGTCGTCTGTCGTCTCTCGTCTGTCGTCTCTCGTCTGTCGTCTCTTGTCTGTCGTTTGTCGTCTGTCGGCTATCGTCTATTGCTTTGCCTTGTGTTTTATTTCCTCGTTCTGTGCTCGTTTGGGCGTTCGATTCATTCATGTTGTCGCCTTTGTCGCCTTTGTTGTTGTTGTAATTGCTTTTGTTGTTGTTGTTGTTGTTTCTGGCATTGCCGTTGCCGCTGCCGTTGCCGTTGCCGTTGCTTTGGCATAAATTTATTATAAAATAATTTGCATAATTCGTTATTACTCAGCATAAACAAAGTGAAATTAAGACGATTTCTTTTATGCCCCATCTTTCTTAATGCCATTGTCCTTGGCTCTCTGAATTTGGCTTTGTCTTCAGTCTCTCATGTTATCTCTCTCCCACTCTCTCTTAACACACTTTCTCTCCGTCTGGCTCTTTGTATCTGTATCTTTATATCTTTGTATCTGCTTATTTTGTCAATGTCATTTGCCTAAGCACGACAGTCAAAGACTCACTCAACTCTCGGCCCTGACAGTCATTTCGATTGCCATTTGGTTCTGTGTGTCTGAGTATGTGTGTGTGTGTGTGTGTGAGGGGCCATTGAAGCACCCTCTCAGGTGTGCGCACAGCTGGCCCTATTTGAATGGCTAAGTATGCTCGATTTTCTATTCATGCGAATGTGCTTGGCCGCATGGTTGAATGGGCGGCCCGAGCTCACTTAATATTTATGATCAACCCTATTGTAAATCTATTTATATTAAAAAAAAAAAAAAATAATCAAAAAAACAAAACAATCCAAAAGTATGCAAACAGACAAGGCCCAAAGACAAACAAGTCCTCAGCCTGGCCGATTTCGATTTGACCCCTAGAGGGAAGGAGTTCGGGCTAATGCTCAATTCGACGATTTCAATGGATGAATGAATGCTGCAGCACTTCGATTAGACATGCCTGATTAATTATCGATAAATTGTGTGTCGTTATCGATCTGCTTGAGAGTTGTCACCTGATTATGGTTGCTTTTGCATTGTCTCGGCTTCGATATACATGGTGAAGTTGACATATCTAGCTAAGCTCACGCTTATGCACACATCTCTCTCCCTCTCTCTCCCTCTCTCTCTCTCTCTCTCACACACTCTCTATATATCTCTCTTACACATGCACATTGGCGTTCAAAGCTAAGATTTGTTGCTTTTAAACTCAACTTGAGTTTACTTTTCAATTTGATTGAGTTGTCTAAGTAAATAACATAGGTAGCTTACAGGTAAAATCAAATGGCTAAGCCTACAGCAGCCATTCAAGTGCACACACACACGCACACACACAGTCATACATAGCCACACACACATGCCTGCAGGTGCTGCGTCTGTGTATCGATTGCCTTGTCTGTGCTTTTTCCTAAGTCCACTTTCATAGTAAGCACTATTTATTATGCCAGTAAGTAAATGTTATTCCCGTTAACATGCACAAGCACACGCACACTCACTCACACACACACATGCATGAGGATGTCGGGCGTCATCTTAAGTGCGTGGGCGTTTGTATGCTTTGAATGCTCTTAACATGGCCATCTTCTATCTATCCGTACACAGAACAGACATACATATTATCTTATTTATTGCCCGATGCTTACCTTGCCACTTGAGTCTGGGGAAAATCAAAAATAAAAAAATAAAAAGCAAATGAAATACCATCGAGCATCTTTTTCAGCTCAGTCTGTTTTAAGTGTTGCGATCCGTCGAGTCTGTTTTTTAATACGTTATTAGGTGCGAATTTGGGTACTTTGATATTAGTCTGAGCATTCCTCAAAAATTCTATCACTTTACCTTTAAGCTCAGTTAACATTAACGGCAGTGAATGAGATATTTGTTAGTTTTTATTTACTCTGAGACGCTTGAGCACAGTCGACAGGCGGCTTCACAGGCTGACTGACCGTGTGTCTGGCCATTTGACTGTCCGACTGGCTGTCGGTTTCTCTGCTTGTCGCCCTATTTATACCTCCATTTGTCTCCCTGTTTATACCTCTGTTTGTTCCCTCTTTTTCGCTAATTTTTTCCGGCTGCCCACTCAGCTGCTTGTCTGGATTATCTACCTTCGGCTGTCTAAATCAGTATCTGACGATTTTTTTCTACTTTTCGGCTATCGATTAATATCGATAACCACCCTTAATTATTCGATAGCTAACTCCATCGACAATTATATATAGACTCTCCTCATGTATATATAATTATGTTTAGTAAACTCCCACGCCATAAGCTCATTTATGGTTTGTTAAGAGAATCACAGATGCATCGGTGTGCGTGTGTGTGGGTATGTTTAATGGGTGGTATCTGTGTATATAAGACCACATGGTATCTCCAGGCTCTGCTATCGTCTCAACTCCAATTGCAATAAATTCTTCGCTCAAGATCTGTACATAAGTCCATTCTATTTATCGAAAATACTTTTAAGTTATATGAAAAACTTATCGATAACACCAAAAGAGTACTCTTACCTTTTAAATATTTTTGGTAAATATAAATAAAATATATATATAATATAAAGAGAAACTCAGCTTGATCTAATCCATATGTATCCAATAACTTACCTGGCTATCTGAACTACAGAATTGGGTCTGTAGGCTCCACTGGAATATGCACAGCTCTGCGAGCGTAATTTATCAGTTTTAGACACCCAGAGAGGGCAGCTGCTCTTGGGGCTCGCTAGTTTAACACACTTGACTCCTGTCCGATGCTCTGCACTGCATTGCGAGTGCTCGCCCACCTGCCCCCGGGCATGAGCAGCAAGGCCACGCCACTCCAAGAGCTGCTCAAATGTTCTGCACTTATTTATGACTCTAAAATGCTGTAGCCACAATGTATGTGCGAGTGTGTACAATATTTTTGGCATTCATTTCGTATTGTTGTTCGTTTTGCTGTTTTCTCTGTGTGTTTTTTTTTTTTGCCTTATTTAATTACACATAATTTCCTCCCGCTGGCTGTGTGTGTGTGGGTGGGGCATAAATATGCCAAAAATGTTGCATGCTGTGGCTAGGGTTGACATGAGCAGCCCGTTTGACTCGTTGGACACGGCTTCAGCATGTTGTCTGCCTGGCTTTCTGTGTGAGTGTGTGTGTGAGAGAGCGGCAGAGCGTGAAAAATTAGCTAACACACACGCACACACGCACGCACACACACATGTATACACACATGCTTGACTGCGCTCATTAGGCACAATGTTGTTACTTTCATGGTGCTTGCCTTGTCCTGACTTTGGCAGTCGTCGCTTCCGCCTGTTTTGACTTACACTTTCCACTCAAAAATGCTCACGCACACACACACACACACACACACACATACAGAGTCATACACACCCATGCATTCACACACTGTCATTTATGGCGGCTTTATGTTTTAGGCTGGTGCTTGTTTTTCGGCTGTTTCCATTTTTGTTTCAAGCACGCAATGTTTTCGCATACTTTTGCGTATTGCCTTAATTTTCAGCGCTTTGTCCTTCAGTTTATTAAAAGTTCTGAAAAGTGTGCGCACACACACACACACACACACACTCACACACACACAGGCACTCAGTCGAGTGTACAGGCACACAAAGCTCTAGCACATAGACAGGCTGTCAGACAATCTAACCATTAATGTGTTTTCTCGTTTGGGCTTTTTCATTTTGATATACCCTAGGGGCGTGGCCTTGCGGGGCGTGCAGGCTGCCAGCTACATCGAAGCCGGGCAAATCTGTTAACTCAAAGTTATGACGATTAAATTGTTTTCTTAAATTTGGCAAACTTTTCAATTTGGTAATTGCACTGGCCAGTGTAGGGCATCAGCTAGTCGGATACTGGCGATTCGTAATTTGCTTTCTTGTTTATATTCGGTTTGCATTTGGTGCTCCAAGTTGTTGCTTGTATTGTTTGCTCTGCTCTTGGCCCGGCTCTAGCCTCCTTTTGGCCATGCACAAAGCCTTCGCTTTCCCTCGTTGCCTCCCTCCTCCCGCTGCACGCCTCTTGCTACGCCGTCTATGACTGCTTTGTGTGTGTCCGCCGGCCAAATAGTGTGCTGTGTGCCAGGACTGCAGTGAGCCAAGAAGACTCTGGTCATTGCCGCTGGCTGGTGTCCTTGCACATCTTCGGAGCATGCACGAGTTGAGCGCAGCCGCAGTTGACCCTCGCTCGGCCTTGTCTTTCAACTTGACTTTCTGCCTGCCGCCCCGGCACCTCGCCGGATGCTGCTGCACCTTTCGAGCTGCCACCGAATGGCATTTCGTATGCATGGCAACAACATGTGTGCAACACATGTGGCAAGGACATGCACTCTGATGTTGCTCCGGTCAGCTTTTCTATGGCAAACTTATTGTAGGCTTTAAGTAAACACACTCACACACACACTCACACACACACTCACACACGCACTCACACAGCCGCGAGTTGTAGCTGTTCTGCACTTGTGATTTTTGCTTTGGTTAGCGGCTCTTGCGGTGCGCTCGTCGCTCGTCCTTCGCTCTCTGTTGGCTCGCCCAGCCGCTGGCCATAAAGTGAGCCTCACAACGAGCCCAAACAAGCAAGAATAAGAAAGCGATAGGGTTAAACAGAGAGACATACATCAAAACAAAGAGAAAGAGAAAGAGGGAGGGAGAGGGAGAGTTATAGAGAGTGGCAGTTGCTTTGTTTTCTTTTTCTGCTTCTTCATTTTGCTCTTTAACCCTTATTACTTTTTAGCCAACAGGCAGTTGGCTTTGCTTTAATGAGCGCAATTTTATTAGCTGCTTTAATATTATTCTATGGAGCGCCGCCCGCTCCAGGCTTCAGCTCGTGCTTCAGCTCGTGCCGCGTTTTATGTACAAACGCATTTTCGACTTTGTTTTAACATTTTTGGCATATTTGCTTGAGTCCGGGCGGCCATCATAAAACTGACCGTTGCCCATATTCATATACATATATAAAAATATCTGGCTCACAAAAGCGGCTAAAGAAAAGAAAGCGCCCCGAACACACATTCCCGCCGAGCAGAGAGCCGCATACTAAGGACGGCCGCTGCTCAAAAGGCACTGATTTCGCCCGGGGTCTAAGCATATTTTGATTAATGTTCAGCTCGAGCGGAGTATTTATTTTGTTTCCTTTCGTTTTTTGTGTTTTCTCTTCTTTTCCCCCCCTTTTTATGGCCCGCTATCGGATCGCTTTCAAGTTGGTTATCTTTGATAACGCCCTTTATCTATGCCATGTGCTCGGGGCGGCGCACAGACGTTGACAGAAGTCGTCCCGGCCAGCCGAGCATATGTCATGGGTTCGTCGAGCCGTGGGCTCGATCTAAATCTATAACCAAATGAAAACAAAACTTGCAATTCTAATTACGATGATTACAGAAAAGTAAGAGAAATAAAATAAATAAAATTATTAAATCTAGTTTTGTTTTAACAGAATGAAATATGCAGGCGTAGCTCTTCACTCTGCTTCTCTCTCTATCTCTCTCTCTCTCTATCTCTCTCTATCTCTCTCTATCTCTCTCTTTCTCTCTCCCAGTCTCCAGCATTGGAGCGTGTCAGTCCGCCGCTGCGCCTTGTTTACTTTTGCCCACGATTCTAGGAGCTTTCGCAGTCCGCGCGCTCTTTGGGGGCCGTGTGGGCGCCTGGCACGGCTGTGGCTCGGCGGAATTAGTGTAAATTGCAAAAGTTGAGTTGTTTCTTTTCTCGCTGCTGCTTTTTGTGGCCTTTGCCTGCCACTCTCATTTCGTATGCGCTGCTTAGTTTGGGGCTTTTGAGGTAACCATTCGCTCAGTCATTATTATCGTCACGGCCGTGCGGCTGATGTGCTCATAACTTGATCATGGATGCGGGCGGCGGTGTATGCGTGTGTGTGTGTAAGTGTGTGTGTGCGGGGGCCTGGGTGTGGGGAACACTTGACAAGCTTTCTAATTTGTTTTTAATTTTCAGTTTTGCCGCTTCGTCTTTTGTGCCTGTCGCAGGCAATAATTGTTTGCAGCACCTTTTCGCACCTGCCTTGTGAAAGTTGTCTTTTTCATTCTGCATTTTTTTATGTTCGCTCTCTTTCTAGTTTATGCCTAGATTGCTTTCTCGCTCTATGGCATATTAATGAGCTCGTCTTTAGCACGCTCTTGAATTAGTTGGCAGCCGCGTTGTCTTTTTCACCTTGCGCAACTTTCTTGATTTCGCCGCGATGCGTCGCAGCTTTTGGCGCTGATAAAAACTTTCAGTGGCCCATTTTGGAGCGGCTCCAGTCGCGCTCCCTCGGCCTCGGCCTCGGCCTCGACCAAACACTTGCGGCTTAGTCCGGACCGTGTCCCCCCGCCCCGCCACTTAAAGCCGCCATTTTAATTTGTCCCAAGTTTTAGTGCCGCCGCCATTTGCCAGTTGCCACGTGTTTCATTTGCTGCTGTTGTTGTTTTTGTTGTTGTTTTTGGTGTTGTTGCTGTTGTTGTTTCTGCTGTTGTTTTGGTTATTGCCAGCCATTTTGCACTCGGCGTTGAACAACTTATTCCAAGTTTCTTGCTGCTTATTTTGCGCCTAGTTTCCGTAATAATTTGCTCCGTTTTATTCAAAACCTTTTCTTATTATTTTGTTCTATTTTTTTTTGTTTTTTACTCATGCTTGCTACTGGCTTCATTTCGCCTTTTGGCCACGTCCGCAGCGTGGCCAAGACGCGTCCAGAATTTTACTCCTTCACTTTTTGCGTGTGGCACGCAGCTCGCGCGCCGACATTCGCATCATAACAATTAGGTAATGTTGCCCCCGTAGCGCTTCAGCGGACGCTTTTTGCCGCATCGAGTTCGTTTCATCCTGTGGAACTTTAAAAAGCTGCTGGCTGCCTGCTGCCTGCTGGCTGTTGTTGTTTCCTTATCAAATGCTGACGTCTGCAAATACACACACACACACAGAGAGAGAGAGAGAGAGAGTAGGGAGACAGTCAGAATTGTGTGTTTGCGTAAAAATTTCATACGCCAGCAGAAATTCATTCGCGCGTGCTGCTCTTTGGCAAGGATTTGCTACGTTTTCTATAGAACAAGGCAGCCGCCGCACCGCCGCACCGCCGCCCCCGATTCGACGTGCCACATTTTGCGATGTCCAGCCAAGTCGACAGCCTTTGACAAATTGACACATGTTTGTAGCTATAGGTGTAGCCATAGGTGTCGCTCTCTCTCTGGGTCTCTCTGTGTGTGTGTGTCTTTGTGGATGCTGCGTGTGTGTGCCCGCGGTTGGGTTTTGTGTATGATTTATAAATCAGCTGATGCCGGTTGCTGGATGCGCGTGTGGGCGTGTGGGCGCTGCCAGCGGTCATTGGGGGCACCCACACACACGCACAGCGGCCGGCGTCAATTTCGAGCCGCATTTGTTGCGGCCAACATGCGGCACGCATAAATGTTTCACTCAAATTGCCACAGTCGCTGCCGCCGCCGCTCCACTTAAGCCCGTCCCATCAGCAGCGGCTTAAAGCACTTTAAATATAAACAGCCGTTCGGCCAAAGCAACTGCAGCTCAATTCAAGTCCCACAGATCGCATTTCCCACTGAGGCTTCCCTCTTTAAGCCGGCGATATTAAAGTCTTACAAAATGGAAAAATAAAAAACAAAACAAAAAGTTCTTTTTTTGTCTCACATTTTATTGGTTTTGCTTCGCTTTAATGAAACTTTTCATACACATGTTTTGGGAGAAATAAAAAAATATATTCCGTTGGCAAGCGATTTCTGTAATTTGCATTTTGTTGGGGCTTTCTATGCAGCAAGGAAGCTCAGCATTTCACATAAATGTCAGCGCTAAATGTGTATTATGAGCAAAGGGCGAAATATGTCTCTCAATTGTTGCAAATTCAATCTACATTTTCCAGCCCGACAATTGCATTTGCGGTCGGCCACAAACGTTAGTTTAGAAAGACATTAAGAACTATGCTCAGCTCAGCTCTCATCAATTCTTGCCATACCCTGCATCTATTGAAAGTGAATTTTCCAGGCATAATAGTTGTGTGAAAATGTATGCAACAGCCAGAAGGAGGCATGCCACAGCCCATAAAGTAATATAATAAATAAAAAATAATATAATCTTGATCAGCTCGACGAGCTGAGTCGATGTAGTCGTAAACGACAAAATATAGGGATCTGACAGAAAAAACAAGTAACTAAACTCTAGTCGAGACTGCTCGACTAAGAGATACCCTGAATCCATTGAGCTGTAATACCAATCATTAAGAGCTTCATTTATTCATTAATAGTAACCAACACACGCACACACACACACACACAAACATATGCATGCACGTAATATGCTCAATGCACAGTTTTGCGGCTGCAGCAGAGGCTGTGCTATGGAAACTTTATTGTTTAATAACTTTTTTTCTCGATCTATGTTCTTAATGAAATTTTCGGGGAATGATTATGACATCCAAATGTACCTATTTGCCAAATTTCAAGTCTCTAGTATTTGATTTACGTGAGTTATCGTTTTTGTTAAATTGTGGGCGAAAGGGGCGTGGCATCAAAAATCCAAAAATGACAAAATGTGCGGATTCAATATAGCTATCAAACACAACTTAGTGCACGATTCTATCTTTAACGGTGTGCACGCCAGACCTCAAAAACAAAGCGATATTTTCGATAGTTATCGATAAAAAAGAAATGGGATGAGTTATCGAAAAAAAAAAATAAACTCGTACAGCGTATGGTATTATCGAGCATTTTGCTTTTTATTTGAAGTCTCTAGCTTTTGTGGTTGCAGAAATCCAGGTGTTTACACGGACGGACGGACGGACGGACGGACGGACGGACGGACGGACGGACGGACGGACGGACGGACGGACGGACGGACGGACGGACAGACGGACAGGGCTAGTTCAACTCAGCTCGTCGAGCTGATCAAGAATATATATACTTTATGGGGTGTTGCACGCCTCCTTCTGCCTGTTACATACATTTGCACAAAAACATTATACCCTGAAATTTCCATTTTCAATGGATTCAGGGTATAAAAACTGAATGCTTGCTAATACCATACGCTATACGAGTTTATCTCTTTATAAATAAATCAATTCATTTACTAATTATCGATAACAATCGATATTCTAGCTTAAGACACCATTTAATATAGAAGCGTGCAGTAAGATTTCTATAATGAATAAGCATATTTTGTCATCTTTTGATTTTGGATACCTTGCCCCCTACGCCCATTCAATTCACAAAAAATCACAACTCACGTATATCAAATACTAGAGGCTTGAGATTTGACAAATGAGCGCGTGCATATGCATGTGTGTGCATGTTTTCCTTGTTATCCATGATTGGCATATCTGCTCAAAGAATGCAGGGTAGTTCTTAGTCGAGCCGTCTCGCCTAGATATTTCTCACTTGTTTTTTTTTTTTTTTTTGCATTTTTTGAGCTGAGGGCGCCATTGTTGCCTGGCTGCAATGCCAACAATGCAGGTCACAATAAGCCAGTTGCTGTCTGCAATTCTTTAAGCAGTTGCTTCGTTCGATCCATGCAATATTTGATTTGAGCTGTTGAGCATTCGAATAACATGGAATTCGAGTACGATTTGTCGATTTATTTCGATTTTATCATTATTTTTGTTACGTTTCGATGCACATCGCTGAGTCACATACGTGACCATATATGTGTGTGTGTAAGTGTGTGTGTCTAAGTGTGTGTCGGCAGCTGTTCTATTTGCTGTGTAATTGAATTTTCAATTAAAAAGAATTAAATAACCATTAGATGGATTATGGCATATGGGCTTAGAAGTTGACTGTACCTATTTGTCGGCCACACACACACACACTGACACACATACATATGTTGCTGGGGATATCAACTGACAGGGCCTTTAATATGTTCGTCTCTGTGTGTCAGCTGTCAGCTCTTGTAAATAGTCTCGACCTTTGGCTTTGCTTTGTTGTCAAAATTTTCTACAATATTCCAGTTGTTGTTGTTGCTGTTGTTGCTCGGCTTTGTTGACGTATCAGGCTCAAGCATGCAAACTGCGTATTGCGAGCTGAAAATGATATTTCGAATGGCTCTGGCCGAGCGTGTGGCTGTTTATGCGGATGTGGGTCTCAGGCAGATATTGGGTTTGGGCGCAATGTCGCCTGATTTGTCGCAGAAACTAATCAGAAAATGTGTGCTTCTTCTTGTTATTATAGCTGCTGTTGCTGTTGTTGTTGTCATCGACTATAACCAGCCACATCAACAGACAGACAGCCAGCCAGCCAGTGGGAGCAAGAAACTCGTCCAAGTATTTGTGTGCATATGTAATTTGTGTTGTTATTGCTGCCTTGCTCATTGCACGCCATTTCCCCATTTACCCCAACTCGCTCCCCTCCGCCACGCCACGCCTTTATTTGGCTCATTTTTGCCATTTTGATTTTGATTTTCTTTTATTTTTGCTTTCTTTGCAATTCAATTTGATTCGCTTTGCTTTGCCGTGCTTTGGTTTACTTTGGTTTCTTGCACCCCTTTTTATACCCTCAGCTGATTGAGCCAATGGGGCATATTTGTTTTCGCGTAACTAAAACCAGTTTAGTCCACTCTAAGGCTATACCATTTTGAGGCTGACGAGCTTACGAGCACTCGAGCAGTCCCAGCTGGGAGCACTCACAGCGCATGCAAAATATTGACGGACGCTGGGCATACCCCGTTTGGCAAGGGCTTGCATATGCATATACATATATGAATATGGGCTACATAAGTATTTGAATGTGCTCTTTCGAGGGGCTTATGAGCCCGCGTCGCGCCATCAGACTCAGTTTTTCTATTACGCTCTGTTATGGCATGTCCTGTCTTGTCGCCCCACTTAGTCTGCTGAGAGTTGTTGGGGTCGTCGTCGTCGTCGTCGTCTGGTTCGTTGTCTTTTTGGGTGCCCACATGGCAGACTGCGCAGGCAATGTATCCCCATATCTTCTAGCCCTCGTTTCTGTTTCTATTTCTGTTGCTGTTGCTGTTGCTGTCTCACGGCTGTGGCCGTTCCTTGCTTGTGTCCTGTCCGGTTAAGTTTACCAGTCAAGGACTTTGTTGTTGAAATGTTGATTTTTGTTGATTTGGCTTAGTGGCTGCCACTCGCATCACATCACATCACAATGACTCTCGCTCCCTCTATGTCTCTGTGTGTGTGTGTGTGTGTGTGTGTGGCGCCAGCCAGTGAAAGGACATGGCGTGCGGGAGTCCTTCTCATCTCGTGGCCGTGGCCAGTGGCCAGCAAATTTTCTAAAAGCAACTAAACTGCTGATGAAATGGATTGTCATGTGCGTTTCAATTTCCGCCAATGACATTCCACACACACACACACACACACACACATAAACACCAGCGCAGTCGTCGGTGTGCAAAAAGTTTGCACAAAGTTTTACCATGTTTTGAGTGTGCGTGAATGACTGTGGGTGTCTGTGTGTGTCTGTGTGTGTGTGTGTGTGTGTGGCCATTAAGTGCCAATGTATGGGCGCTAAAGCGAACTGGGAATGTGGGCAAACGTGGGCTATGCGAACGCGGCTGGTCAGCCTCTGTGCCGTCATTGTCTTTGCTCTGCTTCACTAATGAAAAGGATAATAAACTGTTATTCGGCCAGCAGCAGAAACATCTGTGTGTGCGTGCTGGAGTGTTAAGCATTTCGTACACAAATGAATCGACTGACAGCAAACTGAACATATCCATAACTCTGGCATGCTCGCACTGAGTTCATTCACAGAATCAATGCGGCTCGGCTGATACAACACGACAAAAGCCTGATTAACAAAGTAATGCAAATTGTGTCAACTACATTAAAAATCCATCAAAATGTGCTGTAATTGCAATCGAATTGAATTACGCAAATGTCGTGCGGCATTAAAGTGAAGCAACTGTTAAAGCACGTTAAATTTATGTAGCTCAAAGCTCAGCGATCGAATGGGCTTAGAGCAGCTTTGCGAGCTTATGAGAGCTACGAGCTAATCGAAGCACATTGATGAGCCATATATAGCCTCATTTTTAGCTGCTTGTTGTTAATGACTTATTATTACTTTATAATTTTATTATTATATAAAATTATTTTTATTTCTTTTTGTCAAAATGACCTCAATACTGCCAACATCATCAAAAGTGTAAAACTCTTTAGACATATATAAATAATTATTTTTTTTTTGTTGGAATAATATATTTTTTTATATATTTAAGACAGACACACAATGCTTTAAAAAATACCAAAATTAAAAAAACAAAAATTTAATATTTTTATTATACGAATATTAGTATTAACTGCATTTTATTATACTTACTAATTCATAATTCATAAATATTAAGTCTATACTGCATTTTCTTTATTTATAACATACGATTTTTTTCTATAGATTCTATAAATTATAAAAAAAAATCTTCATACAGCAAAAAGATTTTCCTTATAATATACATATATCATTACATATATACATATTTTTGCTATATTTTTTTATTATTATTTTTATTATTATTGCTGCCATTTACTATGTCTATTTATAGTCTTCTCTTTATGGCCAGCTAAAATTTAAGGACTGCGCAGATTCAGTCCAAAATGTTACAACTTTGGCACTAACTCATTAGCTGAGGCATAGCTTAAATCTATGGGCAGACGCCAACTTTTTAAAGTTGTTTTGGTGGCTTTAGGCCATTTGGCCAATTGCTGGCTGCATTTTTAGCTGTAGCGATGTGTAACTATTTTGTTTATGGAAATTATACGCGACGAACGATAAATGTCGAAGATGACCTCAACTCAAGCGGGTAAAGAATCAACTTCAACGTCGAGCAGCGACTTCAACTTGAAAAGCGCCATTTCTGGGGCTGCGATGACTTCCGTTCTATCGCCCTTCTTCCTCTGTGTCTGTCATGCTATCCCTATCTACTGACGGACTGACTAACGGCAGTTTCAGTTATAGTTTCAACAACACAAAATTGTTCACTTAAACGGAATAAAAAAGAAAGCTTAAAGTAAAGAAAAGCGAGGGAAACAAAACTAAAGCAAAAACAAAAATCAACAGCAGCAGAACGAAAGCAAAAGGAGCCCGCAGGAGGCTGCTGGCAGCGACAACGGGGCACGGAGCATGGGGCATGGGGCATGCGGCATGCGGCAGCAGCCAGGGGCAACTTTGCCACACATTCGCCATTTAGTTGTTGGCAGTTTGTGTACCGTTAGAAAAGCGCGCAAAAGTAGAGTTTTTGCTTTGCAAACAACAACCAATAAAACTTTAAGCAATCTTCTACAGCTTGAGCGTGAAGGAGCGGATGTCCTCGCCTCTGCCAAGCCACTTCCCCACTTGCCCCACTGCACCGCCGTCCGCCCACGCCGCTGGCTGTGACTGTCGGGCCTTGTGCTGTGCTCTCGTCTCGTCTTTGGTTAGTTTCGGGGCATCATCACAGCCAGAGGATGACAACTTTTTGGGCGCAAATGCCTTGCATACGTTTCGCGCTAGTTCCCATTCCCTTCCCCACCCTCCGCCTACTCCAAGCATATTTTTTCGATTTTCTTTCCCGTCCATACCCATTGCATGTGGGCGAAAGGGCTATGCACCGGTGCCAGACACTCGTAGGTGGCTCTGATTTTAGAAATGGATTCTTAAGAGTAAACGATATAGAATCAGAATCACAATCAGAATTCAAATTTAAAGAAATAATTTGCTTAACTATAATCTGTGATAACTCCTGATTCGATTCGTCAAGCTCATTCTTAGACAAGTTCGGCTTACAGGGCATCTGGCAGTCGGGCCGTGGCGCTGCTGCTTGGCTTTTGCTCCTTTTGCCATGTTCCAAATTTGTTTTGGACTTGTTTTAATTTATTTGCTCAGCGCTTTTTTCTCAGCTGCTGCCGCCACGCTCCGTCCTTTGCATGGCTTGAGCATGTGCTTGAACAGGTATGGGAGAGTCCATGTGACTGCATGTGGATGTGTGGATGTCGATGTGCATGTGCAGCCAGTCGAGAAGGCATCGGGAAGGAAGTTGTAGTAGCGGCGTTTTCCGGTTTCCGTTTTCCCTTTTTTCTTCTTTCAATTCCCATTGAAAATGTCTAAAAAAGAAAAAGAAGAAAAAAAAAAAAAAAGAAAATGATGAAGAAGCCGTAAGCGAGAGGAGTTTACCAGCTTTGCGCAAATAGGCAGAAGGCAACCAGAGTATATGTATAATCAGCTTGGTGAGCTAACTCAATTAGTTATCGATCTGGGAGGCAGCTGCTCTCGCCGTAAACACAAAGTGTTGAGTGTCAGCTGCAGCAGCAGCAGCAACTAATTTGATTACGTTGCATGTGCATGTATATAGGGTATCTGCTAGTCGCACACACTCGAGCAGCATTTGGCGTTAGCGTCAACGTCACGAGAGCATTGGCAATCTGCATGCCAAGGCAGCTGGCTGCCCCAGCGTTCCTTCTTCTTTGTTGCAACTCGATAAAGGCAACAACAACAACAACAACCGTGGCGAGAGCCACTGCAAAATGCAAACAAATAAGGCAACCAACAAAAACACATCAAATTTTGTTGTTCTTGTTGCTGTTAGCCATGCAACGTGTTTTTAAATTTATTTTTAAGTTTTGTAACAACTTGCCAAAATGTTTGCCAGCACACACACACACACAGACAGACAGACAGACAGTGTGTGTATGTGTGTGTGTGTGTGCACAATTTGCGTTTTTGCAGCTGCAGTTCTTTTAGCTTTTCAGTAAGTGCTCTTTAGCACTTACCACATCACTTACACATACACACACAGAGCGAGAGAGAGAGAGAGCAGATCCATTTGCTGCATCCATAGGCATGCCCACACACCTGCAACTGGATTTGCCATATATTAATATATTTAAAAGTAGAAAACAAAAACACCCATGGCCAGAGCATGCAATATTTTTCCGAAATGCAAAACTAAATCCGATTTGGGTATAAAAACAAAGCAATAATGAAATACGAACTGAACTTGTGGATATTTCAAAACAAAATCAGGCAGCCCACGCTCTCCCAAGCACCCAAAGCTAATGCTTTCTCATGCATCAAATTGCAGTAGAATTTTCTGCTCAGCCCAGACAACGGCAAGTCTAAATCAACAGACTCTGGGGAGCTCATAATTTTTGTAAAATTTGAGCTAATATAAAAACTAATATAAAATGCAGAGTTTATCCAATTTCTTTGTGTCGATTAGAAATGAAAATTGAAAAGGATTAGAAAATTGTATGAAAAACTCGCTTAAAAGTTTCTCCAAGTAAAGAAAATTTTACAAAATTGTGATGCATAAAAAATATTAATTTATAGACTTGAATCAATTCAATTGCTTAAGCTCGCTTAATCGAATTTAATACTTTGAGTAAGCCAATCAAACAGAATTGAACAAAGCCCAGTCTGAATGCTGGCCAACAGGTTTTTAGTGGTATTTGTTATCAGTGCAGCTTAGCTGCGCCCCTGGCCATAGCTCTCATTGAGGTGCTCACAACTTTGCCGAAGAAGACGGCATAAGACTTGATTTAAATGAACTGTTTTTAGCCTTTAATTTATAGTCAAATTATTTTAATAACAAATAAAATGCATTGCCAAATGGAGTGTTTTTTTTTTTAAACTCAATTTAACCACTTTCATGCATATTGTGTTATCTTAGTGGGTCAGCAGCTACACACACAGAAACAGAGAGAGAGAGAGAGAAAGAGAGAGAGAGAGAAAGAGAGAGAGAGAAAGAGAGAGAGAGAGAGAGAGAGAGTTTCTAACACTGTGATTTCAGCTAGAGACTTTGTTTGTTACCTGAACTTACGTTACAGTAAATTGGCTCGAAACAAAATATGAAAACGCATTACTTGGCTGGCCATGTGCCCAGCCCCGTGTGCATGTGTGTGTGTGTGTAAAAGTTTCGGCCTGCATCTTTGGCTGCTTCTTTTATTTTGTTTGAACTCTATTTTTATTTTTATTGGCTCGCACGACGACAAAACTTTCTGGAGCACCACTTGAGCAACGCGCCAACAGACACACACACACACACACACACACACATACACATACACATATGCAATTGCCATAAAGGAAAAGTTGTATTACATTTATGACACTTTGGAATATGTATATTCCCATATATACCTACACACACACACACATAAATGTGTGTATTTTTATACATTTTTGTTGGCCTCCGCATATTTTTCGTGTGCTCTGCTTTTTTGCTTAGCACGTTCGCTGTTTTATTTAACTCGCCATTACGTTTTTACAACCCTTTTTTTTTTGGGGGGAGCGGTGGGTCTGGCAGCAGAGAGACAGCAGCCAGTGTTGACAAAGCGGAAAAGGCAAACAAAGCGAAGACTGCAAACAACACGACGGGCAGCGCTTACTTTAACAAGCTGGAGCGGCAGCTGGAGGCGGACGGAAGGGATTGTGGGCTGTGAGCGGTGGAGTAGGCAAACATTTTAGTTGGCGACATTTCATCAAAATGGGCAATGAGTCAATCCCGGCAGCAGCCAGCCGAGTGCCGAAGGACACGCACTTAATCAAAGCATACTTTTCGGCTAGCGTCGCCGATTTGTTGTCCTTGTCGGATGAAAGGCGAGCAAAGACAGCTACGATTTTTCCACGCTGCCGCAGAGCAAACAGCAAACAAGAGCTAAGAGCGAGCCAACAATAAAGCAAATGCAAATAAGTAAACAAATGACGAGCAGACAAATAGAATGCTAAGGTCGCATACATATGTTGTCATCCAGCTGCCAGCTGCCGTCTGTCGGGTGTCGGCTGCCAGCTGACGTCTTCGTCCTCGTTACCCAAACGGGCACGAGTAGAATGGAATCAGTTAATGCATTACCTAATGAAGATTGCCCCGCAAACCGGCAGTCGGAGCCATCAAAAAGCATGTTAAAAACAAAAATGATATGTTCCATTTACTGCTCTCAGCTTCTTCATCTTTCTCCTCCTCTGCATCTGTTTCCTTTTTTTATTTTATTTTATTTTGTTGTTTTGTTTTGTTTTGTTGTTTATGATACCCCTGAGTTTCGCATAACATTTGTAAATTTATGAAATATTTGTATATGTCAGCCAAATGAAAAGCTCGCGTGTGTGTGTGTGTGTGGGTGTGTGTGTTCGAGTGTGTGCGAGTGTCAGTTGTCAATCCTTTTTGTGGTCATTTATTTACACGTAGAACATGTCGCTTAATCCAAACATTTGTTTTACGACTATGGCATTGCTAAATATTTGCATTGGCCGCCGTTTGACATGCGCTTCAATTTCGGACAGCGCCCATTTAACTGGCGCTTAATTGCTGCTTCATTACCAGCGCAAGGCCGAGTTGAACATGTAAATTACGCATACGCCGCGTGCAGCGCGCGCGCGCCTTGAATTAACTGACTTCTCCAACGCTCTGACAACTAATTTAAATCAATTTACAATAATAAAAAATATTTTATTTATTTATTTAAAAAAAAAAAGAAAATTTATATAAATATTTTTTTAAATGAATATATTATTTGGCCAAAGGTTTTTTTTTTTCAAGTTTTAATGATAATTTACAATATTAAAAAATATTTAAAAAGAAGAAAAAAAAAGAAAATTTATATAAGCATTTTTTCAACTGAACATTTTATTATTTTTCTAGATTTAATTTAATGTTGTCTGTTTATTTGACAGACAACATTTTTTATAAGTGCCATATGCTGGCTTTCATTAATATTTTTCTTATCATTGCAAATTAACTGGAAACGAACTTAAAAGTGAGCCTAACAGAGCTGGGCGCGTGGGCGTGGGCGTAGGCGTAGACGTAGGCAGTAGACAGTAGGCAGTAGGTGAACCATTTAATTGGGTAATCAAATGAATTCAATCGAAATAATTACACGGACACCCGCAACTAATTACACACATTTATAAGAACGAAATGTTGCCGTTGTTGTTGTAGTTGTTGTTGTTGTTGTTGTTGCTGTTGCTGTTGGTTTTTGGTCTCTGGTGTCGCCAGTTGCCGGTTGTGATTTGTTTTTGCTATTGTTGCATGTAATTGATAGCAGGCACGTAGCGCCACGCGACAGTAGCAACTGTCACACACAGACAGACAGTGTGTGTGAGTGTCTCTCGCTCTATCTCCCTCTCAATCTCACACTCCGTGCGTGGGTGTGTGTGCTGCGGTAGATGCTGCATTTCATCAGTGGCAAATCAAAAGAATTCAGTAAAATGTTTGCCATGCAGACTAAAGCGCGCTATGCAGACAGCAGCTTCATTTCTTTTACCACGCGAACACACACACACACACACTCACACAAAACAGTGTCTGTGTGTGTGATAACGATGCTGGCGTCGACTTGTCGTTGGCATGTCCTTGCGACTGCTACTAATTTTGCGGCGCTGATGTTTCGTTCATTCGCGCAATTTATTTAACTTGATTTCCTGCAATTTATTTCAAGTGTTGTCGTTTATTTAAGCACTCGGCACACACACACAGGCAAACACACACACACACACACAGGCGTTTGCTTTGAGGGCGAGTGTAAAAAGCGCTGCAAGAAAATTATATTTAAAAGTGCTGCATAATTGCGCCCCACTTAGAGTATCTGACTCGCCGACGCATTGCCACTAGCTACACACACGCACACACACACACACACACACACAAACACTCATTTGTGCAATTAACCCTTTGAACGTCATAAAGCTGCATGCGAATGCATTTTTGAATAAAAACCAACTGTGAAAGTGCAGAGAGAGTTCCAACTGACTCTGTCTACGAGCCGAGTTGAGATAAAGCTTGACCAAAATATAACTAAATGCCTTAACTATCTCCAGTGCGAGCAGCTTTAATGAATGATAAAATGCTCTTAGAAAATGTTGACTTCAAGATCTGAGATTAAGTTCTAACTGCTGCTAAAGCTAGTCACTGCCCGAGGCTAGCACACTGGATTGCCAGCAAGTTTGTTAATAGCGCACAATACTTCTAAGCTCACTCTGTCACTGTGAGTGTGTGTGTGTGTGTATGTGTGTGTGTGTGTATGTGTTGGGGGAAGCTCCGCTGGCTACACTTTCAAGTGTTCATCATTGTGAGCAAGCTAATGGCGCTCATTTATTTTATTGACAGCTCGCTTTCAGTCACTGTTTTTTTCACTCTTGCCACGCCGAGCCGGGTGGTGCCGTGCCGGGCCGTGCCGGGCCGTGCCCAGTGCATTTAGTTGCCGGCAGAAGTGTGCAAATTAGTTGAATTTCATGTTGTTCGATTTGTCAATGAAAAATGTACTGCGTTTAGCCGCCAAATTTATGACAACCAATTTGGACAAGTGGCCAATGAGGCGGTTGGTGGGGTGAGGGGAAGCCACGGCCGCTTGGCCCAATTTAATTGAATCAATAAAAACGCCAGCCACATTTGCTAAATGGCAAACAATTGCCTTGTCTTATTTTTAAGTGCTCTGTAAATATGCATATATTCGGGCGAATGTTTGCTTCTTTTGTCATAATTAATTTTATTTTATTTCATTTGCAGTTACGGGCAGCGGGCAACGTGCGACTGGCCATTGCAGCTGAGTTATAGGCGCCGTCTCGTAATTGATAATATCGAATGCAACGCACTGCGCACTGCGCACTGAAATCCATTAGTGAGTATAAATTAAGCCTTGCATTAAACATTAAAACAACATCAAAAGAACGCAGCGAGCTCGAGCTCCAGTGCAAATCAGAGTTGGATTCAGGCTCCAAACGTGCGGTGGGTGGGGGGCGCTGGGCGCCTACGCCAATCCAATTGAATGAAGTAAAAACTGATTACGCACGCTTACAGTCAGGTAAAAAATTAATTTCTCCCTCACTCTGGCTATCTCTTTCTCCACCTCTCTCTCTCTCTCACTCTCTCTTGGTCTTTCCGTATGTAAGCTTTAATTTAAGCTCTTGCATTTGGCTTTGAGGCTTTAATAATTAATAATTAAAGCGCTGCGTCCGCAAAGCCAAGCGCATTAATGCAAGTGTCATGTGATGGGTGTGTGTGCGCGTGTGTGTGTGTGTGCGCGCGTGTGTGTGTGTTTGCTAATCTACATGCAAGTCTTAGGCAGTTTTTTGCAGCGCCTTCAAGTTCTCTGCAATTTGTGCGGCCTATGGGCGTGCGGCACGCCCAGTTTAAGATCCCCTCCGCCTGGCTGCCATCGCGTGCCGTGTAATATTATAATTTACGACTTTTTGACAAATTATCGGCATCGCTTGTCCAAATAAAACGTAAAGCATAAATTTGGCAATCGCAATAAGCGCAAATTTCAATAAATTAATCATTGCAAGACGTCGGCCGTGGCGCTGGCAGGCAGCGCATTGTGCCATAATAAGCGGTTTATTCAGCTTTCGTTTTTACGATGGAGGGGCGACACCAGCCCCAGCACCAGCCGCAGTCCCATCCCCAGCCACAGCCGTCCAATGTGCTCAGCAGCTACACAGTTTTAAATGTTTTGAAATCAAATGTTTAAGTATGCAGAGGGTGGGCGCCGAGGAGGCGCCGTGGGTGCCTGGCATTGGGCGTGGGGTGCCGTGCCAAGCCCTGTCGAGGCATGTAGCAACAGCTGTTGTAGGCCATGTTGCGATCCTTGTCAGCAGTGGCGCAAAATGAACCGTGCCACAAATTGGCTTTAAATTCCAAATGCCATATGGTTGCTGCAGCTAGTTACATCGACTGTGGTCACATTTACCGAGCATTAATACTCAACTTAAAATGTGCTTCGTGCTATTCGTGTGGCTCGGCGGTTAGCTCGCAACCATTAAAGGGTCTATGCATACAATCAAATTATTTGCCATTCATAATTTGCTTACAAAGTTCGACTTAATCCTATTATTAATGAAATGTTAAATATTTATGGAAAATCTATCAACATGTAAATAAATCACTTTGCCGTTTCAATGGCAACACAAAGAGATGCGTTTTTTTTTCGGTTTTTTTACTAATTGAATTTGCTTTGTGTGTCGCTTTCATGCTATGCTTGATGGCATTAAATACATATTAAAAAAAAGGCATATTTATTTATAATTATTTACTGTCACTGTTTCAGTATAATAGCAATATTTTCACTCAATTATAAAATATAATTAATTTATAATTTGTTAAGATTTTACATGCATTGTTTTTCCTTATTTTCATTTAGCTCATGAGAGATGAGAGCTCAGATTGCGGTAGACTGTCTAAGAGGCTTTATATATTTATTTTTATTTTTTATATATATATATTTATTTGCCAAGTCATTTTGTGCATTTGGTTGTAAGATCCACGCAGCTTGATAATTGGATCAAGTTTCGCATCTAAGGCCACAGCGACATGGCGATTGCAACTAAGCAGAAATCCGTTTTTAGACTCTCGAAAAAAGTTTTTCATGTATGCGCTCGCCGCCTGCCACTTGCCACTTAGTCAATGCCAGTTGTGCTCTTGGCAGCGCTGAGGGCAAGTACAAAACCAAAACATGGCCAAGCCGAACACCGATAGGTGGCAGACAAAGCAGGACAAAGACAGAGCAGAAAAATTAGGTAACTGCTGCGGCCCGGGCGGGCAAACCTTATTTCTGGGCGTCGCGTCGGCATCTGCGGCAAAAGGCAAACAAAAACTGTGCTATATATTATGTCAGAGGCGTCAGATAAGCGGCCAGACGACGACGACTGCTATATAGCTGAGCTGCTGGGCCGAAATCTCGTCGCGGCCAGCAAAAAGCCCAGGCGAATGTAAATCTGCTGCGAAATTGGTTTCTTCATCCGAAATGCGATTACAAGTCGATGAGCCGCCCGACAGCAGCAGCAGCAGCAGCAGCCGCCAAAAGTGAATCAGGAAAGGCAAAACGTAACAGCAAAAAAAAAAAGAGCAGCAGAGAGAAAAAAATTACAAAATTTTCCGCTAAGAGAAAAATAAATGACGGCGCGAATTAAATGCTGGGCTCTGCGAAACATTCAGTTTTACCTTGAAAAAAAAAAACATAAATAAGCCGTAAACTCAAAGGGAACTCACTTTAAGACTTTTAATCAACTGCTGAACTGATTATGAGGCAATTAACGTTAAGCGATCAACAGAGAACAGGATCTGTGCCCGGGCTAATTGAATGTATTTAATAGTATAGCAGGGCCAGAAATGTATATAAAATACTTATAACAGTTGACTATACTGGACAGGGGCAAGTTTTATGCCTGATGACTGAATGTTGCAATGCTTGGTAACTGCTCGCAATTAATGTAGTTAATTAACCGCAAAAACATCTATGGCGTACAGCTTCTGCACTCGAATTGCATAATTCAAGTGGAGCCGGGCAAGCCGAGCAAGTGCCATTGAAGAGGTCCTTGGCAGGGCTCTTCATTTAGACAATGTGCAGAAAATACTTTCTAATTAGAAAAGCAAACGAGCATCCGCACACGCACACGAACACGCATACGCACACGCACACCCATACATACATACACACATGCAGGCACAACAAATATTTAACGAAATTATAAATGTACACAAGTGAAATTTATAACAAACTCAGCGTTGATGATGACGATGAAGACATGAAAGCATTCATTACTCAATTTCCAAGATGAAAGGCAGAACAGGACGCTTGTGAAGGGGGTAAGCAGCGTGGGGCAGGAGGCTTCAGCTTTTGGGTGTGGCGCGCGCTGCTCGGCCGAGTTGGCCGGGTCTGCCAGGAGATTGCGTTGTGCCAAAAAGTGCGCAACATTCCTCAACTTATGTATGTGGACTCCATTCTAGTCAACGCTGGCCGCCTCGCCTGCGTCGCTCGGGCCGCTCAGCTGAAAACAATTAAAAACCGTAAATGTCCCCACATGACAAAGTGTGAACTTAATTTCATTTTTGTAGTTTACAAATGCAACGACGACAATAGCAACAGCAACAAACACATCAACGCAAGACAGCCAGGAATAGAGCCAAAAAAAGAAGAAGAGAGAGAGACTGAGAGAGAGAAGAATGGAAAAGGGAAAGAGTTTCAGCAAAGCGAACGTTGATAATGGGCTAGTCCAAAAAGCCATAGAGTGAGCAGACAGACTCAAAGAGAGAAAGATACATAGAGAGTAAAAGGGAGAGAGAGAGAGAGAGTGAGCGAGAGAGAGGGAGCTAAGTACAAATGAAAATGCTTTTGTAATGCCACAAAAACTACGCAGCAGCAATGCTGCTCGAGGGCAGGCGGGGCGGGGCGGGGCGAGGCTGGCAACCAACCAGTTGCCGGGGCATTCCCTGTAACGAGCCAAACGAAGCTCGAATGAAAGTAATTTTCTAAATACTTATGTATGGCCAATGTGTGTGTGAGAGAGGGAGAGTGGAAGAGTGGAAGAGGGGGAGAGTACTAGCAAGCCATTTTTCAAAGCTTAATTTCCAGAGCAAGCAGCAAGCATTCGGCATAAGCAAAATAAGAACCCAAAGGAAATAAGGGAAATAATACAACTATAAATTGAAAATATAAACGATATTCCTTGCACTTTGCAATGAAAACGTGAATGATTCATAAAGGTATTGTAAGAGGGCGATAGACAGTGTGAGTGGGAGAGAGAGAGAGAGAGAGAGAGGGGGACAAAATGAATTTGCTGGTCAGGGAGTAACCCAATTATAAGCAGTTAGCAGCAGCCACTCGTCGCTCAAATTGATAAGCTTATATATAAATAAAATAAATAAAAAAAAAAAAAAAATATATATATATATATATATATATTGATTGGTGTTACTTTTAATCTTGAAGCATACAAATATATAATCCTATATTGTTATTGAATTTTCGTTTTGCATGCTCGAGTCTCTGCTAAATGCTTTAATTTGAATCTTAGTTTAAGGTAAAGTTATTCGAAATATAATCCCATTTATTGCGTTTGAAATGTTATGAATAAGAGGAAAAAAAAAAAACTAAAAAATTAAATAAGAAGAAAAAATAAAATAAAAAAATTTAAAATATAAAATAGCGTGTGCTAACAAATTGCCTCTACAATGGCTACGGCTTTGACCTACTTCTTAATACAATCTCATTCTGAGAATCTTCATTAGAATCGTCTCAGATATGTATTGGATCCACAGCTGTAAAACTCTAAATAATGCTTTATTGGCCAAATATTTGCGTTGCCTGTGATAAATGCTTAGATACACAAATATAAGCCTAAAATTTATTAGCTTCTCTGCCTTTATGCTCTACAACGCCTCAAATTGTTCGATCTGGCATTGTAGTCAGCAACTGATCTATGACTGCAATAGCAACTATAACAAAAAGAACTTACACAATTTGCTACAAATTAGCAAAGCACTCAACTTCCGCTTAACAAAACGCAGCGCAACGCACTCGCTTTCGCAGCTTAGAGAGAAAGAGTCTCTGAGCGCCGTGTGTGCCGCATGCAGAGCATACAAATTACTTTGGTGTGTGTTGGGCTTGCCGAGTGAGTGGGTCGTTGGGTTGCCGGGTTGCTGAGTTGCCGGCGCGGATGAGTTTCGCTTTTCACAGTGCCTTGTGCCTTGTGAGCTGTTGTTTGACGCAACCTTTTGAGCTTGCATTACGCATACGCCACGCTTGCCGCTACAGCAGCTGCGGCTTTGCGTGCACAAATGAAGTTAGTGCTGCACTTAGGTGACTCACTTTCGCCGCTCACCGTTCTGCCTCTCTGTCGGCCTCTCTGCCTGTCCCTTCGTCTGTCTGTTCGTCTGGCAGCTCGCATTGCATCTTGCTGCCACTGACGTCTGTGCACTTGGCTGGCAAGTGGCGCATTTAAACGCATCCGCAACTAACCTGGCCCAGTCGCCAGTCGCTGCGGACGTGTGAAGCTCGCCGTGGGTCTCAGGATGTTCATGAAACATTCATTAAGAACATTGTGTGTATCCGCTTTTAGTTTTTATTTGGCCTCCAGTCAAACACAGCTGCCGCCAGGTGCTGCAAAAAATACGTACGTATCGCCACCTGCCCAGGGAGCCATTTAAAGCACTTGTCACACACACACACACACACACACACACACACACACGCACACACACTGCGAGTCTTGGCTGTATCTGTGTGTGCGGTCAGCGTGAATGACAGGATAACAATGGCTTTAACTGTTTGTCCCTCCGCACAACTCGATTTAGAATTCGCCCCTTGCCGCTTGCCTGCCCTAATTTGATGGGACACTAATCTAACAAGCATGCCACAAGCGCTGACATTGCCGCGCAGCGCCAGCTGTATGCAAAAGCATTTGAATATTTTCAAATTGAGCTGCACTCGAAATGAATTCGAGATAAACACAACTGCATAGATTTGCGCTGCGAAATGATTGCCCTAGGGGCGATTGACCACGAGATTGGCTCCGTAAGCCCCTAAGTATTGGCGGCTTAACTCCGCTCCACAAAACTCAAAGGGGAGCCAGAGATATTTAAAGAGACTTTAAGCTTTAAGCAATATTATTGAGGCAGCTGCGGCCAGCCTTGGCTGGTTAAATATAAATGAATAATGTATGCTGATTCTATCTTGGCTCTTTGATCTTTTTTCTTGTCAACAAACTGAAACTTCAAAGTCTTAAAGCAGATACATTAAGTTTAATTGCAACAAAGTTAAAGATGAACTTCGTATGTGACTTTTGCTGTCTTCCTAAATGTCCTCTTGCTGGCAACACTATCTCCAGCAGCCATTTAGGTGAAGTGCATTTGGCCAAAATGTTTACTTGTTATAGCCGCTTCTTCTTGTTCTTCGTGCCGTTGCTGTTGTTGAGCAAAGTTTGAAGCTCTTATCTTAGTCACGCTCGCTGCAGGCGAGTTCATAATGAAGCCTTAGCTGCAGGCCAAGCAAATAATTAGGGCTCACATTTGGTCAGCTCAAGCTGGCCAGGGCCAAAAAACTTGTAAGCCTAGTCAGCCACACACGACTACGACCCACAATCCTCCCATGTTCAATAAGCAAACTTTTTGGCCAACAACAGCGCAACAAAAACGAGCAGCGCAAAAGCCGAAAAGTAGAATAAATAAAATAAATAAATAAAAGTTATCAAGCGAGCATATGGGCCATAGTCGAATATGGCATACCCTGTGCGAAATATTATTAGAATTCTTTTGGAATTTGTATGCAACTGAAAATGTTGCTATAGAAAGTCAGTTTCAATTGTGGCCAATAAATATTAAACATATTTATGTATATATATATATAAATCGATAAAAATATTTAAATTGAATAATTATAGATTTTTTCTGAATTTATAAATATTATTAAATAATATTATATATATATATACATTTTTAGATAAATATATATTTATCTATAGATATAATAAATATATATATGCATATACTTATTTATAAATATTGTTAAATAATAATAAATATATATAAATATTTATACATATATAAATTATTATTTCATATTGATTTGGTAAAGCCTTTAAACTTGCTCTTTAATTTGTAGACCACAATTACACAAAGCGCAGAAATTTGAGAATCATCAACCAGTACCATTAACGTAATACACACACACACACACACACACACCCACACACAGCCACCTACATACACTCATCTGTGAGTAAACTTTCGGCTGCTTCTACTGCTGCTGCTGACAGTCGTGGCAAGATCGCGAACTAGCCAAGCATTAGGCAAAAGGGCAACAACAACTACAACAACAATAACAGCAACTACTACAACAACAACAACAGGAGGTGCAGCAGCTCGCAGAGAAGGAGCTGTCACATCTCAAGTAATTTCATTGTAGTTCAAATACTTTTGCTGCCTTTTGTCGTGCACTTATTTATTATTTGGCTAATTCGCGCGTTGCCAAAGTGGCCTTTCAAACAATAACAATATAAAACTAAAGGGGAAAAAAGACTTAGATGAAAGAGAGAGAGAGAGAGAGAGAGAAAGAGAGAGAGCGAGAGTGGGAGAGTGGGAGAGTGGGGC
Organism: Drosophila mettleri; assembly: GCA_035047625.1. Taxonomy (NCBI): domain Eukaryota; kingdom Metazoa; phylum Arthropoda; class Insecta; order Diptera; family Drosophilidae; genus Drosophila; species Drosophila mettleri. Next base: position 11,234,304 of record JAWNPI010000109.1, on the reverse strand, counting down.
ATGCTAGCTAAACTTTAGCTTGGCCAAGTGGCGTTCGTTGGCAGCGTCGCCTTTTGCTCGCCTGTCCAATTCTATTTCACATTTGCACAAACTTTAAACAATGCGCACAATGCAATAGATAAGGCGAGCGAAAGAGATGGAGCAGATGCTAAGACACTCAAGAGCGCAGAGAGCGAGAGCGAGGGCGAGCGAGAGAGCTAGGCTTGGGTGAGGTAGCGAATAAGTTTGGCAGCGCCTAGAAAACTTTTTGCTGCCGTTTCCACTTGCAGTTGGAAAAGAAGCCGTGCAGCAGCAGCCGCGCCGCCGCGCCGCCGCGCCGCCAACGTCGCCAGCGTCGCCAACTCTTGCAACTAATTTGTCTTTGCTTTTCATTTTGGGGCGTGGCATGCAACGCTGGGCATGCAATTTGTGCTCGTGCTGTCCCTAACTACAGCTGCAGTTTCAGTTTCGTTTGCTACTTAGATAGCAGCGGGGCTGCTGGCCTCCGGCCACCCACTCCCTGCCCCCTCCTCAAGCTGTGCCTCGGCTCGTGTGTCACTTTGGCTTTTGTTTACAGTTGATTGTATTTAGCTTTTGTTTGGCCATTGCAAAAGTTGTCACGTCGTTGTTGTGGTCTAATGAATTGAAAGTTAAGCCGCACACACACTCACAGAGCGAGACTCTGGTCGTAGCCAACTTTATCAGCAACATCAACAGTTCATGCCAAGCATTTGGCCTTCGCCAATATGAATACGAAATAATAAAAAATAAATTTAATTTGTGAATTTCGCAATTTGCAGTTGAATTAAATGCGCTTAATCAAATTTTGAGCTGCACTCGCCAGCTGATCAGTACAGAGGCGGCCCAAATCCGGGCATTGTCTTTAACAATTACCTTATTTTATTAGGCCTCTGTTCTTTTTTTTTTCTGTCAGGTGCCTATCAGGCTTTGGGTGAGCTCTTGTCTGTGCGCCAGTGCTTAGGCTTATTGCCAATTTCATTTTGTGGCTTAGCATACAATATATTAGTCAATTTGCAGCCCTGGCTTCCAATCAGCATTCACAAGCATCCGCAAGCAAGGCAAATGCATGAATCAATGCACAAAGTGTGCTAATACTCATCGCATCGGCTCATATCTTTGGCTCGTCCGCTGGCAGGCGTGCGGGCAGCTGGCCAAGCGTGGAACGTATGCTTCTTCCGACCATCCGACCATCCGACCATCCGCTCTTTCGCCCTTCCGCCCCTAGTCGCCCAGCACTTAACATAAATTGAAACTGTGCCCAGCTAACGTCAACGAGCAGCGGCAACAACATCATCATCATACGTATCGGGCAGAAGCTCGTCGATAACTGGATTTGCAGCAAACAAATCGACGGCACACTTGAACAGGCTACACGCCACGCACCACCGGACGCCCGCCATCGGCCATCCGGCATCCAGGCCAATGCCCAAACGCCACGGACTAAGTCGATTTGCTAAGAGAAGGGGGCTGTGGGGAGGGAGAGGGGCTGGGACTGTGGAATGGAGCTAACTTATGACGCCGGCGCGTGTGTTTTTCGGCAACTTCATTATCGATTGCTGATCCATTGGATTAGGCCAGACAATGGGCAACAAGGCGCTGCCCGCTCCGCCGTCGCCGTCGCCATCGCCATCCAACCACTTGGCAACTTCCGTTGCGGCGCACAAATTTGTCCACAAATTAACGCAGAGCATCCAATGGGGCAGATGGACAACAGCTAACAGCTAACAGCTAACAGCAGCACCTAAACTGTCCTAGTTACCATATACGATTTCGCCTCACCCAGCCGCACCCAGCCTCAGCTCTGGTCTCCTCCGGCTCCTGGCCGTACGGCACTGGCTTGGCTTGGCCTGGCCATTTTGAAGGCACGCACATTTGCTGGTAACATTTATCGCCGGATTTCCACTGTCATGCCAAAATGTGGACAGCCACACACACACACACACACACACACACATGCTTGAGGGTTTGGAGCCGGGGGTGCCACCACGGCTGTAGTTGTTTTGTGGGGCCGTTCATCGTTTTGTCTTGTATGTTGAATAGAAATAAATTTGCGACTTAAGTCCTTGCGCGCATTAATTCGGCCTAATGTCGTGTAGTCGCATCCGCAGCCGCCCTCTCGCCTGCCCTCCCCCTGCCCCAAAACTGTTGCCGGACTAACATTTTATTTATGACCAACTAGCCCAAACACACACACACACACACACACACGCACGCACGCACACATGCTGAGAGAGTGGTCAGCGGGTCCTTTGTTGTTTCGGCGTTTTGCTCTGACCGCAGTTGGTGCCATAAGCCAGCGATACACCAATATGAATGTGTGTGTGTGTGTGTGTGCTGGTCAACAAAGCCGATTTATGATTGCGTGTGCGTATGTGTGTGTGTGTGTGTGTGTGTGTGTTCGTGCGTGTGTGTACGCCGTGGGCCTTCAAATGGATGGAGCGCGCGCTCTTTGTGGCTATTAAATTATTTGTAAACAATTTTTGATATCTGATTTTATGCGTGCACACACACACACACACAGAGCACACACACACGAACAAGTTGGCAAACAGAGCATACGAGTGACAATGACTGGGTTGGGCGTTGCACAATGCCAGCCCAGAAGGGATAGAAGAAGAAGAGCTTTGCTTGTTGTGCTGTCATAACTCGATTTCAACATTTTGCGTGTCGTTGCCAAAAACAGTCACACACACACACACACACAGACGCACACACACGTACACGTACACTTAAATGAGTATATATGTGCTGCCGAGCGGAAGCAGCCAAGTCAAAGTGTTGGACGAGCTTTTACAGTCATTGACTTGATAGATATCTCACTTAGCCACCAATACAACTGTGTCACATTGATTCGCTTGGCCCAGATCTGGTGGAGAATATTGGGGGGGAGACCCCCAGATATGACAATGGCCAAGTTGCCAGCTAAGTTTCTGGCAGAGATTCCAAGCGTGACGCTAGTCCATAAATTGAAGCTCTCGCAGCTTTCATAATTTTTTACGTACCAAAAAAATAGCCATTTGAGCATGGGACATATCAGTCCCATTTCTCCGCACAGGAAAGTGAATATAATAGATGTTGGCTCGCACAGCTTGACAAAATCAACGAACGGTCCATCAAAGCAGCTTTAATATACTGAGGGATAAGCCGGGATGATAGCGGTGACATGACAGACGCAGACATATGTACATGGGCTCTGCATAATATACATCATTATATACATCAAACATCTGCTTTGTGAAGTGGAAAAAGTTTTAAAATCGTAAAAGATTTCGTTGAACAATTAAATATAAATAAAAAAAAATCGATATATAAATATATAAAATAAATATGTGAATGAATAAATGTAATTTAAATATAAAATATATGTGAAACATAAAAGATCCCATCCATGAGTAGCTGAGAAACTAACTGACAGAGATAACTTCTCAAAGAGATATTCCTTATTTAAATTTCGGCATTTGAAATCGCCTCATTTGATATCTTCACCTCAGCTGTCACGGCCCACATTCAATTAGAGCTTTATCCAAATTGAGCTGCAATCGGTTCACTTAAATTTGCTTTTGGCAAATATCACAATTTCGATTCTTAATCCAACTTCAATTACTTAAATTGGTGCTGTTTCACTAATTCCAGAAAATGCCACGCATAACTATTTGAAATGCATTGTTGACAAAGCTGATGGGGAGCAACAACAAAAAAAAAAAAAAACTGAAAAAAAAGGCAAAATAGCAAATTTGTTGGTCTCAAATATATTGCGCATACGCAACGTTGGCCGGCCGAAACACTGCACATCGAGCAGCGAGAAAAGGGCCGCTGCGGGTCAGTGCGACAGAGCGGCAGCCGGCCTTAATGCACGAAAATTTATACTCTATATGCAAAATTTGCATATATTATGTGTAGAGCCGGCAGCCACGTGTCGCCCCCCCCCATAAGCCCGCCAATCGTATGTGCAATCAAATTTCAAAGAGCCAAATGAACCAACCACACACGGCAGCTCCATCGGCCCAGCACCACGCGCACACCCCGAACGGTGTCACAAGCCCAGTCACGAAATATGCGAACATATTGACTAGCAAAACTATTAAGCTGTCAATCGTCCAGCTCTGCGCCGCACAATGCCAACTCTGGCCAGTCGGCAGTTGGCAGTTGGCAGTCGGCAGTCGCCAGCTTTGAGCTGCAGTTCACAGGCTGTGATTTGCCTAAGCAGCAATAATTTCGAATAAAGCTAGTCAAAATTGATCTATTTACAGCACGAAACTGAACTGAAGAGTGCTGGCACGACTAGCAGATACCCTCGAGCTAATTTACCTGTCATTATCAGTCTCTTTTCTGCATATATACATGCAGATAGACACATATGCGTATGCATGCTGACTACGCAGTCGGCGCTTGAACTCCAACAGAGGTTTTGCTGAGAGAACTTAATTTTTGCACTACTTCTCTTCGAAATGGAATTTTTAAATGAACTTTTCAGAGCGTCATTATGACTTTCGATTGCCTTTCAATTTTCTAGAGTTTTAAATACATTTTTGGGAAATTATCAAGAGAATTTGATTGGGAAAATACAAAGAGAGTAAAGAATATGTGTATTAATTGTCCCACAAATTTCTCACACTTCAGTTCACTTTAATGCAGTGATAGCCTTATCAGAAATATTGTCCTTATCGATAGTTGGCAAAATCTACATGAATTCATATCGCGACTTAAATGAGGCATGCCACACGCAATGCAAAAAGTGAAACCGTCAGCTAGTAAAATGGCACGGCTGAGCCGAGTAGCTGGGAAATATGGGCTGTGTGAGCGCACAAAAACAAAAAAGAGAACCAAAAAAAAAAAAAAAAAAATGAAGATAAATATAATCGAAAAATGAGGAACTGATAGCTCCACTTCGGCAGAGCTTGTGTGAGCTGCCGGCGGCTTCAATCAGCGAGCAACCACGCGCCCTCAGTTTTTCTATTGCTCCGTTTGGCTGGCTGTTTATATTCGCTCGTCACTCGGTGGGGCCTGCTGCTGGTTGGCTTTGCAGTGGCCTCTTCACATATCGCAGCGCCGCTCCAGCAGCGTCACGTGCGCACTTATACATCAGCATCGTGGTGGTATTCGGGCCAGTGAAGCGCAGCGAGGCCCACGAATTGGAGCCGGCGCTGGAGCTGGAGCTGGAGCTGGAGCCGAGGGCTTTTTGCGCTGCAATGCAAAGCGGAGCTCTGGCTGGGGGCATTGGGAGAGCAAACATATATCACAGTCAGTTTAGAATCAATAAAATATAACTTTGCGTGCTGATTTCTGGATGCGCCCGGGGCCAAGTGGCAGCCGTCTCAAGGTGCCATCCACATCCATATCCACATACAGCACCTAGCAGCGTGGCAGCTGTGAAATGTATTCATAAACATCGCAAGCGACATGAACTAAAATCCCGGAACCAACAAGCGACTGGCAGCAGCACGTGCATCCATCTATCTATCTCGCCACGTATGTGGGGGTGTGTGCGTGTGTGTGGGTATGTGTGAGCATGTGTGAGAGGCGTTTTGTCTGTGCTTAGGGATTTCCGCTTGAATGCGAATTTGATATGCGCAATAAAATATTAAAAAATCGACAAAATTGTTTTTAAAGCGCGTAATTCAAAGGACGACGCCCCAGACAGACTAAACACACACACACGGACAGACGGGCAGACAGACGGACGAGCAGGCAGTTAGTCAGTCAAGGGCAAGCACACACACACACACAACCATTTGCATGCATAAGTGACGTGTGTGTGTGTGTGGCCAAAACGAAGCGCGTTAGACGTCGCATTGCGAGCACTTCGAACGCGTTACGCATGCAAAATGAACAATTTGAATGCGATTCAGCAAGTGTCGGCGGTATGTGAGTGCGGTTATGCCTATGTAGATAGATACCAGGCTCAAGGAAGAAAAAGCATAACACATATCGGGCAGAACAATGAGAGCACCATGCATACTTGTGATCCTCGGGACAGAAGTAGCTTAAATATTATTTGTTTACACATATAAATTTTTATATTTATTTATTTTTTATTTGTTTATTTATCTACTATTAATTTTTTATTTATTATTATTATTAGTATTATTTATAGACAGATTGATATTTATTTATTCATCTAGTTATTTATTTATTTGTTTATTAATTTATTTAATTATTTATTTATATATTTATATGTTTATTTATCTATTTAATTATTAATTTAATTATTTATCTATATATTTGTTTATTTCATTTGTTATCTATTTATTTATTTATATATATATCCATCTATTAGTTTATTTAATTATTTATCTATTGATTTCCATTTTTACTTATTTATTACATTACAAATTATATTAAATATTTTCACATTCAGCTATATTTATCTGTGTGAAAGAATAATCAGCCTCGACTGATGTTATTTTTAATAAAATAACATCTTTTTTCCACCACAAATGCTGAAATCGATTCGAAGCTCTTTCGCTGTGATCTCTGTGAAATGAATACGGCCGGCAATGCGGGCCAGCGTCGAGTGGGAAGCGGGAATCGCTCAAAACTTTGCACAAATTGTGGCGTAAATTTGCAACTTTTGCATAAAGTTTGGCTCGAATTACCTAAGCGCTGAAGACAGAGTTGAAGAGAAAGTGTGCAGGCTGTGGGGGGCAGCGGCTCCATTAACCAAAGCTGTTGAAAAGTGAAAAGCGCAAAGTACTTGGCCAAACTTGCCAGATTGTGTGACAAATGTGCCACTAACACAAATGAACCAACTAACAGACAGCAGAAGAAAGAGGGAGCGGGTGGGGAGGGGAGAGAGGCAGAAGGAGAGAGAATGAGACTAATAACATAAGCTCAATTGGCCAATGTCTGCAGCGGAGCCAGGCTGAAGTGTCAAAGGCAAAGCATATTTATTCAGCATTACGAAATGAATCACATTTCAACAAAAGACTGGCAGCATGGCAAGGCAAGGCAAGGAAAGGAAAGGAAAGGAATGGAAAAACGATCTAAGCGCCTATACGGCGTAAATGGTAAAATGATATCGATACGGGCAACCCTTATCAAACAGTTCGAGCTGCGAGTAGCACAAAGAGCCCAACATTGGCAACTTAATTCAAAGGCAAATGGCAAATGGAAGCAAAGCGTGCAAGACGTCGAAATCAGTAATATTATGGCCTGATCAACGGCAGCAACTGGCATTAAAGCGAAACACCCCGAAAGTCCTCATAACAATGAGTGGCGCCAATATTCAATAATGAAAATGTTGAAAATTCGCGTGGCGCGAAACAAACAAGCAGTGGCCAAAAATCCGAGGCATGAAAACAAAAATTTGGTTGATCGCTGACAAAAAAAAAGTGTGAAGTTTCGCTGCGAAATCCCTAGAGCGACCCAAACCACACACAGCTTCAATATGAGGCCCCAGCCCCAGACCCAGACCCGATGCCAATGCCCAAAAACCCGCACGACTAAAGCCCTAGCGTCTGCGATATGCCTAATGTCGTTGTTGTGGGCAAAATTCAATTTACTGCCTCAGTCCATAAACACATGCGCATAACAACAACAACAACAGCAACGAGAAGCAGCAGCGAGAGGCGAGGCGAGGCGAGGCGAGGCGAGGTGAAGCACGCGGCAAACAAAAAGCGGCCGCTGCGTTGAAGCGTGCGAGCTGCGTATGTTAGCAGCTCTGTGAAGCATATAATCGACAATACAGGCACACACACACACACACATACACACACACACGCGCACACACCCACACAATGCGTGATATCGTAGGGGAAGCGCAGGCAACATTGCGTATACGCAACCAGCACAAAGCGACAGGCGAACGCGCAAACCGCTTAAAGCCAACGAAAATTGCCAGCGACAACATCATAAACTCAATATGTATTCAATCCATTTGACTTTTTGCCCGCCATCGTTGACGTGCTTGCCACATGAGCGGGCGTGGCAATGGCAACAAGCAGCCAGCAGCCAGCAACCAGTAAACGTCAAACTTGCCTCAACATATACATATATATGTGTGTGTGTGTGTGTGTGAGTGTGTGTGTTTTTTATTATTTTTTTTTTTTGCCAGCGCATTGATTTTCAGACACTGATTGTGTTGTGCCTGACCGATTGATGGCTGCTGTATCTGTGTGTGTGTGTGTGCGGGTGTATTGGTATTGTGTGCGGCTTCATGTAAAGCATGTGCCATGCATTCGATATAGACATTGGCATGACCAAAACCAACGCGACTGTCAATAGATCAACAACCCCGACAATCAAATGACTGACTCAATGACTAGCTCATTGACTGACTGACTGACTGACGGACTGACGGACTGACAGACTGACTGACTGACTGACTGACTGACGGACTGATATACAGTCAGTGCGACTGCTTATGCATGCCGCAAGCCACATCCTGCATGCGGCTGTTGGCACTTGATGTAGCTTTGCGTTTTATGCAAATGCCAAACAATAAACTTTTTAGTTAAGTTTTCGTTGCATTTGTAATAACTTAGCTGAACAATTTTGAAGTTTCTCCTCGGAGACTTTCGTGTTTTCCGCACCAGGCCACGGGTAGTTTGGCGACTGTCGAAACCTTAAGCAATTGCGTGGACTTAATCTGAGCAAAGTCATCGAAATTTTGACAATAGAACTGAAATGGAAATCGCTGTCCAGCAGCAAGTCAAATATTATCTATTAGCTAGAGTAAAGGCTTCTAGAATTACTAAATCAATTGGGGAATCTGAGGACTTAACATATAATCTCAGCTGTGCTCGTGCTTGAGCTCAATGCAATGCATTAGAGCATTCTGCTGAAGTTTCATTTTCATTGGCCCAAAAGAGCTTAATTCATTTTTCACTGCATATTAAATTGATGACCAGGGTATATGGGCTTTGGGAATACGTATGTAACGGGCAGAAGAATTTAAATGAATTTATCAAAACATAAACGATATTAATTATTAATAATGATTGTAAATCATTATTAATTATAACAAATTATTATACATTATAAATAATTATGAAACATAAAATAGTCCTCGAAATTCAGGTATATAAATAAGATTTATATAAATTCTGCAAGTTATTCAAAAGTCTCAGAGTTGGGCCATCGAATGCATTAAATTGCTGATGATTGATGGAAAAGCCTGCCTCTCAGTGAGCTTAATCACATGTGTGAATGAAGTCTATATATTTTTATAAGGTATCTGCTTGTCAGGCATTTGCAACTCGAGCACTTTTATTTGTTTATTTTTGCTAGAGTTAGGTCCATTTGCCGTCGCAGCTGACCCAACATTCAACTTCAGTGTTAAAGTGCAGGGCAAGCATACACTTACAACCATACACACACACACACACACACACACACACACACAAGCAGCCACATGCCCCGTGAGGCATAAAAACATTTTAAAATTTATTGAAATTAAAAAGGGAAAAAAAAAACAAGCACAGACACACACGAGCTGACTAACTTGGCGGCCAACTACCAGCTGGAGGCTGCCATTGTGCGTGTCTGTGTGTGTGTGCTGGTGTGTGTGTGTCTGTGTGTGTGTGACTGGCAAATGGCAGTAGTTTTAAAAATTTCATCATGGCATTTGGGTTTTGGTTTCGATCAGCGTTTTGGCAGTTAAAGCATTTCTCTAGTGCCAGACGTTTTTGTTGAGCGATTTTGCTTATCCCGATTCTGGCTCTAGCTCGCTCGCACACACACCCTTTCTCTCTCTCGCTCTCTCGCTCTCATTTATGCACTTTCTAACGCTGTCTATGGCAGCGCTCTTTAGAGAATATATATATATATATTTTTTTTGTAGTTCTGTCGTGGCTGAGTGCCCCTTCAGCCTGGCTCAAGTGGTCTGTCGGCTTAGAGAGTGTGGAAAGCTGGCGTTAGCCCGACCAGAATTCATATGAGTGAGTCTCTGTCAGTCCGTGCCGTGCCGTGCCACATGCCCCATGGAAAGCGCACTTCGCCCAGCCGCTGAGTGACTGCTTAAATGTGACGTGCGTCGTGCGCGTCGCCATCGTTGTGGATGTCGATGTCGATGTCGATGTCATTTTCAATGCTCATTGCCGGAGTTCTTTGCCATTGATTTGTGTCGCCTCTCAGCGGTATCCAGCAGGCTCCAAGCTTTTAACAGTCGACGCCGCCAATACTAAAGCAAAGCGGCACAGCCAGCGACAGATATTGCCCCAAACCGCTTGGCACATTTCGCTTGATTGCCCATTTTGGGTAGCTCAAAACGGTTTGTGGAGCAGCTGCGCTGCCCCGGTCACGCCCCCTGCCAGCCTACAGGCAGCGCATAAAAAAAAAAAACTCACAGAGAGAGAGAGGAGGAGAGACAGTGGCACCATGGGCAGGACATGCGAGAGAGAATATACATATATAAGTATATATTTTTAAAGTCAATATCAGAGAGAGAGAGAGAGAGAGAGAGGACAAGGCAATCAGGCGAAACTGCTTCAGCTCCGGCCACGCCCCAGTCACACACACACACACACACACACATGCTCGAATTGGAGCTTTATCATTATCGGCGAAGCAGTCATCATCATTGAGGGAGGCAAACTTCAATAAAACGGCGCATAAAGTTAGCTTCTTTCACGACTTCCGCTGCGGCTTCCATTTCAGTTTCAGTTTCAGTTTCAGCTCCAGCTTCAACTTTACACCCGCGCTAATAAAAACATTAGCCTTGCCCCGCCCACACACATGAGAGCGGTCGGAGTGGGCGGATGAGACAAGTTTACTCATAAATAAATATTTCCTTGGCCAACAATTCAAGCAGTCCGCGAACAATGCCGAATCCAACAGCAGCCCCGGCCCAGCGTGCCAATTTGTTAATAGTACAAAGTTGCTTCGTGTAATTTGAAACTGTTTACATTCGCTCAAAGGGGTTTTGGCTACGAGAGCGGTGGGTTGGCTGGGCTGCCTGGGCTGCCTGGGCTGCCTGGGCTGGCCTTGGCTAATGGCTAGGGCAATCGCTTGTCCAATTGTGTAAGTTTTACCAGATAACAAGCGGCAATGCCTGGCAAAAGTTTGTGCATACAACAATGGCAACGGCATCCAAGTTTTCCAAGTGGCCGCGCTGCCCGCTCACGGCGCGCCTGGGCGAAAACTTGGTCGGGGCCATGCCTGATTGCCTGATTGACTTGCCAAATGGCTCGCGGCTCAGCTTAATTGCTCAGCGCGTCTAATACAAGTGGACACATATTGAAATTCCATAAAATAAAGTCGTAGCAAGCTCAGCTCAAATAAGCAAATTGAATTGAGAAACTGCAACAAAAATAGAATATTTATTTATTAATGCTCGTAAAGAAATTAAGTTCTGCCTCGCTCTCTCGCTCTCTATATCTCTCTATCTCTGTCTATAAGTAAATAAATTGCATATCTCAGCATACACACCTCGACAACCCAAACTCCTGACGTCTATTAGTTGCACTGTATCTCTTTCCATATCACATGCTATGCGAGGCATGTTGCATGCCTCAGTAAGCAATAAGTTCGACAAACTCATTTCATTAAGCTCAGGGCTGCATAAAAAACGAGCTAATGCTCTGCTGCCACACCCTACACTTTCTAGCTGCTCCTTTGCTGTCTCAGTCACAGTCACAGTCGCTGTCGCTGTCGCTGTATCTGTCTCTGTCTGTGAGTCTGCCTCTGTCTTTGCCATCGTGCAGCCCCAGTTGCAATGCTGCTGTCGCTCGTTGCTCGTTGCTCCGAGTTGCCGATGTCTCATCATTTATTGGCAAGCGCTTTTCAACGGATTGGCAGCAGAAACATACGCGTCGATACAGTTAAGCACACACACACACACACACACACATACACTTACACGGCTTAAAGTGCCACAGGCACTAGTAGAATCTGCTCGACTGAGTTGCACGTTGAGACTGAGGCTGGGGCTGAGGTTGAGGCTGGGACTGCAGCCGAGATGTAGCAGGGCGGCCAGCGCCTGTTGGTATTTATTGCCAGTTGGCAGCCTCAATGCGCCCTCCAAAGCCATAAATTCGTTATTAGATTATATAAAATTTACCAACGATTTATCTATGCTCACGGCCGCGTCTGTCACCAGACACAGCTTCAGCTGCAGCTCCATCTTCAGCTCTCTACTGGTTGCATTTCATATAACGGGCTGATTTACTTACCAGCTAATCCAGCTGTAATAGCTGCACTATCTTTAAAGCGAATGGAAACCGCTCAAGCACTGGCAATTAATACAAACTATTCACAAATATATGTGTTTAAGTGTAAGTCAAATGGAACGTGCTCAGTTAATGTGCTAAGAGCAGTGTGAGCTGTTTATCGTTAGCTTAAAAGAGAGTCGCCTCTCCCCACGGACTGTTCGTGCTTGGCGCCTCTTCCGTCCGCTCATTTGCAATTGTCATTGAACTAACTGCAGATCGATCGTAGCCGGTTGCCGGCTGCCGGCTGCCGGCCCCATGCTCCAGCTCTTATACAGCATTCAGAATTGCTATCCTTCGTTTTATGTGCCCGAGAGGCCATTGCCAAAATGGGATTCCAACGTTTGCAGCTGTACTTGCTTGGTGTACTTTCTTGCCGGGCCACGCCCATTGGACGCACGCTGGGCGTCAGTCAGAGCTCAGGTCCTGCCGTTGTTTGCTGTTGCCATTTTCCACCTACCTCGGCAGCTGCAATGAAAATGCATTAAAATGCAGCTGCAATTGCTTTTGTAGTTGTAGCTGCCATTGCCACGCCCACGCGCCAGCTGCCGCCCCCACTCGTGCCCATGGCCCGCAGTTGCTGCGGCAGTGGCATTCATCAACGTAATCCTGTCTCGTTATCCGTGTGCCTTGTGCCTTGTGTCTTCTGTCTTGTGTGCCTTGCATGGCATGGCGCAAGGCGAACATCTCGACGGAAAAGCCACTTAGCATTTTCCACTACCTCCCCATCCCCATCCCCATCCCCAGTGCAGCTCATCTCCACGCATTACCGTTGTACACAATTTACATTCATCTTAGAATAAATACCCGAATGAAAACCATATAATTGATTTCTATGTATTCTGTTTTCCCTCTTCCATTTCCAGGCACAGCAGCTCCACGTCAGCCCCGACACTCCAACAACTTTTGCAGGTAACTAAAGTTCTCATTTACTCTGTGATGATGCTCGAATTGTGAAATGCTTTAATATGCTGCCTTAATTATACGAGCTTAAACTATATTAAAAGTTGCAAATCCCTTGAGCTTTTCATTTATTTATTTTTCGAATTATTTAATTTCCCTCCATAAACAGTATATTAAATAGAAACTGACGTCGTTCTGTGGGCATTAATAAGCGGAATGTTCAATTTTAATTTGATAAATATAAATAATATAGTAAAATAATTATTTAAAATACAAATATGAAAGTAAGTGGCAATGTTCATCTGCCTAAAGATCATCAATCAGTCTTCCATTAATAAAATATTATAATATAATATTAAAATAAATTGATAAATATAAATAATTTAGTAAAATAATAAATTAAAAATATAAAAATAAGTTCTGAATTTCGCCTGCTTAATAGGTATCGATCAGTCTTCCAGTTACATTTACCATTACAAAAAATAGTATAATAATATAAAAAAAAACAAGAAAGAAAATATAAAATTGATAAATATAAATAATATATTAAAATAATAAATTAAAAATATAAAAATAAACCTATTAGGTGTCTATCAGTGTTCCAGTTAAATATGAAATTAAGCAAACAAAAAGTAATAATAATAAAAATTAAAAGAATATTAAAAAATGTATATATATAAATAATATAGTTAATTAATAAACTTAAGAAAAAAAATTAAACAAATTTTGAAATATTTTTGCCTAATGGGTATCTGCCAGTCTTGCAGTTACATATAACTGAAACCCGTAAAACAAGATGGGTATTTCTTCATTTACTTAATGCGCATCCTTTTTGCATTCAATATTGGTGTCGCACTCTCTCTCCCTCTATTTTCTCTCCCTCTTTCTCCATGTGTGCTGTTTATGTAATCAAAAACCGCCGCTGGTGCTGCCGCCTTGACAACCCGTAAGCATGCATGGAGGTCACCCCAGCTGCCACTCTACAGTTACAGGCTCCAAGGCTCCACTTCACTCAATGGCAAGGACATTAGTGTTTCGGCTGTCGTCTGTCGGCTGTCGCAGGTCGGCTCTCGGCTAATGCAAGGCGCTGAAATTGCCACTAAATGTTATTGAAATCGAATATCGTATTTTCAGCCGCTTTCACTTTCATGCGTGCACCAGCATTTGCTGCTGCGATCGACGTCGTCGGCAATCGTTTATCTTGTATAATCACAAATTGATTCGCAGCCAAACAACGAGTCGACAGGCTACGGTCAATGTCCAATGTCCAATGCCCAATGCCCACATTCGCATTCGTTCGTCAATGACAGTGGCCGTGGCATCGGACCCAATCAGCAGGGCATTAGCAATGCAACAACAAAGAGCATTCGGCTGAGTGGACATGTTGCCTTTGTGGTTGGCTGGATGTTGGCTGTGCTTTTGACTTATTGCCCGCAACTAATTCCTAATTATAATTTCAATTAAATATTTATTTTAATTAAAAAGCAACTTCAAATATATGTATATATATATATATATATATATATTTATATCCCACATCCGTTTGGCAATGGCATCGCTTCAACTGTTCGCGGGTTATCCAACCATGCAGATTCCCATCGGCTGCCCCCAGCACCACGGCCAGCCCACGGCCAGCCATACGCCATCGTTCATCCTCCAGCCCACTTAGTTTGCCTGCTTCATTAAATTTCATGAATCGCCCGCAGCGTTACCCCATATACTCTGTGCATGTTGTTGATGGCTTTGTACACACACACACACACACAGAGAGTAAAAGAGAGAGGGAGAGAGAGAGAGAGAGAGCTCTTTGTTGTCTGCTGGTTGGGGCATGCTATGCGTATAACTCAGCGATTCTGGAAAGCCCTATATACCATACCTTATCCCTGTAGCTATCCCCCAACTCTCTACCTCTCCCTGCCCCCACCCCCCGCCCACCGTGCCACAGCATATCTTGGCTGGCATATCGCTCCACGTTTCTGTTGTTTCAGTGGAAAGCCACAAAAACTGTTTGCGCTTTTATTTATTTGATATTGATTTCCACTGTCCCAGGACGCAATTTGTTTGCAATAAACTTCATAACAATAATTCATGTCCACACAAATAAATAATTCATGGCTTTACTCGATACGCTGCCCGCTGCATTCACTGACCAGCAGCTGATTCTGGCACTGCCGCTGCCCAAGCCATCCTTGAGCGTGGCTAATGCTTCACCCTTCACTAGATTTCCAGAGCGAATCTCGACCTCGATAGATAATTTCATTGCGCAACGCTGTGCGGGATGTGGGCCGACGTAGATAGGCCTAGGCCGAATCACCAGAACGCACATAAAAGTCAGAGTCAAGCTAATAAATTCTGCACGCGTGGCGATAATAAAAACTAAACATTAAATTAAAAAGGTGTTTCCGGCGATGTCAATTCCATTCATGCATGTAAAGGCACTCACAGCAGCCTTAATGAGTGCACAGTGTGAATCGTGTGAGTGCTGGGGCGACGCCCAGTTCTATTAGGGGCGAATCGTTAAATTTCTCTTTTGAATTAATGCGCATTGCGCTCTGGGCTTGAATTACTTTAAATAGTTAAAGTGGTTAAGCATTTAAGCACCGGCCTCAACTCAAACACACACATGCATCACAATGTAAAGCAATTAAAATTGATGACTTTGAATTATTTGTATGCATATCAAATTTGCACTTCAATAAATTAAATACGACTTTTTTAAATCAATAATTACTTGAGAGTTTAACTACGCCCAATCACTGCAATCAGTTTTGAATAATTGTCCAACATTTGTCTTTTATCTCAGTTTATTTTATTTTATTTTTTTTTTTTTATTTTTTCCTTCAGTTATTTTAATATGCAACTAAAATGTTGTCTCTCGCTCTTAAATCGTATTGTAAATGAAAGCAATATTGTTTATAATTACAATAAGTAAGGATATCGTGCGCAGGTTTGATGGCAGCTCCATGATTGAATATGTAAATCATTTTCATTTATTGATAAGCCAGTGAATGACAGTGAAGCTTTGCACATTCAATTTAAATGCGGCAAAATCAATTCAATTCGAATTTCCTTTATTCCCTGAATTAGGTCATAAAGTAAACTATTTGCCAGCGAGTCATATTTTTGTTTTTGTTTTTGTTTTTTTTTTTTTTTCCAAAGGCTTCGAATTCACAGCAGACAATCAACAAGAATTGCACTCCCGATTGTCCATGGATCGTTCTCTAAATGTTGCAGCATTCGATTAGGCAAGTTGTTTGCAACAGCAAAAAGTTTGCCATATTTATTTAGCCAACTATTTGTCTGTATTTTTCGCATTTCATTTTTTTTTTTTCTTTTTTTGCATTCGCACAATGATGGCTTAAGTGTTCCGGTTACACTTTGTTCTCAATATGTTTGTGTCTATCGCTGCGTTTTCATTGCTTTCGACAATTTGACAATGTAAAATGCTCGGCATAGCTGTCACTGGGCGAATTCAAATAGTTCTCGAATTGTTTTTATTGACCTTATCCATTGTGGAGCTGCTACAGATGCTTACATGAGCATTGAAATAGTTGAGCGATTTTCCAAGTCTGTTGCAAATGGTAGATATACATACACTTCTCTTTTATTCTTTCTGTGCTCCTTTTGGCAAGTGTCTGTCGATATCGCTAAGTAATCAACAACACAGAAAAAAAAAAATAAGTAAAATAATAATCGATGCAGATGCCACAATGTTCAGCTGTGTGTGTGTGTGTGCGCTTATGTGTTTGTGCGTGCTGCCATTAGCATTTCCTACTGCCATTGTCATTTTCATTACCCCTTTCTTGCCCTCGAACAGAGAGAGAGAGAGAGAAAGAAGGCACGCGGGAAGGAGCGAGAGATGGGCGAAAGAGAAAGTGAGAGAGGGAGAAAAGTGTGTGAGCATTGGATATGTGTCGGACGATGTGCATGGGAAATTGAATTTCCCATTATCGTATAAATGAAAATTAATGAAATTTTTGCTAGCTTGAAGCTATCTGCTCGCATTTGTAATTCGAGAGCTGCTGACTTCAACCTTTTTGTGCGCTGTTAGCTGATTGAATACATAAACTGACTTCGCCTTGGCCAGCCCAGTGAATGGCAGACAACGGACAACGGACAACGGACAGAGAGTTGGCCACTTGGTCAGTGGAGCAATCGGATTTGACAAACAACCAAGCCGAGAGCGTTTTGAATTCGCAAATGCCGCATTACTCATACGCCACGTGCAGCACTTTGATTTTTGCTGTGCTGTCATAAAAAGCAAAGAACAGCAGGACACTCGACAGCCTCGGCAGCGGAAGAAGCGAAATGAATTGAACACTCGTTCGTATTGATTTCTTATGTGCCGCATAAGTCAAACGAATTTCGTTTCAGTAAGCAGGGCCAGCAGCAACTGAGGTGCAGCCGCGTCCCAACGACCCGTCCAGCGGAGCAAATATAATAAAACTGAGCAGAAAATAAAATATTTACACATGCGACTGACAGAGAGCGAGGGGGGGGAGAAAGGGAAAGGGAGAGAGAGTGGGGCAAGGGTAAAAGGGAGAGAGAGGGCGAGTACAAATAAATAAGCAAATACAAATAAAATATGGCCAGGCCCGCCGATGACAGCGATAAGTACAACGACATCGAAATGGACGGCAGCCAATTGAGAAAATGAATTTACTATAAATGGAATGGTTAAGCACACATTGCTCCAGACGGCAAGCAGCAGAGGCAGAGGCAGAGGCAGAGGCAGCAGCAGCAACAGCAAACAGCAACAGTAACAGTAAAAGTAGATGTGGTTTTAGCTGTAGCTGTAATTGTAGTTGTAGTTGTAGTTGTAGTTGTAGTGGACATAGCAGAAGTAGATGTTGATGTAGCCGGAGCTGTAGCGGGAGTAGAAATTTTATTAGTTATTGTAGCTCATATTATTTGAGTGTATATTTAGTATGTATATTTACTTGCCATTAATTGATATATAATTCTATTGACAAAAATCAAATGATAGTTTATCAATGTGAGTTATAAATATGCATTATATGTCATAATTATGAATAAAAACAAATATATATATATATATATATATATATATATATATATATATATATATATATATATATATATATAAATAAATAATATGTCTATAATTATAAACATAAAATTAAATCATATATATATATATATATATATATATATATATATTTGCGTTTGTGTGCTTGTATATACACAGCCTACTGTTTCGTTTCTCTTTATGCTTTCTCTCTCTTGTATTCACCCTTTAGTTTCAGTTGATTATAAAGCTTATAATTTAATCTTTAAAAAAAAATATTAAATAAACTCAGTTTACATAGCAGTTTAATAAAAAAATTTGTCAACGCTCAGATTATGGCCAATGAGATAAAGCTTTTAGGCAGCAAAAAAAATCCATTTATTCCTTGATTACACATAACTCAATCTAAATTCAAGCATTTCATTTCATATTTTTTCTTTGATATTCAAAATAATGTAAAAACATAAATTAAAATCCTTAAAAATATAAATAAGAATCATCTCAGTTGGGAAAAAAATAGTTGGCCCCTGTAAAGAATGAATTTAAACAAAACGCATTAAATGAAAGTAAAAATTAAAGGGATAAATAAACAAATATAATACATAAATAATAATTAAATAATATCATCTATCTATCATCAATTTATTATTTATCTATCGTCTATTTATTATCTATCCAACAATCTAGCCATCTCTACTTCGCAGCGATTCGAGCTGCACATCCCATTTTAAATTAGCTCAAAAATTTATTTTGATATACTTATATAGTTTTTATTTTATTATCTATATTATTTGTATATTGTTAAAGTATTTATTGTTTTTTTTTTTTTTGTTTTTTAGTCAACTAATTTTCTTCTCATGCCTAATTTATAAATTACAGTGCATTTTCATGGTGTTATAATTTTAGCCCAAGGCCTTAGTTGCTGGTGCTCTATACAAATAGCAGATTGATAGTGTGTCTCCATTACTCTAATAAATAAAGCAGAATAATCTTTAGAAATTGTCTTTACTGCGCCACCCGGAGGGCATTCCTCATTCATTCCCGTCCACGTTCTGCTTCTCGTTCTCGTCGGCATTGCATATGTATCAATTTCAGTTGCTTGCTCTGAAAATATATGTATAGAGAGCCCGTTGCAGGCAATCTTAAGATCTCTAAATTGCTTGGTGTGCGCGGCTTTGATACACAGAACAGACTGGGACACTGGACAGTGTGCCTTCCAGTTGCTCATCATACGTGTGCTTCGTTGGGTCTAAACTGCAACTGACTCTTGGCTGCTCTTGGCTGCTCATGGCTGCTCTTGACTGCACCTGACGGCTGCTAGTGCTGTTGCTGGCTGCGCGAGCGTGACGCTTGTTTAACTGTTTACAGTTGCAGGACCTTATCGTTGCCTCTGGAACTGAAGCTGATTGAGGAAATGCGCATCAAGCGCTCTAAGGCACTGCCAATAAACTATGCGCCTGTCTCCGACTGCCAGTGTGTGTCTGTGCATTGATCTCTGTCTCTTGCTCCTTCCCACTCACTCTCAAGGGACAGCGTAGGAGAGAGAAAGAGAGAGAGAGAGAGAGTCGGAGTGGGAGGTGGCAATGAGAAAGCTAGCAAAATCCTATAAATATGCCATTTGAAAGATAATGCAGCAATAACAAAGTGACGGTCAGGACGTAGCAGAGCGCCGAGCGACGAGCGCCGAGCAGCTCATGGATAGACAGAGAGGCGGGACGAGCACGCAGCTTGTCCAAAGATAAATAGGCAGCAGTAGGCAAACAAGATGAGCAAACAAACGTCGACGGGGCTATTGCCATAGCACAAATGCAGTTCTCCTCCCCTGTCCTGTCGCCTGTCCTGACGTCCCTATGTCCTGCGCCCTGCATTCTGCGTCGTGCGCTCGTCAGCCAGCTGCTAAAGTGGGCAAACAGTGCAAACAGACGACTGTGGGGAGGGGCTGCTGGGCCAGTGTGCTAGCGCCAAAGGCGGCGAAACGCATTTGGAGACGCAATGAGAAACAGCAGTAGCACACACAGTCACACACACAGACAGACACACACACACACACACACACACACACACACACGTCACATGAAAATACCAACTGTCCGCTTGTGTGACTGAGCCTGTCAGCAGGACATGTGCATGAGACACAAGAAAATAGATAGATTTCGACGACGAGCTGGGATTTCACTAAAGGAAAAACATGCTGCTACGACTAGGCCAAAGCCAAATACCCTTGCAGACATATAGCATGGATGATCATGATCCGGAATAAATGTCAGCTATATGCTATGCACCTATGCAAACTTTGAGCTCTGGCTTTGGAACTGATACAAAAAGATTACAGAGATATTGCCAATAAAAATACTGACTTTCGGTCTTATCCTTTAGCTTTGGTAAGGGTATTGGAGGCGGTGCAACAGCGCCGAAAACTAGACTAAAAATAGCAGTCTAGAAGGGTCTAGTTGGCATGAGCACAGGAGATGGGGACCGGAGGGGCATAGTAGGAGTCACGTAAGTCAGGAGCAGCGAGCAAATAAAAAGCAAAAAAAAAAAAAAGAATAATAATAAACAAAAGTAAATAGATTCCCCCGTTTGAAAGTTGTAGCGTATTTTATATGAGGCTTGGTCCAAAGAAGAGACTATTACAGCCGAAGCCTAGACACTATACACTACACACACACACACACACACACACAAACATGAGAAGAGCTGTTTGCTAGATTAAATTTACTACATTTGAAATTAAATAACTAAAGCTCCCGAAGGATCATCTTCATTTTGTATTTATCCAGAATGAATGGTAAACGACAGTTGGAATAAAACACACACACACACACACACACACAGACACGGATACATACACAGAGATTTGGAGAAAGGCAATGGATTGATGATAGAAGCAGCCGTGCCAATAGTAAACAAAATATTGCAAAAATACGACTGAAACCCAACGACAGGACAAACGGCTGAGACATGCGGACAAAAGGGGAGGGCGGAAGAGTCTGACTGAAAGATACACTGAACGACAACGGACAGGCACACACACACACACACACACACACACACTCGCTCATACAAAAACAATCAGTAATGTAATAGAAATGCCGAAGAACAGCAAACATAGCAAGTCGGCAATTGAAAGGAGAGAAAAAGTAGAGGCGGTGCCCAGCGCCGCTACAGCCATGGGAAGCCACTGAGGTATCACAGAGTCAACTGAAAAAGGCAGCTGCTTGACAAGCCGTTGAAATTCATATTGAAAGATGCTTGTCTGCTTGCCTGGATTAAGTAACTGGCCTGGCCTGGCCAAACAGCAAACAGTCACGGCCGCATCGGCGGCTCAGTCAAAATCTATCCATCCAACGTCTTCTCTTGTCACTGTGGGCGTAACACAATCGCTCAAGATTACAGCCAGCAGCCGCAGCTCATCTGTTAATCAACAATACAGAGGTGATTGTTGAACTGTGACTGTACTTGACGCCTCAGCACTTTGTAAGCACACACACAGAAAGAAAAGAAAAGAAATCGCAAGCAAAAAAGTGTTGCATACGTTGGGGCGCAGCCATATAATGCCACAGTTGAAGGCGTGGCACATGGCTTGACGTAAATGGGCGCTCATTACGCTTACGAATTTTGTGATTTAACAAGCACCTGCCATTGAAATGGTTAGCATAAAGCAGAGAGAGAGAGAGATAAAGAGAGAGAGAGAGAGAGACAGAGAGAGAGCGAGAAAGATATGCAAAGAGGCAGTCAAATGCTTCAGTCTGACGTGTTTACACACAATGTGTATGTGTGTGTGTGTGTGTGTTAGGCATTTTGCAACAACAAGGGTAAGCGGCTGAAAGGGGTACTTGCTCAGGGAATTGAGCATTGGGTATTGGGAATTGGGGGTGTTGCGTATTCCAATGCGGATGCAAATGCCAAGCTGCCATTCTTTTCATTTTTTTCTCTTCTTCTTCTTATTCTTCTTCTTCTTGTTGCGTTCTTTTGAACGTCCGTCCACAGTGTTATGAATAAACATAAAAGCGTTTCGTCTTCTTATCGCGCAAGGCATCAAGAATTCAATTGTATTTAATGCACACACGCACACACACACACATCCAGTAGATTGTCATGCACAAAGAAAATGCCTTTTTTGTTGGGGTTTTTCAAGGCATGTGTGTGTGTGCGTGTATTTGTTGTGTGCGCCATAAAACAGAATATTATTCATACGCCAGTGCGACCCAAGCAAAAAACCAATTTGATTAGCAGAAATCGAAGCAGTCAAAAATGGACCACTTTCTGCTTGAGCTGTTGTGTAAAGGATCTGAAAATTTCAATGTATTTAATATAAGTATATAAATAGCCATTTTTGACGAGGAGCAAGCGGAAAGTTCGACAGCTAAAGCGAGTTACTGGGCCTCGACAGCTCGCCGGCATTAGCCGAAAAGAAACAAAAATCGTTAGCCTAATTATTTGAACGAACTTATTAAGGGTATTCCCTGAGAACTAAATGAAAATGTGTGCTGTATAATAAAAAGGGTTTGTCTGGCCCTGATTGTTATGCTCTTTTAATTTGATAATTTATTACAATTTCTCCTTTAGTCCACATTAAGGAGTTTCCATCACAAATAATGCGAACAGCATGGATACAATTGAGTGCCTATAATCCGGCAGGCAGACCTCTATTAGAGGATATCTCTAGCCTGAAATAAATGCCAATTATTTCATATATTTGATAGCTACTGCGACGCTATTCTCACAACAATATATGTCGTGTTTACTCCAGGTAGTTTCTTTTGAGCCTAAATCAAAAATTAAGAATTTAAAATTCACTTCAAATTTTCTCATATTAATTGCACCTTTTGTGGCTGATCGAAACATAATCACGCGGCTTTGCTGGCAAGCACTCAGGACCCTTGCATGCTGAGGAGCTTCTGGTTTTGAGCGCCGGTGGCTCAACTTAACTTAATTTGTTGTCAGTCGCATCGCATTTAAAGTGGAGCTTAAAAAATAACTGGAATACTTGAAGTGCGTTAAGTTCGGGTTAGTTCGGTCGAGTTAAGTTGAGTTCGCAGAACACGTGTTCAAGTGCAGCAGTGGGGATGGATTGGCGGCTGTGCCGCACCTGAGTGCCAATTCAAGCGAATGCCAAGTGGATGCGGATCCTTACCCCACGGTCAAGCGGATTCTTGTCTCGTTCGCATCCGCATCCGCATCCGCATCCGTAGGACCCGTTTGCCCATGTCGGCGACCTACGTTAAGTGTCAAACACATTTTACTTAGCAATTTCTTGGGTCGCAAATCGTGGCCCCCGTGCCGCCCCCCATGTGGCCCCACACCTACTTTTAACGCAGCTCCCTCAGCTATCTCTCTCTCTCTCTCTCACTATTTTAGCTGCGCTGGGCGCTGTGTTGCCATGTCTCCTGCTCATGTCGTAGGCGTTGCCAGCTCTAATGAAATGATTCATTTCCGTTTTCCGTTCTATTTGTATACGTGTGTATGTATGTGTGTGAGTGTTACTATGCATGTGTGTGTGTGTGTGTGTGTGTCACACACTTGACACTTTCTTTCCGCTTTGGCTCGTGGCTGCGGCTTTGCTTCGTTGGCTTTGACTTTGCCACGTTGATAAATTTGTGTAAATCCGTTTTAGCCAATTTCCACGCACACACAGACACACACAGACACATACAGACACAGACAAAGACACAGACACTGTCACACGTGCTAATGTCCTTGGAGAGCGACGTACACCTTTTTGCTGCCACAGCTTGCGGTTTTTCGCTCTTCCTTTTGCGACCTTACCACTTGGGACTACGCTTGCTGCTGCTGTTATGTTTTCTTTTTTTCCTTTCTTTTCTTTTCTTTTTTTTTCGCTTTGTCCTTTTGTGCTCCATTTTCTGTATGAGGACTGCCTAGACAGTAAGATAAACGATCAATGATAGCTTTTCAAGATATATTATCGCCGCTCTTCACACATGGCTGGCATGCAGATCCCTCTGCTCTTAGTTACCTGTTAATTAGCTGAGCATTCAACTAGTGATGTTAACTGGGCCGAAAGCACACCGAGCACGCGCTCACATGGCCTGTCGCATATGCAGCCTGTTCAGTAACTTTTTTATATCCTTGGCTGAGTTTAGGTTTTGAATTACCTTAAAATCGTTTGGGATTTGCTTGTTCGGTAAATTTATCACTCACTTGACACTCGCCCGGCACAGGGTTAAAACTAGGCTTGGCTGGGCTAGCCACACACACACATACACACACAAAGGCAGTTTATTTCTTGTTGTATACAACTTCAGAAATTGCCTCGTGCTTAAATAATCTGCGCAATTCCTTTTTTCGACGCTTCGTTAAACGTTTTTTCGCTTTGTTTGGCATTTTTCCGTTGTTGTGTGTGTGTTTTTTTTTTCGCTTTGTATTTTTGGATATTTTTCTTGTAATTTTTTTTTTTTTTTTTTTTTTTTTTGCCGCTGCTGACCTGTGGTTTCATCTGCAGCCGACAGGGGGCGGCAGCGTGTGTGTGCTGGTCAGAGCTGTCGCGGCTTCGGCAACGACTTTGGTCACATGTTTCATGCCAGTTACAGCGTGTAGAAGACGAGCTGCGACGAGCCCCATGCCCAGACAGCGGCTGCTGCAATAGCTGACTGCTGCCTGCCGTCTGCTGCCTGCTGCCTGCTGCCAGTAGCTTCCTGTTTGGCCCCGCAGCTGTTGGTCGCCGCTCATAACTTATGCCAGAGGCGGCAAAAATGTGCCAGGCCCGAAATGGAAAATGGCGGGCAGCGCTGAGCATTTGTTACCACCAATGCTAGTGGCAATGTTGTCACACAAGCACACAACCACATATCCATGTATGTGTGTGTGTGTGTGTGTGTGTGTGTGTGTGTGTGTGTGCGGGTAGCGTGTCTATGCCCCTGCTACATGCTGGCCCAGGGGCGTCACTTTTGAAACATTTACTTTATGTTGTTCACAGGAAATTAGATTTTTTTTTCTGCGCTACTGCTACAACTGCCACGCCCACAATGTCAGTGGCTGCTCCTTTTTGCAGCAGTGTTGTGCAGCACATTTAGTTTTAGCTGAGTTGTCAATGGCAGCAGCCGCGTCCGCCTGTCCTTATGGACAGGAAGCAAACTCATTGCGGAAACAGCTTTTTAGCCGTAACAAGCCGCACTCCCACCCAAACACACACACACATACACATACCTGGACACACACACACACACACCCACAGAGAGATCAGCAAAGTTACCAACTTGTTTGCCATGCTAATTTATTTATAGACAGCATTTGCAGTGCCTGCGGGTCAAGGCGGGACTTGGCTGCTAACCTGGTCAGGCATCTCTGCCTTTTCATTTTTATTTATTTCTTTTTGTTTTTGCTTTTTGTTTTGCTTTTGCTTATGTTTTGTGCGCTGGTACCGTGCAAATTTCCGCCGCAGACGACAAATTACATACGTGCGATGTCCACCTGGTTAGCCTGGACCTACGCGAGTCCTTCGGGTTGCACTAGGTTCGTTTGGTTTTTTGCTCTTTATATATATTTAATTTTTTTTCTATTTTTTTGGGGCCCTTTCGTAATTCGATTTCGAGCTAAGCAAACAAATCATTAAATGGCCGCCAAACTCATTTGCGCAAACATATTTGGGTCAGTCTCCCAGCGCCTTTTACTTGCGCTCAGCTTCTTTTTCCAATTTTTTTTTTATTTTGGGGTCAGTTGAACAGGTTTTCCATTACCGAATCACGCCCACTCGCTGTGCATTACCATTTCGCCATTTTGGCCAGTGCAAATAAAAAAAAAAAAAGCGTAGCCACAAATGCTTCGCTGGCGCGAGCTCTCGCTGCACCTTGGCCACAGAGTATAGAAAAATGCCAAGAAATATCGAATCGTAGCACCGACTGCTCAATGCTCTGCCGTCAAGCAGATAACAGCTGAAGACTGGGCAAGCCTAAGGCTCCACTATATGCGATGCCCAGCTGGGTAGCTGGGGAGCTGGAGAGCTGGGTAGCTGGGTAGCTAGGGGAGCTGTAGGCTCGCTTGTTGCTGTTGTTGGCGCTGTAGAACATGATAAGTAGCATAACCATTAAAATCCGGTTGAAAATGGAGCGCGACCACTTTGGTTAATGTTCGGCTGCCAACGGTAAAAGCATATCGCTAACGGGCCACATTCAGCTGCAGCGCGGACACGCCCCCCATCCATGCGCCATGTGCCATAGTCTGCCGTGGCATGCACTCATTTGCCATGCAGCCCTTCGCTCTGGCTGTGGGCATTTGCGGTCCTCCATCAAGGTGGCAATGCCCGCCAGGGAATGCACCCCAAGCAGCGAGTGTGGCAGTGGGAGTTGCAGTCAATTGCTAATTGGACATGTGTTCTATTGTGTAACGAGAAATGGGAAAGCAAATGATATTGTGCAGACCAAACGAATTATTCACTGTCATTTGTGATAAGACTTTGGCCATTCCCGGAATATTAGATAACAGACGAGGCAGTTTCGAGACTGTGGCTGTGGCTCTTCATATTGCAGATATTCCAGAAACTACGCTCGATTACCTTATTAGCCCAGGTATTGAAATCAACTTGCGTTTGGTATAATATCCTGGGCAACATCATCAATCTGCAAATGATTTTGAGGCGGGCTCCAGTTGCAGCATTCATTAGTCACAGCAGCTCGAATAGACTTCCTTCAGCATGCACTTATACTGTGGCAACTGGCAGGTGGCAACTGGCAGGTGGCAGGTGGCTGGCTAGCAAACTGCACCTGCCAGCAGCTCAAGCATATTACAGTTTTTCATTGCTGCGTTGCACAAATGAAACTCCTTTTAATTTGTGAAATGTTTTCAATGGCACATTTCATATTTTTAAGGGACCTACGCCATGGCCAGTCGCTGACAGCTGTTGGCGTAACATCTTTGAGTAACCACCACCAGCACCGCCAGCACCAGCAGCTGGTGGCCCTGACAATAAATGAAAAGCAATTTACGCCGTACAACTCGACATGGAACGTCGGTCAGTTGGTGGCAGGGAAATGAATCAAGGCGCCAAAAGCATTCGCTCAAAAAGGCATTTTGCGGCATTCAGTGGCGCCAATTGCGCTGTCGAAAAAGAGAGAGAGAGAGAGAGAGAGAGGAAAAAAAGAAAAGAAAAGGAAAATAATAATAAAGAACCCTTCAATAAATGCTCCCAGGGCCGTGCGCATTGTCCAGACGAAAAAGTTCTCGCGCTGTAGGCATCTATTTTTTGGTTGTTTGGCAAATGCGAAGATTCTAAGCTGCTTTAATGGTTCGCAACATTTTTGAATACTAAATTGTTTGCCGCATGAAATTCCATGAATTTGCAGTCACGTGGCCATGGTCTGGCCAGGGCCGTGGCCGGCCACAAAAAATTTGTGTTCTGCCAGCAAATCGAAACATTCGGCGGCTCCTCTTTTGGCCCAGAGTTGCCCATTGCCCGTTGCCCGTTGCCCGTTGCCCGTTGCCCGTTGCCCGTTGCCCGTTGCCAGTTGCCAGTTGGCAGTTGGGTTTGGCGGGCAGCACACCGTTTGTGCCAAATTGTATTTTATTATACATTTCGATGCGCATTTTGCTTTTTGTGTGCTCTCGTAATATATTATTATTAATTTTTTTTTTCTTACATTGTTCCGCAAACAACAAGGACATGGAATACAATAAAACGAAGGCGTTTTCAAATTTTCGCTATTAAAATTTATGTAAATTAAAAAACGCTTCCTTCAGGCACAACATGTGGAATTTATGGCTAAGAAAAATGCAAATTCGAGCTGAGCTCGTCGAAACCGATTGCGAGTGAGTCAGCCGCATCAACTTTTTATGACCTTAAACCATTCAAGTTTAACCAGCTGCTGCCGGCTATTGAATTAAGGTTAAGCCCAATTGACAAACTGAGCTCGACTATATTGCTTTTGCGGTCATCCATGTATATTTACTGTACAGTAAACACTCGCACTAACTCCCATATAATTAGCCCAGTGCTCGACATTAGGGACGGCCACTCTACCAAGGATTTGGTCATGCTTAACGTGTTCATTTACGATGCCTAGCCAAGCTCTTTAGTGCGAGTGGAAAAAAAATGGATTCAACTTAGATAAATTTATATATATATATATATATATATATATATATATATATATATATATATATATATATATATATTTATTTATTTATATATATACTTTTATATATCTAGTTTTGTCTGTCTGTGTGCGCGAACGTGAACAAGAGTTTTGTGTCTAGGCCAGGCTGAGCCCAAAAGTCCCATTTTAGCCATGTCCAGCCCATTCCCAGTGCGTCTCATTTCATTTCATTTCATTTTGTTTTAATAAATTAAAATGTCAACTTGATAAATGAAGGTTTCCGACTCGTGTGTCGGTGGCGTCGGCATTTTTGAAGCGGCATCAGCCACCAAGAAGTGTAACATACACACACACACACACACACACACACATATGTGTTTGTGTATAGTTGTCCTAGAGAAACAGAGCATCGCATTAGCGTGCGTCTATTGTCCTTTGGCTGGACCGCGCTGGCTCGGTTGGTCGGTGGGACAGTCGGTGGTGCGGTGGGTGGGTCGGTAGGGTCTTTCCACATTCAGCGCACATCCGTTTCAGTCGTTCAGTCGTTTTGCGGGCGGTCACTAAATTATTTTGTGTTTAGTTGCAGCTAGGACTCGTGGGCGTCTAGCTGCCGGACTGCCGGCCGGAACTCGGCGGGACATGGGTCATCATTTGGCCAGAGCTCGCCTCTGCTGGGACTCGATCCGGTTGTCTAAGTGGTTATGAGTTAATTTTATTTATTTATTTATATTTTATTGTTATCATTTATTTCACTTTTTCTTCTTGTTCGTCTTCGCCACGCCAGCCCCTCCGTTGCTCGTTGCCTCTTGCGGTCGTCCAAGTGCGCATTATTTTATTTCCCATTCGCCGCTGGCCGGCCAAGCAAACATATGCACGAGTTTTTGTAGTCGCATTCGAATTTGTATTCGTTGTTGTTTATTGTGGCCGTGTTTAAGGTTTGATTTCTATCCGGGCCGTAATTTTTATAGGTCGCTATTGCCGTTGGCTCAGAAAAGGTCTTAGACCGTGGGCCTGGTCACAGCAGCAACACCGAAATCCAGCCTCCATCCCA
The DNA here is from genome assembly GCA_035047625.1 of Drosophila mettleri. NCBI lineage: Eukaryota > Metazoa > Arthropoda > Insecta > Diptera > Drosophilidae > Drosophila > Drosophila mettleri. The sequence continues at coordinate 11,205,126 of JAWNPI010000109.1, read as the reverse complement.
TGCCCCGCCGGCCAAAGATGCCAAACAGAATGAAAAGACATTTCCGCCGTTCATTAAATTTGTCTACGCATTTATTTGTCAGCAAGTCGTAAAACTTGAAACACGAATTTTATTAGTGAATGCCAGGACATCAGGACGGCCGGACGGCCGGACGGCAAGACAGCAGGATGCCGGGACGCCCAATTTGCCCTTTTTCGTCCAGCCGCCCCTCGTCCTTTCGGCACACCTGCCCGTTTACATGTCCCGGGCAGATAAAGCACAAGCAAAAAAAAAAAAATAAATAAATAAAAAAAAGGTCGATCTGATGTCTGGAATAGATGACATATGCGTAATATGGACATAATGTTGCCAGGTGGAAGGCAGAAGCTGTCAAACAGCAGATGACAAGTTATAAAATAATATTGTAAGTAGTTGGCAAGAAGAAGGAAAAATGTTTTCCAACAACTGCCCAACTCCTTCTCAACAAGTTTCCATGTGGCAAATGTCAGGTCAGCCAAACATAATTCAGCTCGGCTTTGGGCAACAAATCTATATTTAGAGCCTGTCCTTTTTGTTTTATTACCTTTCCACGGAGCCTCAAAAGGGATGAATATTGGCTTATTGCAATGTTATTTTGTAATGGGTCAAGTTGCCCCGCCCATGGCTCCGTCCCACCGATAGCTTCAAAGGGAATATGAACGCGGATCTCGGTCAAGTCGCCGCTCGAACAAATTCTTTTGGCAGATCTTGCATGCAATTTGCATTAATTGTACGCCATTGGTATGTGTGGGGCGACAAATCAACAGAGTTGACTTGAAATAAATGCACTCAGGCATGCTCCTGGGCAAGTTCAATTGGCAACAGCAACTGGCGGCCGTATGTGTGCAGCTGGTGCTGTATGCTTGAGCCCGGCCTAGGCTGAGCAGCGGGCTAAAGTTTTTGTATTAAATTAAAACGCTGAGCGCAGAACTTTGGTGCACCGGGGCCGAGTGTTTGGGGATGTGGGCCAGCCTAACCTGGCGTATGCGCGTTGCCGGGTAAAAAGGGTAACTTTACTCCAATGTTGCCACTTTCAGCGTAAATCGTTTTTGTTCGTCGACAACCCCGGGCCGGCTCGCATTGCAACTGTTATTAGCAGGCTAAGGCCGGGGCGTGGGCGGTGGCCTGGCATCTGCTGGCTGTTTCGTGCTGCCTGATGTTGCCTGGTGCTTGAGCGGCGTCTCTGAAGTGCAAGTGCAACAACAGCAGCTTCAAAATCCCAAAGCAAAAGTTTTTCTTGCCACGCGGTTAGTTACTGGAAGATCTTGTTTGAGTCTAGCGCACAAAAGCATCGATGCCTGCGGGCGGCAGTAGCTGCGGCAGTAGCTGCGGCTGCGGCTGCGGCTGCTGCAACTCGAAAGCCGAATCCCCAAATACTATAAACTTAAAATGAGGCATTAACGCGCGCCCCAAAACTTTCTTAAATCGTTCAATTTATAACAACGCTCCAAATACGTTCGATATTAAATAGTTTACAACAAGCATCTTTGGGATTAAATTGTACTTAACGAGTCGAAGCGCTTTTCATTAAGCGAAGGTAACTGAAGTGCATGAATATGCCAAGCGCCAGACGCGCTCAAAATCAAAAATATCTCGAATGGAATGCCCTAAAGATGCTTTCATGCAATTATTATTATTTACTTTATTAACTCGGCACTAAATACTTTAATTGTGCATAACCGAACTCTCTTATGCCTAAATCGAGCATTAAACAATGTAATTATATATATTTAAGCGTATTGGATTACACTTTTATTGTCGATTATTTAACATGCATAAGCTATTTGCAAATATTTAATCAAATATTGTTTCATTTATGCCAGTCAATTTTCCCTTTTTCCCTCTTGAAATTTGGCAATTTTTGTGAATTGAATGGACACACAGAGAGAGAGAGAGAGAGAGAGAGACAGAGAGGGGGTTTTGATAATAAATTGGGCGGGTGGAAATATTATACAATTGATAAAAATCAAAAGCACAACAATAATGCAATTAGCGGCTGGCTGAAACAACAATAATAAATTGTTGTTTCGTTTTCGCTTTAATTTCCTTCGATTTATCGAACGAAAAATAACCAATTTCATATGCACGGCTTATACAAATACGAGTTTGATACACAAATGCAATTAAAATGTATGAAAGAAGCTCAACGAAGACACAGGCTCACACACAGAGAAAGAGAGCAAGAGAGAGAAAGAGAAAGAAAGCAAGAGAGAGAGAGAGAGAGAGAGGAAGAGAGTGAGACATCTATATATATATATATACGCACACAAAATACTGTGGAAACCATTCATGCACAACATCAAAGCCCGAACAAGCGTTGCCAATTTCCCATTGCATACTCTTAGGCGCAATTAAGAAAAACTGAAAAATTTTGCAATTGGCAAATATAAACGAAATTAAGCACGTGTGCGTGTGTGTGTGTGCATTGGTGACGCTTTAAATGAGCTTTTATTCATTCAACTTCTCTTTAACGGCAACCACTCAGATTTCAAACCAGTTGAGCTAATGGCTGCCGGGCGGGCGCTGTAAGGCCGCTTGGCCTCTGTGAATCTGCGCTTGACTTTGACTCCAATTCAACGCCTTTGAAATTGCTAAGTGGCACGAGCGACAAGTCAAAAAGTGGTTTCAACTTAATGCCAGGCTCTGCCTTGCTGCTGCTACCAGAGCTAATGCATTGTTATGTATATGTATGTGTGTGTATGTGTGTTTGCCTGTGTGTGTGTGTGCCTGCGCTCTTGGAGTAAAACTTCGGCACGGCTTTCAGTTCATAAATAGTCAACAGCTGCAGCCGCAGCCGCCGCTGGAGACCAGCACATTGTCAGCCTGCACCAGTTTTTGTGCTCTGCTCTTTCTTACTCTTTGGGACTTGTTCTCTGCGCTCTGTGCTCTTGATACTTGACGCTCTCTGTGTGTGTGTGTGTGTGTGTGTGTGTGTTTCGTTTGCTGCCGCTGGCGGCCTTTCGCATGCGACTTCCTTATTGTTACCGTTATGTGATTTTGAGCGAAAGTGCAGCGCAGTCCAGGCCAGCCCGCCCGCTTGCCCAACCGCGATCGCTTCCGCCAGTTTGGCAGCTGCCTTCAATAAGCGCACGATTTGCAAGGCAGCTGCTTTATGCTTTACTTCCGGGCGTCGTTTATGGCCTAGGCTCTGCCCGCCCATTGTTGCCAAAGTGCCAACGGAAAACGGAAGTTAGCTGAAAAGGCAGTACGCCTCGGCCTGCCTCCAAGCCAGAGCCAGAGCCACAGCCAACTCCAGCTCCCATCCATCCATTGCTTGGCATCCGCATTGTTGCGCTTTTGTGTTGTACATTTTTATTAGCGTCAATCAATCGGCTTAAATGGCTGCCAGACAAATGACGAGCCCCAGTGGCCCCACCTCCTGCCACTGCCTGCCGTTGACTGTGCGTGTGAGTGTGTGTGTGTGTGTGTCTGAGCACGTTAACGAGCCTGTTGATTACAACGTGGACAGCACAAAACATCCATGTGAAGCACTTCGTTTGCTTAACACAGCTCACTAGGTGTGGCTTTAACGAATGCCACTTGGAAAATCCACCGAGAACGAAACTAGCTAGCAGACTGGCAGATACCCTGTGCATGTTTGATATTTTCTTATATTCAGATTTATTATGCGATAGATAATTTTGCAACGTATAATTATCGAGCAATCGATAGCTCCTTCTCTTAAACATTATTAGTTATTTGTTATCTATTGCTGTGAACAAGTCTATTCGGTAACTTTTTAAGCATATGTAAGCTTGTAGATAGAATTCTTATAATTTTCGATAGACAATTATATCATATTCATATGTAATAAGATATTTCCTTCTCTTAATCATTATTTATTATTTGTTATCGATTATTGTAAGTAAATGCATTTGATAACTTTTGAAATTAATTTAGACTACTAGATATAAAACTTACCACTTTCGGTATGCAGCGTTTGTTATCGATAGTTTTAGTATCGAAAGTCTGTAGTGTGATTTTTCCTTCTTTTAATCATTAATCGTAACTTGCTATCGATTATTGTGAATAAATGCATTTAATAACTTTTGTAGGTATAATAGATACAAATTTCGATAGGCAGTGCTATCGATAGTTAGATATCGTAAGTATGTAGTATGGTAGTTCCTTATCTTAATCATCATTCATTATTTGTTATCGATTACTCTGACTAAATACATTTTCTAGCTGTGGAATAATTAATAAATTCATACCATTTTCGGTAGGCAGTGATTTTGATCGATAGTTATAGTATCGGTTCAGTCAACTATGAACTTTACATTCTTAGCCAGCTCTCTGAATTAGTTCTTGGGCACTGTTCGACTCTTCAAAGGACTCTGGCCTGCCCAAGTCCCTAATACAGGCAAAACACTAGTGGCTAGTGGCAATTTGATATGCATATTTATGTAATGTGTGTTTGTGCATATTTCTGGTCACACTTTGGCCATAAATATAGCCAACTTTGGGGCATTGCAGCTAAAGCCATTAGCATGCAAAGGGAAATGCGAACAAGCTATCAAAATCATTTGCATGCTCCAGCCAAATGTCATTCAGTTTTCGCTCCTTTGATCACAAACTCAATATATGTCGGACATATATTTGTATATATATATATATATAGATTTATGTGTGTGTGTGCGGAACCCTTTATAAACGTGTTAAGCTGTGTGGCAGCCACATTAAACACCAAATAGTCATTAGCTTCAACTGCAGTGGCAGTGGCAGCGGCAACTGCCACTCTGCGTTTGTGATTTACATATGTGAGCCAGTGGGCAATGTGCTGTGTCACGCACAGCAGTTGAAATCCCAATGAAATACTTAAATGAAATCACAAACTGTTAACGGACAAGCGTCGAACATCAAATGAACATTGATGCAGCGGCTGGCAACAATTCACAGTCAGTCAGTCCCCCAGTCAGTCTAACTCTCTGGCAGTGAGTAGCAGCAGCAGCAGCAGCAGTTGGGACAAAGATTAATTGCCCGATCCCTGAGCCAATACAACTGACGGACCACGTCAGCTGCAGTCCGTTCGGTCCGGGCGCAATCTAATTTCAAATATTCATCAATACAAACTGCCAGCAGCTGCATAGGTATTTGGCCAGAGAGTTTAGCCAAATAATATGATGGCAGGTGGGGCTGAGCGCCAATCTGCTGCCAATGAAAATTGATTGAGGGGCCTTTATTTTAACAATTGTACAGTCGCAAACAACTGGCAGCGCACTTATGTTAATTAATGCTAATTAGCCAGCCTCATAAGCTGGCCAGCTCATTAATTTCCATTCGCCAGCAACTAATTAGGGCCATATTAAACGACTACAGCTAATTCTGAGGCGTTAATCACTACTTAAGAGCACCAATTCGCAGAGGCCATGCCGCGTCCAAGGTATTACATTGCGAGCTACTTTTTTGATGCCACAAATTCATTAACGACACTCGAGACTCGAGTTGCGTGAGAGCTCACATCGGCCTCATATGATGGAGCCAAGCTCCAGCCCTAGCGAACTCTTCAAATCAGCTGAATCGGGCTCTATATATATTTATATATATATATATATATTTACCCATCTACAAGAGCTGAGCTTGATCTTGGCTTTCAATTAACATGAGCATTGCGCCTGATGGCCGGGGCCATAACCATAACTCGTCTGCATGTCTGCTGCCTTTTGACCAACAAATTTCTCAGCCAACTGCAATTTGGCACTGTGGTGTTAGGTGCTCGCATTAGACTCTTGTTTTTTCCACACTTTCACACCGCCCCCACCCCCCCTCACTGCCGGTGTGTTCTTCTTCTTTTTTTTCTGGTACACTCGATATATCAGCAACATTCATTTGGGCCCTCCCCTTCGGCGCATCGCTTTTGGGCATCCTTTTAAATGCATTTGGGCTTGCTGTTTGCATGCGTTTAGCTTCGTTAGTTGTCGTTAGTCCGCTGAGCCGCTTGCCAGCTGCCAGCTGTCCCGCTTCCAGCTGGCAGGCCGCACCACAGGCGCACGCGGAAAGTGTTGACAGGGCTAGACAGCGTGCGAGTGGCGGGGGGAAGGGCGGGGCGATTTAAACTGAGGCAATATCTGAATTTGGGGCACGGAGCAGGGGGGAGCAGGCGCAGAGCTTTCTGCTGCTGTGTGTGTTTAATTGTCGCATTGCGACCGGCAACAAAACGCACCAGACTGCAATCGCAACTCGCAGCGCAGAGACGCCCCCAAAACAGAGCCCCCAGCCTCACAGCCTCCGTGGCCGGCCATATTTCAAAGCATCACACAGTGTGTGTGTGTGTGTGTGTGTGTGTGTGTGCGTGTGTTGGTGCTGGCAACGTAAATCGCCAAAATTGTCCCGACAACGTCCTGTTGTCGGCTTTCGACGAAATTTGCCTACAATTTTTGCCAGTTGCCAGTTGCCAGGAAAGTTGGCACGCCAAAAAGGACCAAGACAAATATTTTCGTTGCTTGTGTGTGATAAAAACTGCAAGCGAGTAAGCATATAGCTCACATGTGTGTGCTGATGTGTGTGTGTGTGTGTGTGTGTGTGTGTGTGTGTGTATGCGTGCTGGGTGTTTGTGCGTATGCCGGCCGAGAAAATATGGTGCAATAAACTTTGCGCTCGCGACATGCGCGCATTTTTGAAGACTCCTGTTGAGCGCATGCACCCCCATACACACTCACACTCACACTCACATTCACACACACACACACACACACACACATGCACTCGTGCATACAATTTAGGTTTTTAGTGCTGCCAAAATTTGTAATTTCATGTTACGCCAGAGGCCCTTTTAAGTCAAGAGTATTTTCAGCTCCAACGATGCGACTCGTAGTTGCCTACAAGGGGAGCGCGTCAAGGTGTGTCCAGGTGGCAGAAATGCCAGAACTTAAAGCCCGCGTCTAATAGCTGAGGCAGCAAAAATTACTTAAAACAAAAAGTAATAAAAATAATGAGAAAATTAAGCTGATAGTAATAGTAATAGTAATAGTAATAGTAATAGTAATAGTAATAGTAATAGTAATAGTAATAGTAATAGTAATAGTAATAGTAATAGTAATAGTAATAGTAATAGTAATAGTAATAGTAATAGTAATAGTAATAGTAATAGTAATAGTAATAGTAATAGTAATAGTAATAGTAATAGTAATAGTAATAGTAATAGTAATAGTAATAGTAATAGTAATAGTAATAGTAATAGTAATAGTAATAGTAATAGTAATAGTAATAGTAATAGTAATAGTAATAGTAATAGTAATAGTAATAGTAATAGTAATAGTAATAGTAATAGTAATAGTAATAGTAATAGTAATAGTAATAGTAATAGTAATAGTAATAGTAATAGTAATAGTAATAGTAATAGTAATAGTAATAGTAATAGTAATAGTAATAGTAATAGTAATAGTAATAGTATTAGTAATAGTAATAGTAATAGTAATAGTAATAGTAATAGTAATAGTAATAGTAATAGTAATAGTAATAGTAATAGTAATAGTAATAGTAATAGTAATAGTAATAGTAATAGTAATAGTAATAGTAATAGTAATAGTAATAGTAATAGTAATAGTATTAGTAATAGTAATAGTAATAGTAATAGTAATAGTAATAGTAATAGTAATAGTAATAGTAATAGTAATAGTAATAGTAATAGTAATAGTAATAGTAATAGTAATAATAATAATGGGAATTATCAAAATGTATGTCAAGTACAACTTATTAGTCCATACATTGATGCAACAGCAAAGGAGTTGTCCCCAGGCGAGTAACAGATGGGTCATAAGAGTAAGAGCTACATACGCTGTTCAAATAATAACGAGCACAGCATGCGATGATACAAAAATAAAGGCGAATTCGAGCAGAAGCTTAGTTAATTTGACGCGCCAAAGCGTCTAAGCTGCAAGCTGGAGAGCAGAGAAGGCGTCGGCAAGTGGGGTTATCTGTGGGTGTATCTGAGGCAGGCAACAACAGGTGGCTCCGGCTCAGCGCTAATGCCGAGCCATAAGCTCAGTTGCAGACGGCAACCAATTGGCTGGATTTGTAAACTGCTGGTCGTCGGAGAGGGCGTGTGACAGCGGATGAGGAACTGCTTGGGTGGCGCTTAGGCAAAATTCAGCCGGAGACTTGCACACAAATTGCGCAAACAAACAATGAAAAAGACGACGTCCTGCTGTAGCCTTGCTGTAGCCTGGCTGTAGCCTGGCTATAAGCCCGCCCAACCCCAGCTCCGGCAGCATATCAGTATGGGATTTACTTCTGGGTATTGAGATCTCCAACGGCAAAGCCTGCTGCTTGCCGCCCGCGCACAGGTAACATTTTTATTAACAATAACTTATTTTGTGTAATAAACAATGTCTGGCATTGTCTGTTTCCGTTATGTAGCCGTCCGGAGTTCGTTGTGCCCAAGCCCATGTCGAAGACCGAGCCGCAAGCAGAGGCAGAGCGAGAGGCAGAGGCTGGAACTTGAGGCGCCGCTTCAGCTGCTCGACATGGCAAACAAATTCAAGTTACGACTGTGCCGAGAACTCTGTTGGTGGGATTACCTCAATTCCTTTGGCTGCCACAGTGCAGCCTCATGGCAGCTGGCTTCCGGTACGCTCGGCTCCATGTGCACCTCGCACTGCCCAAGTTGCCCACAACTTCTGGCCCAGCTCACCTGTTCAGCTCTTGCTCTGCTCAAATTCTGTGGCTGCCACCACCACCCGCTGGCGTGTTGAGCGCTCACCTAATAAAACCTACAAATAATCACGCATTTATTATGCTGCTCAGCATAGACCTACATGTATGTGGTGTGTGTGGTGTGTGTGGTGTATGTGTGCGGCATTGTTGTCGTTCCTCATGTGAGGCCAGGAAGGAGCGTTACAAATTCAATGCAACTTGTCTTTTGTTTTAAGCCTCAGCTGACTCAAGATTCTCAAGCCGAACGTCATTGTGACTCTTATTCTGATTCTAATTCCGATGCTAATTCCAAATCCAGCGCAGAGTTGTTTCGGCTCTGACTCTGATTCATACAGTCTCCTAGCCCAATTCAGTTTGGAGAGGCAGTCTTGGCCGCCTTTCGGCTCAAGTCCCTGTGGGGCTCTTAACTGTTTTGCCCTTTAACGAATAATGATGTTGTGTGTAGGCCCCAACTCGATAATTGGGGCTTGGCTTTTCTCAACACAGCTTGTTGCCGGCACAAAAAAGGAACTTCACCAAAATATTATGTGTACACAGCTTCAATACTTAATTATCTTTTGAAAGTCCGCTGTCTCTGAGCAGCTTCTCTTGCTGCTTTCGCATTAATGACATGATGGATGCATTATTCAAAAACTTTCCTCTGCTCGCTCGCTGTGTGCTCCTTCTCAGCTAATGTCATTAAGGGGGATTTGGCTAATCGATAAATTGAAACTTCGTTATTTTTTTTATAGCTTTCGCTGAACTTTGAGCAGCTTTAATGGCATTAGCTTTCAGCCGGACCTGGGTCACTTTAGAGTCTAATCGCATGTACTTGGCAGTCGGACATCTAACTGCTCAAAAGCCGCGACCTGTCCATTTCCAATCAGGTGGCTTGTATGTCCGTTAGCCACCACTGCAATGCTTATCTGGGGCAGCTGTCTTGTCATTTGGCCGAGGCAACTGCCAACTGCCGAGCCAATCGACCTAAAAAGTTGGTCAATCGGCAATAAAATCAAAAACGGAAAAACGAAGAGAAAAAAAAAATAAAGGAAAAAAAAAAACAGTTTTAAGACCAATAGTAGCAAAGATGACGACGTCGATGCTGTGGACGGCCACGACGGCAAGTTATTCGACAAAGTCCAGGCGGCGTGTCTTGCATCCAAAATGCGAGCCGTCCAACAGCTGGGACGGGTTGGGAGCTGGAGAGAAAGAAGAGGTTGTTGACGGGTATATCAGGTCCGGAGTTGGTTCATAAAACGCTTTGTACGCTCAAACAGACACAGTAATTGGCGATACACAGACACACAGACACACACACACACACACACACACACACACACGCACTCACACTCACACACATACAGCCACACACATGCCACATGAGTCCTAATCCTTGGCCTCCACTTTGTTTCATGTGGTGCAGAGGCAAAGGCAAAGAAAAGCCAAAGGAAGAAGGAAAGAAAAAAACAAAATGTTGAAAAAATAAGAAAACTTTGGCGGCGACGCGCATTTCATAAACTTTGAGTGTTTCTGGTTGTGGCATGCACTTATTTTCTTTATATTTATTTATATTTCGCTCAGCATCGGCATCGCCTCCTTCATCACTCACCTCCGCCCTACCGCCTCCCATTACCACTCGTCGTCCTGGTCTGTCCCATTGCCATCCTTCACAGCTAACATATTTTCATCATCTGCTCCGGCGTGTCCTCTGCTCCTCCGCTCCTCTGCTTCCTCTTATTGAGTGGTCATAAGTTTTTTGACCAGTCCTTCCAGCTGCTTTCATCTGTCAGTCGTTGGCCGCGAGCTTTGGCTCTGCAATTTTTGCCCCAAAAGAAAAGCCAAAAAAAAAAAAAAAATATGAGAAAAAATTATTTATAATAAAATACACCAACGAAATTATGTAGGAAATTTCCGCTTTTTGGCTGCTGCTGTGCAAAATTTATTTCGCATTCACTTTACCAAAATATATATGCTAGATATTGTAGGGCCTGCACAGGCCCCGGGCTCCGTTTGCCACGCCTCCGCACAGCTGAGAATCTCAATTGCATTTCAATGCAATAAGCAAAGTTATTCCTTTGCATTGCCAATTGCCAACAACAGCAGCAGCAGCAGCATCCTTGGCATTCGACTCACCAAAGAGCCGCCATCCAACCCCGAACAGCCCTCGAGTTAAGCATGTCCATGCTCGGCTGCTGGCCAAATTGTTTCACATTTGCAGTCATAATCCAATGCAAGGCATATGTTTTATCGACAGAGAAAACTGTTTTCCCAATGAGCCAGAACAGCATAAAAAGTAAGCTTCGCAGTAAAGTTCTGCACGGCTCGCTGCATCTGTGAAAATAATTCCGAAACACTTAAAATATACAAAATAAAATGAATTGCCCACAAAAACTAAAGTCAATGTGTCTCTCGCATAGAGTGTATGGTCTTACTCTCTTTATCTTTATATATCTCTCTCTTTCTGCAGATTATGTCAAGATAAAAAAAAAATATTTTATTGACACTTAGATTTTCAAATTTATTTTCCTAAAAATGCAAAAGATTAATTAATTTTTTATGTGCATAAAATAAAAGCCTTAACATTATCTCAAAAATGATTTGACAGTCTTTCGATAGATATTTTGTATTTATATTCTTTTATATATATTATATTTTAAATATGTTATATTTGTATATGTAATTTTTTTATATATTATATTTTTATGTATTTTTATTCCTTTCCACACATAAAACTTGACGAAAATGTTTATCAACTTTGAACTGCTTTGAGTGTTACTCTCAACTTAGAACGAACTTTTCGGTCTCTTAAATATTTATATAAATTTTGTATTTCACTTAAATTAAAACTAAAATTCCAAAAAAATTTATTTTATTTTTTAAACGAATGAAATGAAAGCTTTGACCTAATCTCAAAAATTATTTGACAGATTTTCGATAGGAATTTTATATTTATTTATTTTCTTACATTCTATATATATATATATATATATATATATATATATATATATATATATATATATATATATATATATATATATATAAATATTTTCTTTTTTTCATATATATTAAAATTTTTATATATATATTACATTTAAATCTTTTTATTTTTATTCCTTTCCTTCCATGAAATTTGACCAAAATGTTGAGCCACTCAGAATTGCTTTGAGTGTTACTTTCGATTTAGAATGAAGTTTTCAGACTCTTGAATATGTATTTATACAAAACTTTGTATTTCACTTAAGTTAAAATTCATTTCAGGAAAATTGTATCAATCGAGAAAATCATGTGGCAGCTGAGGCAGCTCTGCTAAGAGCTTTCTGTAGCACAATTAGAGCTGGAACACATAAACACATTTGCAATCAAGTGCTGTGTTTTGATAGAACAACTTTTTAAGTGGGGCACGCCCATAGCTCAAGTCATTGTTGGCGCCCTCTGAGTGTAATACTTTTAGCATTTGTGACTCGTTAATTAGTGCTGGTCACTTTGTCTGCTTGGGGGTCGGATGCGTATTTTAAGCGGAGGCACAGTGCATCAATCCAATGAGTTCGCATTTCGTCGGCTGCAGCACAAGAAAGTAATTACTTAATGCGAGTGCTGCATGCGGTGCCGTCGGTGGGTAGTGCTGCCTGAGACGAGCAGACAGGCGAAGCGACCGCAAAATCAAAGCCCATTCCAAGGGCTAAAAGTGTCAGTGCCACAAATCAAAAGCCAGCCTGAACTTGAATGGCTGTGAAACGGAAGAGACTGAGAAATGGAAGGGGAGAGGACTAGAGAGAGGCAGCGATGCTGAGTGACAGACGGAATGGCGGACGGATTGTGTGAGACGAGTTGACGGACTGGCCTGCACTTGTAGCACTTTTGCACCCAGCACTAAGCAGACCAACACCAAAGCCAAATGAGTTCAGCGCCCTGGCAGGGGGCAAGACAAGGGGGAGTTGCACTGCTGCCACTGCCACTGTCGGTTGCTGTCTCTGCTAACGAGTGGCGAGTCGAGCAATGATTGTGGTTACTTGTTGGTTTTCATTTCATTTTTCATGCCACTTCTTTGAGTGAGTTTGCAGGAGCAGCTCGCTGCTGGCCGAGACGCAGGCAAGGTGTGCGGTCAGCTGCTTGTTAAGCACTTTAAACAATGTGGCATCAGCTCCAGCCGCATGGCCGTGCGCCGCACCCCTCCAGCAGATTGTTAAATTTAATTTTGCCACTTGTTTAACCAATGACAGAGCACGAAACGAATGCAGACAGTAAAGCTGGGTATCTGCTTTGACTTTGACTTTGTGTGCCCCGCGCCCAAGCACAATTTGTCAAATGAATTCACAGTCATTTCGCAAAATTGCACAAGCAACGGGACAGCCGGAGAGCCGGAGAGTCGGACAGCCGGACAGCCGGACAGTTGGACATTTGGGCAGCTGCAGGAACAGAGCTGTGCTGCAGAGCTCAAGAGAGACAGCTGAGCGAGCACTTGACACGTCAGCTTCTAAAGTGTAGGGGGACCGTTGGGATAGAAAATATATTTTAAATATGTATATATATATATATATATATATATATATATGTATGTATATATATATATTATGCTCGAATATTACCTGGTAGCTGTGACGGCAGCGCGTTGATTGCGCCACAAATTGCTTCTGACTGAAATAAGCGAGCCCATCGCGTATACGCCACGTTCGCTCTGTGCATTGCACAAGCGTTAAATTTCATTTTCCAATTAAATGCCAAAACGTTAGCTTCTTTTTGCTGCCGCTGCCCCCTGCTACTATTGCTGCTACTGCTGCTGTTATTGTTGTTGTGATTCCGGTTTGCTGTTGTGCAAAAAGTTTTTGCGTCAAACTGACATCGGGGAATATTACAAAACGCGCCACGGAACAACTGCAGAACTGCATCATTCGAAATACCAAAAAAAAAAAAACACAAAAAAAAAACAAAATTAAAGTACATCCACGCACAGTGCTTCTTCTTTTTTGCGTATCGCTTGCAAAAACTCATCCAAAAAACGTAATTGAATAAAAAGAAAACGAAAAACAAGCAAACAACAACAACAAAAAAGTGCAAAACAAAACAAAATGTAAATGACGAACGTCGATTGGCGCGAAAAGTAAACGAACAGCGTGGTTGAGTGCTGGATTGGTGGGGATTGCTGGAGCCGGCGGTATGTTGGGCGGTGGGGGGAGGGGGCACATTGAAGTGGGCCCAACTTATACAAATTGTGCACGTGATGCACGGGACGCAGGCGGCGTGCCACAACGGCGCAAACATTTTCAATGGCCGGCCCGATTAATTAACCATCGAGAATCCACTCGCAAATTGTTTGACAATCAACTCGATTGCAAAAGATTTGCTTTTACATTTTTTGCCAGCCGTCCGCCCCTCCAAAAAGTATCGAATATCAAATTGTTGTTCAGACGCCATTTAATATTAAGAGATTTTTTTTTTTTCGACGCTCGCACTTGACAAAATATTTAAATGCCGTTTTTATTCAACGTGGAGGGCATTCGGCGCTTTATCAAGCAATTATTAATAGCCTTAAATTGTTTATACAAAGTAAACGAAAAGACAACCTAAATCAATCAATTAAAAAAATGCTAACGGCAAATGTCAATCAACTGAATACGTTTTGGGGGCGGGAACACTGCTAAAGGCAGTCCATGGGCAAACACATATATATTTGATTAATATTGAAGAGAGAAAGAGTTAAAGTATATAGATTTATGTGCAGGGTTATTAAATATAAGGCGTGCGAAATAAGTAAATGGGAGTAAAGGACTTAAAACATTATACTCTTCATAAAACTCACTTTTTCTTTTCCAATATTTCGGTTGTCGAGTGCTAAAGCTCTAGGCAAAAAAAAAAAAAAATACGAAAAAGTTCTGTAAGGTTTTCTCGTTAAGTTTATTTTTAGACACTAACCTCGAGCACAAAATAAGTAACTGGGACAGTTTTTTTTTTTTTTTTGAACTTTTGATATAGATATTTTTTAAGCAAGAGATTAAAAAAAATTAATATTTTAATAAAAAATATCTTTTATATTTTATTTTATTTTTACAAAGAATATTTGACTTTCGTACACTTAACTGATAAAGAGCGTGGTAGAATTGTTGCACTGTGTCATATTGAGATGAAAATTTGCGAAATTGCAAAAAATACTGGCTGAAAAAAGAATGCGTAAAAACAAGAATAAAATGGGTAAATGCCCCGTTCGTGCCGTCCATTATTGGTTAAATATAAATTTAAATAAATAAATAAATATATATATATATATATCTGTGATATTTGAAAACTTTTCTCAACATTTATCTTAATCTAAAACACATAATACAAGAGAGAAACTTTTAGCAATGAAAAACAACTGCAAATCAAACAGAGTTCATTATAAATGTAATCTGGAAACTATTAAGGCCTTAGCATAATGCATATCTGGTTCAGTTTCAGTTGACATATTATATGCTTGCCAAGCTGCTTAAGAATTCGAATTAGATGTGGGCTGGACATTTAGCAAATCGTATTAATGATTAAACGTTGAGTAAACAATATGTCCGTTCAGGTCAAGTCCTTGGCAGGGAGCTGCTGCATTATAGAAGCGGCTATATGCAACTGCCAGGTGAGTTCCCTAAAACTGTTTTTTTTTTTTTCTTTTTTTTCTTAGCCAAACTTCTCGACACTTTTCACATGCAATTTTTGTATAAATTTCATTTGACGTTTTTCGCGCAACTTTCGCGATAAACTTAAGATATTTGGACTAGTGCCTGCAGGCAGAAAGACGCAGAGAGTGGGCGGGGGGATTGGCTGGACAGCAGCATATTAGCTGGCACCAATTGAAATTAGAGTGCGTCCGAGGCAGCTGGATACTTGGATACTTGGCTCGAGCGCTGCAAAGTTTTGCGTACAACTTTGGATTGCAATGTGGCGGCAAATTGCAAGTCGCGCCAGAAATTAAGCGGCCGGCCGCAGCATGGCAAACGCAAAGCCACACACCGGTCTCGCCCCGCCCCGCCCCGCCTCGGCGACGGACATGTCCAACTAAATAAAAGTCAAGGCAAACAATTTTCTATTTTATTTGCCTGCCAAGTTGCGGCCACAAATTCGAAATTTTGGTCAGGGCTGCCGTCGGCATTCAGCCCCAGCCTCCATTTGCCGAATGGCAACAGATTTACACCCATCGGATATCGCATCGCATCGCATCGCATCTCGTTTCAGCTGATTTCGTTTTGGCATCGGCAAGTGAGTGTCTCAGCTGCTTGCTGCGGCTGCTGGCATATAATTAATTATGCAGCGACCCTCCCAAAACTATGCAACAGTTATCGCAGCTCAGCCACGCCCCATGCCTCACGCTTCACGTCCTACGTCCCACGCCCTGTCTTAACCACCTGCCAAAAAGTTTTGTGTATTACACGCGGCGCTCATCAAGCCAAAAGCATTTGACGTTTGCCGGCCAAAAAAGTTAAATGAGTTTTTATGCCCGGACCTCGCCTCAGAGCTGCCCTCCCCACAACCAGCGATCCCCATTCATTGCCGCCGCGTGTGCCGGCGACCCCAGCCAGCGAATTCTAATTGGAAAAAGACGCGCGTCCGCTCGCTGGCAATGACAATACAAAAGTTTGCAGCTCGGCGAAATTGAAATAAATTGCCGGCAATAACAACAAACACAATAAATAACAATGAACGAGTTGGCAGCACCTTTCACTGGGCTTCAAACTTCCAATTGGCGTGGGCTCTGCCGGCTCTGGCGGCTCTGGCGGCTCTGGCTGCGCTGTTGTCTTTGGCCAGAGGCTGCCAGCCGGACAGATAGGGGGCAGAAGACTGCTGCGGCCATTTAAAACTTGATTACGAGCCGCGAGTGGAGTGGTCTGAAGTGATGGGGGCGGGCGGGGCTAGATTCGTTGATGTTGCCGATGCTGATGGGATTGGTTAAGTTTTGGAAGGCAAATGAGAATTCTGTGCAGTCTCTCATGCATGTGGGCCGTTAAATCGCTTTAATTGCCAATTTCCGGTTAAGTAATTAAAAGCGTTTTGCCCGCTCGACACGGAAATTGGCAAAAGAGCAATTAAATAGCAAACATATTTTGTGTGCTGCCAACCGAGTCACAGCTCACGAATCAGCCAAGTGCCAACTGCCAGTCGCCAGTTGCCAAGTGCTGACTGCTGATGAGTCACGACTTACAGCTCATTGGGAATGGGAACGGGAGCGGAAGCGGGTGTGGGAGCGGGAGCGGGACACCTCGAGCTGCTAAAATAAATAAATAAATAAATAAATGTGCGCATGAATGATTGCCTGATTGATTGACGTTTGAGTCAAGTACGAGACAGGCTAGCTCGTGGCTGCCTGCTCGCCTCGTCCTTTGCCTCTAAACATTTCAATTAATTAAATTTACATGAGCAGGGAGCCCTTTGCCCCTACTCCTCCTACTCCTCTCCCAACTCATTTATTGTTAATGGCTCGCAAAATAAATTGCAAATATAATAACAAATTTAACCAGTTCTCGACGAGATGAATCAAATTAAATGTCAATTTCGCTCGAAAACAATTGCCTCGTAATATAATAAGTCCAAAGCAAAGAGCTTCATTTGCTTGCGGCCTTCGTAAAAATATTAATTTCCACTAGGACAGCCCAAAAAAAAAAAAAAAAGAAACAGAAAAATATATACATATATAAGAAATAAATAATAAAATATTTAATGGACTTGTGCTTGGCGTTTAATTGCAAATATTTTCACGTTTACTTCGTTAATATTCGCATATTTCGGCATTGCAATAAATACAAAAAATAATTAACTCATTAAATAAGCATTTGGCGTTTGCATTTGCCTGTGCCTTCGCCTGTGCCTCCTCCCCCGCCTGTGCAATTTGCTCGCCTGCCATTTGGTGGCAGCCGCCACGCTAGACCAAGGGCTGTGGGGCGTGGGTGGGACGCGAGCTTGTCATAAATATTGCTTAATGTTTGCCATCAGCTAAATGGCTACGTGGACACCGGCCAGCGGCCAGCGACTGCCATTGTAACGGTGTGTGTGTGTGTGTGTGTGCTCTGCTCTGTTTTGCCTAATGCACGAGCTTGGCTCAGTTTCGGGCAAGTGGGCGTGGTCTGTGCGCGCAGAAAGTGTGGGGAGGCGGGCAGGTAATTTTTGTTGCTGCTAGGCCGCAATTAATGCCAAATGCCAAGAGACAGGCATATGTATATGATTTGTGTGTGTGTGTGTGTGTGTGTATATGTGTGTGCTGGTGTATGTTATTCGGTCTGCCAGCACATGGCCGGACATCATCATTATTGTTCTTAATAACTTACAGCATATAATAAAAGCATAATTTATAATATTCTCTCTACGAGCATGTGCTTCAGGGCTTCTTTTGCTCTCTCTGTGTGTGTGTGTGTGTGTGTGTGTGTGTGTGTGCCTGGCTCATTTTGCTGTTCACTTAATAATTCAGTTAATTAATTTGCACATGCACAAAAGGCGAAGAGAGTCTAAAACTCTTGGCAGTCTTAAATTTCTTACACTCAATTAACATTCAGAATTATTTATCTAAATTGTCGCACACACACACACACACACATACACACACACACGCAGGTGTGTGAAAGAAAAGTCTTGCATGTGCATAATAACATGTGTATGTGAGAGCTGTGGAATTTCAGCAGCAGCAGCAGGAGCAGCAGCAGCAGCAGCAACAACAATGCCAACGACAAATGTTCCAATTGTTGGCATTTGCAATTATTCATACGCCACGTAGACAAATGTGCTGACAGGACACGTAGCTGGGACAAACAGGACGACGGACGCATGGGACATGCAGGACATTCCAGTTTAGATTTGTTACCGGCTTGTAATCGTCGCAGATAATTAAGTTGTAAGCAATCGTAACTCAGCCGGGCAACCGACCGACCAGGTGCTCCGAAGTGCGGAACGTGCGCATGCAATATGAGAAACCATTAGAGGTCCCAGCTCAAGCCGAGCGCCTAGCAGCGTGCCAGCTGACTAATTGACAATGTGCTAAACACTTCAATATATACACTCGTAGCAACATAAACAGAATGCCAAGTGCTCAAGCTTTAATTAAATAGATTTGTGCGTGGCCAAAAATGTCTTTTGCTCTATGAGGCATATGCATTGTGCTTGGGGTCAAAAGTTGTGCAGCGGGAGAGAGGGAAAGAGAGAGAGAGAGAGAGAGAGAGAGAAGGCAGCCGAGCTAATATAGCCAGGTTATTTATGTGAATGGAATGCTTGAGTTGATTATCGTATCTCTTATTGGCCAATAATAGTGACAGGCAAATGCAGAGGCTATAGCTCTGTCCAACTCTCCCTCGCTCCCCATCTCTCCTCCCACTATTCAAGTTTCACCTTTAATAATTGCATGACAAAGGATCTCTCAGAGTGGCTGAACTGCTGCTGTTGTAAACAAATTGAAGGGGTCACAGAATGGAAACTTAGTGAAATGCCAGTGCGATCTGGCGCTCGGGCCCCTCAACGAAATTAAAAGTTACTATTTAGAAGCATTTTTGTACGACTTTGCTCGTTATATGCCTTTTCTGCCGGATCTGTGTCTTTTGTAGTTATTTACAGGCTGCAGCTGCAGCTGCAGCTGCCGACTGCTTGCCTTACGTGCCTGCTGCTGCTGCTGCTGCTGGTCATTAGGGCTATCAAAAGCGAGCGAGACGGCAAAAAGATTATAAGCAAAGTGCTTCAGTTTTTGAGTCTTTGTAAATTATTAAAACACATAATTTACAAGTAAAACCAGAAACGGAGAACGTTTCAAAGGACAATGCTGACAGTGGCAGGAGTCGGCACTGGCTGCTGCTGCTGCTGCTGCTACGGCTCCGACTCCGACTCCAACTCCGACTCGAGTTGCGTCCGAGCACTTTGCGCTGTGGCAAGATTAAAACGAAATGCAGCCAACAATAACAAAGCCAACACAATTTGTTGCAAAAGAAGTTCAGCTGAAGTTGGCAGCACAAAAAATTGCTTTGGAGCAGCATAAAGCAGACACAGGACACGGCCGAGCGAGCAAAGGAAGAGGAAGACAACAGTGTCCGGGTTAAGCTGCAGCTCTTCCACAATGAATTGCATTAAGTTATTTATTAAATATTTTCATTTGCTTACTCGTTGCAACTTTATGCCACACACACACACACACACACATAGCAAAAATACCCAAAACACATATTAAGACATCTGCTTGCTCAAATTAATGGAGAGAGAGAGAGAGAGAGAGAGAGAGATTTGTTTTGAATGCTTATTTCATTTAGATGATGACACAATCATTAATTTCAAAGCAAACACAGTTCGATCTCAGGGCAGTTATTAAGTGCATAGCTCAGCACACGTGACTAACACGGAGTAAGGCCCAAGCAGATAGTCTGTCATAGGCATTGTGAGTACGATTGCTCGACTGGGAGATACCGCGAACTCTTGGAGCTAATATACCCAAGCAATACACACATATGCAAGCTCTGCTTACTTGAGCTATGCTATAAGAAAATCATTTATATTTTCTATATTCTATATTCGGAATGTATTTTCTTTAGCTTCTAGATAGACTTTCTCAATCAAGTCTTAAGAGCAAATTTGTCAAGTTCTCAATTATCTAAATTATTTTAATAGGTTTCTAAATTATTTTAGAAAGGTTTCTTTCTTTTTTTTTCAAATTAGTGGGGAAACAGAGGTGTTATCCGTAATACCAGATGATCTATATATAATATGATCTATCCACATTAAAGTTCATGTTTCTATCTTTTGTGATCTTCAAACTACTTTAAAAAACGTGTGTTAAAGTATCAATTATATCTATTATCGAATTCTATCGATAATAAAGAGATTGGATGAATCGAAAGAAAGGGGCAAAGTCGTTTTGGGTATACATAGATTTTCCATGCGACGAGAATTTGTTCGATAACGCGGGAAAGCCGAGCTCATTTTACAGCTGCGTATTTTATTTGATTTCTCTAGATTTTGCGGCTTACGAGATGTATTTAAAGATCTAAGACGTACGGACGTACAGTCACTGCTAGTGTAACTCAGCTCATGATACCTGATCAAGAATATATATACATTATGGGTATTTGCCACGCCTTCCCTTGCCTCTTGCATACAGTTTCAAAAAGCCATTTTATATACCCCAAAACTGCCATTGTCAATGGGTGCCTGAACTCCTTCAACATTAAAAAGTCGAAGTTTAGTCGTTTTGCATAAAGACAGCTGACAGTTTGTTTGTCAACAGCACTTTTTGGCCGCTAGAATGAAGCAGAACGCAACCTTTGGCTAATGGCAATGATCGGGGAGTGGAGAAAGCGGCACAAATAAAGGCAACGGTCCCGGCGCGAGCCTTGATGCTCACCTCATTAACGAGGCTCTAAAATGAGCCACATAAACATGTTAGCACTGCCCTGAGAATGGGAATTGAAATGAGTTCTCGGGCTGCTGTTGGTTTAGGCTTGCCTTGACACCTTTGCTCTGCACTCTGCCGCTTCTCTGCTGGACTCACAAATTCTCGCACATGCATCATAAAATTATATGAGTGGCGAGCACTTGAGCAGTACGCGGGCCAGAAAGGGGGAATGCGCATTGAAGTGGGTCGTTAGTGGGCAGGCTGTGAAAACGAGTTAATCGTGTCCGGACGCTGCTGAAGGACGAGGTACGTGGTGCGTCGCTGTGCGAATGTCGCTAATTGCGGCTACCTGACAAATGTCGCACCTGCAGGACGCAAACAGCAAACAGCAAATGGGATGCGGTAAACGTGGCCAGGCGAGGCGAGCACAACGACAGTGCCAAATGGCAAATAAACATTACAGTTAAGCTACAGCAGCAACAATGCGAGGAACAGCATCACATCAAAGGATCACCCACTGGGCCGCAGGACCCTTTTTTTCACACTTTGCCAACGGGCGGGAAAACAGCGCCAGTTGTCGGCCAATTGGGCCCAATGACCAGGCCACACAGGACAACACGCAACACGTAATTGTCCTTGTCTATTAGAGCCAAGAGCCAGCTAGTCGAGAGGATATAAAAAAGAGAGAGAGAAAAACATCTGAAAGCAATCAACGAACGAAAATTGCACAGAGAAATACAGCGCAGCAAATGAAGGGATTCCGAAGACAGTTGCTGGCAGGCAGAACGACTGCATGATGCTCGCTCAAACAGTTCAAGAGTGCAGGGAATATAGAATAAGGCTCTACTAGAATAAACCAACTAGAATGACTGCATGATGCTCGCTCAAACAGTTCAAGAGTGCAGGGAATATAGAATAAGCTCTCTTATCAGCTAAGACACAGAAAATATGAGATGATCTACTAGAATAAAACAACTAGAACGACTGCATAATGCTCGCTTTGCAGGTCCAGAGAGGCAACAAAATATAATATGCTCGCCTAGCCGAAGACAGTTGCTGGCAGAAATGAAACAACAGGAATGAAACAGCACAAATGAAACAGCAGTAATGAAACAGCAGCAGACGAGCATGGCCCAGCCTCCTAGCTCTAGTCCATGTCCAAATAGTGCAGCAGGCGAGCTCCAAGCATGGTTTACTCAATGTGATACAAAAGAAATAAAACAGAAGCTGAGAAGAATTGCAGAATTATCGACTCGCCAGCTCCAACAGCGATAAGCCTTTGAGGAACAAAGGCAACGGGCGAGCGCCTCCCACATTGTGACTTATTGATACCCACACGCACACACGCACAGTGGGGCAATGGGGATGCACAAACAGCGTCTGTAAATTGAAAGCCAACAAAATGTTTGTTGTGCCGCTGCCAAAGTCAAGGGAGAGGCGAGCTTGTGCGCTGGAGTGCCAGTGGCGTCGGTGGTGTCAGTGGCGTCGGTGGCGTCCAGGGCAGGTGGGGCACGCCCGCAGCTGTCAGTGCAAAGTGCTGGGCAAACAAGGACATCGCGAAGTAATCAAAGCAAAACAGCAGCCAAAGCGACGCGACCAAAAGGAAAGAGAGAAAGAGAGAGTGTGTGAGAGAGAGAGAGAGAGAGAGAGAGAGAGAGATAGAAGTTCGGTGCTCAATGTTTGCCTTGCTGTTCGCAGGCTTTTCTATTGGCCGAGTAAAGTGAAGTGAATGCCGGGGAGACCAGCACACACCCACACACACACAGGCACACCCACACATACATACACATACATATATATATATATATATATATATATATATATATAGATTGAGGCACTCTCAGCTCAGTCGCTGCTGGACGCGGGCATGGCCAATTGACGGAGCATTGGAGCTGGCAGTCGTAAAGCTGGCATTGGCTACACATTGAACTCGTGCTTGGACTCGTCATCCTCGAGCGTCTCGGGCTGACGCCGCGCCAGCAGGCAGAGCCGGCGATCGGGCGGCAGCGGTCGTAGTTCGGCACTTTCGCTCAGCGGCTGTGGCCTGCGCTCCATGCTCCAGTGCACGCAGCGCGGCATCTTGGACTTGGTGTGCGGCTCGGGATCGGACAGCTCCAGCGATCGTTGCACTTCGTTGGCCACACAGCCGTCACGCAAGTCGGGCAGACTGCGATAGTTGACGATGTCGCTGCTAGCTGCCGGCAGAGGCGCCATGTTCGACACTTGAGTGGCTGTCGTAGCCGAGGCTGAGCTGCGGTCGGCTGTCTCGAGGGGCGTGAACACCTCCAGGAAGCTGGGCAGTCCGGTGGAGGGCTGCTTGGGCGATGGCTGCTCCGAGTTCAGCTTGTGCAGCGTGATGCAAAAGTTCTGAAAGCCATGCACCGTATGATAGTTTCTGCTGTTATCCTTGCCCTGGCACAACTCTGCCTCCGGTCGCAGCCGCGTCTGCCGTATGGTGCCCGGCGACCACGTGTGCTGATAGTGCGGTGCATCCAGATTTACCTGCCTGCGCTCATCCACATCCAGGCGATCGATGGCGCTGTGCAGCTCGGGATCGTGGAGCGCCACCTCGCGTGCCATCCGCACGTCGTGACGCCAGAATTGCTGGTCGCGCTGCACCGCCGGCGCCACCTCCTTGATGCGCAGCACCACCACGCCCATCAGCCAGACGCACACCACATTGAGCAGCGTGAGGGCCATGCTCACCGTGGCGCATATGAAGAGCTCTACGTGCAGATGCTGCGAGTAGTCGTGATGCTTGGACAGATTCTGCAGCAGCTCGGGGTCGATGTGCAGGACGCGGGCGCACAGGGCGATCGCCCACAGCAGGCCGGCGTTCACAGCCGGCGGCAGCAGAGACGCTGATATGGCCACGCCCACCAGCGATCCAGTATTGCCGCCCAGCACGCCAATGGCCGCCGCCGCGCCCGAGACGAGCGCCGTGCAGAGGCCCACGGCCAGGGAGTGGGTGTCGCAGCGCGAGATGATCTCCTCGGTGAAGCCGGAGGATAGCATAAAGAAGCGGCCCAGGCCGCACAGGCAGATGGCGGTGCCAAAGATGAAGCCCGTTCCCACCGAAATGCCAATGCCGATCAGCTCGTTCTTGATGCCCAGCCAGCGTAGGCCGCGATCCCCGATCACCGAGCCGAAGATGACAGCGATAATCGGACCCATCAGCGGCGAGATGAGCATGCTGCTGGATAGGAACAGAAAGCTGTTCTCCACCAGGCCGACGCACGAGAGCAGGGCGGCCGCCATGAGCAGCACCACAAAGTCAAAGTTAATGGTGGCATCGCGTCGCACCACGCGCACCACCTGATTTACGTTCAGGCGGCAACGCACCGAGTCCATGAAACTCTGCCAGCCCACGCGCTGTCCCTCATTCGTTTCGCGGCCGACCGCAGCATCGACAGCCGTGGCGCCAGCGCCCAGGCCCGCGCCCGCGCTTGCGCCTGCTGCAGCCGCTCCAGGCAAGTCGCCGGTCGCCTGGCCGCACTTGACGCGTGTGTCCAGGCAATTGATGGCCGTGACATGGGTGCCCGGCCGTTCGCCAATGCCCCAATCCTGCAGCGTGCAGAGCAGGCACTCGTAGCACTCGTCCTGCTGCAGATCGAAGCGCGCCTGCAGCTGGCCGCCGGCCACGTCCTGTGACCAGAACACATGCTCCAGCCGCAGCTGAACGGCTATCTGTCGCAGCACCTCCTCCAGCGGTGCGTTCCGCGGCATATCCTGCAAGTGCAGCGATCGACTGTTCGGCTGCCCCATCTTGCACTCTGCGCAGTAGGCCGAGTTCCAGCTGTGGCAGGCACAGCTGCAGCCGCTCGGACCAATCGGTCCGGTCGGGCCGGCCAGGCATGCGAAACGCTTGCCCTGCAAATCCAGTTGATCCAGCTCCTGCCGGACCGTGGGCACCGTCACCATGACGCAAACGGAGGCATTCATATTCATGCTAAACTTGAATTTTGTGCGAAATAAAACTAAACTAAACGAATTGAAACGGATCTGTTTATGGGTTATACCGGAGCCAGAGGCAAACAAAGACTGTGTCTGTTAGAAAATCTATTGATTTTTTGTTACTTCTGTCAGAGCTGTCACAGCTGAGCTACTTTGCCGGCTAGCTGAGCCGATAAATATATCAGGTTCGAGCTGTGCGCCAAGTCTACGCAGTGTCCGAATATCCGTGGTGCATCAATTAAAGTTCATAAATGGAAAATAAATATTTATGCTTAAATCAATCTTACTTAATACAAAACTAATATTTGTCCTCTCAGCGCTTGCGGGACATTCATGCCTCAACGGCTGCGAGGGGCGCCTATTTTCGGTCACATTAAATTCGCTCTGTGATTGTTGTAAGCAGGCAAGCGAGAGCAGATAAGAAAATATATATGCATGAATATGAATGAATATGAATGAATACTCTGTGCAAATCATTTGAATTAGATATTTAAAAATCAATTTAATTTCCACATAATTTGCCAGTCGAGCGGGGCTGTTGAGGGCATGTTGCCCCTGCCCGTCTCTCCCCAGCTGCTCCCATTAACATCCATTTTTTTTTTAGAGAACTCTCATTAGTGGCCCGTAAGCAGGGTTGACTGTTAACCGAAATGTTTGCTCTGTGCGGCGGGGGGGCGCAGATGCGGACGTTGCTGCGCTGCCTGCATCCTGTTTGACAAGGTGCCAAGTTGCACGTGTCCTGTTGCCGCATAATCAAGACGGCGGCCAGGACCGAAGGAAGCGGCAAACGGAATGTCAACAAACTGCATGCTGCCATGAAATATTATGAGGCCGTTTGGCTGCCACGTCTGCGGTTTGGCAGTAATAACACGCACACACACATAGCCGGTATAGGGCCTCTGGGCCAGCGGGAGCTGAGGGGCAACTGCCCGGAAGCGTGCAGTTGCTGGCTCCTCTGCAAAGAAAACGCGCAAAAAACGCACTCAAAACGAGCAGCAGTTGCAACAGCAACAACAATAATAACAGCATCGGCTCAATGCAGCCATTGTTCTGTAAACACACACACACGGACACACACACGGACACACACACGCACACACATACCCACACACACACCCACACACACACCCACACATATGCGGGATTTTTTTGTGCTGCATTCATCGGTGTCCATTATCCAGCGGCATTTGTTGTTTTTTTTTTTTTTTTCGTTTTCTTTTTCCTTTGGCCACGCCCTTTTTCCATCTGCGGGTGCGGGTGTGCGTGTGTGTGTGTGCTTTACCGAGATCAAGCGTCAAAATTACATTGTTGGCATACGCTGTGCAACTTTTTGCGCCATTCGCTGCCGTTGGCCAACATTTTATTTTGTGCCTTTTGCGGTGCTGCCGCCCTTTGGTGGCATGCCTCGCGTTTCCTGTGCCTGTCGCCGCCAGCAACAGCATGGAGCTCTTGTTATTGCGACTCCTGTTGCTGCCTTTTGGTCACCTCGAAATCCTTTCCAGCCAGCTAGCCAGCCAGCCAGCCAGCCAGCCAGCCAGCCAGCTATCCAACCATCCAACCATCAAGCCGATCAGCCCATTGTCTGGACTGCTTCAGCCGTTCGTTTTTGGCTGTCCGCAAAATGTGGGCGGCACAAAACGAAAAGAAAAGTAACAAAAAACCATACAATAATTTGAAGAGCAAGCCGAACAGCAGATACCCTATAATTGTAATTTAATTGTATCCTATATACCCTTTATTAATTTATATTTTATTTTATATATGAAATTGAAATTAAATTATGATCAAAAACTAATCGTATTTTATTAATTTATATTTTATTTTAAATAAGGAATTCAAATTAAATTATGATCAAATATTACCCCAGACTAAGATCTATATTTATCTCTTCCCTCAATTGATCTATTCATACTTCAATATAAATTATCCTCTGAAGTAAATTCTGATAAGGGGTATTTCCCAAGTCTATCATACAAACAAAAAAAAAAACAAAAAAAAACAGCAAGTCAGTAAAAAAGAGCGTGCCACTAGACGCAGAACGCAGGACACACAGGACACTGAGGACACAGGACGCACTGAGCAGCGTTGATTGTTGCAATTTCTCGTTAAATTGAATTCAGTCATTCAATGCGAGCCCTGAGCAGAGGGCAGCTGAGAGCTGAGCGCCGAGCGCCGAGCGCCGAGCGCCGCGAGTTGAGTTGAGAGTTAAGAGAGGGAGAGGGAGAGTGAGAGTGAGAGTGCGAGAGAGAAAGAGAGAGCTTCAAGCTGCACAGCTTATTTATGACAAGTGTCCGGACAGCGGACGAGGGACATTGGCAAACGACCGGGCACCGAGCAGGGACAACGAAAAACGGCAATGACAACGCCGATGACAATGACAATGAATGAATACGGCGCATTATGAGATTCTGATTGCGATTGCGATTGCGATTGCAGGTTTCGTTTTCAAATTACACAAAACACATGGCAACAGCTCGTTGGCCAGTTGATTGGCTTAAGCTGAGCATCAGCTCGATGCGCTTAATCAAGGTCTGCCCGCTGAAAGCCAGCTTCATTGTAATAACGCGCCACTTTTATTGCCAGTTGGCAGCCCGCGCTGAGATGCCAGCTTCAATTACATATGTGTGTGAAATAAAAAATAAAAATGTTGCACTGCCGCCGCACAATGCGACGATAAAATAATTAAAGTCGAGTGGAGAGCGATTCAAGCACTTGACGACCCCAATGCGAGTGAATGGCAAATGGTTAACGATGATGGATGAAAGCTTTGAGCATTGTTATTAGCATCAAATACTTGTCTTAGCGCATTTCATTAGCATTTTCATTGGTATAATTTATTGTATTATTATTATTGAATAGAAATACTCTAATCTGCTATTATTATTATTTAACTTTTAGTTATAATAAAATGTATTTATTATTATTGCGCATTAAATATATATAATGTTATTAAGATAATTTATAATTTTACTCATATACAATAATTTTTATTATTATAATTTTTATTGAACTTTTAATACATTTATTTATTACAATTTTCGCATTATATACATAATTATATTATTGTAATTTATTTATATTAATTTTTTTAATTATGATTTCTTAAGCTTTGGCTACCTCGTTACTATAAATTTCAATACCATAATTTATATACTTATTATTATTATCAATATTATTTTAATACTAAAAATTATTAATATTAAAAAATAATTTAGGATATTTTGTTTTTGTAAAATATTTTTATATGAAAAAAAGTTATTTTTATCATTAAAGAAAAATATCATTATCATTATTATTCACTATCAATATTATTATTGTGTATTTTTTATCATTATTATTATTATAAAAATTATTATTCATTTTATTATTAATTTTAATTTTTGTATTTTTAAATTTACACAGTTTATTTTATTATAATATTTATTAATCAAATTTTATTTATTTTTCGTTGTAATGAAATCTGCATTTGTATTAGAATATCTAAAAACTTGTACATATTTTTTTTGATTCATTAAGTCGTATTACAGTTATTATAACTATGAACTATGATCATAAATAAAATTGACATTCATTATTGTAGTAACTCATATGCTTCAATCTTTTTTATTTACTCTCACGCCACACTCAACATATTTACTCTAACAATTTCTTTTATTTGCTCTCAGACTCACAGTAGACAATGCGACTTCAAAAGTTGCATTCCAACTTGAAGCTGTAATTGAAGAATTTACAATGATAGCGGCCTAACCGCAGGCTGATATCAACTAATTTCATTACGATTCGGTTTTACTGCGGAGTAACAGCTGCAGCTCCAATCATGCAGCATTTAGCCAAGCCAAATGCATATTTTAGTCGAGTAATGGAAAGGGGGAGAGGAAGGGGAGTGGGGCGCGCACAATGCAAAAAGAAGGGGCTTGTCAGTGGTAGGGCGGTGAGAGGGGGGCGGGGGTTAGGAAGTGATGGCTCGTAAATAACTAAAATGCCAACCGCACAGCTACAGGAAAAGGCAGCCAAATGCAAAATTATGCGCCGCATTTAAATGTAATTTGCATTTATTGCCATTAATTGAGTTCCAGGACGCGCCAGTGTCTATGTGAGTGTGTGTGCGTGTGCGTGTGCGTGTGTGTTTGCGGGTGCGTAAATATAGCCGAATGAATTGCGTCAAATGAGTATTTAAGCCTTTTCATTGAGCAGCAGCAACAACAACAACAAGAGCGGCAAAGCCTCGGGCATATGGCAAACTAATGAACCGAGTGCTGGCTAAATCTGCTTCGGATAGGCTCATAAGAAGGCTGCTTATGGATGCAGATACGCATACAATTATAGCTGGCGAATCTGCCGAGCTTGTGGCATTAAATAAAGTGCAGCAGCAGCGCAGCAGCAAAAACTTTTGTGCAAACAGCAAATCCCAGCCATTCCAATTACTTAGCACAATTGTTTGAGTAAGTGGCCAACTTCATGTATATCCCCCTCTCTCAATTTGCCTCTGTCGCTCACTCTCTGTGTATGAAAGTGCCAAATAAATAAGGTGCAAACACGCATATGTGTGCGTGCGTGTGTTGGCAGTTTGCTGAGCTCGTTTTGCAGCTTAAATGCCAACAAAATCGCAATCGTCTAACGTTATCCTTATCATTGTTATACTTAAGTTAACAGCAGCTTAAACAACAGCAAACACACACGCACGCACACAGACACTAATCAAGCACTCACACACACTTGTGCCAAGGCACCTTGAATTTTATGTGCGGCACAGTGGGCTGCAAGCGTCAAGAAATTTAAATGAAGCTTTGCTTGATTTCCGTTTACTTAAAAAAATAATAACCAACCATTTAAAAAATGTTTGTAAATATTTTAAATTAAGTTCAGTTTGCTCTAAAAATAATTATCAACAATTATAGAAATTTTTTAGATTTTATGCATTTTTGTATACTTTTATTAAGTTCAGTTTATTTTAAAAATAATTATCAAATATTTAAAAAAATGCTTATAAATATTTTTTATCCATTTTTTATACTTTGCTTAACTTCAGTTTAAAAATGTTTAAAATATATATAATGCATTTTTGTATACTTTTATTAAGTTTAGTTTATTTTAAAAATAATTATCAAACATTTAAAAAAATGTTTATTAATATTCGTTATCCATTTTTTTATACTTTGCTTAACTTCACTTTACTCTAAAAATAATTATCAACAATTTAAAAAATTTGTATAAATATTTTTTATGAATTTTTTTTTATTATTTTATTAAGTTTTTGAATTATGTAAAAGTCTTGTTCAGTCACTTTAGGCTTTCAATTCAATTCAAGTTAAAATTCGATTCAGGTTTAACACTTTCGACTCACTGTGCTCGTCGATATCAAGAAAAGCGATTTGGAGTAAGTGTTGTCGCTGCCCAAGCAACAGCAGCAGCAGCAGCAGCAGCAACAACGGCGTCAACACAAGCCATGTGAGTGCCTGGTGAGTCTGTGGCGGCGGCAATTGTAACGGGAGAGCATTTGACTGGGCTTTTAGCCACGCTCATTTTGTGGCAGGCGCAAAGCCCCATAATCAGAAAGCTTTTGCACTTTATTTGTGTTAGTTTCAATTATATAAACAACGGCAGTGGCAGTGGCAGTGGCAACGGCAGAGGTAGTGGCGGCAAGAAGACCCAATTACCGCTTGATTTAGCACACGCACACAGCAGCAAACAGGCTTAAGCATCACTCACACACACCATGACAAACTTATTGAGATTCATTGAGCAGATTGTGAAGCCTCCCTTCAGCTGTGCAACGTAACCCCAGCCAACAAGCCACGCCCAGCTATGGGCAGATTTGACAGGCAGACAATAGCTAATGCTTCAGCTGGCAAATACAAATACAAACAGGCACATTCAGTTGAATTATGTGTATGTGTGTGTGGGTGGGTGTGTGTGTGTGTGTGTTTACTTTGCATAAAAGCTCAGCCATTGAAAACTAAAATACTGCACAGCACATTGAGACTTTGTATTGCATAGCATTAGGCGGTGTTTCATTTATATTTTATGCACACACACACACCCAGTCATACACACACTCACACACACACTCACACACACACAAGCTTTTAAGTGCGTCGTTTTATCGTCCAGCATTCAGTGTGCATTTTAGCTTAATAGTTAAATAAACAACAATTTCCTTCTGGCAACTATTGCCATTTGGCTTACAAGCGCCTCCCCACCCCCTGGCATAAATACAAATACAAATTTTCTTATGTAATTGAAATATTTTATTTATGTATTGTTTTTTTTTTTTTTTCTGCTGCTTGTGTTCCATTTGTTTGACAAATTCTACGTCGTTCGATATGCAAAATGCAATCGATTCCATTTTCTCTCTCGCAAATTTTTGGTTTATTTGTAGTTTTTATGCCAGCGCAGCGAGCTGCAGGTAACATCAGTTTGTGCACGGCCGTCATCAAATATATGAGTGAGCCTCAAGGTATGCAGCGTGCAGGCAGCGGCACTGTGGCCGCTACGCGCCGCTAGGTGGCGCTGCCGCCTACTGACGAATGACAGCCCGGGCGGCCGTAGCCGCATGCACAAACAAACTCAGCTGCTGCAATCAGCGCCTAATGCAATCGTTAGGTAAACACGCATTTTCACAGCTCTGCCAATTTCACCAACGCTGCCACCAGCGCACCCGCACCCGCACCCGCACCAGCACCCTCGCTTGTATTTTATTCGCCATGTTAACATGCCGTCTGCATATGTTTGCCAAAGAAATTTTTTTTTCTCTTTTTTTGGGAAAAAGTTAAATTTTCCTAATGGCATTTGCTACACGAGTCAAACACACCAACAAAAGCAGCAGCAGCAGCAGTAGCAACAGCAGCAGTAGCAACAACAACAACGACATCGACACCTACCGGCGCGCCGGCTGCATGCGAGTGTGACAGATATTTTAGCATATTATGGGCGTGAGTATGTGTGTGTGTGTGTGTGTGTGTGTGCGTGCGTTTGTTTGCTTGTCTGTGCATCCCTATGGGCGCCAGCTTCCTGGCCCTGAATTTGTTTCTATCGCCTGGTAATTCTAATGCCTCTCGTCACTAGCAGCTGGCGTTAACATTTGCATCCGCATCTGAAATCGCGGATTTTGTTTGCCTTTAGTAAGGCCAGCCAGATGCAGCTGCTGCTCAACGTTTTCGAGCCGCTGCGGACAGCTTTTGATGCATTAGGCGAACAATACACTTGGCTATGCCGAGTGCCAAGTGTCAGGCTTAGTTCCGGTAATTCACAGTTAGTCAAGTTGCCTTAATTAAGCCTGGCTTACTGGGTAGCATATTAGCCAAGTGAATGTATTTATTTAATGGAGCAGGGAAGTGCCTGAAGCCCATTCCAGAGTCAAGCTAAAGCTAATCTCTCAACATCTCTATTCATCTCTATTCTATAGAGGCATAACCCTCATTTTATTATTATTATTATTATTATTATTATTATTATTATTATTATTATTATTATTATTATTATTATTATTATTATTATAATTATTATTATTATTATTACTATTATTATTATTATTATTATAAATATTTTTATTTTTATTACTATTTTTTTATTTATTTTCTATTATTTTACTTACCTTTGCCCATCGGCTGAATTTTCACTCTGCTTTAGAGCTAAGATTAATTAAAAATAAAATGTTTTGGTTTCTTTTTGCTTTGTTTCGATATTTTTTATATTTATGTTTTTCTTTTTGTTTGTTTTAGACACCAACAGAAAAAAAATTTATATCTATTTACATGCATTACATTTACTTTACAATAATATTTTGTTATTTGTTTCGTTTTTTTTTTCGATTTTTTTTTTTTTTTTGTTGAGTTTTAGATAACATAAATAATACGCTTAAATGCTATAAAAAAAATTGTATCTCTAACATATAAATATACTCGTATATCTTTGAAAATGTTTCATTTAGCAGCATTTAAAAAGCAACGCATTTTTTTCGCTTTCATTTTTGTTTTTTTTTTTTTTTTTTTGTTGAGCTTAATTGAAATTCAAATGCAGCAGCAATTTACAATGTTTAAAATTAAGCATGTTAATGGCTTTCCACATGGGGTATATACACAGAGACAACTACAACGAGGCTTCACATAAAAAGTAATATATATATATATATACATATATATATATATATATATATATATATATATATATATATATATATATATATATATTATGTATGTATGTATGTATAGAGAAAGGAATTACGATAATAATTATATTAATAATATTACATAGGTACGGATAGGGGTGGTGGGGGGTGAGCTGGGCGTGGTTAAGCTAAATAATAATTTGCCAGAAGCACTTGTGTTTATATACACACACAGGATACATATATATGCGTGTGTGTGTGTGCATGTGTATGCTAAAAAACTAGCTTTAACTTTAGATAATCACAATGAAATATTGCTAAGGTATGCAACAGCAACAGGCGGCAATGCACGTGTCCTGCCCCACAGAAGCACAATAATAAAACTATTGTAAAAATTGATATATGCATACGCATCTCGATGCGATATATATACATATACATATATATCGTGTTAAAATTAAATCAACAACTTAAAAAAAAGCAGCAAGGTAAATAACAAAAAAAAAAAAAAATATCTAAGAATTGTTGAAAACCAAAAAAAAAAAATATATATATATATATATATGAAATTATAAACAAAATTTGTTGACGTTACGAAATATGTACAAAAAGATAAACGAATACAGAAATTCATTAATTTATATATATATATATATATATAAATGTATATAGATTGGAAGTAATTAAAATTATTAAATATTTATAGACTGAGAGCTAAGTTGTATGTGTGTATGTGTGTGTGTGTGTGTGGGTAGGCTAGTTAGACGCTGTTGCAACTGGACAAACAGTGAGCTCAACGCACTATTGAGGCGTTGTTTGCCAACGGCACCGTCAGACGACACGGCAGCAATCCCAACCGACCAGCGGACTCCAGCGACTCTCCACATGGGCGAGAGCAGCTAAGAGCAGCGCGCAGGCATTGGCATGGCGCCAGGGTATCGAGCCGCATTAGCGAATTGTCCTGATGCGCACCAGCAGTGAACGATCCTCGCCCTTCTCATCCACCTGGCGATCGAGACGCCAGCCAATGCTCGGCAGCCACCAGAGCGACGCATAATTGTCATCATTCTGGGCAGCTGCGGCTGCTGCTGCTGTTGTTGTTGTTGTTGTTGTTGTTGTTGTTGCCACTGTTGCTGCTGCTGTTGTTGTTGTTGGCTTTGCTGTTGGCTGTGGACTCGCGCCTAAGCTATCTACTCTAATTATTTTACTATTTCTATTGCTACGATTTGAATTAATACTTAATTGTTGTGTGCTTCTCGTGGTGTCAGCAACTGTTGCTGTTGCTGTTGTTGCTGTTGCTGCTGTTATTGTTGCTGCTGTTGTTGTTGCTATTGAGCTATCAGCAGCAACATTACCTGCTATTATTGTTGTTGCAATTGTCTCTTCTGTTTGTTCAGTTGCTGTTGTTGTTGCTGCTGCTGTTGTTGTTGCTGCTGCTGTTGTTGTTGCTTCTGTCGACGTCTGGCCCAGCATTGGCATAAGGCTAGACCAAAAATTTGTCGTCTCTGCCGCTGGAGTGCTAGACGCATCCGAGCTGCTCTCAATGATCGTTGCTTCTGCTGCTGTTGTTGTTGTCATTGTCGTTGACTGCTGCTGCTGCTGCTGCTGCTGGCGCAGCTGCGATAATCGTCGCCTGTCCTTAACCAGTTCGTTTATAATGCGCAATTCTTGTTCGAAATTAATTTTAATTGCCGCCCGCTCACTGTCACCCTGGCCTCCGATTGTATTTGTCATTAAATTGTCACTGGATGCCATATCGCTCAGCATATCCAAGTCGCCGTCAGCAGTGCTGCTACTGCTGCTGCTGCTGGAGGTGGTGCTGCTGGTGGTGGTGCTGCTGCTGCTGCTGCTGCTGCCAGCAACATTTCTGCTAAAATGCTGATAATAAAACCGGTCATCATCTCGAGCATTGCCATTGGCATCTTGATGTATGGCAGCAGCTTCGGTTTCAGTAGCAGCAGCAACTGTTGCAGCTGTTGTTGTTGTTGCTGTTGTCACTGCTGCTGCCGATGATGATGATGATGCTGCTGCTGCTGTTGATGTCAATGATATTGCTGTGGCTGTAGTTGCTGCGGTTGTTGTAGCAGCTGTTGTTGTTGTTGTTGCTGATGTTGCTGGTGTTGTTGTTGCTGCTGCTGCTGCTGCTGCTGCTGCTGTTGTTGTGGTCGAGCTTAACTGAACCGGTTGCACTTTCGATTTTTTCAACACAGGCACATCTAGCTCTTGTTCTGACAGTGTTGGTGTTGTGGGCGTAGCCAGCGATGCAGTTGCTGGTGTTGTTGTTGCTGTTGCCGTGGCTGTTGCTGTTGCAGTCGCTGCTGCTGTTGTTGTTGTTGTTGTTGTATCTGCATCGCGCTCTGCCGTCGTTGGTACAATATCCGTAGCTGACTCGTCAGCATCCAGGTCGGCGCTGAGCAGCGGCGAGACGCGACGATGACTGAACGGCGGCATCATATCGACGCTGCTGCCATAGGCCGGTAGAAAGGCGTCGACCTTGAGCAACTGCTCCAGGTCTGTTTCGAGCTCAGCCTCAGCCTCGGCATCGGCCTCGGCCTCGGCATCGGCATCGGCCACAGCTGCAGTCGCTGCCACAGACTCGGCAACGGTCTCCGCCGCTGACTGCAATGTCGCCCCCGCATCCGGCTTGGCATCCGCGTTCGCTTCGGGCTCGGCGCGCGTCGAGCTTGTCACCAGCTGAACCGCAGGCTCTGCGCGCACCGATGCGCCCGCTGGCACAACAATCGCATCGATATTGCCAATGTCGCTGAAGGACCCAATGTGGCTGCCGCTGCTGGTGCTCGAGACGCTGAGGCTTGTTGTGCTGGGCAGAACATTGCTGGATTCAGCCTGCAGATCGTGTGCGTTTTCAGCGATGCGATTGTTCGCCTGCTGCTGCGCCTTGATGGCGTCTTCGCGCATCGTCGCTATGGTGGGTGTGGGCGTGGTTGTTGCCGTTGCCGTTGCCGTGCCAGCCGATGGCGATGTTGCCGCCGTTGTAGTGACAACATCGGGCTCGGATGCCGTGGGAAATTTCTTTTCGAATATATTGAACTTGAGCGGGGCATCCTCGCTGGGCAGCGCCTGGTCCTCGGCGCCGCTCTCGCTCTCGCTCGAGGGCAACGTGGGCAGCATACTGGGCGGCATGAGCGGGCCCAGCGGCAATGGCTCGTCGATCAGCTCATCGCTCTCATTGTCGCTGTAGTCGTAGTCGGTGAATGCAGTGGGCGCACTGCCGTAGCCCAGCTGTTCCTGCAGCTCCTGTGCGACCAGATCGGAGGGATCAATGTTGGTCTGCAGTATGCAGCGCTCGTTGAATAGCTTATGTCCCGGCGGACAGCGGAGGAAGGGCAGCGCGAATATCGACTTGGGCATGATTTTCTTTTGCTTCTCGAGCGATTTCTGTTCGAACGGCAGGCGCAGCCAGGCATCCCACGCATCCTTCTGTGCGTTGCCCTCGATGGGCCGCGAGGTTATCGGCAGCGCCTCAACCCCGACCGCCGCCAGCGCCAGCAATCCGTGCACCAGCAACAGCATCCGCATGCCTCTCGACGACGATGCCATGGCGGCAATCCTCCAGCTCCACTGCGGCGGCAGTGTTACCAATCCCACGATCCTAGTGCCGCTTATCTCTGCAATCGAAAATGAAACGGAAACGAAAACGAAAAGAAAGAGAATGGATTAGTATGACTGGCCACAGTCAAAGCTTAGCTACCTTCTCTCGCCATCGCCCTCGCCCTCGCCCTCTCCCTTTCCCACTCCCTTTCCCCCTATCCCTCTCCCTCTCCATCTCCCTCTCCCTTAGAGCACCTAATGCGCTTTCTGTGCCACCAGCAGCTGTTCTGCTCTGTGAGTTTTTGCCCAGCCGCATCTTTTGTGGCATGTGGAACAATACCGGTTTTCAATTGTGTTTGCCTCGGCCGCACACGGAGCGTGCCACAATGGCATTAATTCAAGAAGTTTCCAAGCAATTCAAAGCCAAAAAAAAAGAATAAAAATAAAAAAAAAGAAGAAATAACAGC
This sequence comes from Drosophila mettleri, assembly GCA_035047625.1. Classification (NCBI taxonomy): domain Eukaryota; kingdom Metazoa; phylum Arthropoda; class Insecta; order Diptera; family Drosophilidae; genus Drosophila; species Drosophila mettleri. The sequence continues at coordinate 11,168,078 of JAWNPI010000109.1, read as the reverse complement.
GATAAATTATAAGAAAAGTGATTTTTGTACCTCTTAAATATTAATATTAAAAAAAAAAAAAAAAAAAAATATTTAGATTATATATTTATATATATAAATATAATATATAATATATATATTTTTATACATTATATTGTTACGAGATTAAGTTTTAAATTAAAATATAAGCTTGAACACTCTAAGACAAACATGAAAATTTCAGAGCTCATTTCAGAGCTGTTAAAATTTGATATTAAAGTTCATTAATTACTAAGAGCTACAGTCAGCCCCTGCTGAATAAATAAATGCTACTCTGCTTATATATATTTATTTATATTTCTGTTGCTCATATCTTTGTGTATATATGATATATATAAATAAATAAAATGAAATCTTTTAATTTATTTAATTATAAAATTATAGATAGCTCAAGCTACGCTTAAGAGACAAATGTAATCGATAATATGGAACTTAAAAAAGATAAACTCTTAAGCTCGCTATTGCATACACTGCGAGTATATCGTAAAAATTCTATAGCTGTTGTGGCTCAAGAGGTCGGAGAACAGAGCTATTTCAATTCATTTTTTATTTTATTTTTATTCATCCCGATCATGAGTATATATATGGATTCTGACACGCCTTCTGCTGCCTGGTTACATATATTTCCACTTGCCATGAGTGCAGAGCATACAAATTAACATATAAGACGTATTTGCACAAAAAATCACATTAAATATTTAATATTATATATTTATATAAATATTATTAAAATATTTATATATTATTGTACACAAAAAAAATTTTTTATATTTATTAAAACAATTAAAATTTAATTAATTTGATTTTATGAATTTCCCATAAGTATTTTTGCTCAAGTATTTGTTTTTTTTTTTTTTTTGTTGCTTACTTTCTGAGCAGTTGCGAACCACTGTGCGCTTGACGCTGGCGTCGGCGGCAGTCGTCGCACACAAAGATTGTGAACTTGGGCATCGCTTTAATGTTTTAATGGGTATATCGACGGTGGCACACACGCACCTACACACACAAATGTATGTCTCGCATCAGTCATCTGTGCTGTCATTATCAACGGCAACAATAATAGTAATAATAATAACAGAGACAGCAGCGGCAACAACAACAACAACAACAACAACAACAACAACAACTGCATCAACTTGTTGCTGCCACAGCAGTCATTGTTGATGTTGCACTTTGCTTAAGCACACACACACACACACGCATGCAGAGTGGTACAATGTTTATTTACGACAAAGGGAAAGAGCGAGACGGACGAGCCGAGCCTATGGACATATATGTAGGTTATCTGCGGGTTCTTAGAATTTATGAGTTCAAGTGTGGCACATTGCAACCGCGACTTTTTCCCACTGCTCTAACTGTTGCACTCAAGTTTATGGCCGCCTCTTGTGTTGCTGTTGCTGTTATTGTTGTTGTCATTATTACTTGTTAATAGCTTTTTAGTGGGCCCGGCTCGGCGTATCGGTCATAAAACTGCCCACTGGCCATTGGCCATCTAGCCTAAGTCCTCGCCTCGCCTCGCCCTCTCTCTCTCTCTCTCTCTCTCTCTCCGCTGCAGCTCCCTCTGTTTAGGCAATGCGTGTGAACGACGTCAAGAACCTCTTGACAGACAGACACACACACACACACACACACACATGTGTTACATACATATATTAAATAAGCACTTGATAAGGTTAATGTCATTACGGTATTATGTAAGACAATGACTTTGACACCCGCAGCACTGCGTATGCCCCACAGCTCAATTAGTTTAACATTTGAAGTGCCCACAGCCTAAGAGTGAATGCAAATGTTGTTTTCGTAGCTCTCCGAGGGGGCCCAAGTTCTCGAGTCTAATATTAACCCATATATGTATATATAAATGTATATATTCTCCGCTCGGGCTGAGCAGGACATGGCAAGTAGGAATCAGTGCAGCTAGCTGGCTGGCAGTCAGATCTATGCTGGCTATGATATTGTTATCATATGTGTCAGCCTCGTGTCTCACACTCGCAGTTGCCTCTGCATCCTGGCTACGCTGGCTGGCTGGCTGGCTGGCTGGCTGTCAGTTGGGGCCCGCCAAATTGAAATCAACTTCACACGTCGCAAATTTTTAATTAAAAATCAGCAACGGATGTCAATTTGGGGCCACAGCCCAAAAAGGATCCCGCCATGGAGCGACCGACTCACAACACTTCAAATCATTCAGTTTTTTGTTTGCTTTCTTCAGTTTCAGTTTCGGTTTCGGTTTCAGTTTTTTTTTTTTGTTTTTTTTTTTTTGTTTCTCTCGTTTTTGTTTTGTTTTGTTTTTTTTTTTTTCTTGTTCGCTGTGCTCCTCTCTATTTGATGTCCTTTGCTTTTTCGGACAACATTTGATGCCTTTTACGCGTGCAATTCCATTTGGGCAGGCGACAGGATTTAGGGTCCTATCTATGATTTTGTTGTCGCACACACACACACACACACACACACATGCATAATTCGAGGCCACACACATTGACATGCTGCTAATACATTACAGCAGCAAACCGACAGCAACACGAACAGGACACGTAACTGTGCTTTCTGTTTCGTGCTCGCACGTATTCAATTCAATTCAATGATTCAATCCCATTCGGCATCCTTCAAAACACCAACAACACACAGACTCTCTCTGTGTGCGTGTGTGTGTGTGTGTGTGTGTCTGTGTGTGTCCCGCTATTCATTTGCCAATTTTTTATGGTGTCCGCGAAACGCCACATGCAAGCACCACGCAGCGCCCTCCTCACCCTGTGCCAAGCTATTCATGTGCATGTTGCTGCCTATCAGCAACATCAGAGTTGCCTCACTCTCACTCTCTCTTCCTCTCACTCTCCTCCTCTCCCTCTCTCTGTGCTTTAATATATGCAACTTTTTGCTTAACATTTTACCAAATCACACACAATTCTCACATAAATTTCTCTTTCTTTCTTGCAGCAATCATTTATCGTGGCAAAGGTAAGCTTCTATAATAGGAAACAAAATGTTTAAAGTTAAGAAAAAGTTTGAGCAAGCCTAAAAAACAACTTAAGTACGATTAACAAAAAAAAAAAAAAAACAAAATAATTTCCGCTCAGCTTAAAGCGCGAAGCTAAGCTTAACACACTTTGTCTTATAGGGTAGACAGAGACATCACAATGATGTCTTGAGCAGAGAGACTTGCATAACTGTCCATTATCAGATAGACGCTTTCTTAGCCAATTACCACATATAATGGCCAAAAGTTACAGTGGGCCTAGCGCTCTGCTAGAGTATTCCAGCAGCGACTTGCTTACACTTTGGCCACGCAATGCTGCTCCAGTCAGACACTTGAAGTAGGATTTCGGGTTTGCTGTTTCAGTTGTCCAAACAATAAGTCATCTGTTTTCAATTTTGTTTTTGTTTTCTTTCTGTCTTTGTGTGTGTGTGTGTGGGGGGGGGGGGTGTTGGGGATATTGGGGATGGGCTGGAAATCTGCAACAGAAATGTATTTTTGGAAGCGCCGCCCATGCATTGCCCAATTGTGTTGGCCTGCAGCAGGCGTTGCATCATTAGTGATCTCATCGCTGGCCAAGACGTTCGTTCGCCGTGTGCTGCAGCGGGCAAATTTCAATGCATATATGCATGCGGGTGTGCGAGTGCGCGCGCGTGTGTGTGTGTGTGTGTGTGAAGAGCTGGGCATTCAATTACCCATTTGCGAGCGCAGCTGATGATCAAAGTAGTCCAATTAGCAGCAAGTGGCAGTCGCTTGGCTACACAGCCAGCCGAGTGGCCATTAGAAGTGGCTTATTATGCATTCAGCAGGCCACACAGAGTATGTCAATGTCTGGCCGAAAGAATTATACAATCGAGCCAAAGCTAACGAATCTGGTTTGCCAGCGTTGCCTACGCACGTGGACACATACATGCATGTACACATGTATGTATGCAGAGCTGGAACTACGGCTAAATAGTGTATCAACCAGTTTTTGGGCTTCAGCCGTGTAGTAAAAATTGAAAAAAATGCAAAACAGTCGCGCTCAACTGAAACAAAACACAGAGAGAAAAGTTGCCGCTGTCGCTGCTGCTGCGGCTGCTGCTGCTGATGCGCCGCAGCCAAGGCAGGGGCATGCGGCTCATAGTAGTTCAGCAGGCAACTGGAACGCAATTTTACACCGCTCTTGTGGTTTATTTATGCGACGTTGCGGGCGGAGATGGTGCTGCCGGCGGTGCTGTCATTTAGTTTTCATAGCCGCTTAACAGCTTTGCCAATACCAGCCAACAGCTAGAGCCAGAGCCACAACAATCAGTCAGCCACAATCGACGACTGTCGAGTTGGCCAGGCAGCCAAAAGGCGGCCTAAACCAATGTGGACAGACAGTGGATGCCAAGTTGTCGCTGTGGCAACCGTAACCGTTGCCGTTGCCATTGCCGTTGCTGTTGCTGAGAACGCACTTGAGAACCGTTACGATTCGTGCGAACTGCTTAACTAGTTGTGGGCCCCCCTCAAAAAAAATACATTTATATATGTATATATAATAAATGAGTGGAAAGTGTGGCTATTTATAGTCAGCTGTTGCAGCCAGATAACTGCAATTAAAAATAGTCGCGCCAATCAATATAAATATGTATATTTATATACATTTATATATATGGCTATTTATGAGATCAGCTCAGGAAATACTACATCGCTGATGCTGTTGGAGGCCAGGCGAGGCGAAGAATTAATTTGCAAATCAATTAACTTAAGGCAAAGTAATTAATAAATGCGCATTAACAAAATCTTCAAGTCTCACCAACATCATAATCACAGCGATAATGATAATGATAATGATAATGATAATGATAATAATGTACAGCACCATCGTCGCCTCTATCAACTGGGCCAATTTCACGAACTTGCCGAACTGCAGCGCACTCAAGTGACATCATCGTTTCTGGAAATTCCATTAGGCAGAGGGGGAGAGAGAGAGAGAGTGAGAGAGAGAGAGAGCGGGAGAGTGAGAAGGGTGCCACTTATCTAATAAATAATTGTAAAATGCAAACAGTTGTCGCCCTTTGTTTGGCTCGACATGCAACTGCAATAAATTGTTGCCTGTTGCCCGTTGCCCGTTGCCCGTCGTCACTCAATTGCAGCTAAATGAGCCATGATCGATGTCTAGGAAATTCAGCCGCACAGCCAGCCAGCTACCCGCAATATTTATCGCGAATGGCGGGGGGAAAATTGATAAATTTATAATTGAAAATTGATTTCCAAACCAAAGTGCGTTGCGTGTGAAAAAGGCGTGAGAAACGCAGCACAACGAGCCGCTTTCAATCAGCACGCAGCAGCAGCAGCAGCAACGGCAGCATCCAACAGTTAGCTGTTAGCTGTGCCACCAGGTGGCATGCCTCACTGCGCGCCTGTGTCTGAGGCTGGCCAAAACCCATGCCTCAATTGCAAAATAAACAAATGCCCCGAACCAAGCTACAGCCGCACGACTAGCAGCTACCCTGCCTAACGAGCTCAACTCGAAAAATAAATTTAGATCTTCTGCCTTGTCTTTACAGTAGCTCAAATTAGTTGAAAAAAATATCGAATAAAAAATCAAAGCTCTAAAAAAAAAAATAAATAAATAAATGAAATAAAATAAATATATATAAATTAAAAATAAAATAAAAAAAATTCATTTTTAATAATAATTCAAAAATTCTTAGTAAAAACTTGCAAATACCTAAACAGATTTTATATTTATATATATCATTTTAATTAACCAAATACAAAATATATAAACTCAAATTAGGGAAATAAACTTTTGCCAAATCCTCAGTAAATTAGAGCAATCGGGTATATTAGCTGCAATTGGGAATTTCATCTAATTTCGAGTGCATCTGGGATCTGGGATATTCTTTGGCGGAAGCAGAAATTTTGTTAGGCTGATGATATGATAAGCAGCAGCTGGACGGCGAGACGCAAATGTGGCGCCAAGGGACAGCCAGACGGACCAAGGGACGGACGGAAAGCCAGTCTGACCAAGGGACGGACAGGCGGCATGCAACAACTGCCCTAGTTGTGCGTGTGGGTGTGCGAATGGGTGTGCCTTGGCCGTGTGCGTGTGTGTAAGTGTGTGTGAGCAGCGACACGAACGTAGCCACTCTGAAATGCGCACGCAGACGCGTGCCGAATTCATAAAAACGCATTCGATTCGATTTACATTAAGTCGCACTTAGGCCAGCCAAAAACCCGGCGAACGTTGAGCGAGGCACGAAATTTGAGTCCAATCAAAATGAAAAGGCAGCAGCAACAACAGCAATAATAATCGACATAAAAGTCCAAAAGCAAACAACAGCCGAGAACAAATCGCATGCAAGAAAAACGAAAATCAGAATAAGACTGCCAGGCATAGCCGACCGCCCAGATGCGCTACAAAACGGCCAAAGTTCGGCCTATCAATCGTATGGGCGCTGAGCCATAAGCTCTTCCGCTCTACATGTGGCATGGCTCATTAGCATAAGTTGCGCTTAGCCTGATATATGACAATATGTAAATGCGTCTTAAGAGCCACAACTATGTTAAGACGAAGCGTGTGGCATGCGGCATGTGGCATGTGGCATGTGGCATGTGGCATTCGGCATGTCGCATGTCGCCTGTGTGGGCCCAGCATGCCCAGCGGCGAGTGTAGCGCAACTTTTTTGCCAGCACTCGCTTGACTCATATTATAATTGTTTCTGTGTCGCTGTTTGGAGTTTTGCTTTCCATACACACATGCACACACACACACACACACGTGGGCTACGAAATTTGTAAGCATTTAAATGTTGAGCATCAAGAAATGTTGTTGTTTGCGGCTGTTGATTGTTTTGAATGTGCTTTTCATTTTCATTTCTGCCTCACTTCATTCCACTCAAAATAATGTGTATACACACACACACACACATACACACAAACAAGCTGGCAGAGGTCATGGCTGTGGCTGACCCAACGCCCACACCCACACCCACACCCACACCCATGCCCATGGCCAACACTTTATGCACTATGCCTGCTCTCCAGGCCCAGGCCCATGCCAGCCCAACAGGTTGTCCGTGAGAACCTGAAGCTGCCTCAACCTGCCAGCATTTTGTGTTGCCAACTTCCCCCACACACACACACACACACACACACGCACGCATACACAGAGAACGACTAGCACACACAGACACATCCTCCAACCGTTGTATTTACAAAACACTCGTAAGACAGCGTTTGTTTACCTTTCAAAAACGAAATGTATCTCTCGTCACCCAGCGAGCCCTGGTCCGGCCTAGCCTGGCCTGTATCTTTGCCTAATTACTTTAACGTTGCCATTTTTGGTTGCCCCTCGCCCTCGCCCATGACCATTTCCCATTTTCCATATCCCGTTTCCCATTTTGCATTTTGTGTTTTTCCACTTAAAAGTTTTCAATTTGCGCATTATTCGATGAACGTGGGAAAACTATTTGCGCGCTGCCGAAACGCAATTGAAAATATCCAAAGATTTTCACACTCACTTCTGTATATAGCCGATATATATAAATATATATTTATATATATATATATATAAATATTTATATATATGTATGTGGACAATCCAAGGCGCTAGGCCGAGCAAATGTTAAGTGTATCCAATTAGTGCAAGGTTTCGGCTAACTGTATTTGTGTTTGTATTTGGTTTTGTATCTGTAACTTCACGTTGTATCTCTGTGACTCAAACAAAATAGAAAAAAAAAAAAAAACACACACACAAAAACACAATTTTCACTAAAAAACGAGCACAGCATTTAAATAAATTGTATATTCGTAGTTTATTTGTTTTAAAATATGTTGACTTTTCGAGAATGTTTAACGAAATTGTAATTTGCTGTCGAGAGCGCGTTGTGCGAGTTGTTTGGCTGGAGATCTGAATGCAGACTGAATGGAAGTACACAAAATTTTCGTATCAGCTAATAGACGTACAAAGCGTCGAGAACGACGGCAGCGACGGCAGCGACGGCGGCGGCGACGAGCAAGAAAACCAAATTTAAAGAACTACACAGAGAGATAGTGAGAGCAAGAGACACAGTAAGAGCGAGAGAGGCAGAGGGACGGCAGAGGGAGATGGCAGAGCGTGCGACAGAGAGTGGGCAAGAGAGTAAGATAGACAGAAGACTTGTGTGCGAGCGGCGAGAACGGAGCGATGAGCTCTAAGCAGAGTAAAAGATAAACTTACGCAACGGCCAACAAGAAGAAGCCGCTGCAGCCGCAGCCGCAGCGGCAGCTGCGCCGCTGTTGCAGGCAGCGAAGAGCGACATTTTATGGCATATAGAGCCTGGCAAGGCAGTTGCCATTTGGCGGCAAATTTGTTGCCACTTGTTGCAGTTGCAGCAGCGATCCTGCCACACACAGACACACCAGAGCAAAGATAAACAAACAAACACGCACACACACACACACAGCGATTGTGGAGCGTGGAACGTGGAACGTGGCCAGGTAGACACTTGTCACCTACCTGCACAGTCATCGCAGCCCAGATCCACTCCACAACAACTGAATCCGTCAGATACAATTGTTACAGTTACGCACACACAGAGACGCAGAGAGAGTGAGAGAGAGAGAGAGAGAGAACGCGCGATAAGAGCTGCTCTACTCAGCACAGCTGAGCTGAGCTCAGCTCAGCTCATGCGCGCGTACGTGCCGCGTCCTTGCATTGTTTGCCGCAGCTGTTATCGCAGCAGCAAGGTGAAAAGTATCTGAGAAATGTATCTGCATCTTGGCCATGTGTGCGCGCACTGATAGCAGCAAACAAGCAAGCAGCAAAAAGATACCTTGGTACGATTCTCACATCTCTCATTCTTCTTGTCATGCAATGCACTTGATCTGGCCAAGGGTATATTCACTGATTGCGCCGCATGTGTGCTGGCCTGATAAGCTGGCCGAGGTTGGCAACAGCTTAAATGAGCGCGCGCTCCACAGATCAGCTGCAGTCAGTCAGTCCTTAAGATTGGATAATGAATAAGATGCCGAACTCTCAGATCTCCCAGCTGACGCTATCTTTCATTATCGAATCGAAATGACCTATCCACGCCAGCTTTATCTTAGTATTAAGTAAATAGGTCAACAATTGGGCATGACAAATAGCCATAATTAAAATAGATAAGCTATAAGCGGATAGGACGACTGTCGATTATAGTCTTGAACTGGACATATTGCCAGTGTAGACGCTCTCTGACTCAGAGTATTCTAAATTAAATTTTATTTTATTGTCAAATTTTTTTTATTTATTTCAATTTATGATTCTTAGTGATTCTGAATTTGTCTTTATAATTCTAAATTAAATTTTATTTGATCTATTTTCTATTTGTACTTAAATTTTAGTTCTATGTGACTTGGACTTTAGTTTTTCAATTTTGAATTACATTTTATTTTATTTGAATATATATTTATTTATATTTATATATATTTTTGTAATTCATCTTACTATTTGCACTTTAATTCTAAATCACTTTCATATTAATATTTTATTTAGTTTATTTTATTTTATTATTTAAATTTGAATTTTTGATTTTATTAATCTTACATGCAATTTAATTTTATTAATTATTTATTTTATTTTATTTGTGTTATTTATTTCATTTATTTTATTTTTTTATTATATTTACTTTATTTACTTATAATATTAACTTATAACTGACTTGACTTTAAGTTACATTTTATTGAATTTAAATATTTAATTTAATTCTTTTTTATTTTACTATTTAAATTTTAATTCAATGTGAGCTTTCTTATTGAAGAAAGCAAAAACAGAAGCAGAGACTAGAAATCATATTCATAATTATGAGGCCCATCCGAAAGCGGAGATATGCACACATATTTATATAGGTATATATAACATATAGAAAGACTCAAGTACCAGTTGAACAGCATTTATTCGACTTTTCCGGCTGTTTATCTACTGATAAGCTTTAATCAGCGCCAACAAGTGTCGCCGCTCGCTCGATATGAGGTGCAAGCATAGGTCAGTGCTTAGTCGCAGTTAAGCATACACTTAGCTGGCCGATGGCGCATAATCGATACGATTCTGACGGCCAGCTTTCGCTTGGCATCGCAATGAGCATTGGCTGTTTGCAATTCAATTAACGCTCTCAATGCCAGACGCCGCAACTTGTTGTAGTCGCTGATCTACACAATTGCAAGATCAGCAAACCAGCGACCGTGTTTGATTTGGCTGCATTTGTATCTCTGTTTGCGCTTGTATCTGACAGATACGGCTGGCATATGGATGTCCATATATATATATATATATATATACAAAAATCGATGCGCCCTGTGGCCGCTGACGGGTGTCTGCGGTTTATCAAAGTGTTAGACAGTCGCGACTGCTGAGACTTCAGTGGCAGCTACTGTTGCTGCTGCTGCTGCTGCTGCTACTGCTAGCCATTGTCTGACCAAATTCTAAAGATAGACAGACACAATGCGCAGCGCAAACAAACAAAAAAAAAAAACAGTGAAGTGAAAAAAACAATCATAATAACAGCAAGTGCATGTGAAACAAACTTTACAAGCATGCATGCATGCATGCATGTGTGCATGTGTGTGCCATTGTGACTACCTCACAAATGGACAGCGTCTAATTGCATGCAGCAGAGCTGCGAGTGCGCGGCCGACAGACAGTCGAACGATAAGCATCGATAAGGTCGACTGGAGACACATCAATTTAGTTTTGGGCACAAGCACAGACACAAACAGAGCGAGAGGGAGACAGGGAGACAGAGAGAGAGAGAGAGAGAGAGAGAGAGAGAGTGAGAGACTTGAACTTGGTGATAAGTTTGGCGTCATCTAATTGGGCGCCAACTAATGGACATTTATTGAGTAAGCTAAAAATAAGTCTGATCACATATATAGCCATAAATGTCTGGAATTCAGCAATGTCAAAGCCCAAACTACTCGTACAATTCTATTTATATGCACTTTACGACACTTTTATATCACAACACAAGCGGCACTCACTGTAAACTTAAGAGCTGGTATAGACCAATAGCCCCAAAAAGTTCGCTCAAGCCCCTAAGTCATTTGCGACATGTAGCTCTTGTGACTATATATGTATGTATGTATTTATATTTAAGTGAGGGAGTACCGCTAATAAAACTATACTGCCAGCAATTATGGCATCGTTGTTCAGTTCCTCAACTGATTCGATCTAGAACTAAAAATCATCTTGAGGTGTGTCTTGGCTGAGCCTCAAAGTGTCTCTCATTTCATTTTTACTTCAAAATAATTGAGAAATCTTTAAGTTATTAAAATGTATATAAGTTATCAGGAAATACCCAAATGCTGATTGTATAGCGAAGTGAAAAAGAATATGAAACGATAAATTGGGCTAGACAATTCCAGTTGAAGCTGTGTGAGCGGGAGTGTGGCTCTGCCTATGCTCGCTCTCCCGGTGCACTTAATCTGGAATTTAGATAATGAAATTCATACTGTTTCTTCAAACTAAAATTAATTTTATTCTGAGTGCGGCGGAAGCTTTTCAAAGCAAACGAATTTTATTATTATGCTAGCGAGTGACATAAGGCTTGATTTTTATTATGGAACATATATGATCAAAAGCCCAAATGCACACAATAAAAGAATAGAACTGCAGATCTATATATATATATATCTATCTCTATATATATATATATATATATATATATGTTCCATAATAAAAATCAAGCCTTATGTCATATATATATTTATAGTCATAAAAGCCAAGCTGCAGACAACTAACAATGAAACTAAAACAGATGCGTAACTACAAGAGACAAGCAGAGACTAAAGTTGGGTCTGTCCGGGGAGCCTTGGGGCCAAACCGAAATGCATGACAACACAGCGAGCGAGAGGGAGGGAGAGGGAGGGGGATAGCGCGAGATATGGGGAATGGGGGAAAATCCCAATTCGCATGTGTTTCGCAGCTCCCTTATTCATCATGGCAGCCACCCACCCACATGAGGCTTTTGCCCATTTGCTTGAAATTAGCTAATTAAAATAATGTTCGCTTGCATTGATGAAACGCATTTGGAGCTATCGCAAATTAAATCCAATTCGAATTCAAATTCAAATTTCAATTTCAATTTTTAGCTTTTTATGAAATTCTATTTAAAATGCAATACGCGTCGTTGTTGTTTGTTGTTGTTTGTTGTTACAAATTCAATTTTACAGTTTTGTCAATTGTTTCTTTATTTCTCCATTTTTTTCCCCACATGCAATTTTCGCAACGCAAAGGGCACCCAAAGCACGCAAACAGTCAACACACAAATTCGTGACAGGCCAATCAAAAAAAAAATAAATAAAAAAGAAGAAAAAAGCCAAACAAGTAAAAAATGAAGAAAAAAAAAAGAGAAAACAATTGTTTATCACTCGCTGCTGGTATTTTTTGTTGTTGTTTATTTGTTGTTAGTTTTTTATGATTTTTTCCACGCATTTAGCGCAGGTTTCAAGGCCAAACCTTCATTTGTGCCATATTTGAAGTGTGTATGAATGCGTGTATATATGTATGTATGCATATTATGTATATATGTGTGTGTACATTTTATGATCGCTTTTGTGGGCGGCATGTAGTAACAGAAAAATTGCCAAATTAAAACGCGTTGCGAATCAATTTTAATATTTTTTATTTTATGCCACGCCCCCGCTCTGGCACGCAGTTGGCAGGCGGCTAGAAGTCTCTGATAGATTTCTATTTGCCAAGCATGTGAAAGTTTCGCACTACAATTAACAAACTTGGATGATGCTTCACATACGCATAAGTACGCATGAGTGGCGATCGCGACTCGAGTGGATCAATAGACGTTTGATATGATCGAGGTGCGCAAAAAATAAAAAAAAAATAAAACAAGTAAAAGAGCAATGCGGGAATGCTAGTAGACACCCTGTAAATTATAAAATAAAATATAAAATTATAAACAAATAAATAATTACATTAACTTGTGGGCTTTGCATATTTAATGCTGTAGAGTTATTAATTTAATTAATAATTTAATTTAATTTATAACTATCAATTTAAGTCAAGTTAACAAATGCAAATTTTATAAAAAAAATAATATAAAATAAATAAATAATAATAATAAAACATAATAAAAAATGTAATTCAAATTTAAATTAACTAAATAAATTGTAAATATAAATAAATATACAAAATGAGATAAAAATAAATACTAACTACATGACTACCTTTTAAAACATATATTTCATATGAAGCTATCAATTTTATAGTGCTAACATTTTTACTGAGCTTTGAGCTGCTTTCTTCTGCTTGGTCAATTTAAACGAATTAATGAAAAATAAAAAAAATAAAAAATTTTTATAAACATATAAAATATTCCATTCACAAAAATAGCTCAGGCATTTCGTTTTAAGTCAATTACAAAAATGCATTTGGATCAGTCTAAAGTGCAAGACAAAAGACGAATTTTGCATCGAAAAGATTTTTGCGCACGCCTAATCAAATTTGAAGGCCTGCCCTGGCCTGGTCCTAGCCAGGATCTAATTGCCGGCTGGCTGGGCAGTTGCCGATGCCCAGAGACGGTCCCACTCGCTATGCCCATATGTGGAGCAGTCAATTGGATTTGCACATATTTTTCATACGGCCCATGGGAAAGTGGTTTTTCATATTGTTTATTTAGTTTGGCTGCCTGGAAACAAGTGAAGTCAATAAGCACCAAAGTGCTGTTGCACTTTGGCTTTAGTGCAAATTGGCAATTGCAACAGAAATGTGGCAATGCGGCTGCCATTTGGGCCTCGAATTTCCATAGCGGCTTATGCAACACATTTTGCCAAATGAATTGTTCGGTAAATCAATTTGCATATTGCGCGACGCATTTTGCGAGCACATCATGCCACACACACACACGCACACACGCACACACGCACACACACACACACACACGCACACACTCAGTGAAATGACGATTTACAAAATATTTTTGTGTTCACACTCAATTAATGCCAATTGACTGCAAAATTGCAAACACCTTTGACACGTTTTCATTTGCCATGTGAAGCAAATGGAAATGTGCAAACAATCCAAATGTGTGTCTGTCTATGTCTATGTATGTGTGTGTGTGTGTGTGTGTGTGTATGTGTGTGTATGCGGGCTAGTTGATTATATGGGGCACATTTTGGCAAGGAAGGCGACAGCCCAGGCGGGCGCAATCGTTCTATTTGTGTTTAGTTAGCCTTGTTGTTGTTGCCAGCGCTGTAAAGTAAATCAATAAATAAATTGTCGCATGCAAAATTCATGAGACAGTTCACAATAAAACAACAACGACAAATGTATCAATAACCCAACGGCCAACCGCAGCAAATTATTGACATTTTGAACGCAATTGAACTCTTGCCGCATAAATTAAGTAAGAAATGTTGGCAAAAACAAATTTAAAAATAATAAATAAATAAATAATAAAAAAAAAAGTGTTCAATATACTCGCTTTAAATTGAATTAAATGTAGCTGCTTAATTGATAAATAATTATTATTGTTATTACATTAAACGACTTGACCCACACCACGAGCCAGCGAGCAACAGAATCTTTTTTTTTTCACTTTTTTTTTAATAATATTTTTATTATTATTTTTCACTTTCATTCTTTTGCAATTTGCGCTGACTTTAAAGAATTTTCGAGCGACAGCAGGTCTAGGCCTTAATATACCCTGTAGTTGCATATCAGTGTGCGGTATTTTGAGATTGCTTAGGCTGTAAATTAAATATTTGTAGTATTATTATATATATTAATTTTGTATATTAATTGAATGATATTATTGTTTTTATTATTATTTATATTATTTTATTATTATTAAAATTTTTTTTGATTATTATTTTCAATATTATTAATATTTAGATGCCGTGTATACAAGACTCCAATGTATAATTTAATTAGAGCAAAATATAACTCGCTAGACTTCATTATATACAAAAATCTGCAGTTGACTTGTTAGGCCTGGCCAGCTCTATGTGGCTTGAGCGTTGCCATACAGTCAAATGTTGTTGACCAAATGGCAACATCGACCAACTAAGGATAACTTAATCTACGCTCATTTGCTTTAACATGTGCCATTTCCGCCAGTTTCATGATTTCTATTTCTATTTCAATTCTATTTTGTATCTGTCTAAAAATAAATCTGTGGCTCTCACTCTGGACGGATCTGTTCATCGTGAATTGAATTGGCTTTTGCCTACATTATCGCACTTGGACATGTTCACATATGCAGATGGTATGGCCCTCTCCATATGAATGAGCCACCTGCATAGCTAATGATAGGCGTGTAAATACTCTGTAGAAGAGTGAGCAAATATAAAAAAAGTTCTCTTGACCAGACTCGAAGCACGTCTCGCCAGCAGGTGGTACCTGCACGGGGTAACTCTGAGTCGATCAAACTCTTAGTTTTTGCTGAATCCGTGCGATTTGCCGGCCAGCAGTGCCACCCGCTCAGGGGCAAGTGCCAGCAGCTGCAGCCGACGCAAGTGCGTCAGCACCGATCCGTGGCTCTGCGTTATTTTAATATTCTTCATTCTCTTCACACTGCACATTCCGTATTCCGAGTATTCACTGTACGTCGGACACATGGTCAGTTATCTGGCTGTGCGGCTATCGCTTCCGGGTGCGCGGCATTCGGCTCTCGCTGCGGCGGCCGCAGCGCGACAGTGGCAACTGGAGGCCACCTTGGCGGCCTGCTCGGCATTAAGTGGGCGAGGCGATTAGTAGGGCTGGGTGGCTGGCTGGCTGGCTGGCTGGGCGGGCATTAGGCATGCAGCCCTGGTAGATGCAATTAAATGCAAATCGCACTGAGCGCTGGTTGGATAACCCCGCTCAGCGTTTCGATTTCGACAGCTCAGCGAACTCGAAATCGAGCTCGAATTCAAAGCGCGCCACTTAAAATTCATTGTGAGTATCCAATAATTTTGTGGGTTTTTTTTTTTTTTTTTTTTTTTGTTTTGTTTGTGTTTTGGTATCGCTTAACGTTGTTGTAGTTGATTTTATTTTAATTAAAATTATGTCAACGCAATTGAAATGTTATTGAACCAATTTAATAGCGCCGAGAGTTCATTAATTTGGATTTTGTAATTTTTATGCCAGTGCACAGCAGCAACTGTTGCTGGTGTTGCTGCTGTCGATTGGCAATATTTATGCACGGCTAGCGAACATTTCGGCGCAGTCGCGTAATTTATGGCAATTCTGATAAAGAAAAGCTCTGCCTGAAAATGCATTTGCAGCGAAAAAAAAAAAAATAAAGAGAGAGAAGCGAAAAACCCAAAAAAACAAGAACAGAAAAAAAATTAATAAACAATTGTGTTTAATCAACTAAAACAGCCGCGCGAAAAGCGAAAAGGCAAAACAAAAAAAAATTGCATAGTAAAATAAATTTCAATCAAAAAGGGAAGCGCGTCCATTCATGCCCCAATCCCTGCGCACTTTCCCCCCGTTCATTCGCATTTCAATATTTATCAGCGCGAAAACAACAAATTAACAAAAAATCAAAAAAAAAAAAAAAAAAAAAATACATCAATATTTATGCTTATCCCGTATGTTCATATATTACGGTACTCACCCCAAAGGCAGGCGACATAAATGTCAAATGACAACAGGAATACCAAATGCAGCACCAACAGTTTTTTGCTCCGAAGTGTGGATGACAGTCCTTGCACAGGATGTGTGTGTGTGTGTGTGTGAGTATCTCGCACCCACTCTCACTGCCCCTCTCTCTCTCTCTCTCTCTCTCTCTCTGGCTGCGGGATTGCTGCAAAAGGGGGCAAAAAGGTAGAGTCAGCATATGCAACATGAAATTAATCAACTTTAAATAAATTTACTGCAATTCGCAATCCATTTAAAGGTTGAAAAACCTTAAAGTGCTTTGCATAGATTGCAGAGCAGCATTAAAAATGCAGACAGGCATCTAAAGGGTGTCGTAAGCAAACTTAATTTAAGCTCAAGTTAGATCTTAGAGACTTAAAGTAATGTTTCATAGCAAGCATAATAATTTAAATGCAGCTTAATAAGGCGCATAGTGACAGTTTTTTAGATGAGCTTTAAACAAAGCTTAAATGTGTTTGCAACGAAGCTGAGATTCAAGAATTCTTAATTTAATTTGTAGTTAAGTAAAAGCTTTGGTAAAACAGTTTTAAGACTTTCAAATGTTTGTTTTTTTATTTATTATTTGAAATGTACTTTTATATCATTTTTATGGAGTAACACAAAAGCAAAACAAATTTCTAAATGCGCAAATGTCTATTTGCGACAATTGTTGCCGAGAGGAAGTGAGGCTGTGGGTGTTGGGTCTGTCAGATATATATATATATATATATATATATATATATATATATATATATATATATATACCCCATTTATAAGACCTTGGGTACAATTCCAGCCGAAGCTTTTGTATGTGCTTACATAAATTTTGACACAACAACCGAATCGAGTAATGATTAAATATATATATATATATATATATATCTGACAGATATATATATATATATATATATATATATATATTATATACATGTTTACATGTAGTTTATCAGTGAGTTTCTCTGGAATATTTATATGGAAGCAGCTCGCAAGTTAAATAGCTTTAAGCTATGACTCGCTTCCCATTTGCCATTTCCTGACAAATTTTGACCCATGTGCGGGCGCATAGAAATACTTTTTTTTTCCTTTCGATTTTCTCGTGCAACGGCATGCGATGTAACAAATCCAGTTATTTGTTGAATTTGACAGTTTAATTCTACGCCTCGATGAGCGTTCGCCCGAATCGATGCTGGCCAAAGCAAAAGAAGAAATGTATATACATATAAATATATTTATATATATATATATATATATATATATATATATATATATATATATATATATATATATAACAAAAACAAAAAAGTAACAGCAGCCATTTGCCCTAGTTGAGGCGACCCTTAATATGCCACGCCCCCACACCTTCACGCATTGTGTCTATTTCAATCTTTATTTTGGCTGCCGTTGATTTGAAATCAAACAGGTTTTTGCCATTTCAACTTGACATTCAATTTGTCGGCCCGCCAGGATCAGTTCAACGTGCCACGCCCACAGTGCGTATCCTGCGCCAAATTGCAATCAAAGTGTGTTTTTGTGGCTCTTGTGGCGGCAAATAAAAAAAAAAGAAGTGAGTTGCTAACAAATAACTGGCCAAAAGCATGCCAAGCCATAAAAGTAAAATTTGCAGCTGAGAAATTTCTATGAGTGGACACCAGATTTTCGAGATTTTCGAGATTTTCTCGGCCCGCTGGGCAAGGGTTGGCGCTGTTGGCCACCGTAGTGAAAACTTGTACCAAAAACAAAAAACCACAAAAAAAAAAAAAAACAGTCAAGCGCTATAAAAACAGCAAAGCGCAAATCAAGAAAGATAATAAAAATTGAACAATAAAAGAAGAGAGCAAAAAAACAGAAACAACAACAGCAGCAGCAACAGTAAAGCAAAGACAAAAAAAAAGTGAAAAAAGCAACAGCAACAACAACAATAACGGGCGGCGTCAAGTGCCAAAAACACGTTTAAATGTCAAAAATGTAACTCCCCAGACGACGACAACAACAACAACAACAACAACTGCAACAGCTGCAGTCGCCGCGGCGCCGATAAAGCAACAAAAATCAAATTAGCGCCAAGCAATGTCGCCGCCGTCGACGCCTACGCCAACATCGACATCGACATCGACAGCGCCGTCGACGCTGACGTTGACAGCGCAGCTTCTGCCGTTTGGACTTTTGCAATCATCTTTCTGTTTCGTCGGCTTCTTATTAATTTTTCGGCATTTCTGCAGATTGTTTGCTGCTTTTGTTGTTTTCTTCGTCACTTTTTTATTGCCGTTCATAATTTGCGCTTATGCAAAGACAAAAAAAAAAAAAAAACAAGCGAGCAAAAAAGTTTAAATAAATAAAATACTTTTAAATTAAACGCAAATTTTGGACTTGTTTTCTTCTGGCCATAAAAAGAAGCGAAAAAAAAAAGGAAACGGCGACAGCAAAAGTAAATGATTATAATATCATTATTGCAGAGTGCGTTAAAATTTATGAGCTATGAAAACTTTTGTCAGCTGCCTGCGCGCCAAAGGGTTATCCGGCCCAACTGTGCTGAAATCCGACTTGCAGTTCATAAAACAAGTCCATATCAAGCCATAGAAGCTGAGGCACTTCATAAACCCAGGGGGAATACTTGAGCTGGGTTTGAGCTGCTTTTAAGACGAAAAATTATTAAATTTGAAAGGCCTTTTTAATTCTCTCTCTCTCTCTTTCTCTCTCCCTGGCTCACTTTCTATTTCACACTCATTCTCTCCGTCTATTGCTTGCTTAATCTGTTTGCCTCTTTCTATCAATCTATAAATTTCATCGTTTCCTGTTCGACTCTCTCTCTCTCTCTCTATCTCTCTGTATGTTTTTTCTAGTGTATCCTATATATGTGTCTCTCTTTATTGTCTGTCTCTATTGCCTCTCTCTATTATCTCTTTCTAATGATTCTCTCTATTGTCTCTCTTTCTATTGCCTCTCTCTATTGTCTATCTTTATTGACTCTATCTATTTCTCTCTTTGACAATTCCTTGCTCACTCTGTTTCCCTTTTTCGTTCACTCTCTCTCTCTCTCTCTCTCTCTCTCTCTCTCTCGGTCTGTAAGTTAATCTCTATCCATCTCTTCTACAGACGGGACTGTCTCTTCCTCTTTCTATATGTCTCTCCGTTTCTCTCTCCATATCTCCCCATTTTTATTTGATAATTCCTTACTCACTTTATTTTATATTACTCTCTCTCTCTCTCTCTGTCTTTCCCTCTATTTCTCTCCCCGTTTTTCTCTATTTCTCTATCAGTATCTCTCTGGCTATCTCTCTCTGTATCTCGCTCTCTATCTCTAAGTCACTCCCTCTCTCCTTCTCTCCTTCTCTTTGTCTCTTTCTTGCTCTCTATGTCACTCTCGCTCTCCAGTCGTGCACTTCTCTCCATAGCGCATAGATCTGGAATGCGGACAACTCATTGGTAAAGTTCCATGATTGCATCATATCGCAACCAGTCTAGTCACATCTCTTGGCAGCTCACACAGAATCGACCTTGAAGTATTTACAACAATCGATAAGTGAATCGATAACTCTATAACACGCAGTATCGAAAATAATGAAACGAATTTCAATGCAGTCATAATTGCCAGCTGAAATATGAATGTCGTCCGCGAGTGGTTTGAGTGGTGCGAGTCATTTGTAAGCCATTCATGGAACCAGATGGCGGAGCTGCAGCAGAAACTTGAATGCCTGCGGCTTGAAATCTGCGTCTGTCGATTGCAACAGATCCGAAAGTGATTGCATGGCCAAGACATGATTAAAGCTTAATTAATTGCAACTGACAATGACAAGGAGAAGTCTCGGCTTGGCTTAGCAGCGACCCTAGCGCGGCTTCAGCACAAGTCAGGGACAGCCAAAAGCCCCATTGCTGTCCATGGGTGATCAAAGGGGGTCAAAGCGCCCAGCAGTCGCCGATCTGTGCGACCATTAACCATTCTCGGGGCCCCAACTTGAGAGGCGACCAATCCACTGAGACCAACTGAGTCTACAGCTGTTTGGCTTTAAATATGATTGCCTGTC